>CM042480.1:10943083-12143083 GCA_023621385.1 Quercus gilva
TCACTTTGAGAGAAGCGGGCCTGAATGTTTGGTACCTCGGAGGAATCCTTTTGCTTTTGGCAGAGAGTAGGATTTTGAGAGGGAGAGAGGAAAACAACCCATTGGTGCATGGCTGCCGAACTAACTTTCTATTTTTTCTTCTTTCTTTCTTTCTTTGTTTTAGTTTTCCTCTTATCTTTCCTTCATTTTCTTTTTCTTTTTGTTTTCTATTTTGTGATTTTTCTCTATTTCTACTGTGATTCCCCTGTCCCCTTTTGCGCACGACAAGGATCTCCATTTATAGCGCTTGCCGTGGTCGGATTTTACTGTTTTAGCCCTTAACCACCTTTGTCTTTTCTGGTTTTAGTGTACTGGTCGACCACCCTTGGACCGTCTGTGTGCCACTCCCCATCAGCAGACAAAGAGGACTATTTTGTTTGTTTGTCTGCTGTGGCACCTCTTCCTACCATGACGCGGTGCTCTCTTTCTCTATCTCTCATAGCATGCACCTAGTGGTTCCAACTCAGCCTTGCTTCTTTTGGGAGGTATGTCATCCCAGCAGGACGTATCCCCCAAAAGAGCTTGAGCAGGAACCACAAAATAGGTTTTCCCCTCTCCCCACCGCTAAATCATGCCCTCTTACCTCTGACCCATGACCTCACTATGTCCCATATTGGCTGGGCTGGTGGTGTTTAGGCCTTGCACGTGCCTTCCTTCCATATGTGTCCAAAATCTGCCTGCTGCTTATGCGTCCGTCGTGGTCTGGAGACTTTGCCTGCACAGTCTGCCGTCCGTTCTTGACCTTTTATGTGAGCTGCCTTTTTTTGATTTCCCGCTCCCTTAGGGGCTGGGCTTTATTTAATACTGGACTTTACATTTCTTGCAGCCCATTTCTTGGTTGTCCTGATTTCCTGCCATATCACTTGTCATTCCTACTGTAATGACTTACTCTTGCCGGGCCTCTTTAGGCCTGCCGTTTATTCTTTCCCCCAGTAGCTTAGTATGGCCACTGGTGTTCCTCCTTATGGGCTCCTGTGTCCCTTTTGTTTTCTTTTAGGCCTCCTTGGCCCATTTGTTTTTCTTTGGGCTTCCTTGGACTTTTTACTAACACTGCATTTCCATGGGCTTTTACTAACTTCATTGGGCTTCCTTGGCCCAATTACCTTATTCTCATCCTTGGGGTTCATGGGCTTGCCATTAACCCCTTACTTTCTTTGTTTGCATTACTTTGGGCCTGCAGTGGCCCATTCTCACTTTTCTATATCATATACTGCCCATGGGTATGCTTTTTCTCTCTTTCCGGTCTTATTCGAGCCCACTTGCATCTTCAAGGCCCATTTATTCATATTATGGGCCTGTGATCCATTATTCCTGCCGCTTGGGCTTAATGGTTTTGCTCTATGTTTGCCAATCCTTTGCTGCCCATGTTGCTGGGTTGGGCTTTCTTCCTTCTATTCGGATTCCAAAAAAATGACCCTCAACAATAACCAAATTTGATTAGGAATCCATAACTCTAATCAAATTTGATTAGGAATTCAAAACCCTATATTACGTTATAAATAGTTTTTTTTAGGGATTATTTGTTACAATTTCAACTTGGCTTTTCAATCCTATATTATATTTTAAATAGCTTTTTTTTGGGATTATTCTTTCAATACCACTTTGTTGTACAGTCTCTTACATTGATTTTGGTTCTTAAAGCGCCTTCAAAACAAAATTATGTAAAGTTTTTTTATCAAGTTTAATATTAACATATATGAGAGATATTTTGGTCAATTAGAAAAGTTTGATGAAACATAAAAGGTAAAAGAACTAAAGAATGCAACATCTGAAAAAAAAAAAAAAATAAATAAATAGTGACTATATTAGGTAGAAGCTTTTGCAGATTGTTGTTTTTATTTTTGAAATTTTTTATGTTCATGTGTATGTATGTATTGGGTTTAATTGAATTGGAATTATCTTTGAAACTTTGGTTTTGATTAAATAATGAAAATGACAGGAGAAGTATGTTCCAATATTTAGAGTCTTTGTATATGTGTTGTTGTAGTTTATACTTGGTATTTGAATTGTTAAATTGTTAATTCACAATTTCATTGTTCATATATTAATTATGAATAATAATATTACTATTTGCAACCATCATGATATGGTATCAATGATGTGATCATTCCAAATACTTTCCTTTAGAGTTTAGATAGAGTCTATTTTATGATTAAAAAAATTTAAAATTAAAAGACTTTTGAAATTACATTTTTAAAAAAAAAATTATTGGATACGTTGGATCTTAAATGACTTTTATTAAACTCCACCCTTTATGGCATCACTAAAAAGAAAACTCATATAGATAGGTATTAAGATATTATTTAGAACTATCATAATAGATGTACGGCATGGGACCTCCGGACCCATTTGGGTCTTAGACCTTAGACACCAACTTTACATTACAGCCCATGGGCCCAACCCACTTGCCCAAAACCAAACCCTGGGCCTGCTAAGGCCATAGGCCAGGGCCTCATGACATTACGCCCGACCCAAAACCCATTGAGCGAACCGCTATAATGCATGTTCATAGTAGCCGGTAACCTAGGTATTGCTTGGCAAGGTACACCTTGGATCGGAGCATGATTGACCGGGGACTTTGTGCCTCGGTTTCACCGGTATCACCTTGGGAAAAATCCTCTGCTGAACATCCTTGCTGAAGTGGGGAGCTAGTTCCAATGCCATTCTCACCACACCTCATTCCCAACTAAACATCCACTTAGAAGTAACAACATTGGACCTCCTGTACCACTAACCATAAGAGTAATCATAACTCCTCACTAATCATTGGGCTATAAATATGAGAAGACAAGGGAGAAGAGGGGGTTGTTGAAAGGTTGGAGAGAAAATTGAGGATAGGAGCAAGGGAGCAACAAAAGAATAACAGTGATTAGGGTAGGGGAAGACCTCAGGAGAAGTTGCTACATTAGGTCTCTGTATTGGGAACTACCCAAGCTAGGAAATCCAAAGCCCACGTCACAAATAGATTGTGAGCCCAAGTGAGGCCCAGACCATCAGTCTCATTTCTGGTGTGCACAATTGGCGCCGTCTATGGGAATCTCCTACAAAGTTGTGGTTCAAAGGAGACCCACGCTCGGGAGAAATGTCTGAAAGGCGTTTGGGCAGTCACGCTGAAAGCAGTTCAGTGGGATCTTTTCGGGGATCCACATGGAGAGAACAGAGACACAAGAGGCGTGAAGATAGAGATCGTGAATAAGAAGAAGAACATTACGGCCTTGGGGAGGGATCGTACCAAACCAATCGGACAATATCGGAAGCTTCCGGGCACGGGCAATTTGATGAGAAGGATGAAGAACTTGAGTGATTGCGCAGACTGGTGAGGGATTTAGAGTTAGAAGCGAGGGGTGGGCAACAGAGAAGGGACCGAGATAACCGAGAAGGGAGGTTTGATAGCGGGAGAAATCATAATGGGGCAGGTCTAACCAGTCTGGTTCCCATCGACAATAGGACCGTTCACATTCACGAGAGTCCCATCAACATCGAGACCGATCACGTTCACAGGAGTATGCAGATTGAGGATCAGATTCCTCGGAGGAACGTTGGCCCCGTAATGCGGCCATGGACGCTATGAGCTGCGCCTTACGCAGAGTTGCTCCGACGTTGTTCTTAGAAGGCATTGAACGGGCCTCAATGCCGAGCAGATTTGCGCGCCCACCGTTCAATTCCTACGACAGGAAAACGGATCCGGTAGAACACGTCAGCCATTATATCCAGATGATGTCTCTGCATACTCATAATGATGCCTTAATGTGTAAGGTATTTCCTTCGAGCCTCGAGTTCACTGCTTTGAGGTGGTTTAATGGGTTACGGAAGGGCTCCATTCACAATTTTGCCGAGTTGATACAAGAATTTGGTGTCCAGTTTTTTACTTGTAGCCGAGTACTGCAACAGTGGATGCATTACTTTCTATGAAAATGAGGATCGGGGAAACCCTTCGCATTACACCAGTCGGTATTGGGAACTTTATAATGAGATCGGTGGGGGCAAAGAGAAGATTGTGGCAAGCACCTTTAGGATGGGGCTGCCAGAGGATTCTGAACTACGGGAGTCATTGACAAAGGACCTCTTGAGGATATAAGGCAGCTCATGAGGCGTATAGAGGAGTACAAATGCCCGAAGGACAATTGGTTGCAGAGTAAGGGCAAGGCCCCGTTAGCGAATTTTCCTCGCCAGAGCGGGTTTTAGCCAAGGCCTTGAAAGGATTTAAGGATCCAAGAGCCGGAGCTGCGGCTGGGAGAAGTTAACGTGACGTTTAAGGACCCTATACACAAAATCGTAGACCGAATCAAGAACGAGCTGTACTTCAGGTGGTCGAACAAGATGAGGGGTGACTCGTCCTGCAGGAATCAGAATTTATACTATACTTATCACAGGGATAAAGGGCATACCACTGAGCAGTGCCGAGTGTTAAAGGATCATCTTGGGTAATTGGTGAAGGCGGGATATTTGAAGGAGTTTGTGGTGGATACAGGGAATAGGGATGCTGGGCAAGTTGCTCAGTAAAGGGGGAACCCTCTCCCGCCCCCATTAGGAGTGATCAAAGTTATCCACGTTGCCCTAAGGGGTACTGCAATGGCTGGGAAGAAAGGAGTGCTAACCGTAGTGCCTGTGGAAAATGGCTCGGGCAAGCAGCCACCCGAAAAGAAGTTAAAAGTTGCTCGGGAGCCCATCTCTTTTAACGATGATGATTTAGGAGGAATAATTCGGCCGCATGATGATGCGTTAGTGGTGACAACTCGGATAAAGGGGATTCTAGTGAAGAGAGTAATGGTGGACCAGGGAAGTGGGGCTGATGTGATGTATCCAAATTTGTTCAGGGAGCTCGGAATGAAGAAGGAGGACCTCTCGAAATACGATACACCCCTGGTCGGGTTTGACGGTCAAGTGGTGATTCCCGAGGGGCAAATATCGCTTCTCGCTTTTTATACGGCTATTCTAGGAAGGCCGTGGATTTATACGATGGGGGTAGTTCCTTCCATTCTGCATATGAAGGTTAAATTCCACACCGAGCAGGGCATTGCTATAGTAAGGGGAAGTTAGCAAACGGCCAGGCAGTGTTTAGTGGCTGCAGTCGATTGGAAGCACAAGCAGACTAAACAAAATGAAATCGCTGAGGAGATTCCTTTATAGCAATTATAGGAGCCCCGAGATGGAATGAGGGCTAGTTGTGCTGTGGAATTGATTAGAGTAAAGATATTACTAGATGTTGACCGGTATTTTCATATAGGGGTGAATATGAAGGACGGGGAGAAGATAGAAACATTGTTATTTCTTATACAGAGTGTAGACGTGTTTGCCTAAAGCCCATATGAGGTGCTCGGGGTTGATCTCGAGTTCATTGTTCACAAGCTTAATGTAGAACCTTCATTTCCTCCAAAGAAGCAAAAGTCGAGAAGATCGGTGAAGGAACACGCCGAGGCAGTGAGACAGGAGGTCGACCGGTTAAAAGAGGCCGGGGCGATCAAGGAAATCTTCTTCCCGGAGTGGCTGGCGAATACAGTGGTAGTCAGGAAGAAGAATAGCAAATGGAGAGTTCGTATAGACTTCACGGATCTGAACCGAGCATGCCTAAAGGACCCGTTCCCTATGCCAAAGATAGATTAATTGGTCGATGCCAGCTGTGGGCACCCAAGGATGAGTTTTTTGGACACCTTTCAGGGTTATCACCAAATCGCCCTAGCTATCGAGGACCAAGAGAAGATGGCATTCATCTCCCCTGATGCAAACTACCATTACACCGTGATGCCCTTCGGGTTAAAGAATGCCGGGGCGACATATCAACGTATGAGGACTAGAATGGTTTGGGACAAGATTGGGCTTACGGTTGAGGTGTACATCGATGACATGGTGGTAAAAAGTAAACAAGATACGCAGCATATAGAAGATCTCCATGGGGCGTTTGAAGTTCTTCGGCAACATAAGTCGCGCCTGAACGCGGACAAGTGTGCTTTCGGGGTGGGGACTGGAAAGTTCCTAGGTTATCTGGTCATTAACCGTGGGATAGAAGTTAAACCCGATCAGATTGAAGCTGTGCAACGTCTCAAACTGCCATGCAATCCAAAGGAAGTGCAAGTGTTGATCAGAATGTTAGCCGCCCTTAATCGGTTCATCTTTAGATTTGCCGATCGCTGTCGTCCATTCTACCAACTTTTGAGGAAGTGGAAAGGGTTTTAGTGGAATGAAGAATGTGAAAAAGTTTTTCAGTATCTAAAGGAGCATTTTATATGGGCACCCATGTTAACAGGCCCAGAACTCAGGGAAGAATTATTCATGTACCTCTCGGTGTCTAATCACGCTGTGAGTGCCGTTCTGTTAAGGGATCAATGAGTGTAGCAGCTCGTGTATTACATTAGTAAGACCTTGGTTGATGCCGAGACAAGGTATTTACCCTTGGAAAAATTGGTGTTAGCACTAGTACACGCTACGAGGAAGTTGCCTCACTATTTTCAAGCTCATACCGTCCACATCCTGACCGAGTATCCTTTGTAGTCGTTACTAAAAAGGTTCGACTTTACAGGCTGGATAGCTAAATGGGGAACTCAGTTGGGATCCTTCGATATAAGGTACAGGTCGAGAAGTTTGGTGAAGGGCCAAGTTCTTGTTGATTTTGTTACAGAGTTTTCTCCCAAGAACGAAGGGGAGGTGGTTTGTCAGGTGGAGTGCCGCACGTGGAAGGTATTCGTGGACGGTTCATCAAGTGCTATGGGGGCTGGTGCCGAGATTGTCATTATCGCCCTGGAAGGAATACAGTTGGAGCATTCTTTCAGGTTGGGGTTCAAGGCCTCTAACAATGAGGTTGAGTACGAGGCCTTACTTGTCAGATTAAGAACTGTTTTGGGTATGGGTGCCCGGGATGTGGAGATTTACTCAAATTCTTGGGTAGTTATTTGCCAAGTGCAGGGCAGTTTTGAAGCCTGGGATTCTCGAATGAAAGAATACTTATAGGTAGTAAAGAAGATCATGGGTGAGTTTTGTACGGCAAAGTTGGCACAAGTTACTCGGGGACAGAATAGACATGCTGACTCCCTAGCCACGTTGGCATCATCAATGACAGTGGATGTACCTCGGGTAATCAAGGTAGAGCTTATAATAGAGCTGAGCATTAATATAGCGGCTGGCGTTGGAATTGTAGTGGTTTCGATGACCGGGCCATGTTGGATGGACCCAATCATTAACTTCTTAGCCGAGGATTGAATCCCAGATGATGAGAAGGAAGCCAATAGGGTTTGCCGAGCAGCTGCTCGGTACTAGCTGTCGGCAGATCGCAAGCTGTACCAGAGGTCTTTTGGAGGGCCGTACCTTTTGTGTTTGCACCCTGAGAAAGTCAATGAACTCTTGGCCGAGCTGCATAATGGAATGTGTGGCAGTCATGTGGGGGGACGATCATAGCACACCAAGCAATGACTTAGGGGTTCTGGTGGCCTTAAATGCAGAAGGATGCGGTCGAGTATGTACAGAAGTGTGAGCGGTGCCAAAAACACGCCCCCTTAATCCACCAACCGGCAGGCCATCTGAACCCAGTAAGCAGCGCTTGGCCTTTTGCACAGTGGGGGCTGGATATTATTGGCCCTTTTCCCCGGGCCACGGGCAATAGGAGGTTTGTATTGGTAGCTGTTGATTACTTCACCAAGTGGGCAGAGGCTGAGGTGTTAGCCAATATTCGAGATGTAGACGTTAAGAAGTTCATGTGGAAGAATATAATCATGAGGTTTAGGGTGCCAGACTCTCTTACGTCTGACAACGGATTGCAGTTCGATAGCAGAGCCTTTCGTGAGTTTTGCAGCAGTCTCAACATCAAGAACAAGTACTCCACCTCGACATATCCTCAGGGCAATGGCCAAGCAGAAGCCACTAACAAGGCAATCGTGAACGGATTGAAGAAAAGGTTAGATGGTGTGAAAGGTAGATGGGCTGAGGAACTGCCCTACGTTTTGTGGGCATACCGTAGAACTCCTAAAAGGTCTACTAGGGAAACTTCGTTCTCTCTCACGTATGGAGCAAAAGCTGTGATACCAGCTGAGGTAAATTTATGTAGTGCACGGGTTGGTAGATTTGTTCCCTCCCATAATGATAAATTGCTAGTAGAACGTTTGGATTCACTAGAAGAATTCCGAGAAGCCGCGACTATATGGCTAGCGGAGTATTAACAAAAACTTGCCCGGCGATATAACCAAGGCGTAAAGACAAGGGAATTCAGTGTTGGGGACCTGGTGCTATGGAAAGCGGTAGGAAATATGCGGGATAAGAATGGCAGGAAACTGGCCCCGGCCTGGGAAGGGCCTTACAGGGTTACTGTTATTGCGGGCGTAGGGGCATACTATTTGGAGGACTTAAACGAGAGACCGCTTCCTCGACCATAGAATGTTCATAATTTGAAAAAGTTCTATCACTGATAATTTGTACATGGGGGTGTGAATTCAATAATATCTTAAATGTACATTCTGTTAGCTAATATGATGATGATATTTATCTGTTCCACTGCATCACTACTTATGATTTTATCGTTATTAACTTATTAAGTTCCGATGGACGCACGCGAGAAACCTTGTGTTACACTCTTCTAAGGACAGAAACATGTCCTCGGTTTGATTTTCATCACCGTGCAAGTGGAAACCTTAAACTAAACAATCCTAAGGACAGAAACCTATTCTCGGTTCGATTTTCATCACCGATCAGGTGAAAACCTTAAACTAAACGATCCTAAGGACTGAAACCTGTTCTTGGTTTGATGTTCATCACTAAGCAGGTGAAAGCCTTAAACTAAACAATCCTAAGGACAGAAACCTGTTCTCGGTTCGATTTTCATCACTAAGCAAGTGGAAACCTTAAACCAAACAATCCTAAGGACATAAACTTGTTCTTGGTTCGATTTTCATCACTAAGCAGGTGAAAACCTTAAACTAAACAATCCTAAGGACATAAACCTGTTCTCGGTTCGATTTTCATCACCGAGCAGGTGGAAACGTTAAACTAAACTATTCTAAGGATAGAAACCTGTCCTCGGTTTGATTTTTATCACTGAGCAGGTGAAAGCCTTGAACTAAAACAATTTTAAGGACAACAACCTATCTTCGGTTCGATTTCCATTACCGAGCAGGTGAAAACCTTTTCTAAAAAACTGTCAACATATATCAAATTTTATTATTACCACCGAAGAGCCAAGTCTTTCTAGGTACAAGTGACCTCGTCCATGCTGGTCTGGGCCGTCACGAATGGCCGGTAACTGCCTGACCTTAATGACTTGAGAAAGTAGCATCAATCATGGGGTTAAACCACCCGGTCATTTGAAACACGTCCATATTTATAAAATAGAAAGATAATCAAAGAACATAACGGGAAAAATAGCAAAAAAACATTGGTAAATATGATTAAGCAAACTAGTAAAGGTTAAAATAGTATTTTGTCACCACAGCCTAGTGACTTTGGGAAAATTAAACCTTGAAAAATGATTGTTCCATCACCACAACCCGGTGATGTAGGTGAGCTGAATAAAGAATTTAAACTAAAAGGAATAAAAAGTAGAAACTGAGTTCAGGAATCAAGTTGAAGGATCTGTGAACTAGAACTGGGCGACGTCCTCGGGAGGCTGTTGGGCTGCAAGAGGTGGCTGAACGTTCCCGTCGGGTTGATCACCAACATGCGGGTTGCTGGTGGCCTCCAAGTCAATTTGCTCCACGTGGGAGTCAATTGCCTCCACCAACTCCCTCATCCTCGTCGTCTCTTCCTTGTCAATGGCACCACGAGGGTTCTGGGTAGCAGTAGAAGGGCCCGGGAAAGGGATTTGGTTGGGGTTTCTTAAAGGAGAGTCCTCGGGGACCCTTATGGCTTGCAGGGTAGCCAACTAACCCTCCTCAAAGGCCAGCTTCCGAGCTTCATATATGATGGGCTTTGCCGAGTTTTCCGCGTCGGCAAACCCCTCGTTATACCATTTATTTTCACAAGCCTCCAGAGCTGCCTTTAAGTCAGCCAACTCCTCTGCCTGCGCTGTGTTCAGACTTGCAGCCTCTGCCAATTTCAGCTCGGTTTCACCTAGTTTAGCCTCCAGCTCTGAGGATTTCTTCTCTGCTAACACCCGGGCCTTTTCGGACGCAGCATCCTTCTTCTCCACGGTCACGGCAGTTTTGGTTTTCTCTTTAGCACTTGCCTTGGCCACATCCTTGAGTGCCTTCTCCCGCTCAGCATCCTTGGCCAGCTCCTTCAGCCACCCATTAAGGACGTGAGTCAGTTGAGTGGCCTGATAACACAAATAATAATAAGTACAACAAAAGGAAACAATAATAAGTACAGCAAAAGGAAACTATAATAAGTACAACAAAAACAATGTGTAAAAGCGGATAGAAAACAAGGAGACATGAGATTACCGCAATGGTGTGCCATTGCAACCGCCTGCCCAATGACTCGTCCGTCCTGTCCTCAAAAGCGTGCATGTCCTTGGGCAACAAGAGACCGTGCACCAAACTTTGGGCAACGTGACCCCCTTCGCCCTTTTCCCACCCCCGTACGCTTGCAGTGGCGAGAATTGGTTTGCCGTCCAGTTGAAACATAGGTTGCCATCCCTGCACAAGTCGGGTGGTGGATGCCACATTCATCCCCGTCTTGGCTGTTGGCTCCTAGATGACGATATTCCTTGATGGCTAGGGGGGAGTTCTAGTTGGTGTGTCACCTGAGCCGGCCGGGGTCTGTTTAGATGTACGTTGTCTCTTCCGAGAGCAGCCGGAAGGAGGAGGAAGAGGAGGGGGAGTTTGGCCACGACCCTAAGGTGGTTGCTGCTGCACAAAACGGCTAACCGTCATCGTCCTTCGCGTCACCATGTTTTCACCTCAATCGGATTCGGTATCAGAGTCAATCTATTCTGCAGTTGTTTCCTCGGCTTCCTGGACGATTGTTTCGAGTTCAATAAGGGCCTCGGGTTAGACGGGGGCTTTAGGCTGCACGGGCACGTGTGCTTGATCTCGGCAGTGTTGAGACAAGCGTTCAGCCGACTTGTCTTGTATGGGTGGAAGTTCATCCGAAAAAGTGTACCGCGGACCAAGGTCACGAGCTTCGCCTATTGTGAGCTTTGGAGGAAGGAAATTTGCGTGTCGTATGCCGATGTATGAAAGGAGGGGACTGTCAACTAACAAAGCTTGGCTGAATGCTTTCCAAGTAGAATACATGGGATCAACGCCGAGGATCAAATGAGACGCTCGGAGCTGTCCGTCCTAATGTACGAAAATTTCTGACCTAAACACAAAATTTAAGTCTTGAACATGCACTACTCTAAGATCCTTCTTAAACCTTTTGCTCTCTGCACGAAAGCAGCACAACAATTAATTAGTAATTACTTGATCGAATCAAAATTAATAAATTAATAAAATCAAATTAAGAAAGTATATATGGAACCGACAAACATCGCGCAGTAAGAACACGCAGGGGAGCTCCTCAGCAAGCTAGTTGCCACTCACCCGTACAAACTCTCCAGTTGAGTTCTTATTTGAGTCAGGCAGGCATGAAATAAGCCATACTCTCATGTCTCTGGTTTTTAAGTAATAGTCTGAATTGATATTGCCACGCAAACTATACATGTAATTAATGTCTGATAGTTCAGTTGCAAGCCGAACAACTGGTTCAACCTATTGACGCAACTCACCACTCAGTAAAAGTTATGGGGAGTTGGTCGGGACACAAACCGTAAAATCTAAGTGTACCTGTGATGAGGGGGTCAACGGGGAACCTAATCCCACCCTCAAGAATTACCATTAAGGGAAAGAAAAATGTATTTGCCCCACGGCGCCTTTGGATGTCAATATCACCCTCGTGACAGTAGGCAATATCAACATCCTTAAAGACGTTGTAGGCAGCCCTAAAGGTAGCCAAGGAGGCTTTTGAGGAAAGGAGATGAGAATAGCACATTCTCTAAGGTAAGAATCCTAGAACTATGATTATGATAGAACCGAAAGAAATAGAACAAGTAGAAGGAAAGGAAAAAGGAACATCCTGAGGGCTTTAAGGAGGAAGAATGTTCTGGGCTAGAAGACGAACGCATAGGACGTATGCTCGACAGAGTGAAAGTTTGGAGAATGAAGAATGCAAAAGTGAAGGAGAGACTCAGAAATGGCTATTTATAGAGGCCGAAGGGTGAAATAAATGGCATATAATAATTAGGGAGCGGTAAACCCTACGAATCCTTATCTTAACTGCCATACGTGTGCCGCCTCGGTTCACGAACCGTTAGACAATAATGACGGCTGAACCAATAGTCAGATGTAACACGCCTTTTGAGGGCGTATTAATGGGTTTCTTAATCATCCAATATCTACCTGTTGAGCTTCTCGGATAGTTGTTGCCTCTTAAGCTCCTTGATTCGTCCCCGTGGACCGGGCACGAATCAAGGAGGGGCTAATGTACGACACGGGACCCCCGGACCCATTTGGGCCTTGGACCTTAGACACCAACTTTACATTACGGCCCACAGACCCAACCCACTTGCCCAAAACCAAACCCTGGGCCTGCTAAGGCCGCAGGCTTAGGCCTCATGACATTACAACCTGCCCAAAACTCATTGAGCGAACCGCTATAATGCATGTTCATAGTAGCCAGTAACCTAGGAATTTCCCGGCAAGGTACACCTTAGACCAGAGCATGATTGACTGGGGACATTGTGCCTCGGTTTCATCGGTATCGCCCTAGGAAAAATCCTCTGCTGAAAATCCCTTCTGAAGTGGGGAGCTAGTTCCAATGTCACTCTTATCACACCCCACTCCCAACTAAACATCCACTTAACAGTAACGACATTGGACCTCCTATACCACTAACCACAAGAGTAATCATAACTCTCTACTAATCACTAGGCTATAAATATGAGAAGACAAGGGAGAAGAGGGGGTTGTTGAAAGGTTGGAGAGAAAATTGAGGATAGGAGCAAGGGAACAACAGGAGAATAACAACGATTGGGGTAGGGGAAGACCTCAGGAGAAGTTGCTACATTGGGTCTCTGTGTTGGGAACTACCCAAGCTAGGAAATCCAAAGCCCACGTTACAAATAGATTGTGAGCCCAAGTGAGGCCCAAACCATCAGTCTCATTTCTAGTGCGCACAGTAGACTAACATATTACATATGGTACGCATCTGACTGTAACATCCTATACTATAAAATAAAAATTGGGCCAATGGTTATCTTCTCTTTGCAAAAAATGGTTAAATTCTCATTAATTGTGATAGTTCACTTTTAGGTAAAATAAAAATTCTATTGACTAAATTTTAAGAAATTTAAAATTCTATTTCAAAAAATTTCTAGAGCATTATATTTTATTTTAATAATTTTAATAATTTTATATTGTAAAAGAATAAAATTTATACATTACATACAATTATTACTTCAGTTATCTTCTAAATGAGGGAGGATATGAGAATGCAATTTGTAGATCTACTATCAAAATAACATAGATTAGATTGGTGGTGGATAGTAGATTTAATTGCAGTTGAGTATTTTGTGAAGTTGTCACCATAGAATAGCCCACGCCGGTATGTGTTATATGGAACCAATGATATGAAAGTTTTTTTTTTTTTTTCTAAACCATTATATTGAACAAAAAATTACGGCCCACAGGCACAACCCACTTGCCCAAAACCAAACCCTGGGCCTTATGACATTATGCCTGGCCCAAAACTCATTGAGCGAACCGCTATCATGCATGTTCATAGTAGCAGATAACCTAGGAATTGCCCGGCAAGGTACACCTTGGACCGGAGCATGATTGACTGGGGACACTGTGCCTCGGTTTCATTGGTATTGCCCTGGGAAAAATCCTCTGCTGAACATCCCTTCTGAAGTGGGGAGCTAGTTCCAATGCCACTCTCACCACACCCCACTTCCAACTAAACATCCACTTAGCAGTAATGACATTGGACCTCCTGTACTACTAACCACAAGAGTAATCATAACTCCCCACTAATCATTGGGCTATAAATATGAGAAGACAAGGGAGAAGAGGGGGTTGTTGAAAGGTTGGAGAGAAAATTGAGGATAGGAGCAAGGGAGCAACAGGAGAATAACAACGATTGGGGTAGGGGAAGACCTCAGGGAAGTTGCTACATTGGGTCTCTGTGTTGGGAACTACCCAAGCTAGGAAATCCAAAGCCCACGTCACAAATAGATTGTGAGCCCAAGTGAGGCCTAGACCATTAGTCTCATTTCTGGTGCGCACAATAGACTAACATATTACACATGGTATGGATCTGACTGTAACATCCTATACTATAAAATAAAAATTGGGCCAATGGTTATCTTCTCTTTGCAAAAAATGGTTAAATTCTCATTAATTGTGATAGTTCACTTTTAGGTAAAATAAAAACTCTATTGACCAAATTTTTTGAAATTTAAAATTTTAAGAAATTTAAAATTCTATTTCAAAAAATTTCCAGAACATTATATTTTATTTTAATTATTTTAATAATTTTATATTGTAAAGTAATAAAATTTATACAGTACATAAAATTATTACTTCAGTTATCTTCTAAATGATGGAGGATATGAGAATGCAATTTGTAGATTTACTATCAAAATAAAATAGATTAGATTGGTGGTGGATAGTAGATTTAATTGCAGTTGAGTATTTTGTGAAGTTGTCACCATAGAATAGCCCACGCCGGTATGTGTTATGTGGAACCAATGATATGAGAGTTTTTTTTTTTTTTTTTGTCTAAACCATTATATTGAACAAAAAATTACTTATTTTCATTCATTTTCAAGTTATACATTTTTTAAATTCAAGTCATAGACCTTTAAGCAAAATAAATACTTATAATTTTTATTTAATTATCCCATGCATTGTACAGGTTAATGACTAATATTGAATTAATTTTCCTAACCTAGTGCTCTCTATAGTATGTATTTCGCAAAATGTTACAACATACAAAACAACATTTTTTTTTTTTTTTCTCTTTAAAATAAGGTTAGTTACAAAAATCAACCCTGAACCATAGGGCATTTGTAATATATAGCTGAAGCTTCAAGATTTTGCAATCGACACGCTAATTCAATGTTAATTTGCAATATCCACTCTAACGTCTAAATAAGTATATAAAAAAAATATATGGTAGGTAACTATCTTGTCTAAATTCTGAGAACATTAAAAATATTCAACATAAATTGAGAAAGCATATGTAAAGTGCACCCAAACCATAAGAGCATTTATAATGTGCACCTTTAATTTGGATTCTAATTTGGGTGGTGGATATTCTTTTTGAATTAAGGTGTTAATAGCTAAAATTTGAAGTTTAGGAATGAGTTACGGCCCTTTGTCACACATTAGGCTTTTGTTAGGCATGAAGATGACTCATTAACAAAGTAATAGACTAATTTAAGAATATTATGAAATTGTTGCGATTTTTTTTTATTATGATAGAAATAATAAAATTTGAGTTTCCCATATCAATACTTATCAAATTTACCCATATGATAGAAATTACAAAATTTGATATCTCTCTCTCTCTCTCTCTTGGTGAGAAACATAACAAGAAAATAAATGGTCTTAATTTTTTCTTTTTTTGACAATTCTATAATTACAATAAAATCTCACAGTATTTTTAAAATAAACTAAGGTCTCAACCTACCATAAATCAAAATAATTTTTTTTTTTTTTTGAGAAACAAATCAAATTAAAATGAATGTACATTGGACCCAACCAGCACAACTTAAAATAAGGTTGTTATGAAAATGTTGTCGACTTTTTTTCAACTTTTTCTTTTGAACATGCACAATAATCACGGGACAGCCAAAATGTAAAATTTTTCTTTATTATCCAAACCAAAGTATAAAATGTTTGACTATAAATATAGGGAAAAGGGAATAAAAGTTGAATATGGCTACTCCTCATCTCTAAGACATTTCATGCAAATTCAATGATGTAATTTGTAATTCTCAGAAAAAAAAAAAAATGATGTAATTTGTAATTGAAGGTATGAATTTTGGGTGGGGGCCTTTTTGTTTTCGATCTCACATAGGCCCGGGTTTACTCTAGGAAGTTCCACGTGTCTCTAAACACTAGGGACACATGTATGGAGAAAACTCAAGCTCAATGGACCTTCATGTGGTGACGCTTCGGGCCCTCGTTAAGTCTAGGAATACTAATTAACAAAATTGGCCCTCAAAAGTAATCTTTATATATTCATATTTTTATTTTTGATAATTACATAGTTATAAGGGAGCCCTAATGATTTGAATTATAAAAGTTTCTGTTAAAAATATCAAGAAAGCACCAATCAAGCTACCCTTAACCACATTGGTCTCAACGAAAGATTTCTAAATAATTTTCATTTGTCTTTTTTTGGACAAGTGAAAAACTTTTAATTACACAACCCAATCTCAGTTTAGAAAATCACCAACCTTGTCTTTAGCACTAGAAAAGTTAGTACTTAGCAGTGGAAGAAAATCACAACATAACAAAATTACTTGGATGTGTCTGAAACCCTGTTCCCATGCAAATCGCAAGCCAATACGGATAGCCCAAAGTTCAATTATTAGTCTAGCTGTGACACCAATGTTTATGGTATGGAGAAACCAATAATTCAGTCTCCATGAGAATTTCTTAAAACTCCACCTGCACCCTGGGTCTCTGATGGGCAAGTGTAAATAATGCTATAGACATGAAAAGTTTGTACTGATTTTCTGTACGTAGCGAGATGTCTCTTTCATTCGGCCGTTTAAACAATTGTCTAAAGCCTCAGATCATATGGAAGAAGATCCCACATTAATGGGTTTACTATCTGCTGACTTCTTCTTACGAAGCTATTACTTGGGCCATTTTAAGACCAGTTTTGGGGCACTTGTGTGTGAAATTATCTTCTTTTGTTTTGGGCTTTGGGCTGTTTCCCATTTACAGACCTAGATATGGACTAGTAGCCGCTAGTCACTTCTTTTGGCAGGTGTCCAGTTCTGCTAGTCATTCAAAATTTTGGTCACTTTTGGGCTTTCTGCCTGTCTTCAATTTCCCAACAACTGACCTGACACTGACCAAAATGACAATAACCTGAAAAGATCGCCAAACTCACTCCACTTCAATTCTTTCAGTCTGACACTACCAGTTAAATTATTCCTCAAGATTTCTGCTGAGCCGGAAGTACTTATCTCCTGAACCGACAAATAACACAGTACTGCTTGTACAGTTGAGGAACAATGTACGTATCTCCATCCAGCAGTGTTCAAAATGGACTGATAGATATTTTGTTAACAATCCAATGTCCAATCTCATTTGCATTACAGAAAATTCAAGGTTGAAACTCAGATATGCCCAATGTGAGTTAGTGCTCAGGCAACAGTTTCAATTCAGCATAAGACACTTTTGGAGATACTCAAACAAAGCCAGAAGCCAGTCTAAGTAATATGTCCCATCTTGACAATGTAAAAAATGCATCACGCAGTTGTATAGCTTGATATTTTCAAAATTCCATACATGCGCTATTACAAAAGTAAAAGAGATCTTTTCAACTGTACTTGAATAATGAAGTTAGAAGTAGAAAGCAAGAGTTAGACAGTGAAACCACATACATCAAAGTAAACTATGATACATAATTAAAGACAGTTTCTAGTAATGCGATCTGATTCATCTTAGCTGGACTGCTGCAGGAAGTAGAACCCCTCCATCCTTTATGGCTATAGTTTGAAACTACAAATGCATCCTTTGCAGTGCCTGTGACTAGACCTTTAATCTCAAATTCAATGGAAGAATTACACAGCACAGGATTGCCCACACAAGTGGCATTTAAAACAGCAATGCTGTATACTGGGATGTATATTTGAAGTGATTCCAAGACTCAAGCTTTATAATACCTTTTCTAATTTTTTTGAAAATAGCATCTTCAACTGCAGATGCTATTCCCCCTTCAAAAGCATCCACTTCCCGGAGTAAAAGTAAAAGAATCAAGTGCATATGTTGCTAATATTTTCAAATACTAAGATGCATTAGACCATGGAATGCAGACTCAACCAAATAGAATAAATCATATAACTCATCTGTTTTGAAGTTAGTATGATTCAAGTGAGAAAGGATCTTGACATGTCCTTCTAACTTAAAGTAAGCTCTCTTTTTGGGGGGGGGGGGGGGGGGGGGGGGGGGGGTTTGGTGGTGTGGGGGGTGAAGGGGGGTGTTGGCAGCTTGAATGTAAGCTCTTTCTTAAATACAACTATAAATGCCAGTAACACTATAAAACTAATTTAGGGAAGAGATTTTTAACCAATAGAGGTTGATAATTTGAACATTTTACAGTTACATATGTAGCAGGGTAGGAATTCACATGACATCCGCATTTTAGCACAGAGAGATTGATATTTCCTTCTTAGTTCTTCGGAGCTGCAATTACCCCCACTTCCATAACTTCACCTTTCACAGAAATAGCACTGCTTAATGAGAAAGTAAAGTTCAAGTTAAAAGTCCCTGAACACTGAACAATGTATTTTTGCAAGTTTCATTTCATGTCATTTCACATTTACTTATCATGTTATTTCCTTTTATCTTTGAAATCATCTCCTCATTCACTTTAGGAATTTTATTTCACCTTTACATATCTTGTTATCTGATTGTTGCAGATGCTTGTTTGAGATTAACTTCTGTTCTATGACTTACTTTAATTTTTTCTAAATCAAGCTATTTATTTTGTGAAAGTAAGACTTCCAGGAACCGACAAGATGGCATATTAAGATTATTTGCATATTACTGATTACCTCTTTCATCACTTATATTTTTGGTAACTTGCACAACCACCACAACCATATTTCCAAAATTTGGAGACAAAACACTCAAATTACAGCATATACTCTGAGAGGCAGAGCAACAGGTAGAAATATAAGGGGTATGTTGAAGACATTGGTTGGTTGAACTTTCTGGAGATTTTTTTTTTTTGTTGATTTCAAGATACATTTGGCATGGAATTTGTATAAGATATTGTGGCTGCCTGCTATTGCTAACAACAAGAACCATGGGTATCTGCCTCGCATTGCAGAGCAACATATGTTACAAATGGAGACTGTTAAGTCTTTTATCTTCTGGGGCAAGTCTATTTTAACTTGCCAAAGACAAGCATTCATGATGCACAATATTCGCATCTTGTTTCAAGTAATTCTCTAAACATTTATTACATGAGAATTTCACATAAGTAATACATTTGTTTCAAAATGAAAATACAACACGCCCATGCATCATGTGTCACCACTTATTTGTACAAATGAGAAACAAAAATTTAAATTATAGGCGAAATCGATTACATGGAGGGATTAGTTGGACATGGGGGAACTGGTACTTCAGTAATACCTTCTAACATCAAGACAACACACTTCATAGAGGGACGAAGAGCTGGTTCTTCTTGAATACACCACAGTCCCACCTTCACCATTTTCTCCAAGCTCATCATATCTACCTCTTCACCAATCACAAGCTTATATAAATCTCTAGCAGCAAAGCACTTATAGGCCCAAGAAGAAAGGACAATCTCCTCTGCTGTGGAAGCGTTAACATCTATGTTCTTTCTGCAACATACAACTTCCAAGAGCACAATCCCATAGCTGTAAACATCTGCCTTCACTGATATAGGGATGTTCTTATGCCATTCTGGTGCCACATACCCTCTTGTTCCTCTGGCCCCTGTGAAGGTCCTTGTCTGATCTGGCATTAAGAACTTGGCCAGCCCAAAGTCAGAGATTTTAGCATTCCAACAATCATCCATCAAAATGTTCTGGGGCTTTATATCACAATGAATGATAGGGGCCTCACACTCTTCATGTAGATAGAGAATTCCTCTTGCAACATCCAATGCAAATCTTAATCTCTCAGTCCAATGTGGACGCAATATGACCCCAAACAGTAGGTCAGCAAGGGAACCATTGCTCATGTATTCATAAACCAGAAGCCTTTTAGAGTCCTCAGTACAGAAACCCAGCAACCGAACCAAGTTCCTGTGGTGGGTTCTTCCAATTGCTCGCATCTCCGCACGGAACTCTCTTTCACCTTCTTCAACTAATTTTTCTAGTCGCTTCACCGCAACAAGTTTTTTACCTTTGCCTAGAGCACCTTTGTAAACTGCTCCAAAAGAACCTTTACCCAACTCCTCCTTAAAACCCTTTGTTACTCTTTTGAGCTCGTTGTACGTGAACAATCTCAAGGTCACCTCCTCAGGCAGGCCTAGCTTACCATTATGTAACAGCCGTTTGTACCTAAAACTCGCATTTTGAAAATGAATCTGCCAAAGATTGCAAGAGCAACACATGACAAAACAGTAAAACCTATAATTTCAAGAACTATTTGTACCATCTCTGTTTTTCTTGTGATCATGAGGGGTGGATTCAAGAGCGCCGTGTGCCCGACTTTAAATAACGCCATGTGCCCAACTGCAGTATCTCTTCTAACATATCTCAGTGGAAACTGTTGTTTCTGGCAAGAATTATTATACTTGAAGAGTGCCGCCCCACAATTGCAGTCTCCCAAACATGAGCTGCTGCATTCTTCCATTGACATTTCTGCACCAAAATACGGAGTGTCTCCCCACGTCATATTCTCCATGGTACTGGTGTAATAAAAAGTTGCATTTTCTTTCGCACCTCTACACCCTGCTCTTGAAAAGTTTCTCTCACAACCAAGAGTCCTTCTATTGGGGTCTACAAAATCGTGCCCAGGAAGGCAACGACAGTCGCTTTGGTTGTTGTCTTGCGTACAAAAGCTATTGAAGCCACAAAAACCGTTTACCATACATGAACTGTTTAATGCTGACCATAAACGAGATACATGGTAGTTGCCATTCTCAGAGTAGGTGTGAGAATACAATCGGAAAATTCCATCAACATCAAGAGTCGCACGATATATGGTATTGTTGTTGTTGTTGAGGTTGATGCCTCCATAGAAATTGGAATACACGGTACGGACGGCTGCTCCAGTGGATTCATCGATGAGGATTAAACTGCCGTTAAAATCAAGATAAAGTTGGTTTTTGTAGACACCCCCAGGAACATATGTACCAGAACTCCAGTAGGCATCTGCACTGGTTCCTGGTAGCGGGTATAAAACAAGGTTTCCATCCGTTTGCATCCTCAGATCAAACTGTCCAGTTGAGTGGTCACTCTTATTTAAACTGGAGTACAGTCGACTTCCAGAAGACACAGTCTGACCTCCTAAAATGGAATCGGTAGGATTTTCAAAACTCTGCCATATGGTCTTGTTATCCGTGTCATAAAGCACAAAATTACCAGAATCAAGCATGGCTGCATAGGAAACGGATTCTTTTGCACTACTAGCAATGAACTGTTCCTGTCCTTGCTCTGTTCGTAACACAAGCTTACCATCCCTGTTAAAATACACCATTGCATTCGAGGTGACCAGTGGATCATCGCGATTTGCTGTCCACACAACTGTTCTATTGTCTTGACTAACCAACCATATTCCCACCGCAAAGCCACTGCCTTGCTGATAGAACCCAAATGCAAATCGGTTGGAAGGAGAAAGCCATGAGCCAGGGTAGGTGAGTGAAGCACTACTGCTTATTGAGCTATCTTGCTTTGGTTGAGCCATTCCACATACAAAGGCTATGGACAGGACTAAGAAAACAATGGATATGGAAGCCATGGGAAGGGTCCGAAGGGATGAAAGAAGCATAATACTAGTAGGTAAGATTTAACGAGAAACACGAGCAAGCTACTTAATAAAGCGGTGAAAATTTTTGGAAAAATTGACTGTCAATATTCAGGGCTTGTTTGATAATATTGTTCTAGTAACGTTGTTTGTATTTTTTAAAAATACATGTAGGTAAAAAAGTATGTAAAAATACGTGTAATTTTATTTAAACACTGAAATTTGTTATTTAACTTGCGGTACCAAACACCTCCAGACCTCCTCACTGAGAGGGAAAATATCATTTCACATTATGTTCACTATTTAACATTAATATTAACAATTAATGCAAAAATGTTGGTATTTTAAAAGATAAAAAATGCTCATACAACTCTGAATTTTAAGGAAGTGGTCATTACACTTCCTGAACTTTTATTTTACCAATTTACTTCATAACCTAACCTATATGTAACTACCAAATCAACAAGTCTGTTAGTCTTTTGTTAAAACACAAACAGCATACTCGTGCATCTCACGTGAACTTTAAATCACCAAATATCCAAGGCTAAACCACGTGAGAGGGAGAGAAATTGATGGCCTATTTGGATAGAGGGGGGAAGGAGGGGGGTGGAGGGAAGTAGAGTAGAGTTGGCTAAAAATAAGCTAATTTTGTGTTAAATCTACTTTAATCTAGTCTACTCCCCCTCCTTCTCTCCCAATCCAAACGGATCATGAGAGAGACCTACAGTCGACATAGTTGAGAGAAAGAGAATGAGAGGTGATCAAGCCAGAGCCACTATTGCCAGCCACTGCGCCGCCTACAGCCACCATTGTTTCCACCGTCATCTCGCGGCTAGTATGGGTTGGTATTTTATTTTTCTTCAACCTCTTTTATTTTTCCAATCATCCATGTGTGAGTCTCTACGTGAATTTCATAGATTGGTTTAATTTTTGGGGTTACCCAATGTATGAAACCTGTGATGGATTGTGTAGAGTTGGTTGTGGTAAAATGATCAAAACTAGTTTTAAAGTGTTTTTTAGAATGCTATACAACTATTTGATGAAATGCCCGAGAGGGATATATGGCTAGTGCTGTAATGGGATTTGGCTGTTTGGTTAAACATGTTAACATTTAGAGAAAGAAAATCTCAAAGAAAGGATTTGTTAGAAAATGTAATTCATTCATTCTCAAAGACGAGATTACAGCTTTCATACAAAAAAACAAAGCATGACCAACTCTACCCAATCCACCACAAGTTCATACATTGGGTAACCTTGAAAATTAAACCAAACTATGATATTCAAGCAGAGACTCGCACATAAATGATTGAAAAAAAAAAAAAAAAAAAAAAAAAAAACGTAACTAACATACCAACCCCTACTAGCGGCGAGATGACGGCAGAAACAATGGTGGCTGTCTACGTCACGGTGGTTCTGGCCTGATCACTTTCCCATTCTCTTTCTCTCAACTACGCCGTAGATCTCTCTCAATTTCTCTCCCTCTCACGTGGTTCAACCCTTGGATATTTGGTGATTTAAAGTTCACGTGAGATGTAGGTGCATTCTGTTTGTGTTTTAACAGGAGACTAATGGAAGTGTTGATTTGGTAGATGTGTAAAGTTAATGGGGTAAATTGGTGAGATTAAAAATTGAGGGGATATCATGCCTATTATCATAAAGTTCAAGTGGTGTATGAGAATTTTTCCCTTTTAAAGACACTCACATTTTACACATGAATGTAAAAAATTGAATTTAAAGTAATAAAAGCTCATATTCAAAATGGATTAATTTCATGGTGCGGAAAAATCTCTTATGTGCTAGACACATGAGATACTAGCTCTCATGGTACGTTGTCCACCAACTCATCCAATAAAAAATTAACAACTTTATTTTCTTCATTAATTGTCTAGAGTGGTTATTATACAAAAGTTTTTAGGGCGAGTATGTTTGTTATTGGCCTTCTCATTTAACTTTTTAGTTTATTTGTTTCTATCCGGTCTTCACTTTTTACTTCAATCAATTTTCTATCTATATTTAAAAAAAAAAAAAAGTTAAATAAACTTGTGTCAAATGGTCTAGAATAAAATAAACATGGGAACTGATTAGTTTACATGAATAGTACCAGTGGGTTCTAGTTAGTTCAATTAGTCAATTGATAAAGTCTTTAATGGTTGAATAAGATATTTGAGATTCAATCTCTGTCAACACCAAAAACCAATTAGTGTGTTAGTTTGATGATAAAAAATATTATTAAGAGCGGACGCCATAGGTTGAAACTTTTCAAAAAAAAAAAAATAGTATGATATAAAGTGTACATTATAGGCAAAAATGTGGCTAATATTTGCCACTTTGGGGAAAGTGTACAATTATTATAACTACAATGTACACTTAACATGAACGGTGTAATGTAAAAATAGTTTTTTCCTTTATTTTATCCATTACAATTTTTTATTTTATTTTATTTTTGGCTAAAGAATAATAACAAAGCACACAAAATAAAGAAAGATAACGGAACCAATTAAGAGGTCAGATCGTTGATATTAGCTACAATAATGTTGGTTCTATATGGTGAGTTTCAGTTAGCTCAACTGGTAAAGTCTCTGATGGTTAAATAAAAGATCTGAGATTCAATTTCCAATTACACCAAAAATTGGTATAAGAAAAAAAAAATCATAAAGATAAACTAGGGTATGCATACATACCTACTAAATGTATGTATACATACACATGAATACATCATCTATTAGAGTACATATATCATGAAACAGCAATGCAAAGAACTGGAGAAGGAGGAACTGGAATATCTATTGTCCCCTCCAACATTAATATTACATTTTTTATTGAAGGACGCAAAGCTGAATCTTCTTGAACACACCATAAGCCCACATTCACTGTTCTTTCCAATTTCCTGAAGTCCACATTTTCATCTTCCACAAGCTTTTCCAGCTCTCCAGCAGCAAAGCAGTTATATACCTAATCAGTAAGAATAATCTCATCTGTAGTTGAAACATTTACTTCTATACTTCTTCTACAACAGACAATCTCCAAAAGCACAACACCAAAGCTGTATATATCAGCTTTTGCAGATATATTCATGGAATTTTTTTCCCATTCAGGCGCTAAATATGCACTTCTTCCTTCCGTATCTGTAGTGGCTCTTAATTGATTTGGAATTAGCAATTTTGCAAACCCAAAATCTGAAATCTTCGCCGTCCAATTATCATCCATGAGTATGTTTTGAGGCTTTATGTTGCAATGGATGATATGGATGATACAAACTTCACCCTCTTCATGCAGATAGAGAAGTCCTCTGGCCACATCTAGCGCAATTCTTATTCTTTCTTTCCAAATCGGGGGCCTCTCAGCCTTGAAAATAAGATCTGCAAGAGAGCCATTGTTCATGTACTCATAAACTAAAAGCTTCCTGGATCCCTCAATACAAAAACCAAGTACTCGAACCAAGTTTTTATGATGAGTTCGCGCAATTGCAGTCATTTCAGCCTGAAATTCTCGTTCCCCTTCTTCCACAGCTTTCTCGAGTCTCTTAACAGCAATAGTTTTGCCACCACTAGATATAATCCCTTTGTAAACTACTCCATATGAGCCCTTACCTAACTCTTCCTTGAAGCCATCTGTAGCATTCTCAAGCTCGTTGTAAGAAAATAACCGCAGAGTAAACTGTTCAGCTAATCCCATGTTCACGTTTTCTAAAAGTTTTCTGTACCTGACCAATTTCTGCCTGTACACGAAGAAGCTAGAGGCTGCCAAAACAAGACACAAGCATGAAACTATACCCAAAATTACAGAAAGAATCAAAATCAGACTTCTCTTGCTTCCAATAAAGAGTTCCGGGATTTTAGTGTAATGGATCCCCTTGAGCTTAAAGAAAGTTGTAGTTGTTTCGTTTGCATTTATTCTACCATATCTAAGCGGAAGCTTATATTTTCTGAAATTGGAATCTGTATATGATACTGCTCCACAATTGCAATCTTCCAGGCCAAACTGGCCACAATTTTCCTTTTTCATTGGCTTAACTGAATATGGGAAATTACCCCTCAACACAATATTCTCTAGAGAAGTGACATTGTATAGCATCGCTGGATCTTTACTGCGTCTACAATCATCTTCGCTGAAGTTGTGGTAGCAGCCCAGGAACTTGTTGCTGGTGTTGATGAAATCAAATCCAGGATAGCAGTCACAGTCAGCTTTGCTACCATGCCTGAGCAGTAACTGTTGAGTCCACAGAAACCCTTGACGTCACATTGATCAGACAGAGCGGACCACTCCATCAACATACTCGAGCTATTATCGCTCTTAAAGTGGTGTAAATACAATCGAAAGATCCCATCTGCATCAAGTGTTGCACAGTAGATTGTAGTTCCATTCTTGTCAGGATATGAGCTATTTGCCAAAATGATTCTCTGCCGCTCACTTAGGTGGACGAATAGAGCGCCTAAACGAGAGAGAATGAGCGATGCATAGATATTTCCATAATCAGTAACAGAGGCCCAATATGCATCCTTAGGGTTATTCGAGCTGTTTACAGGGTAGGCAACGAGGTTTCCATCCTTCTGCATGTTAAATGAATAATGTCCACTCGAGTGGTCTGATATAGACATACTTGAAACCAAGCTATTGCCACTAGAGAGATTCTGACCACCTAATATGGTGTCAGTTGGAAAATCAAAGCTATCCCAGATTACATAGGAATCATTCCTGTAGAGCACAAAATTACCAGAATCGAGCATAGCAACTGAAGTTGCAGGGTCCACATCAGAAATCGAAAATTCTCTGCCTTACTCTGTTCTAAGCAGCAGTTTACCATCAATAGTAAAGTTCAGTGTAGCATTGGAGATGACAGGTGGGTCATCTCGATTTGCTGTCCAGATGATTTTCTTCTCGGTTTGATTAACCAGCCATATTCCGACCGCAAAACCATCATCTTGTGGATAGAAACCAAATGCAAAAAGACCAGAAGGTGAGAGCCAAGAAGTACGGTTTGCATTGGGAGAAAGAGAAGAACCTAGAAGTATCAAATTGGACTGGTTTTGTTGAGCGTTTGCATGAACGGGAAGTAGGAAAAGCAGCAGTAAGGGCAGAACTGGTATGGAAGCCATGAGACAGAGTGAGATAAGAGGGATCAGACTTGAGAGTGTATATTAAAGAGTAGTGTTTATTATGAACACTATTTGCGTGTTAAGGATTAAGGATACGTGGATTAAAGTGTGGAACAACAATTTCTCTGAAGAGAATGTTGTACATTATATACCTATATATATATATATATATATAATTGTCTTATGAACAATTTTCTTTTCGGGAGTTTTTTTTTTTCTTGTTAGGTTGTGATGTTAAAAACAATTGGTGGTGTGAACGTTTAATTTTAGGTGGAAATACCGTTTTAGAGTCAAAATCAATTTGGTTATTAGATTTTAATAGTAGTCAATTTGGTGCCTGATATTTTTAATAGGCAGTCAATTTGTTTATTGAAAATGTTTTACTTTTTATTCTTAAATTTTTTAAAAATATACATTTTCATTCCTAAACTATTGGGAAAAAAAAGTTATTTTATATCCCTAAATTAGTCTCCAATCTATTAAAAATTTTTTTTACAAATTTTAAAGATAAAAACAAACTTTTAAATACGTTTAGGGACCAAAATAATATTTTACCCTAAATTTTTTCATACAACTATGGTAAACCCAAATCCGACGCTAGCTAAATTCACTCGTAGTGCCATTGTGTTGCTCGTGGGTTTGGATTCGATTCCCATGGTACTTGTGGCTCTGCCAATGCCGCTGTTGAAGAGAGAGATTTGCATAGATGAGAGAAACCAAAAAATAGGAGAAAATGAAAAAAAAAAAAAAAAGTGAGGGATTTTGTGGTGTAGATTGAAGATTGAAGGTTAGAAAAGATCAAATCTGTGTTGATCTATGTGATTTGATTTTGGGGGATTTGATAGACAAGTCTCTTTCTCTAGGCCGAGTCATGCCATTGCGAGTCAGGAAATGAAGAACAAATTCCAGATTTGGGTTGTCATTTCCCTTTCACTTGTTCCAAATATAGATCGAAGCCGTTGAAATTCAGTTGTACTGCGAGTTTTCCAAACCTGCTTAGTGTAGGGAATTCAACCCGATTCCCAATCTGTGAGAAACAAAAAATAGAGAAAACACACGCCAAAGAAAAATAATCACACGCACAAGACAGTATTTACGTGGTTCGGCAATTTGCCTACGTCCACGGAATTGCAGGGATTTCACTATTATCAGGGAAAAAATACAAAGTGCGGCTACAGTGTTTCTCTCTCTCTCTCTGAAACACAACAACAATAATAATAAACCCTAATCATAAAAGCGGCTTTTATATCCTGCGCACAAGATTACAATAGGCTACAAAACGGGCCAAAAATAAACTAGGCTCCACAAAGCCCAACAAATCTCCCACTTGGAGACTAGTTCAATCACCAACATCAGCCGCTATCCTCCAAAAGCAATCCCTCATCCCTGCAACCCATCCTCCTGTCCTCAAGCTAGAAGACCAATTGAAGCTGCACACAGCTTCAACTTCTCAATAGTGACACCCTTAGTTAACATGTCTGCTGGGTTCTTAGATCCACAGATCTTTTCAAGTATTACCAATTTATCTTCAATAAGGTATCGGATAAAGTGGTATTTTGTCTGTATGTGCTTCGACTTTGAATGAAAAGCCAAATTTTTGGCAAGAAAGATTGCACTCTGACTGTCACTGTGTAGAATGCCCATCTCCTGCTTTTTACCCAATTCATCTAAGAAACCATGTAGCCAAATCATCTCTTTTCCAGCTTCAGTTGCTGCAACATACTCAGCTTCTGTAGTAGACAAAGTAACAATCTTTTGCAGATTTGAAACCCATGATATAGCTGTACCACCCAGAGTAAATACAAACCCAATAGTACTCTTTCTACTATCAATATCACCAGCAAAATCAGCACCTACATAACTTTGCAGTTTCAAACTTGCACCTGTGAAGCAAAGACATATATCTGATGAACCCTTCAGATATCTCAAAATCCACTTGACTGCCTCCCAATGTTGCTTTCCAGGCCTACTCATGAATCTGCTTACAACTCCCACTGCATGTGCAATGTCTGGCCTTGTACACACCATAGCATACATCAAGCTGCCAATAGCTGAGGCATAGGGCACCTTATTCATATGGTCCCTTTCTTCTTCTGTCTTCGATGATTGTTCTTTGCTCAGTTTGAAATGACTATCCAAGGGTGTGCTCACTGGTTTAGATTCATTCATGTTGAACCCGCTGAGAACTTTCTTCACATACTCTGACTGTGAAAGTTTCAATGTACCATTAGCCTTGTCTCTAATGATTCTCATACCAAGAATTTGCTTTGCAGCTCCCAAATCCTTCATTGCAAACTGTTTTGACAATTGCTTTTTCAGATTATTAATCTCCTCAATGCTAGACCCTGCAATGAGCATATCATCCACATACAACAGTAAAATGATATAAGAATTGTCAAAGAATTTGACATAGCAACAATGATCAGCTTCACATCTCTTGAACCCAATTTTATGCATAAAACTGTCAAATTTCTTATACCACTGTCTTGGAGCTTGTTTTAGGCCATACAAGCTCTTTCTCAGTTTGCAAACTAGATTCTCTTGTCCCTGAACAATGAACCCTTCTGGCTGAATCATGTAAAGGTCTTCCTTCAAATCACCATGAAGGAATGCTGTCTTCACATCTAACTGCTCAAGATGTAAATTTTCTGCAGCCACTATTCCCAGCATCAGTTTAATTGTTGACATCTTCACAACTAGAGAGAATATCTCTATTTAGTCAACGCCCTCCTTCTGCTGGAACCCTTTAACAACTAATCTAGCCTTGTAACGTTTGCTACCATCATGCTCATTCTTTATTCTGTATACCCACTTGTTGTGCAAAGCCTTCTTTCCTACTGGCAATTCAGTTAGTTCCCATGTCTGATTCCCCAACAAGGAATCCATTTCATCCTTTATGGCTAACTCCCACTTGCTTGAATTCTCATCTTGCAAGGCTTCTTTATAACACTCTGGCTCACCACCATCAGTCAATAGGAGATAATTTAGAGTGGGTGAATAACGCTGTGGAGGTCTAATGTTTCTGGAAGATCTGCGGACTTCAGCTACAGGTGTACTCTAATCTACCTGTGAATTTACATTCTCCTTATCTTCTTCACCCTCTTTCTGGACAGTACTTTCAGTCAATTCATCTAAGTTGACAAACTTAGATTTCTTTTGATCTATCTTTGTAACATCTGACACTACAGTTGACCTATCATTGTACATAATCTGTTCATTAAATATAACATTTCTACTTCTGATGATTTTCCTGTTTTGTTCATCCCAAAATCTATAGCCAAATTTCTTATCACCATAGCCAATGAAAAAACATATTTTAGACTTAGCATCAAGTTTACTACGAGCATCAGAATCAATATGAACATAAGAAACACAACCAAAAACTTTTAAATGGGAAAACTTTACCTCTTTACCGCTCCAAACCTCCTCAGGAAGTTTGAACTCCATGGGAACTGATGGCCCTCGATTTATCAGGTAAGCTGCAATGTTAACAGCATCAGCCCAAAAAGTTTTTGGTAGTCCAGCATGCAACCTCATACTCCTAGCACGCTCATTGAGAGTTCTGTTCATGCGCTCAGCCACACCATTCTGCTGTGGTGTTCTGGGAATGGTCTTCTCCATCCTAATTCCCTGTGCAGCACAATACTCACTGAACCCTCCATCTATGTACTCTCCTCCATTATCTGACCTCAAACATTTTACTTTCAAACCTGTTTCTGTCTCAACCATGGCCTTCCACTTCTTAAAAGTTTCAAATACATCAGATTTATTTTTCAGAAAATAAACCCATACCTTTCTGCTTGAGTCATCAATAAAGGTAATGTAGTACCTTGAACCTCCAAGGGATGCAACCGGAGAAGGCCCCCACAAATCAGTGTGTACTAACTCCAATTTTTCTGCCTTCGGTGTCCTGCCAGTTTTCAAGAAGCTCACATTTTTCTACTTTCCTAAGATGCAGCTTTCACACATGTCAAAATCAATCGACTTCAATTCTGGTAGTTTTCTTTTTGACAACAGCATTTTCATCCCTTTCTCACTCATGTGACCAAGTCTGCGGTGTCATAGGCTTGTATCAGTACTTGCATCAGCAACTGCAATTGTGTCTCTTGGACTTGAGGTCATATATAAAGTACCAGTCTTCTTTCCACGAGCCAATACTCTAGCTCCCTTTGTAACCTTCCAAGTACCATCAACAAATAGTATTGCATGCCCTTCATCATCAAGTTGTCCAACAGAAATTAGATTCCTCCTCAGGTTAGGAATATGTCGAACCTTCTCCAGTAACCAAACAGACTCATTGGGTAACAATATCCGGACATCTCCCATACCCACAACATCCAGGGCTGAACCATAAGCCAAATACACCTTACCAAAATCACCTGCAGTATAGTTCTGTATGATTTCTCGGTGTGGAGTGGTATGAAATGAGGCTCCTGAATCCAAAACCCAATCATCAAGTGGATTGTCTACTGCAAGAAGTAATGCATCCTGTACCTCTTCTGTTACAGCATTAGCAGAATCATCTTCATTCTTCTTCTTAGGACTTTTGCATTGGTTCCTAAAGTGACCTATTTTCCCACAATTCCAGCATTGTACTTGTTGGCCTGATCTAGACTTACTTCTGTTCCGATTAGAATTTCTAGATTTTGATCTGCCCCGATTTGAATTTCTGTTATTACCTCTACCTCTTGTCTCAAGGTTTAGGGCAGAACCAGATCCTGAGGTTTCACCTGCATCTCTTCTGCGAATCTCCTCAGCCAGAATTAAATCTCGTATATCATTGTACTTGAGTTTTTCCTTTCTTGTAGAATTGCTTACTGCCATCCTCATTGCCTCCCAACTGTTTGGCAAAGAAGCCAAGATGATCAGAGCACGAATCTCATCATCAAAATTAATTTCTACAGATGACAATTGATTTGTAATAGTGTTAAATTCGTTCAGATGTTGTGCTACTGATGCATTCTCTGCCATCTTCAAATTAAACAGTTTCTTCATCAGATGCACCTTGTTGTTTGCCGACGGTTTTTCATACATTCCAGACAAAGCCTTCATCAGATCTGCTGTGGTCTTCTCCTTCACAACATTGTGTGCAACAGACCTAGACAGAATTAACTTGATAACTCCCAATACCTGTCTATCAAGAAGAGCCCATTCCTCAGCCTTCATCGCCTTAGGTTTTGTCCCCAAAAGAGGCAGATGCAATTTCCTCCCATAGAGATAATCTTCAATCTGCATCCTCCAATACGCAAAGTCTGTGCCATCGAACTTTTCTATTCCAGACGCCTTTCCTGCTTCCTCTGCCATTGCTCCCACTCAAACTTAACCCTGTGCTCTGATACCAGTTGTAGGGAATTCAACCCGATTCCCAATCTGTGAGAAACAAAAAATAGAGTAAACACACGCCAAAGAAAAATAATCACACGCACAAGACAATATTTACGTGGTTCGGCAATTTGCCTACGTCCACGGAGTTGCAGGGATTTCATTATTATCAAGGAAAAAAATACAAAGTGCGGCTACATTGTTTCTCTCTCTCTCTCTGAAACACAACAACAATAATAATAAACCCTAATCATAAAAGCGGCTTTTATATCCTGCGCATAAGATTACAATAGGCTACAAAATGGGCCAAAAATAAACTAGGCTCCACAAAGCTCAACACTTAGAATGCTTTATTATAATAAAATTAAGATGAGGGTTCAGAGAATCTGGGAGATGTGGGTTATTGCAAATTTGGGTTTTTTTATTTATTTTTTTATAAATTATTTTTATTTTATAGCAAATTTTGATTATGCAGTCCAAGATTACAAATTTCATTATTCCTTTTTCTTTTTCCATGTTCTTATTTGAAGTTAAATTTAATTTTAATTTTGTTTATTTTTTTAAATTTTTATGTATTTACGGTTTTTTTATATGGACTTTTTAATCCTTCAAATGCTTTTTCCGTGTTCTTATTTGAAGTTAAATTTAATTTTAAATTTGTTTAATTTTTTTTTAAAATTTTTATGTATTTACGGTTTTTTTACATGGACTTTTTAATCCTTCAAAGTTCAAATGCTTATGTGGTCTTTTTATCACGTCAATTAATTTTTTTAACATTATTTTATTAGCCATGAATTGTGTTATTTGTTTGCTATGTAGGCATTTTTCGATAGTGAGTTGAAGGTTGGGACCAAATAGTAAAAAATAATATAGATCAAATTGATTATGATTTCAAAATATAGGAACCAAAATGATATTCTCACCTTAATTTTTAGTGTCTGTTTGGCTAACTTATTTTTTGCCAACTTATTTTACTATTCAACTTATTTTTCTACTATTCATGAATCTCATTGCACTTTTTGGTACTATTCATGGGTCTTACTGTACTATTTCAACTAACATTTACTTATATTTATAGTACTTTCAGTAAAAAAAGTTTAGTTTCAGCAAAATAAATAGATCATAAACAGACTTTTAATGTTATTATGACATGACAGAACTTGGCATGTAATAAATACTTGTTTATTTTAAGTTGGATATTTGGTTTAGTTAATATGGTGTTGCTATTTCTTGCCGTTAGAGTATTTTTTGCCTTTGTTTTTATTTTATTTAATTTCTTAGCATTGCTTAAAAAATTGTGTTGTGTGTAATATAACTTGTCCTATCATTCCTTAAACCCTCGTTTGGGAGGAGGGAATAAAATGGAATGGAAATGAATGAAAATAATAATTTAAGAATATTTTTCTTTTACCTTGTTTGAGAGTTTTAATGAAGGGAATGAAAAGTTCATTTCCTTGTTATGGAGTTTAAGTGGGAGGGAATGGAATGGGTAGGAGGGAACACTCATTCCTTTCTATTACCTTAAAATCTCAAATTTTCATTCCTTCCGAAATTGAAAGGAATGAGAGGGTATAAAATTAGATTTAATGAATTTTTTACTTAAACCCCCAAAATACCTCTAAATATTTAACCCTTTATTTTAAAATAAGAGTCTAATAGTAATATTATCATAAAATGATTCTATTCCATTCCTTCTATGTTACTCTCAAATAAGATTACTTACATTTCATTCATTTTCATTCCCTTCCATTTCTTTATTTTAAAACATCTAATCAAGATTATTTAATTCTATTCCATTCCATTCTTTTCCATTCATTTCCCTTGCTTAAATACATTCCATTTAATTCCATTCCCTTATGAACTCCCAAATAAAGCGTACCTTGATTTTTGAGTGAAGTTTATAGTGTGCCTTTGTTTTAAAATCCATTTCACTCTCCCTTGTGTGTGTTTCTAAAAAAAAAAAAATTACTTAGCATAATTCTGTTGAAGAAGCTAACCTAGGGGCATGCTTGAAATACTTAATCATGCACATTCATCATTCAAATGCACTATGGGAAGGATACTTGGAGTTCAGAAAAATCAATGGCAAATATTTCAGCAAATTAAGGCTTAACTATGATTATCTTTTTTTAAAGAGTTTGTAAAATATCTTGTGCCTCTAGCATTACTCTTTTATAAAAGAGATTAAATTCTATAAGGATGCGGTGTAAAATTATAAAGATGTGGTGTAAAATTTAAGTTTTATATCTTCTAATCTCAACATGCCACATCATCTTATCATATATTTAAGAATAAGCATAATCACACCTAATCAATTTTAATATCCATCTATAAATCCAACCAAATTAGGAGTTTATTAAAATTTTCTTAAGTGTGGTAGGATGTATTGAATTTTAAGTAAAAAACTGATTTGATAATCTCTTATTAAATGGTGTAAAATATGAGATTTATACCTCATCCTTACCAAATTTGGACTCTTTATAAAAACTAAATAGGTAATTTATAGTGATCACATTTATTATGTACTCCATCTTCATTTTCCACGTATAAAAGTAATTTATCAATTTGGTTGTCAAATACATCTTTTCAATTAAAGCTCTTTATTACAGAAGCTATACAATTAAAACTCTAATTCCTACCATAATACCAAATGGAGACACTACTAAAAGAGTAATTTAAGAGCATTAGAGTATTACATCAACCTCATTAGATTTTTATCCAAATTTAGTTTTAAAACCCTACTTTTGTTAGTTTAAGTGTTTAACCAATCTATTAGTCACATACAACTATATCAGTCTTAATACTTTATCATTATATCATTTAAACATTATTTTTTCTCACTCTTCAAATATTTTTTCACACACAATCCTTCCCCAATTTTTTGTGTCTGAATCTCCTCCCTTCAATGTCAAACAATCCACCTTCTTCTCTACGACCAAGTCTAGCAAAGTAACGTCTTCCACCGACACAATGTTTTTAGGAACACCATCGTTGAAAGAGAGAAGATTGGCTGATTGGGAGACAAAGAGATGCACCCTACCAGTAACACCAAATTGCATCACCACCAAAAACACCAGGCCACATTGCCACCAAATTGCACAATCACCACCACCTTTGTCACCCTCCAAAAACTTAGCACATATATGTTGAGAGAGAGAGAGAGAGAGAGAGAGAGAGAGAGAGAGAGAGAGAGAGAGAGAGAGAGCTGTGAAAAAATGAATATATATTGACAAGGGTATTCTTCGGATCTGATTTAAGGCGTATCGTACCATGAAGCCGATAGTACCTATGGACCCATTAGCTTCATAATTACGAACAAAGATCCAAAAGCAAATGACTTCAAGAGCGACGACACAAAAAGCGTCGGGACGAAAAGCGATGACCCTACCATGATACCCGACGGACTCCTCCATGAGCCGACGGGAATCCATGGACGAAGCAAGAAGTTGACGGGTCCAAGAGGCCGATGGGCACAACATATCTTGACAGGAGTGAGATTAAAGGGTTGAGACTTTTTTTTTTTTTTTGAGAAATAGCATTGTGGTGCATTAAATTACGCAATACCAACTAAATCAGCATGGTAAGAAGACAATACATCGGATGGAACATCTTCCATCCATATTACACAATTTGTAAAATTCACTACTAACTTAGCCAAATTGTGTGCAATTGTGTTGCCCTCTTTCTTAGTGTGAGAGTAGGACAATTTTGAAAAACTAGTAGATAAAGTTAAGGAGTCCTGCATTAGTAAACCAAACGGAGCTAAACCAGTGTTCTTTGATTTCAGCGCCGACATCACTACTTGAGAGTCTCCCTCCAATATGGCATCTACTATACCCAACTCTCTAGCAAACTCAAGAGTTTTGCTAGCAGCCAATGCTTCAATCTCTATCGGCCGGACCTGTTAAGGGACCCGAATGGCCATGGACGCAATAACAAGACCCTTCCTGTCACGAATGATAACACCCAGACCAGAGCTCTTTTCCTTGGTGAAGATGGCACCATCAAAATTAATTTTCAGCATTTCCTGGACTGGAGGTTTCCACCTTGTTCTTCTCGCCGGTCTATTCAGAGATGGTGCAATTTTCAGTGCCTTGAATTCTGCCCAGCTGTCGTGAGCCCATTGCGAAATGAGGTTCAGGGGTCGATGGGCTGACTGAGTCTGTGACTGGTTTCTCTGATGCCAAATGGACCAATCAGTGAATGCAAACAGTGCCGAATTCCTTTGATGATCGAAAATCCAAGCCATGAGCTCACTGAAACTTGAAAAGCATTGTTGGTTTCGAAAATTCCATGAGTTATTCGCACCCCAAACACCGTCCAACATTTTGCAACTCCACACCACGTGCAAAGCGTCTTCATTTTTTGCTTTGCAACTATCACAGCACTGCTCTGAAATAATTCTTCGCCGGAATAGATTGCACTTCGAAGGAAGGGAGTTATGGCAGGCCCTCCAAATTAAATTTCTAACTTTATTTGGGCATTCAAGAGCCCAAATCTTCTCCAAAGCCCTTTCTCATGATCTTGCTACACAGCCACTTGATGACCAACTTCATTTTCCTTCAAGAACCGGTATCTCGTCTTGCAACTATACCTCCCATCATTCTCCAACGGCCAAAATAAAGAGTCTTCCGTATCTTTTCTAGCCAATGGAATATTCTTTATTTCTTCAGCTTCTTGTGGAGCAAAAATTCCATCTATCATTGCAACGTTCCATGTTCTAGTTCCCTCATCAATTAAGCAATCCACAATGGCTTCTTCCATTGTTTCTACCATTGGGGAGAGCATCTTAGTTGGGTGTTTTCGGGGCAGCCAATGGTGTTGCCAAATTTTTATGGATTTTCCATTTCCTACCCTCCAGCAAGCACAATCTAGGATAACATCTCGACCATGTAGTATACTTTTCTAAGCATAGGACCTTGAACTTGTTTCCTTTGCTTCTAAAAGAGAATGATTAAGGAAGAACTTTGCCTTGAAAACTTTATAGAAGAGAGTTTCCTTGTTGTGCAGAAGCCGCCATGCTTGTTTCGCCAAAAGGGCGTCATTAAAATGAGTCAAGTCGCGAAAACCCATACCACTCACCATTTTGGGTTTAGTCAATTCACTCCACTAGATCCAATGAATTTTAGTTCTATTTCCCTTTGCCCCCACCAAAACTTCCTTATCATTATTTCAATGTCGTCACAAAGCCCCAATGGCAATTTGAAGCATCCCATCGCATAAGTAAGGATGGCTTGGATCACGGATTTGACTAAAACCTCTCTTCCGGCTTGTGGAAGCAATTTTCCCTCCCATCCTTGGAGTTTTCGCCAAATCCTTTCTTTTATATAATTGAAGCTAGCCTTTTTTCCCCTTCCTACAAAGGATGGTAGCCCCAAATATTTCTCATAAAACTTCACTTCTTGGACTTGGAAGAGATTCTTTATGCTTGATTTTGCTTCATCCATGGTGGATTTGCTAAAGAAGATTGCGGTCTTATCTTTGTTTATTTTTTGCCCTGACCAAGACTCGTATTCACCCAAAATCTTCAACACATTATTGCAATCCTCAGAGATAGACCTACAGAAAAGCAAACTATCATCTGCAATAAACAAGTGGGTTAGCTTAGGGCCACGTTTGCACAAGGAAAAGCCCTTAATGTTCCCATTCCTCGCCGAATGTTTAATGAGAGCATGAAGGCCTTCCGTACATAAAAGGAATAGGAAAGGAGAAAGGGGGTCTCTTTGTCTAATTCCTCTCTTAGGGTAGATCATCCCAGTTGGCTCACCATTCACCATGATAGAATACGACACTATTTTCACACAACTCATCGTGAGAGTGACCCATCTAGCACCAAAACCCATTTTCTCCATAAGCCTCTCCAAAAACACCCACTCTACCTAATCGTAGGCTTTACTCATGTCTAACTTGAGAGAATATATTAAAGAGAATACTATCCAAATAGGATAGGCTAATAATAATGATAATATAAAAAAATATTGGCGTTTCCTTGAATTAAATGGGTTTAGATATTGAGTGAGCGTTTGGATCTAGAGTCCACGACCACTTTTTGCGTTTTTCATTTATTTTATTTAAACCAGCGCTTATTGTACTGTTCATGGGACATAAACAGTGCAATTAGGCTAATGAATAGTAATCCACGCGTGAACAGTAACTTTTTTATTAAATTTTTTTTATTGTTTTCAGTTTTCAGCAAAATAAATGGTATTCAAACGGACCCTGAGTCTCAAAAAATCAACTTTGCAAATTACTTCTCACAAAAAAAAAAAAAAAAAAAAAAAAAAACTCAGCAAATTGAATAGCTGAAGCGAATGGAAGGTAAAATCAGTGGTCGTTAAGGTTGTATATATTGACCCTACTATTTTTTAATGTAATTGTTTTATAAACAATTCTCTCTGTGGGAGTTTATTTATTGTAAAGGTTGTGACTTTAGAACAACAATCGGTGGTGTGAAAGTCCATGACATGGCAGAACTTTGGATGTTATAATCGTTTATTTTAATTTTGAGTTCAAATTTGATAAGGATGGAGTGTAAAACATGATTGTCACAATAGTCTTTTAATCTTTTTTTTTTTTTTTAGATCCAAGATAGAAAAAATAGTCTTTTACTTAATATTTAATACATCCTACTACACCTAATAATACTATATCAGCATTTTATTTAAAACTTGAAATACGGTGTTTATTTAAATATTATTGTATGTAATCAAATGTATTTATGTATTAGTAATACTAGTGGTTGTAGTACTTCTTAAGTTTCCAAGGCAAAGTGGCAAACCCTAACGTTTTAAATCTCCCTCCCTTAACTATTGAATTATAAAAATAAAATAAAAAGGTGTTAGTTAGGTAAGATGGGAATCTCACCAATATCAAGTAGGAAAAAAAGAAGAAGAAGAAATAGCTATTTATCCTTTATTTTTAAACTATTTAGCCAAACAGTCATTTTTTCAAAGTATTTATCAAAATATCCCTGTTTTGGAACTCGATATTGGATGATATCGAGTTCTACCTGAAACTCGACATTAATAATACTGAGTTCTAAGAGTATTTTTAAGTCAAACTTGCAACATTAGTAATGTTGAGTTTTATAAAATATTTTCAAAAAAATAAATAAAAATTAAGTGGCAGAATATACATAGAATTCGACATTGTTAATAGTTGACGTCGAGTTCTACCTAGAACTTGATATCAACAATATCAAATTCTAAAAGCACCGCACAAATTTTTTGTTAGATACTTTCAAAAGATGGATGTTTTGCTACATACTTTAAAAATAAAGGATTTATAGCAATTTTTCCCCGTAAAAAGCTGATTGTTGAACAGAAAACTAATATATATTTGAGATTTTAAATTTGGGTTCGTGAATTTCTAATGTCAGTCATTGAAATTTCATTTTTTTTTTTTTTTTTGTTTAATCATGTTTGTCTGCAATCATCGTCCTATTAAAAAATTGAAGGGCTCTATCCATTCGACTGGAAGTTTTTATCCTCTAGTTTTTTTGCTTTTTGCTTCATATTTTGTCAAATGAAAAACAACCATTTTTCTAAAAAAAAGCTAATATCTTTTTATAATATGAATTAAATTGCACATGTAAACAGTTTCAAGTCTAATAAAAATTTCCATATTTTGGAACTCATTGTAAATTATAGTTCTTGATATTTGTGTAACTCCTTAAGAATTATGTCAGTTCTTCAATTGAGTGTGCATTTGACATGGCTTAATTTTGCCAGTTTATTTTACTATTGAGCTTATTTTTTGTACTATTAATGGTAAGGTAGTCAATATTGTACCAGTACCAGCTATACCGGTGTGTATATTGATATCAAAATGTAAACGTTTCATACCGGTTTAAATACTGGCCATACTGGCTATGTACCGGCCATACCGACTAATTTTGGACAATATTGGCCAGTACATTTTTTTTTTTTTTTTTTTTTTTTTTTTTTTTTTAGTTTTGTAATTTTTGAATTTTTTTTAGGGTAGAATGGTAACTTATTTGCATTATTTGTTTCTTAGTATGCAATGAACAATTAACCTTTCTATTTTTTATATTGTGTTTTTTTTTTTTTTTTAATTGATGCTAAAGTCTAAAACCATGAATAATTTGTTCTGAATTAAGGAAATGTTTTGTGATAAACTTTTATATTTATTATAATACACACACACACACACACACACACACACACACACACACTCTCACATACATACATACATACATACATACATACATACATATATATATATATATATATATAATAACGGTAAACCCAAAACAGTACACCGGTATTGAACAATACCGAAATATATCATTCTACCAGTCAAACTGGTACAACCTCCGGTACGAGATTAACTCCCTTGATTTATGGGTTCCATTGCATTTTTGGATACTATTCATGGGTCTTACTATATTATTTCAGCTACCTTTTATCTTTATCTACAGTACTTGGAAAAAGTTTTCAGTTTCAACAAAATAAATGGATCTCAAATAGGCCCTGAATGAAGGTACAAATTCTAAGCCCGAAGTTTTATCTTATGTACAATATTATATATATATATATATATATATATGTATATGTATATGTATATATGTGTGTGTGTAATTGGGATTATGATTTCTTTTGAGTTATCAAGCTCCCCTCTTTCTCCCCTTCTAGTTACAAATTATGAAGTATAGCAAGTTTTGGAGCTTCTGTTGAGACTGTGTATGAGAAAATTTTAGGAAATTTAGAGTAAGATCGGACTTTTACGTGTGCATGAGAGGAATTTTGGAGTTTGATCAGACTTCTAATAATTAGTAATTTTTGTTGTTTGCGCACATGAGGTTTGGATTTTTGTACTTTGGATTTTCCTACCCCGTTGTATCAATATTTGGATATTTTCTCCTTTTTTGATTGAGAAAACGGAAGATGCTTTCCGCAAGAAGAAAAGCCAAAATCAGTGATCATTTTCTCAAACCTGTATTTCTCTTTCCCGTTAATGATGAAAATTGATTAACGGAGACACATTCAAATCGACGCTTGTCGTTGAATCCATTTTTTCAATAGTCATGTGCATAGAGTTGCAATTTTTCAAAGTACTTCAAAAAATGAGAAATACTATGTTGTTTTTATCTTCCTGTGTATCATTATCTATGGACTGAACATCATTGTCGGCAGTCATGGACAAAATTGCCCTTTGCCCTTTTTGGGCAAGTTAAATAGCTTTATACCATATTTTCCAAACTAATTAGGGAAATGCATTTCTTTTAAAATTCGATTTATGATAAATCGAGTTAGGCCTTATAGTGACGTTTTAAGGAGCTTATAATGACGTTTTAAGGACCTATAGTGGCGTTTTGTAACTCGATCTCAATGAAATTGAGTTATATGTAAAAAATTGCCTATAACTTGATTACATTAAAGTTGAGTTAAAAAACGTCACTATAGGTCATTAAAATGTCACTATAGGTTCCTTAAAACGCCACTATAAGGCCTAACTCGATTTATCGTAAATTGAGTTTTAAAAAAGGGGCATTTCCCTAATTAGTTTGGGAAAGGGGGTATAAAGCTATTTAATTTGCCCAAAAAGGGCAAAGGGCAATTTTGTCCCAGCAATCATCCATTACTTACTAATTATGCTAGGAATTTTCATGGATCTTTAATTTTTTTTTTTTTTTTTTTTTTTGACTGGGAAAATGGAAAATGCTTTCAAGGTGAAGAACACGCAAAATCAATGATCAATTGATCGTTGTCAATTGTTCAAGCTATATATAATATGCTTATACGTTCTTGGATTTTTTTTTTCCTTTTTTTTAAATGCTCCTAATTAAAATGAATAAATATTACAACATAAATGTAAAGATGTGGAAGTGAATATGGAAGATGAGGAGTTAGTGAAAATGTTTAATCCCGCATTGAAAAGGAGAGAGACTATTTTATTCCTTTTAATTGTAGTGATTAATGGGTTAATATGAATTGAATCAGATATTGGGCTATATACGTGTGCAAGGGGGAGGTAAAACTATTGTATTTGATTTTGCAATTCAAAAAAACACTCAAAGTATGGCATACCTACATACATGTCTTGGGGTATTAGTTTAAAAAAATTAATATTAAATTAAAAGTAAGTCTTATCTATATATATAGCACAAGATTATTGTTAGAATTTTTTTATCAAAGTAATTCTTATTAGCACTCAAAATACTAACAAGTTAATTGACCAATTGTGCATCTTATGTGTTTTTTTTTTCCTTGAGTTTCTCCTATTATTTTAAAAAATCATAATTCATAAGTCCATAACATTCATAGAAATCAAATATAAGTATATAACAAAACTACATCTAAGAAAAAAAAAATACTAGACTACATTTACAATAAATAATATTCATAGAAATTAAATAAACAATATCACTGTAAAGCGGATATTGTAATAGTTTTGGAAAAGTGTAAAACTTAAGTACAGTACCTTATTTCTAAAAAAAAAAAAAAAAAATAGTACAGCACCTTAAGTGCAATACATTAGGTTATTCAATTAAATTCAAACACATGTTAAACACAAGTAATAAAACAAACAATGTTATTATTTTTAAGGAAATTATATTCAATACAAATTTATTCTCAAAGAAAAAAATCAAAAAATTTAATGTAATACACCTCAGTTTTATCATTTCAAAAAAAAAAAAAAAATGAATGATTAAAACAAAAAAGTTATGGCTAAAATGTGGTACAGTGGGGTGAAACTGTAAGAGTCGGTAAATAATATAGGATATGGTCTAAAATATATATATATATATATATATATATGTGTGTGTGTGTGTGTGTGTGTAGAAAAGACAAAAGGAGTAAACTTTATGACAATAAAGTTGAAATCTGGGGTGAGGGAACTTTATGACTGAGGTGTTGGAGGAGAGGCCAAGTTTTTTATTTTGGGGGGAGGAGGAGGAAGGGGGAGGGGGGTGGCATCTCTATGAACTCCAAATGAATGAGACATAGTTTTCCCTACAATTAGAGAGGTTTTAAATATTGAGTAAATTATGTATTTGGTCCTTATCCTTTACACCATATTTCAATTTGATACCTAATCTTTTAATTGGGTCAATTTGGTCCCTAACCTTTCAGTGTGTGTCAATTTATTCCTTGTCATTTTTTGGATGGAAATTGTCAACGTGGCTAACAGCCAAAATAAAAAATTAGTTTCCGTTGATGTGGCAATAAACTAATTTTTTTGTTTTGGCCATTTGCAACGTTATCAATTTCCATCCAAAAGATAACAGCATGGACTAAATTAACACGATATTGAAAGGTTAGAAATCAAATTGACATAATTGAAAGGTTAAGGATCAAATTGAAATATGGTGTAAAGGATAGGGATCAAATACATAGTTTACCTTAAATATATTTTGAGGGGCCATGCCTCCCCCCCCCCCCCCCCCCCCCTTCTTCAAATACATAGGTAGCACCGCCCCTGCTTAAGCTTGTATGTTGGGAGACAAGATTTCATTTTAGGGAGGAAAAACCATATATTACCTAATGAAACATTTTAATAATTAATCATTATATAATTTAATTTATTGAAGAGTTTTAATTATCATTATTTCTATTTGAGGAAAAAAATCAAAAAATTTTTTTTAATTTAATTCAAAAATATCAAGAGAACATTGATTTTAGAGCATTTAATTAATGGGGTGAATGAAATGACTGAATTGAAAAAGGTTAAAAAGTTAGAAGACTAAATTGCACAAATAAAAAATTGTAGGACTGAATTTAATTTTAGACAAAGTTACTATAAGTTTTCTCATAATTAAAAAAAAAAAAAAACTTTTTATTTAAAAAAGTAAAATAAATACATTAAAAGATTCATCATCCCATAAGATTCATCATCTTGACTGGTATTGGAAATTCCAAAAAGATAATGTACGAAATTTAATTGATAGACACACTTTTGGCTGGAAGTGTGCATAGTGCTTACTACTAACAATATTCCACAAGGCATCTTTACCTTTAGCTTTAAGTCTTTTTTTTTTTTTTTTTTTTTATGGAAACCTTTAAGTCATCTAATTAACACATATAGAAGGTGTAACTTCAAGAAGATGAGAGACATCATTCTAGCTATGCTAAACCACAAGAAGTGTAGTGCTTACTACTACTAACAATATTCCACAAGGTTTCAATGCTAGCGATAAGATTGGACTGAGTCATGTATAGCAAAACCAATAAGTTCATAACAATCGCCCTCTTGATGTGAGACTCAATACCCACCAATTGTCTTGACCTCTATGTCTCTACTAATTATATTCCACAAGGTTTCAATGCCAACAAGATTGGACTGAGTCATGTATAGCAAAACCAATAAGTTCATAACAATCACCCTCTTGATGTGAGACTCAACATTCACCAGTTATCTTGATCTCTACGTCTTTAAACTTTGAGAGATGTAACTCAAAGATGAGAGAAAAAAATTCTAGCCCTGCAATAAAAGCTTGAATTGAATCCTAGAGTCCATAGGAGACTTATGCTTGTATGCTTGAAGCCAAGATTTCATTTTAGGGTAGAAAAACCAAATATTACCTAATAAAGAATTTTAATAATTAATTATTATTCTTTCTATTTGGTGAAAATCAATTTCCTTTTTATTTTTTTAATTTAATTCAAAAATATCAAATCGGCATTTTTTTTTTTTATAACTTTTCGGAGCATTTAATTAATGGGGTGAACACAATAACTAAAGATAAAAATTAAAAGACTGAATTAAACGTATCAAAAGTTATAGGAGATTATACCTTTGTATTAGAACCTTATTTCATTTCTCCTATGTGTATTTGTTTATTTCTCAAAAAAAAAAAAAAAAAATTGATTCAGACGAATTTGATTATATTTAGAAATAACTTTAACAGATAGTGAATAAAAAAAAAAGTAACAATAAGTATAATCTTGAAACAACATATAAAATCCACAAACTTACATATCAAATACAAGTGATTTAATACCAACGGCGGCTTGGCTCCTGCCAAGGTTCGGACGCTTCGTGCAACACGTTTAGGTTCGAATCCCGCTACCAGCAGGAGTCCGTTGGTGGGCATCCTTAGTAGAGGGTGACTCCCACATAGGTGTGTAAGATCGTCTGGCCGGCGAGATCATCCGCTGACTTTGACTACTATCTGACGCCTTGCCCGGGGGTGTAATATAACCATAAAGACCCCTATTTTTGTTTCTCAAAAAAAATAAAAAAAATACAAGTGATTTAATGATATGAAATGGTTGAAAATAATACGTTATTTCATATAAGTGATTAGTCAAATGTAAAAAATAATTACCGTTACAATCATAAAAATATACTCCACACAACACCAAAAGATCAAACGATAAACTTATTATAAAATCCAGCCTTGGTCCATGAGGCTTGTACTTGTAGTGTACTCCGGAGCCCATGTATAGATTATAGAATGGACCCACATTGAGCAATCCGACCTTGCTTCATTGTATTCCATCAGTGGAGGCATCCACTAGGAATAGAAAACTAGACTTCTGATATAGTTGGACTATTACTATCGGGGCATTTAACATGAAGCCCAAATGGACAAGCATGCCATTACCCATATTACCCTTCAAAGGTGCCAATGATGTCTCCACGTTTCCACTCGTCTCGCAAGACGTTGTGGTTGGCACTATCACTATAAGGTGTGTCCTTATACCTATGATGAGTTTGGATCAAGAGAGTCAATACTGTACCGGAGATTATACCGATTTGGCTAGCGGTACGATATATTTTGAATACCGGTCAATACCAGTGTATCATTTCGGGTTTACTGCAATTTTTTATATATATATATATATACATGTGTGTGTGTATATATATTATAATAAATATAAAAGTTTACCATAAAATATTTTCTCAATTCAGAACTAATTATTCATAGTTTTAGACTTTAGTATCAATTAAAAGAAAAAAAAATACAATATAAAAAATAGAAAACTTAAAAGTTATCATTGCATACTAAGAAAACAAATAATACTAATAAGTTAATGCAAATAAATTACCATTCTGCCCTAACAAAAATTCAAAAATTAAAAAACTTAAAAAAAAAAAAAAAAACTTTTTTTTTTTGTATTAGCCGGTACACCTGGTACTGGCTGATATTGCCTAAAATTGGTCGGTACGGTTGGTATTTTTTCTGATACGAAACAGGGGGGTTATATGTACCAGATTGCTTACCGATACGGTATATACCAACCGGTACGGTATGGAATCGACTCCCTTGGTTTAGATATGTTAATGGCTCAATTTGCTCCATTTTTATGATGAAACAATGGCCCCTTCTTGTGGAGGACCCACCCACAATCAGTGTATCATAGAACTAGCCCATAGGTCGATCCAAATGCATGTGTTTGTTCGTTGTTCATTCTTTCTTTTTTGGTAAATAAACAAATAAAACAAAAACATAAAATAAATTGACACAAAGAGACCATAAGGCCTAATGTGCCCAATGAAAGTGAATGGCACAATGATGATTAAAACCTTGAGGTTAAGCTACAAATGGATCGTGGGCTTTGTATAGTTTCGATAATGAACTATATGAGCATTTGATATGAGCCTTAGAAATTTTAATAGCCGATTATAAAGAGTCATAAAGAGATGAGTGATGAGGTGAGCGACTTCTGTAATTGGATTTTAACCCTATGAAAGAAAACAAACAAACAAAGAAAAGACAACTTAGACTGAGTCCAAACGAGGGAAGGGAATCATGAAGTGAGATGTGAGACTTTGTAAATGTGCTTACCTTAAAAGATGAAGAGAATTGATTGCTGGTATATTTGGTACACTGAATGAGGATTAAAACAAGAATGAAAATCTTTATTACTGGAAGTAAAATGTATTATACTAGAATAACTAAACATATTAATAAGCTTGGTAGTGAGTTGTTTGTATATATATATATACACACACACACACACACACACACAAAGCGTATGAGTAATGTCAAGCATCAAAATTTCTTGGCCAAATGACTAGTAAGTTAATTCACATCTTTTGATGCTTTTAATGTAGACATTCAGAGTTTAAATTTTGAATTTTCTTTTAAATGTTCGTAAAAAAATCATAATTTGTATATTGTTAATTTTAGAATCAAGAGTTGACATATCTACTATAGTGCTCCCGCCCTCAACTTTTTAACTTGTTATGATAAATTAATACTTTTTTAATGAGCGAATTTTGGCCCAAAGGAGAGCCGAAGTAAGAAATTTGGACAAATAATCTTTGTCATATCAGGCATGATTTTCAAATTGATGATGCTTTCTTTTAAAGATGGTTAGACATACCATTGAGGCAACTCGAATCCAAAACCTTTCCAAAACCTAAGCACTTAGTGTCAAGGGAGGTACCAACCCGCCTACAATTGACTATGTTGTTAAGTAGACAATCACTCAAAATTTGAATTTTGATATTGTTAAGGAGACAATCACTCAAACAGTCAAACTCATTTATATATATATATATATATATAACCGAAATTTTTGATTTTTGGTTGACCTCTCCACAATTTTTCATATCAGCATTTTTTATTTATATTTTTTAATTTGATTTAATTCTTTCAATTTTATAGCACCAAATTACATAAAATTTATTAAATTTCTTTTTAAAAAAATTAAATTTAATTGTTTGGTGCCATACAACCACTATACTTAAAGGAGACCTAAATAATCACCTAATCAAGGAATTTTTAAATAATCCTAACAAACTATATAATAACTCCATTAATATAAATCTATCCAAAAAATGGAATATATCTCCATTTACCGGAATAATTGATTTTTTTTTCTAGAGCTGACCAATTCTATGCATTTTACCTAGCTGGAACCGAACTCTTAACAGACACGGCCAAGGTTTATGAAAATAATAATATGATTTGAGATTTGTACTTCGTTGTTTTTGTATGTGAGTTATGGTTGTTTTAAATTGATATTGCACTGATCTTTGATCTGATATGGTTTTATTTATTTATTGGTGGTTATATTTGAGTTTGTGATTTTTTGGTAGTTGTATAAAGCTGCACTTGGCAATTGCTTTGAAGCAAAAGAGTGGGGTCTAACTGAGTATTGCATCATGGCGAAACACTTTGAGCATCAAGGGAAATCACCTTGCGCATACCATGCAGTAAGCACTGGAATCTGCTTATCGCATAGACATGGTTTTTGCATCTCTATGATAGGAATTTAGTCAGTTTTGTTTGATTATAAAAGCTGATTAACAGGCAAGATCCATTATTGGGGCTATGTTATAATTTCAACAAGGTTTGAACTCTATAATTATATCAAACTAGTAAGTTGCTTATGCGATGCACGAATAATATTTTAATCTTTTGTGTAATATTCTTTTTGGAGAATGTTGTACATATATTATAGCATAATTGTTATAAACTTAATTAGATATGATTTCATCATTAGAAGAAACACCCTGTACTCTCGACAACATATTGAAAATTTAGGATTCTTTGTGTTTTTGGATTTATGATTTCTCTCTTCATACCATAATATTGCATTACAATATTGACACACAGCTTGGTGGGCTAAAGTTCCATAGCACTATAAATTTTCCTAGAAGATAGGGAAAAATGAAGCATAATTAGATGAAGTTTTGTAATGGAAATATATAATATACAAAAACATGTGTCAAAAATTAATATCCCTTTAAATTCAGCAAGAACCCAATAAAATGGAAAATTACAATGAATATAAAATTCCTAATGGAATGACAAAAATGAAAAATTACAATGACTATAAAATTCCAAATAGTAGTTTTTATACTTAATTTGTGTGTTGTTTGGCCTTTTACTCAGGTCTTGGTCATTGGCTTTTCTATTCCGCGTTTCCAAACTTAAAATATAAAAGATGATATATTAAACTTATTAACATACAATAATCCAATTTACTATAGATATATATTTCTGTTATCAATTTACAAAAACTTACTATAATCTCCATTTTGGTTAATTTGTACAACACTGATGGAACTTTCTATATATATATATATATATATATTGTTTATTGTGGTATCAATTTACAATGCTACATCAGTAAAAACGTAAACATAAAATGTTCAGTCACTTCAGTGAGTAGTGTTGCATGGACACAAAGCTAATCCTAACTCTTCAAGAGAATGAAGAAAAACATGAGAATTGACAATTGTAAAATCTTTTCTCTAATTGCAGATGGTAGTTAATCAGGGAAAATTTATAGCTGGTGGTTCAGCCAAATCCCACAAATCAAATGATTGACTAATTATGATACTTCCATGTTTCTGAAAGTGGATTTCTCTGATAGAATACCTTTATGGACCTACTATACATAGTTAGTAATCTCCAGAGACCAAGAACAGCCTATTCCCAGAGTTGCAGAACTCTATAATCACTATGAATAGCAATGAAGTAAGAACAAATACTATACAATCGTATATAACTACACACCATAACTATCACACAAAAAAACCCCTAGTTAAGTGTCAAGCTTCTATTATGAATGGCTACAGTAGGTGAGGTTAAGTAATGTATACAAATGCAAATCTCAACAGCGATAGTACAACTATTAATAAAATTTCCTATTTAATTACCATTGAACATAAATTTCAAGACATGAACCTATTCAAAGTACTTACAGAAATGGGCAAAAAAGAAAAGTAAATTGATAGGGTCAGAGTAAAGCAAAGTAAATTAAAAAAGTACATTCTAAATTAAGACAATTAAATAATGTTTCTAATTAAAAGTAACAATAACATGAATTTTCTGAATATCCAAAACTTCAAATCCTCCATCACTAACAGTAAACAGTATGAAGGACAATCCTAGGCATAAATAATAATAGAGCAAAATATATGACAGCTATAAAAGCTATTCAAATTACATGTTACTGCGTTTTGGATAATTTCATCACTATTTAATATAAAATACATATCAATCCTTTATCATTTAAACAAAAATGGCAAGCAATAACAGTCAACATTATCAAGGACAATCCATGGCATGAATAATAGACCACCATGTGAGCTGGTTCTATAATGGGTAGCAAGCCATTCTGAATGGCCGTTGCAGTGAACCCTATAACATGGTTGCATTTTATTTTAGTGAGACCCTATTAAATCACAAAATAATTTAGGCTATTTACATTGAGACACAAAATGATCAGATCTTGAAGACAATTGATCATGCAACCAAAATCCTAAGCGATGATTCAATACACTTTTAGGCAAGTCGGAGCCATACATATACTCTAACCAAGCTAATTATTGAATTAGTACAATCATAAACAATTATTAATATAGTACCTGTAAGCTCAGGTTGTAGGCAAATACTCATACAAGGCACTGACATTTGTAGGCAGATGTCTCCCAGCTTCCTGCACATTAGTCATAGTAGCAACATCACCATTAAGCCCAACTACCGAATGAGAAAAAACATAAGTGAAGGGGTTGATCGCCGTAAACATTGAGCATTTGAACTACTTTCCCGAGTAAAGTTAAGGTTAAGTACTATTCACCTATTAAGTATGGCTGTCTTACAACTATCTGTATCATGGGTCATTGATATGTCATCAGGCTTTTTACTCCTATGACTTCCACATCCAAATTTCTTTGACAACTCTATGTTTGTGGAATACATCTTTGCCATCCTTTTCTTGTACATGATCATAAGCCTTCTTCGGTGTCCAAACCTTCGGCCTCCATTCCTCCAACCCCCTCCCCCCAATTTCCCTACTCAAAACTATTACAGAAACCACATGGTTATTGCAAAGGTAGTTGAAATACACTATGAATACTTGCTTTGTTTTGTGGGTTAACAACTTTTTTTTAATTTTTTTTTCTTATTGACTTATAAACAGCTTTCAGGGATAGCTAAACTAAATACTTAAAAAAAAACATAATATTTTAGAATTCAACAAACAAATCAATATTTTTCTGGGGTAAACAAATGTTTTTAATTTATTTTTTTGCTTATTGAATTATAAATTTTTTTAAAGAGACAGCTAAACTAAATACTTCCAACAAACATAATATTTTGGGATTCAATAACAAATCAAATTTGGGATTCAATATAAAATAAAAAACAAACTATTTAAGAGGAACGTGAAATTTTTAATATGAACGTACCTATTTGAAAGTGAAAAGTAAATATTGGGAGAATAATCAGAATATTGAGAGAGAAATTATAGAAACATAACGGATTTGAGAACATGCAAAGAAAACATTGTATAAATCAGGTGGAAGTTACCTGGTGTAAAGTGCGTAGAATTGGCTGCAACTGGAAGTGATTGCATTGAAGCCCAAAAGTCCAAATGCTGAAATCTCTCAAGCTTCAGCATTTATGGCTTCAAATAATCACCGAATTTGTGGTGCATCTTTTTTATTTGGTCTTGGGCTTTTCATAATACTTGGTCCAATTGTCAATAGTATACAATCTTTTTTTATAACAGTAAACATAAATTAATGTACTTTTTAAGTAACAGTTAAAACTCTTTAATGAAAAAAAGGTAAAAAATTTAAAATGGACTCGTGCACTCTGCATGAGGTTTCTGCTTTTCTATATATATTGATTGATGAGAGTCAACAAATATATATCATTTTTAATTTCAATAGGATTTAAATTTGATATCAAATGGACTCCACTAACATATTCATCATTTAAAAGAAAAAAGTCATATAACCAAATTTGATTAGGAATCCATAACCCTATATTACATTATAAATAGTTTTTTTTTAGGGATTATTTGTTACAATTTCAACTCGGTTTTTCATTCCTATATTATGTTTTAAATAGCTTTTTTTTGGGATTATTCTTCCAACACCACTCTGTTGTATACTTTCTTACATTGATTTTGGTTCTTGGAGCGCCTTCAAAACAAAAGGTATGTAAAGTTTTCTTATTTAGTTTAATGTTAACATATATGAGAGATATTTTGGTCAATTAGAAAAAGTTTGATGAAATATAAAAAGGTAAAAGAACTAAAGAACGCAAAATCTGAAAAAAAAAAAAAAAAAAAAATAGTGACTGTATTAGGCAGAGGCTTTTGGAGATTGTTGTTTTTATTTTTGGAATTCTTTATGTTCATGTGTATGTATGTATTGGGTTTAATTGAATTTGAATTATCTTTAAAACTTTGGTTTTTTTATTTTTATTTTATTTTTTATTTTTTTTTAAGAGAGAGAGTTTCAACCTATGGCGTCCGTTCATGATGATAGCTCTTTATCATCAGACTAAGACACCAATCAGTTTTTAGTATAGGCGGGAATTGAACCCCATATCTCTTATACAACCATCAGAGACTTTACTAGTTGAGCTAATTGGAACCCACTTTGAAACTTTGGTTTTGATTGAATAATGAAAATGACAGAAAAAGTATGTTCCAATATTTGGAGTCTTCTGTATATGTGTTGTTGTAGCTTAAACTTGATATTTGAATTGTTAAATTGTTAATTCACAGTTTCATTATTCATCTATTAATCATGAATAATAATATTACTATTTGCAACCACTATTTGCAACCATCATGATATGGTATCAATGATGTGATCATTCCAAATGCTTTCCTTTAGAGTTTAGATAGAGTTTATTTTATGATTAAAAAAATTTACAATTAAAAGACTTTTGAAATTACATTTAAAAAAAAAAAAAATTTATTGGATATGTTGGATCTTAAATGAGTTTTATTAAACTCCATCCTTTATGGCATCATTAAAAAGAAAATTCATATAGATAGGTATTAGGATATTATTTAGAACTATTATAATAGACTAACGTATTACACATGGTATGGATTTGACTGTAACATCCTACATTATAAAATAAAAATTGAGCCAATGGTTATCTTCTCTTTGCAAAAAATGGTTAAAATTCTCATTAATTGTGATAGTTCACTTTTAGGTAAAATAGAAACTCTATTGATTAAGTTTTAAGAAATTTAAAGTTCTATTTAAAAAATTTCCAAAACATTAGATTTTATTTTAATTATTTTAATAATTTTATATTGTAAAAGAATAAAATTTATACAGTACATACAATCATTACTTCAGTTATCTTCTAAATGATAGAGGATATTAGAACGCAATTTGTAGATCTACTATCAAGATAACATAGATTAGATTGGTGGTGGATAGAAGATTTAATTGCAGTTGAGTATTGTGTAAAGTCATTACCATAGAATAGCCTACGCCGAGATGTGTTATATGAAACCAATGATATTAAAGAATTTTTTTTTTCTAAACCATTATATTGAACAAAAAATTACTTATTTTCATTCATTTTCAAGTTATACATTTTTTTAAGTCAAGTCATAGAACTTTAAGCAAAATAAATATTTTTAATTTGGCGAAAAGCATATTTTAGTCCCTACATTTTCAGGCGATTCCTATTTTAGTCCCTACATTTTATTTTTACCGCTTTTAGTCCCTATCTTGAAAAACGGTTCCCATTTTGGTCCCTGCCGTTACATCATAAACAGATATTGCTGACGTGGCAAACGGTAGAATTAAAAAAAATTTATTTTATTTTAAAATAAAATAAAATTTTAGTTATCAATAATTTTAAAATAAAAATATTAAAAATTTTAATTAAAAATATTTGTTCTTCATGTTCTTCCCCCAAGAACATGATTGCCCAGAAATTTAAGATTTTCTTTTCTTTTATTTCATTTTCTTAGCATCCAAACAAGCAAAAACATATACAAAACCATGATCAAACTCAAATACTCTGACACAATCAACAGAGCCAACCCAAATCGTCAATTCCCTTAAATGCACAAAACCTATAACACAAATCAATATTTCTTTTTCTTTTTTCTTTCTGAAACCCATAACCTATCAAACCCCTCAAATTTTTCTTTTTCAAATCCCTTCAACGCACAAATCACAAAACCCAAATCATCATGGACTCATCTTCAAATACAAGTACTTGAATTAACTCGGGATTCAAAGCGAACACCTAGTAACTCATCAGCCTCTCCTCCAAATTCCCTTTGGGATTCGAGAACCGAGCCAGGCGCGTGAGGATCTCCGACGCGACCTGGCTTTTGCCCTTCGAAATGTTCGTCACAGCATCGATTATACATTGTTTCGAGCAAGTCGAACCTGGCGAAGCGACCGACGATGAAGACGAGGACGAAGAAGACGAAGTTGGCGAGAGCGAGATTGGTGGCTTTTGACTCGTCGGACTAATCAGGTTTTGAATCGTCTCGGACCACACACACACACACACACTCTCTCTCTCTCTCTCTCTCTCTAAACCAAGATCAGTAGGGGCTGGGTGGGTCACCGTGATTTGATCTGACCAGATCTGAAATGGATGAGGATTGGGTTGTGTTTTGGTGTTTTTGGTGGTGGAGTTGGTTGAAGGGGCTCAAATCAGTGGTGAAGGTGGCGGTGGAAGTGGAGAGAAGGGCTCATATCAGTGGAGATTGGCGGCGAAGGTGGAGAGAGAGCGTTGGGTTGGTTGGGTTTGATGGCTGCGCCAGTTCAGTGGAGGTGGAGATCGTGGTGGCTGGGTCAGATCGGTGGTGTTGGTTGGGTTTTTTGGGTTCGCAGGTGGTGGTGTTGTGTTTGGTTGCCAAGAAAATGTTTAGTAAAATGTTATCTGTTTATATGAGTTTTGATGTGTTTGAACATGAGAGAGTGAGAGGTACATTGTTGATATGCATTTGGCTGGTGGAGGGATCAGTTGTTCTTCTTCTTTTTCTCTTCTTTTTTTCGGATAGTTGTTAGTTGATTGTGTCCGAGAATCTGAGTTTGATCATGGTTTTGTATATGTTTTTGCTTGTTTGGATGCTAAGAAAATAAAATAAAAGAGAAGAAAATCTTAAATTTTTGGGCAATCATGTTCTTGGGGGAAGAACACGAAGAACAAATATTTTTAACTAAAATTTTTAATATTTTTATTTTAAAATTATTGATAACTAAAATTTTATTTTATTTTAAAATAAAATAAAATATTTTTAATATTTTTTTAATTCTACCGTTTGTCACGTCAGCAATATCTATTTATGATGTAACGGCAGGGACCAAAATGGGAACTGTTTTTCAGAATAGGGACTAAAAGCGGTAAAAATAAAATATAGTGACTAAAATGAGAATCGCCTGAAAATGTAGGGACTAAAATGTGCTTTTGGACTTTTAATTTTTATTTAACCATTCTGTGCATCGCATGGATTAACGACTATTATTGAATTAATTTTCCTATCCTTATGCTCTCTATATTATGTATTTCGCAAAATGTTACAACTTACAAAACAAAATTTCTATTTTTTTTTTCTCTTTAAAATAAGGTTAGTTACAAAAATCAACCCTGAACCTAGGGCATTGTAATATATAGCCTAAGCTTCAAGATTTTGCAATCAACACGCTAATTCAATGTTAATTTGCAATATCCACTCTAACGTCTAAATCTGTATGTATAAAAAAATATGTGGTAGGTAACTATCTTGTCTAAATTCTGAGAACATTAAAAATATTCAACATAAATTATGAAAGCATATGTAAAGTGCACCCAAACCATAAGAGCATTTATAATGTGCACCTTTAATTTGGATTCTAGTTTGGGTGGTGGATATTATTTTTGAATTAAAGTGTTAGAGTTTGTTTGGATATTGCTTATTGCTGAAAACTGAAAGTTTATTGCTGAAAATACTGTAGCAAAATAATTTTTAAACTATGAATAGTGCTTGTGAGATCTAGTTTTAAAGTTACAAACGCTTTTTTTGTACAAGCTGGTCCGTGAACAGTGCACGGGACCAGGAAGAAAATGCAAACGCATGGACAAAAATGCATGCTATGCAATCACACACTTAATAGCTAAAATTTGAAGTTTAGGAATGAGTTATGGCCCTTTGTCACACATTAGGCTTTTGTTAGGCATGAAGATGACTCATTAGCAAAGTAATAGCCTAATTTAAGAATATTATGAAATTATTGCGATTTTTTTTATTTTTTTTTTATTTTTATGATAGAAATAATAGAATTTGAATTTCCCATATCAATACTTATCAAATTTACCCATATGATAGAAATTACAAAATTTGATATATATATATATATATATATTCTCTTTTTTGGAGAGAAACATAACAAGAAAGTAAATGGTCTTAACTTTTTCTTTTTTTGACCGTTCTATAATTATAATAAAATCTCACAATATTTTTAAAATAAACTAAGGTCACAACCTACCATAAATCAAAATAAAATAAATGTACACTTGACCCAACCACCACAACTTAAAATAAGGTTGTTAGGAAAATGTTGTCAACTTTCTTCAACTTTTTCTTTTGAACATGCGCAATAATCATGGGACAACCAAAATGTAATTTTTTTTACTTTATTATCCAAACCAAAATATAAAATGTTTGACTATAAATATAGGGAAAATGGAATAAAAGTTGAATATGGCTACTCCTCATCTCTAAGTATCTGTTTGGGTACTGATGAAATTGACCGCGTCTGCGTTTTGGCCTTTTTTTTTTTTATTATTATTTTTTTTAAAGAAGCACATTTCAGCTTTCTAGTGGGCCTTGTGCAGTTTGGATACTGATGAAACTGATTGCGTTTGCATTTTTTTTTACGAAGCACATTTTAGCTTTCCAGTGAATTTCATGCATTATTCATGGGACCCATAAACTTTTTTTTTTTAATAAAACTTTCATTAAAAATGGGTCACACGGCACTATTCATACATTTAAAAATTTTCAGCAAAATAAGCGGTAGTTTGTCATCTACTGATGAAATGCTATTCATTTGAAAGAAAAGATTTGGAGAAACATTTTGACAGAATGTTAAAGAGATACTACTCTTTTAATGGCATGGATGATGTTAATTTCAAGCATACTTTTCTCAATTCCCTTCCAGAACCATTGGGAGATGAAACTCTACGCATGATAAATCTCCAAAAAATAACACTACAACAAGCTTCCTTGGGAGCAATTTATCAGCATGTACTTATTACTTTAGAAAAACTTTGCAAGCAACGGAAATTTCTTTCAGAGATTGACAAGATTCATAGCAAACTTAATGATAACTATAAAAGAAAAGATTTGCAGATTAAGTGCTATAAGAAGAATTGTGCCTATCCAACAAAAAGAAGAGCTCATTTCAAGAAATATTCTTGGAAGAAAAAACATTTTGCAAGTCAAAAGAAGAAATCTTTCAGAAAGAAAAAATGAAAATTCCTTGGAAGAAAAATGGATACCGCTGATTTTGCTGAAAACTAAAAACATTGTAGTAAAATAATTTTTAAATGTGTGAATAGTACCGTAGGACCTGTTTCCAATGAAAGTTTTGTTGAGAAAAGAGGTTTATGGGTCCCATAAATAGTACATGGGACTCATTGAAAAAGCAAAAAAAGCCTGTGCACGTTCTCAAAAAAAAGAAAAAAAAAAAAGGAAAATGCTAAATGCAGACACTGGGTCTATTTCAGCTGTGTGTTCATGGGACCCACTGGAGAAGTAAAAAAATGCCTGTGCACATTCTCAAAAAAAGAAAAAAGAAAAAAGAAAACGCTGAAACGCAGACGTTGGGTCTGTTTCAGCTGTACCCAAACGGGTACTAAGACACATCATGCAAATTCAATGATGTAATTTGTAATTCTCAGAAAAAAAAAATGATGTAATTTGTAATTGAAGAGATGAATTTTGGGTGGGGGCCTTTTTGTTTTCGATCTCACATAGGCCCGGGTTTACTCTAGGGAGTTCCACGTATCTCTAAACACTAGCGACACATGTATGGAGAAAACTCAAGCTCAATGGACTTTCATGTGCTGACGCTTCGGGCCCTCATTAAGTCAAGGAATACTAAGGGCCTGGGAATTGGATTTGGGCTTCTGTTGGAAGGAATTTATTATAAAATTGGCCCTCAAAAGTAATCTCTATATATTCATATTTTTATTTTTATTTATTTTTGATAGTTACATAGTTATAAGGGAGCCCTAATGATTTGAATCATAAAAGTTTTTGTTCAAAATATCAAGAAAGCACCAATCAAGCTACTCTTAACCACACTCTCAACGAAAGATTTATAAATAATTTTCATTTGTTTTTTTTTTTGGATGAGTGAAAAACTTTTAATTACATAACCTAATCTCAGTTTAGAAAATCACTATCCTCGTCTTTAGCACTAGAAAAGTTAGTACTTAGCAATGGAAGAAAGTCACAACATAACAAAATTACTTGAAGAAACTTTGCTTATGTTATATGTGTTGAAGTGTATCTGATATTGTTTACCAAAAAAAAAAAAAAAAAAAGAAGTGTACCCGATATCTAATGGATTGATTGCATTTTAAGAAGTTAAAAAAAAAAAAAAAAAAAAAAAAACTGATAAAAAAATGTCTTTTATTTGAAAGTTGTTGCCTCCCTAAATAAAAGTAGTCAATTGCAATACAAACTCAACTTTAACCAAAACATTTCAAATCTATTACGCTACTACAAGTATATAAGACAAAAATAAACACTTGGTCGTACTTTTTATTTCCTACAACATCAATCAAATTTGTTAAATTGAGATTAGGTAACTACAATCATCAATCAAATTTGTTAGTGCAGGTGAAAAATCTAATGTAGTAGACTATTACCAGTTTGTAGCTAGCAGCCTAGCAGGGAGTTGGTTTTCACTTGGATGTGTCTGAAACCCTGTTCCCATGCAAATCGCAAGTCAATAGGGATGGCCCAAAGTTCAACTATTAGTCTAGCTGTGACACCAATATTTATGGTATGGAGAAACCAATAATTCAATCACCATGAGAATTTCTTAAAACTCCACCTGCACCCTGGGTCTCTGATGGGCAAGTGTAAATAATGCTATAGACATGATAAGTTTGTACTGATTTTCTGTACGTAGCGGGATGTCTCTTTCATTCGGCCATTTAGACAATTGTCTAAAGCCTCACATCACATGGAAGAAGATCCCATATTAATGGGTTTAGTATCTGCTGACTTCTTCTCACGAAGCTATTACTTGGGCCATTTTAAGACCAGTTTTGGGGCACTTGTTGTGTGCGCAATTATCTTCTTTTGTTTTGGGCTTTGGGCTGTTTCTTATTTACAGACCTAGAAATGGACTAGTAGCCGCTGGCCAAAATGGCCCAATACCACTTTTTTTTGAAATTTTTAGCAAAAAATCACTGTTTCGGAAATAAATAGCAAAGTACCACTTTTTCTGGAAATCAAGTTTCAGAAACTCGAGTTCCTCTCAATTCTGCCACCGTGGCATTGCTGACATGGAATTTCTGTAATTAAAAAAAATTATGTGGTACTCGAGCTTGAGAAACTCGAGTTCCATGCAACTCACTACTTGAGTATACCAAACTCGGGTATGTTTTATAAATAGAATGCAGGAAAAAAAAAATTTACACAGTACTCGAATTTGGGAAACTCGAGTACTGTGTAAATTTTTTTTTTTTTGTTTTGTTTTGTTTTGTTTTGTTTTTGTTTTTGTTTTTGTTTTTGTTTGGGGATAATGAACAAATAAACATAAATGTAAAAATAAGTGACTTTTTTATGTTTTTATTTATTTAAACAGAAGCATTGTAAAATATAGAGATTTTAATTTCAAAATATGAATTTAATTTCTACATTAATTAAAATTGTTCATTGTTTTCTCATAAAAATTGCTCACTGTTTTCTGTATAAACTATTTCTACGATTTTGCATAAAATTATTTTCTGTTTAGCATTATTTAAGAAATTGTTCACTTTCTTTTCTGCATAAATTATTTTCTGTTTACTGTTTAAATTTTTTTTCATTGTTTTCTCATAAAGCACCTAGTGAAATCGTGTTTTCTAAATTTAAACGCCAAATCTGAATACTTTTTCATGTTTGAATTTCATAATAATCGAATATATTTTTCTGCATTGATAAAATCTGTTTCTACATTAATAAAATTTGCTCTTTGCACATCATGTTGGAAATTTAGACCCTTTAAACCACAACTAGATTGCGTAGCCTAGATTAATTAGCCAAGTTGTTACTTAGTCAAATTAAACAATTCTAGGTTAAAACAATCAAATAATCATATCATGCATATAAAACATATAAAGCAGCGGAATAATAAAAGAACACAAGATATGATCACCCAGGAAACCACACGGAAAAACCTGGGGAGGATTTTACCCACCGATCCTCAAGGCAAAACGGAATCCACTAAGAAAGAATTGAAGTTCTTACAAAAGGACTTACAAGCTCCCCGCTTGACTTCCTAATGCTACCTACCAGTAAAACTTCCTGACACAACCACGCGCAGGCTGCGAGTCCACGGACTACTTCTTTCTTTGTATTCCTTCGATCAGCTACAAGCTCCCCGCTTGTTTATCTTTTAGCTTCAATGGTAGCAACCTTGTTGATCATCAAGATGTAGATAATATATCTTCCTTGAAAACCTTAAGTTTATGTGAAGGAAAGCTCCTCAAGGATCTCACAAGAGATTCACATAAATAGCAAATATGAGCAACAAAGACTTAGAGAGGTTTGGATACAAAACCCTAATAAAATAAAAGGAGGCACAAGAGGCACTCTAATCTCTCTCTCTAAAAGTCCCAAAAACGTTCTAGGGTTTCCTTTATATATAGGAGTGTTTTACTTGAACCCCAAGATGTTTAAATAGAGTTTGGGCTGAACTGGAACTCTGCAGAAAAATAAATCTGTACGTGGTTCGATCGATTGAGTCTAATTTTCAATCGATCGAGGCTTACAGATTTAGTCCAATAAATTCTGCAATCACTCGATTCCAATTTTACAAATAAACATACTTTGAGCAAGCCTAAACCTAGACTAAATGTTTTGATCATGGTTTGTCAACAAAATACAAATTGAAGTTCTAATACATTAATTCCTAATTTCTTAGAACCCAACAATCTCCCCCTTTGGCAATCTGTGACAAAACACATCACAACATGAAATGCTCAAAGTTACAAATAGCCCAATACAAAGATAATGCTCATAACAACAAATCCAATCTTAACTACTATCCATCAGTTGCAAGTGTAGACAGCAGCTCAATTGAATCAACCTGTATATTTCCTGAAACACTAAACAAAATGCATAAACGCATGTGTGGAAAATACAAGTAAACAAAAATAAATTCTTGATTTCACATAGCAAAAAATAAAGATATATACCAATGAAGAACTCATAAGTATAAATCAATAAGAAGTGAATCAAGAAACAGAAATAAAAACATAAGTAAACTAACTCTCCCCCTAAGTTAGATACAACAAAAAGTTTTTATTTTCTTCCCTTTCAAAAATAATTTCAACTCCCCCTAAACAAGACAAACATGATTCCCATAAATCAATAATTTCTCCCCCTTTTTGTCACGTATTGACAAAGACAACTCATACAAAGAGTAAACAGTCAACATACGCAATAAAGGATAAGAGATAATAAAGAATCAAGGGGTACACAAAACAATTCAACTCTATAGAAAATAGAGACAGCTCCCCCTATGAACAACACAGGTTAAAAAAAACTAGTTGTGAGAAAAACAGTTTTGGGGAAAAATAAAGGGGGTGGGGGAAAATCAGCAACAGCATCAGCATCACCAACAGGATCAGGAACATCTTCACCAACAGAACCAAAGTTAAAAACACACAAACCAAAGTTAAAAACTAAGGTGAGGATACACATGAAGAAAAAATATTCTCTCTTTCAATAAAATGCAAACATGGCATTATGGGACCCATAAACAGTTGCATGAGTAGAGAAAATATTTTGCACATTGATTATCCATCATATCTCTTAAGAAAAATATTTTCTACAGTTCACACATAAAAAAGGCATATACTAGAAAGTACATAGCTCAAAAATTAATCAATCAATTTTTTGATCAAGTTGAGTACCCAATGTAGCAAAGTGTATGCATGCTATGTGTGAAAACAATGAGAGATATGACTGCAAAACTGCAAGATGGATACAGAAATCAATGCAATGCATGTGAATCCTAAACATAAAAGATGCAAGACAAAATATGTCATGATGCATGCTCTAATGCAGTAAAAAATTAAGTTCAATTGAGATTAAATTGACAAAATTGGCTTGAGCAAGGAATTTCTATCAAAAACCCCAAAATTGAAAACCACTTGTTGAAATTTTTAAACAAATTGATGAATTTAGCATTACTAAAAACAGCACATAGAGTATAATGCCTAATTTCATCAAAACAACAAGCCAATTTCATCAAATTCAACTCAATTTCACAAAAGCCCCAATTCGGATCAAGAACAAACCCTTTTTAAAAAAACTGATTCGTGACTTTCGATTGATCGAAAAATACATTCGATTGATCGAATGAAGCAGTCATTTTTAAACAAATTAAAGCACTTTTTCGATCGATCGAAAATCAGAATGGATCGATCGAACTGGGCAGAGGCTTACAAAATTTTTGAGAAAAAAACACAGTTTTGAAAAACACAAACCTAATTTTGAAAACAACTCCTCAAAGCATTAAACAACGAAAACAAAATGCATGAGTATGAGATGGAATGCTTTTTCAAAAACCCAAATTTTAAACCCAATTTTCTCAAAAAAAACAAGTTTCAATCATTTTCCTATTGAATTTTCTCAAGCAACAAATATGTTGTGCACAAATCTCAAGATATTTTCAAAATTTTCAAACTTGAAACACATTTTGCATTAAAATCAAGGAACTTTTATTCTTGGATGGCCACAACAAAATCACACACAATATAATGTACCAAGTTTAACAAAGAGTAACTTGTGTAGTGTGTGCAACTAGCAAAAGCTTGAGATACATGTGAGGTGATATGTGAATAGCAATCAAACACAAAGTCTACACAATTCATCACATAGAATTTAAAAGAGACTATCACCTAAAGAGTTACATCCTATAACTCCCACATCTCCTAGAACAAAAGCTTGCAATCATGTAAGTTTCTTGCATTTTTGCCTCTTATTTATATATGAATTGACATTCAGCCTAATAGTACACACCGGTTTGAATTAAGTGAATTGGCATCAAGCCTAATAGTACACACCAGTTTTAATTTAATTGAGGCTACACCTTATGTTCTTTTTGTGCATGTGCTACACTTTCTCGAGCACAAAATCTTATGATATGCACTAAGGTGTTCATGATTGGCTAGTGAACAGTGGTGAGATGGTTATTTATGCCTTTCTCAAAAGGATCAAGTCCGACAGTCAAAGAACATGTGACTTCATGATTAAGGCAAAGTGATTAAAAACCACACACATCTTTCCCACACAACATGCACTACAAAGCTTCAACTAGTCAAGTGCAATAAAATAAGCTCATCCAAGCTAAACAAGGTACATAAACTTGTTATGTAAAGATAATATGGCCAATCCTTGATTATAAATCCAAGATCTATAATACAAAACACAAAAATCTTTTTGGTTTTAACAAACTTTATCACCACTTGTTGAGATTTTGAGAAAAAACTTTATGACCAAAAAAAAAAAAAAAAAAAACACACATTGTACTAAATGAACAATGCAAATGCAATGCATGACAGTGTTAAACTAAGCTATAGAGGGTACACAAACAAGAAATATCAATTTCTTAATTAACCCATGAGTACATGTACAAACTAGTACATAAAGTCAAAAATAGCTTAGCACATTTATAACACATGCTATTCAAGTTTCACCACAATGTCAAGCATGTTCTAAATCAAGAGAGATATCAAAACTCATGTAATCCTCAAGAAAAATAAAACAAGACACAAAATAAAATATTTTTGTCTTTTTGAAATTTTTCAATGTTTTTGGATTTTTTTTTTAATAAAAAAAACTAAAAAACAAAACAACCAAAAACAAAAACAAGACATGTCCACAAACAATTGAAAGAATTAAAACAGGGACAAGTCAGCAACACTCACCTTAAAGGATCTTTTCTCACCCATCTAGCACGAGTATTCGGCTTTGTAGGTGAAAATCCATGTGAAGCAGAGTGTATTTGAGGAATTACACCAATCTTCTGAGACAGACTAAAGTCCTGCAAATTCCTTTCACAAGCCAACAAGCTTAAATTTTTCAAAAGCATATGAAACAATTTATATGGACTTATGGCAGGAGCAATATCATCACATATCCTAGATTGACATACAGAATGCTTAAATTTCAACTTATGACAATTAGGACGAACGTGACCGGAGACACCACAAAAGTGACAAACAGGAACAAATTTAGGAATATCAGTATTCCTAACAGCAAATCTAGTCTCAGATTTTTGTTTTTGCCTTAACGAAGAACAATTTGGTCTAATATGACCAACAACACCACAATGGTGACAAGTAGGCACAAAAACAGATTTATTATGCTCTCTAACAGTAGGTTTAGACTTAAGTTTAGAAACTTTAGCGTCTACATCAGAACTTTTTCCTTTGTCTAACCTAGCACAATAAGCCTTTTCTTTATTATTCCTCTTGAAAGGAGGGATATAAACTTTCTCAGTTTTAGGCTTAAGAGAAACAGAAATACTTCTGTTATCATTAGTAGGCTTAGAACTAGTCAAATTTTCAATTTTAGCTTTAGATTCAACTAATTCTTGTTCCAAGCTTTTCATCTTCTCATCTTGAGAGGAAATTTGATTTCTCAAAAATTCATTCTTTTTATTAGATTCATCTAATCTAACAAGCAATTCCTCTTTTTCAAGATTAGCCAATTTTAACTCTTCCTTGAATCTCTTAGAAAATTTCAAAGATTTAGATAATTCCTTACGAAGAGTTTCAAAAGCATAAAAAAAATCAGCAGAAACAATAGTGTCCTTTTTATTCAAAACATCACAGGCATCAACAAAATCAGCAGAAGCATGAGTAGAAACATGATTAGAAAGACACTTCAAATTATCCATGACAACAGGGGTCAAGGACCAGCTCTTAGATCAAAAGATCTAAAACAAGAAGAGCTACCTGCTCTGATACCACTTGTTGGAAATTTAGACCCCTTAAACCACAATTAGATTGCGTAGCCTAGATTAATTAGCCAAGTTGTTACTTAGTCAAATTAAACAATTCTAGGTTAAAACAATCAAATAATCATATCATGCATATAAAACATATAAAGCAGCGGAATAATAAAAGAACACAAGATATGATCACCCAGGAAACCACATGGAAAAACCTGGGGAGGATTTTACCCACCGATCCTCAAGGCAAAACGGAATCCACTAAGAAAGAATTGAAGTTCTTACAAAAGGACTTACAAGCTCCCCGCTTGACTTCCTAATGCTACCCACCAGTAAAACTTCCTGACACGACCACGCGCAGGCTCCGAGTCCACGAACTACTTCTTTCTTTGTATTCCTTCAATCAGCTACAAGCTCCCCGCTTGTTTATCTTTTAGCTTCAATGGTAGCAACCTTGTTGATCATCAAGATGTAGATAATATATCTTCCTTGAAAACCTTAAGTTTATGTGAAGGAAAGCTCCTCAAGGATCTCACAAGAGATTCACATAAACAGCAAATATGAGCAACAAAGACTTAGAGAGGTTTGGATACAAAACCCTAATAAAATAAAAGGAGGCACAAGAGGCACTCTAATCTCTCTCTCTAAAAGTCCCAAAAACGTTCTAGGGTTTCCTTTATATATAGGAGTGTTTTACTTGAACCCCAAGACGTTTAAATAGAGTTTGGGCTGAACTGGAACTCTGCAGAAAAATAAATCTGTACGTGGTTCGATCAATCGAGTCTAATTTTCGATCGATTGAGGCTTACAGATTTAGTCCAATAAATTTTGCAATCACTCGATTCCAATTTTACAAATAAACATACTTTGAGCAAGCCTAAACCTAGACTAAATGTTTTGATCATGGTTTGCCAACAAAATACAAATTGAAGTTCTAATACATTAATTCCTAATTTCTTAGAACCCAACACATCATATTTACTGTATATTCAAATCTACTTACTGCATTCATTAAATTTTTTTTTTTTTGCATTAATTAAAACTGAAAGCTCGAAAATGTGTTGAAAAACACAAGAGCTGTTTAGACCCCCAAATTAAAATTACGGCTCAATAGATTTTACACAACTTTAATACAAAGTGCGGAATAGTGTAAAAGCGAGCGGATAAACAGGTAAGCTACTCTAATCCATAAACTAAGCAACACAGCAGTATAATGGAATTAAACAAGAGTAGGGAAGAAGTATGCAAACACAAAAAACACCGAGACGTGTTCTCGAAGAGGAAACCGAAGAACTCGGCGAAAAACCTCTCCGCCGCCCTCCAAGCGGAAATCGATCCACTAGACAATCAGTTGGGATACATGGGTTAGCAAAAGACCCTCCAAGCCTAGTCTACCCGCTGTACCTAAGCCCTCCAAGCTCCTACTCCAACAAGGCTTCTCGGAACCGTGTCTTGTCCTAGTTATCCGGATCCCGCAACAAGCTCCATGTTGCATCTGCCATTCAAGGCTTCTTCCAATGCTTCCCAGCAGCACCAAAACGTCACACAGCACTCACAAGGTGTGGTAAGTGTTTAGGCTATCAACCTCTCAAAGATATGGATAATGGAGAGGGAAGGGTTGAGGAAATACCACAAGCAAATGTATAGAGAAAGGTGGGGAAGACAATCTCTAATTACCAATGTGTTTGGCTAGGGTTTTCTCTCTGAAGCATTCCTCAACAATTGTGGGTAATGATGGTATATATAGGAGAGGTGCAAAAGGTGTGACTCAAAAAGTACAGGCTGGCAGAACAGCTAGTCTCGCGGGTGTCTCGCGGGAAGGCCTTACCCGCGAGATACTCGCGAGACACAGTTGTCTCCACCTGGCCTGACTCTTCGCATTCCAGCATGTGCCTGGCACATGGCTCACTTCGCGGGATGCTAGGTCGCGAGATACTCGCGAGAATCCTTCAGTTCTTCAAATGCTGGAGTCTTCAAACACTCTCTCTATCACACAACCCTTACAACAAATCCCACAACAAATACAGGGTTTAAACGATTGAACACAATTACAATCAAATTTGGCACGGAATAAAAGCCAACAAAACATAGTTGTAAATTACAACTTTACAATCTCTCCCTTTGGCTATTCCATGACAAAACTCTAAAACAGACTCTAGACTTAACCGTGAGTTTGGGAACAAAGGCAAAACTCACTCACACCTAATTCTAGATTCTGATAAGCTCTTGAAACATATGAACAAGTAACTCCTGAAACACAACAACACAATAACATCATTGTATGCAGAAAACTTGAAAAGCATATGGAGCAATAATAACATGATCGAGCAAAATGAAATAGAAACACTAGATCATGGCACGATCAACCAAGTAATCACTTATACAAAAGCAATTACTATGCTCATTCACACATGGAATGAACATCCGGATCTGCAAGATGATAAGCTCAATTAAAGAGAGTCACTTGCAATTCCAACACTCAACCAATGCGAAATACATGAAGTATTTGCATCTAGGAACAATCCTACATGGGCACAAGAGTGATGTACTTGAAGTAAAATGCATGACATTGAACAACAAGCAAACATGCATGAAGGTTGCATAGGCAAGGTATTGCAAATGCATGGCACAAACCACAAAGACCTACAAATCAATGCATGAAACAAACCCTTAAAGCTTACATAAGCAACATGGGTACAAACATAAAAGTGCCACATAGCATATATGCCACAAAGCATAGAACATGAACACACAGTTCTGAAAATATACTGAAATTAATACTGAGGTTAAAGCATAAGTGTCAGAACTATAAACTGAAAAACAGTAAGACATTAACTATAAACCGAAAAAAAACTAAAAGAAACCCGTCTGTAAAACCAATAACCAATATCAACTATAGCTATGTGTCTAGGTTATGCTCCATGCTCCCCCTAAGGCTGTGCAAGCTCTTGTTCAGCAGCTCCCCCTCAAAATTTTCTCCCCCTTTTTGACCGGAATGGCCAAAGGACTAGATCTGGTCGGATTCGGAGTCTGAACCATGTGTAGGAGATAAGCTCTGAATCTGGGCTGATAATGTGGTTATCTGCTCCTGGAGGTAGGCAAACTGATCCGCTGTGTGCTGTACATGAGTGTCAAGCACTGTGGACATGTGATCCATCTTAGCTAGGATCTGATCAAGCTTGCTGAGACCTGGTGTTTGTGCTGGAGCAGAAGACGATGGCTGTGCAGTCCCTGGGTCAGAAGTGAACCTGTCAATCTCCTCTTCTGTATCCCCACCCTCATCTGGCGCATCCTGAGGTACAGCCCGAGGCGGTGGAATGAGATGAGCACCAGTCTTGGTGCGTTTAATGTGTGCAGTGCTCCTAGTCAGAGTATTTGCACCAATGGGGTAATCCCTCTGAACCACCGTAAGACCACTAGGGAACTTCAGCTTTGTCTTGGCAACGAACCCCATGATCAGTGAAGGAAAGGGCATTATGGTTCTGGAATTTTGCTTCGTGATGCTCTTCTTCAGAATGTGGAAGATGTGGCTGCAGACATCAATTTCCTTGTGAGTAAAGAGGTCGTAGAGAAACCTCGTCCTTGGAGCAGATAAAGTGGTGAGGTTGGTGACCGGATACAGGTTATGAATCATGACATAGCTCAGAGTCCTCATTTCTGGAGAAAACTTAAGGGTATCCATTGAGGATTTCTTTGGAACCCCACCAAGAGTAGATATCATCTCCTTGATAGACCCCAATCTCTCATCATATTGAACCGACATCGGCTGTGAGGTAGGACGTATCTCCAGAAGGTCTTGAATACTGTCCCTTGTGATCTGAAATTCTTTATGCCTCACCCAGCAAATTATCTTGTCATCTTCTACAGCAGCATTGGAGAAGAACTCTCTGATTATTTCCGAGTACACTATCCCAATTGGATTCAGCAATTTTGTCCAAGTTCTTTCTTTGAATGCATCTGGAATGCATGTATTCTCAAGCTCCTCCAATTGAACCACCCTTTCCATGACAATGGTTGCTTTCTTGTAGCAATCATTATACTTCATATCTGCGTCTGCGGATTTGAAGTGATCGGAGTCAGTGCGAGCACGCTTAGGACCCTTCTTCTTGGTACCGGCATGCTTGGTGGGAGACATCTACACAAGTGGAAACAACACATAAAGCACAAGTGCACACAACACAAGAACAAAACTTGATTAGATTCAAGTTAGTTTAAATCAAAATGTGATACTTCCAAAAACAGAGTAACATTCAAAACAGGGCATGACCAATTCATATACGCATGCTACACAACATACATCGTTATACTAAAACACAAATGCATGAACAAAAAGACATTTTGCATGAAATTAAATTATTGTGCAAGTGTGTGTTTGTGTGTACGCATATGTGTGTGTAACATGAAATGCATGAGTGTGTGCCTAGAGAGTGCCTAGGTGTTTGCCAAGTGAGTGCACCAAGTGCAAAGTGTAATGCATACATGATCAAAGATCAATTCTAGACCAAAACATGGTAAGTTATATGAAAAACTTGAAATTGGGACCCACTTGAGACCAATTAGGCACAACAATGTCATTTAGACATTTAATCAAACACCTAATGTGCGTGACAACACTTTGAGTATGAACAATGCATGAACATGGTAAAATCTTGCCTAAATACATGATAAAATGCCACAAGGGGCCAACATAGATGCAACAAGATTAAATGCAACAAAACCCAATCAAAAATTTGGCAAGAACAACCCCTAATTTTGAAAAGCAACCCAACATTTTGAAAATCCCCAATTATGACAACCCTAACCACAAAATCTGCAAAATCTAAGTAAAAACTTAACAAGAAGTGATTAATCAACATACCTTGAAGAGGAAAATGCAGAAAAAATCTTGATTTGGAGAGGGATTTGATGGAATAGTGTTTTTGGGTTGAGAGAGTTTCGAAGAAGTGTAAGGAGGGAAGTTTGATATGTTTTGAAAAACTGTCACATCGGCCCTATAAAACTGAAAACACGCGTTTTTCGCGGGATAGGGAGCCGCGAGACAGTCGCGAGACAATCGCGAAAGGTGCCACTGAAGCACAAAATTTTCGCGAGAAGCTCTAAGTCGCGAAACAGTCGCGAAACAGTCGCGAGATTCTCTGTCTGATTTTGGAAAAATTACAGTTTTTGCCAAACAGCATTTCGCGAGAAGCTGTTGGTCACGAGACAGTCGCGAAATTCTCTGTGTGACAGGATGATGAAAAATTTTTCCCTCAAATCTTTTCGTGGGAAGCAGCTTAGTCGCGAGCTTCTCGCGAAATAACCCCTGAACCAGTTTTTGATGAAAAACACACAAAAACATTTTGACCAAAAAGAAACACAAGAAAGGATAAAATCACTTTCAAAAACTGATAAAACTCACAAAAATCTTTTTGGATTTGATCAACAAGTTCATGGGCATACACATCACATTTGGACATATACAATCACACAAATGAGATAGGCATTGATTGAATCAAAAACTTGTGTGTTGTGTGTGAGTATCGAATGTGAAATAGTCCTTAGACCAGAGCGAAGCTTCAATGATCAATTCACGCGAGTCATACACAACTGATACGAAATCATGTGGACTATCTCCATTATAGAAATGAGTATATATGACCTCCCACACATTGAAAACATAACATAGAAGCTTTTCATTTTGCTTCTTATAACTCACAACAATTGGTCCATTTTCATTTTGATTGGACAAAACATCTCATTTTTGAGGAAGGTGCTTGAAATTTACGATATTTCAACATTGATGAGAAGCCTTTGGCTTTTTGAGCACCATAACATTTACTTTAAAAAAAAGAGTCGCTTTCCCTTTTTCCTAGTCAAATACTAGTGTGTGCGACAGGCTTTTGCAGCTCAATATCTCTTTTCATTTGGAGATTTACAGTTTTAGAGCTCTTTTTGCAAAAACATAAAAATAAAGTGGGAAGAGATATAGACACAAGTCTATGCAAGTATCAAGACCAACAAGACTATTGACCAATCATTCATGACAGGTGCGAAGATCTATTTACAACAGTCACTCATAGTTTTCAGGGTTTCTTCCACACAGAAAAGAGTGCATACGAACAAACGAAGATCGTAAATGCACTATGCCATAAGTACGAAGGTACTAGGCCAAACTCACATGAGATATGCACACAACAAGTGATCAAACTTTTTGAGATTTTTCAATTTTTATGGGTTTTTGAATTTTTTGAAACACACCCAAATCAGAACAAGAAAAGCAAGATCAACACAAATAGGTTTAAACCAAAACAGGAAAATTCAAAATAAAACAATGCATGAAAGGATGCAACAACAAATGTCCCTACACATGGAAAGTATTGATGCATGGACATATTATCATGCTTATGCATGAGTACCCCTTTTCACCCACACGTCACGTGCGTTTGGGGTGATATCCTTGACGGATTGGGTACGAGAGTTGGGACTTTCAAACCTCCTTGAAAAACTCTCCAGGCAAGTGGTGAAGGCACCAATCATCTTCATCACGTCTGTCACTTCGGGATCACGATTTTGACTTCTTGAGTTCTCACCACCCCAAGCTCTATTGTCAATCCTTCTTCCTCGTGACCGCGGCGCGCTTGCATTGTGGTCTGCTCTCAGCTTTTGGCAGTTTGGTCTGGTATGTCCTCGCAGTCCGCAATAGTGACACACATAATCTGTTCTAGGACCCCGTTGAGGTCTTGAACGAGATCTTGCTCTGTTTTCATGTCTTCCTACAGATTGATTTCGGGGCTTATTCACCATCCGTTGCTCAATTACATTCTTCTTTTCAACTTTACCATTCTCAGGAACGACCTCCTCTACAATTTGCTCTACGGCCTTTACAAATTTTACTTCTTTGGTAGCTTTGACTGATGAGCTACTCACTCTGGTATATCCCAATCCGGACTTGTCTGAGAATTGTTTTTGGGATGAGATAACATCATTCAACTTTCTGGAGGAGACCCTATCTATCTTGGCTTGCGCTTGAACCACCTCTTGTTCAAGAAATCTGATTTTTAAGTAAGCTTCCGACAGCTCACCATTCATCTTTTCTATCTCACATTTTGCCTCCCTATGTCTGACCATAAGGCTCCGGTAATCTTCCTCTGCCTTCTTCATTTTTCTGACAGCCGCCTTGGCTACCCTTGCATATTCTCCCGACTTCTCAAGGAGTAATGAGTAGTTTTCTTGAAGATTAGCTGTACTTTCATCCTTTTCCTCATCTGATTCATCTACAATTCCAATGGACTCTGAATCAGAATGCTCACCAAGTTCCTTCACAAGTGCTTCCAAGTCATCCGAAGAATCTACATGATCAATGGTCATGAAGGCGGAGTAGTTTCCCTCACCGTCACAGCTCTCTTCCGAGTCAGAATCAGAAAAGTCAGAATCACTGAGTGTTGTAGCATAAGCCTTCCCTTTTCCCCTCAGAAAATTCGGACACTCCTTCTTTAAATGTCCATGCCCATTGCACTCATAGCATACAATATCTGAAGAAGGTTGAGAGTCCTTCCCTTCTTTTCTATTAAACTCTTTCTTATCACCTCTTGATGAAGAGAACTTTCCTCCATTGAAAGGTTTCCCGCTATTTTTCATTTTCAAGAATTTGCGGAAGTTCTTGACAAGATATGCTACTTCCTTCTCCACTCCATCTTCTTCGGAGGAATCATTTATCCTTTCGGTGATGGTCTTAAGAGCAAGCGATTTGCTTGTCTTATGGGAAGGCAGTCCCAGCTCATACGTTTGGAGAGACCCTATCAACTCTTGAATCTTAATCTCATCCAAGTCTTTGCTTTCTTCTATGGCTGTAACCTTTGCTCTAAAACTTTCAGGTAAGGACCTCAAAATTTTTCTTACCACCTTGGTGTCTTCAATCTTCTCCCTAAGATTGAGTTTAGCAATGACAATTTCATTGAGCTTCCCATAGAATGAATCAAATGGTTCATCATCACCCATCTTGAGTTCTTCAAATTTGGTGGTAAGCATCTGAAGCTTCGTGTCCTTAACTTTCTTTGTACCCTCATAGGTAGTCTCCAAAATCTCCCATGCTTCCTTGGCTACTGTCATATGAGAAATCCTGTGGAATTCATCAGGGGACACACCACAAAAAATAGCATTTAAGGCCTTACTATTAGCATTGGCCGCTGCTAGAGCAGCCTTATCCCAAGTGGACTTAGGAGTCACCGGCTTAGTCCAACCTATCTCAACCGCATCCCAAACGGTATCATCGATAGAGCATAGAAATGCTCTCATTCTAACTTTCCAGAATGCATAATTATTTCCATCAAAAAATGGTGGAACATTGAGCGATTGAGACCGGTCCATCTCAACAAGGGTCAAGGATCACACTTAGGTAATTAAACCTCAGCAAGTGTACCCGCTCTGATACCAATTTAAAGCTCGAAAATGTGTTGAAAAACACAAGAGCTGTTTAGACCCCCAAATTAAAATTACGGCTCAATAGATTTTACACAACTTTAATACAAAGTGCGGAATAGTGTAAAAGCGAGCGGATAAACAGGTAAGCTACTCTAATCCATAAACTAAGCAACACAGCAGTATAATGGAATTAAACAAGAGTAGGGAAGAAGTATGCAAACACAGAAAACACCGAGACGTGTTCTCGAAGAGGAAACCGAAGAACTCGGCGAAAAACCTCTCCGCCGCCCTCCAAGCGGAAATCGATCCACTAGACAATCAGTTGGGATACATGGGTTAGCAAAAGACCCTCCAAGCCTAGTCTACCCGCTGTACCTAAGCCCTCCAAGCTCCTACTCCAACAAGGCTTCTCGGAACCGTGTCTTGTCCTAGTTATCCGGATCCCGCAACAAGCTCCATGTTGCATCTGCCATTCAAGGCTTCTTCCAATGCTTCCCAGCAGCACCAAAACGTCACACAGCACTCACAAGGTGTGGTAAGTGTTTGGGCTATCAACCTCTCAAAGATATGGATAATGGAGAGGGAAGGGTTGAGGAAATACCACAAGCAAATGTATAGAGAAAGGTGGGGAAGACAATCTCTAATTACCAATGTGTTTGGCTAGGGTTTTCTCTCTGAAGCATTCCTCAACAATTGTGGGTAATGATGGTATATATAGGAGAGGTGCAAAAGGTGTGACTCAAAAAGTACAGGCTGGCAGAACAGCTAGTCTCGCGGGTGTCTCGCGGGAAGGCCTTACCCGCGAGATACTCGCGAGACACAGTTGTCTCCACCTGGCCTGACTCTTCGCATTCCAGCATGTGCCTGGCACATGGCTCACTTCGCGGGATGCTAGGTCGCGAGATACCCGCGAGAATCCTTCAGTTCTTCAAATGCTGGAGTCTTCAAACACTCTCTCTATCACACAACCCTTACAACAAATCCCACAACAAATACAGGGTTTAAACGATTGAACACAATTACAATCAAATTTGGCACGGAATAAAAGCCAACAAAACATAGTTGTAAATTACAACTTTACAAAAACTATTCACTGTTTTCTCATAAAAATTGTTCACTGTTTTCTACATAAACTATTTCTAGCATTCTGCATAAAATTATTTTCTGTTCAGCATTATTTAAAAAATTGTTCACTCTCTTTTTTACGTATATTATTTTCTGTTCACTATTTAAAAAATTGTTCACTGTTTTCTCATGTAACACCTAGTGAAATTGTGTTTTCTAAATTTAAAAGCCAAATCTGGATGCTTTTCATGTTTAAATTTCACAATAATCGATTTTGTTTTTCTGCATTGATAAAATCTGTTTCTACGTTAATAAAATTTGTTCTCTACACATCATGTGGATTTAGATTTGAGGGGAGACTAGCTCGAGCTTTTGGTAGCTAGATCGAGGGGAGACTATTTAGATGGAGACGGCGTTAGATTTGAGAGTATGATATACATGTGGATTTGGGTCCTAGTTACACTTTGTGTAACTCTAAGTTATTTTACATCATGCAATATTTCTTTGTTGGATGTGAATTTTAACAAATCTTTCGTTGGGTTAAATTCACTTCTATTACTCTATGTGCTAGCAAAATATACATACACACACTATAGCTGAGGAGTTGTTGGATTCTAATAAAAATATGGTATTACTGCATAGTTATTGCTTGCTAAATTATTTAATTCTAGAACATTTTTTTCTCTCTTTTATTTATTACAACTATCTAAGAAAGAAGAAAAAAATTATGCAAAAAAATAAAACCTTTAGAGAGATAAGAGTCTGTTTGGCATCAATTTCAGCTTTTAACTTTTAGTTTTTGTGTACAGCTTTTTAAAACCTCATTTTTTCCTGCATTATTTTTCACCTTTTCAAATTTTTCAAAGTACAAATATAATTTAGCACACTTTCAACAAAAATTTTAGCAAACAGCTAAATAAGCTGTAAACGGACACTAAGCTTAAAAATAGTAGAACCTTAGAAATAGCTATTATATTACCATTTTGTTTCGGTAGTAACACCCTATGTTCCACCCCGGGAATAATTTTAGGTCATTCCAATGTGTTTCGGCCATTTTGGATTCAGAGACGGAGATAGAAATTTGATTGAGGGGATTAAAATATAAACAAAAAATGTGTATCATCTATTTAGTATTAAGAAACTATCAACAAATAAAAAATACAAAACAATTATTTTATGTTCAGCATTATTTAAAAAATTGTTCACTCTCTTTTCTGCATAAATTATTTTCTGTTCACTATTTAAAAAATTGTTCACTGTTTTATCGTAAAACACCTAGTGAAATCGTGTTTTCTAAATTTAAACGCCAAATCTAAATGCTTTTTCATGTTTAAATTTCACAATAATTGAATTTGTTTTTCTGCATTGATAAAATCTGTTTCTACGTTAATAAAATTTGCTCTCTGCACATCATGTTTACTCTATATTCGAATCTGCTTATTGCATTCATAAAATCTGTTTTCTGCATTAATTAAAACTGTTCATTGTTTTCTCATAAAAATTGTTCACTGTTTTCTACATAAACTATTTCTATGATTTTGCATAAAATTATTTTCTGTTCAGCATTATTTAAAAAATTGTTCACTCTCTTTTCTGTATAAATTATTTTCTGTTCACTATTTAAAACATTGTTCGCTGTTTTCTCATAAAACAACTAGTGAAATTGTGTTTTCGAAATTGAAAAGCCAAATCTGTATGTTTTTTCATGTTCGAATTTCACAATAATCGAACTTTTTTTTTTTTGCATTGATAAAATCTATTTTGATACACACTTTGTCAAAATTATCCAACAATGATGGATTGTGATTGGTTGTTTATCACTTTCTAATAAACTTACTATTTTTTCTACTTCACCTACAGTCTCTTGGCGCATGTGGTTCGTATGACTACAGTTGGTGCTACAACAGCAGGCTAGTGACGTGTCTTCAAATTCCGTAGTTGGTGCTACATCATGTTTACTGTATATTCAAATTTGCTTACTGCATTCATAAAATCTGTTTTCTATATTAATTCAAACTGTTTTCTGCATGTGGTTCGTATGACTATAGTTGGCATCTGTGTAAATTATTTTCTGTTCACTATTTAAAAAAATGTTCGCTATTTTCTCATAAAACATCTAGTAAAATCGTGTTTTCTAAATTTAAAAGCCAAATCTGAATGCTTTTTCATGTTTAAATTTCACAATAATCGAATTGGTTTTTTTGCATTAATAAAATTTGCTCTTTGTACATCATGTTTACTCTATATTCAAATCTGCTTACTGCATTCATAAAATCTATTTTCTGCATTAATTAAAACTGTTCACTATTTTCTGATAAATTTTTTTACTGTTTTCTGCATAAACTATTTTTAGCATTCTGCATAAAAGTATTTTCTCTTCAGCATTATTTGAAAAATTGTTCACTGTTTTTTCTGCATAAATTATTCAATGTTCATTAGGTGTTTTATGATCTAGATGCTCTAATAGCAATGACTACGCAGGAAAAAGCACAGCAATAATATGGAAGCATAAACAATGATAAAATAGATAATAAAGAAGTAAATAGTAAAATAGATATATTCAAAATAAGGTTAAAATAGAGTGTGGAATATGAAAATAGAAACTAGTAAAATCTTACTTAAACTAGTAAAATCTTGCTTGAATAAAAACTTCAGTCTTTGATAAACTTGAAAACAAACTGCTGTCTTTGATACAAGCTTGAAAATAAAACTGTCTAAAGAGAAAGGTTACAAGATTACAAGAGGGGAGAGAGTACAAAAGTCTTTCTGAGGGAGATGGAAGGCTATTACAAAAGGCTTTCTAAAACTTGGAACTTAAAAGCTTAGAATCTTAGAAACTTGTCTTCTGTCATCATAGTTCATCTCTTTTATAGGTGAAATGAACCATGGTAAAGTAACTTGAGTAGGTAAATTGAACTCAAGTTAATCTGTTGGTGGTATGGAAATTAGTACTGATGAGTAATAGTCTGTCTGCGTCTGTCTGGGAATCTTTCAAATCTTGGGAATCTAACAGATCATCTCTTTTTACGCATGCTAGTAAACAGTAGTAACTTTTGAACATCTGTCTGTATCTGTCTGGACTATCTAGCAAAATTGAGCCATTTGCATAGTGAAATATTGGTTAGTGAAGGATTTAATTCTTAATAATTTGTTTGGCATTTGCATAGTCTGTTTGGCATCAATTTCAACTTTTACCTTTTAGTTTTTGTGTACAGCTTTTTAAAACCTCATTTTTTCCTGCATTATTTTTCACCTTTTCAAATTTTTTCAAAGTACGAATATAATTTAGCACACTTTTAGCAGAAAGTTTAGCAAATAGCTAAATAAGCTGTAAACGAAAACTAAGCTTAAAAATGGTAGAACCTTAGAAATTGCTATTATATTACCATTTTGTTTCAATAGTAACACCCCATGTTCCACCTCGGGAATAATTTCAGGTCATTCCGATGTGTTTCGGGATCATTCAAATGTGTTTCGGCCATTTTGGATTCAGAGATGGAGATAGGAGTTTGATTGAGGGGATTAAAATATAAACAAAAAATGTGTATCATCTATTTAGTATTAAGAAACTATCAACAAATAAAAAAAATACAAAATAATTATTTCTTAATATATTAAAATAAATTTATCTATTAAAAGAAAAAACGACCTTCTTTTAAATGACAAAAATCATCAATATTAAATTTGTACTAACTCATTTGTACTAACTCATGATGTGTAGAGAGCAAATTTTATTAATGTAGAAACAGATTTTATCAATGCAGATCGATTATTGTGAAATTCAAAAATGAAAAAGCATTTAAATTTGGCGTTTAAATTCAGAAAACATGATTTCACTAGGTGTTTTATGAGAAAACAGCGAACAATTTTTTAAACAGTGAACAGAGAATAATTTATGCAGAAAAGAGAGTGAACAATTTTTTAAATAATGCTGAACAGAAAATAATTTTAGGTAGAATACTAGAAATATTTTATGCAGAAAATAGTGAACAGTATATCATGTCCTACTTGAGCCAAAATCCATCTTACAAACAGTTTTGAGTGTTAAAGATCATAACATCAACATTCAGTACTTTTAATAGGCACAACTACTTTCAAACACCAAAAAAACACAGAAACAAGTTCAAAATCACACACACAAATGGACACTCAAAACATGCTTTGAGGTAAAAGTCATAATAGAAAATTGATTATTGAGCTACATTTTATTTTATTTTTTAGGTACGATTGCAGCCATTAAACCAACATAGATTCTATTACAAACATTTTTTTTCCAGACATATAGATTCTATTCTCTCAGCCCCTAGATAGAGGGAAAGTATATAACAAATCTGATATTGAAAGACTTTAAAAAAACAAAATATTTGGTCAAGAACCTGCTTCGAAGTTGTATGTGAAAACTGAAAACCCAATCTACTACCTTTATTTGATCAGGTGGATGTAGTTTCTGTTTTTTTTTTTTTTTTGGTTGGTTGGTAATTTATGTTGCTTGTGACAACTTATTTAAGTACAGCAACAATGCCGCTCAATTTTTTATTTTGGCAGTTCTTTGGTCTAGATTTCCCACCATGTATTTTGTGGCATAGATTTTTGGATAAACCCAAAAATGTTTAACTTTTTAGATAAACTAAATAAGGAGTAATAGTAATAATAATAATAAAATGTAATAAAGGGAAATTTTCAATACATTACGATTCATTGTATTCAAATCATCTCTAATTTCTACTCATTTTGCCACACTTGTTCTATACTTCTACATGGTAGACTATAGGTGAAGTAGAAAAAATAGTGAGTTTATTAGAAAGTGATAAACAACCAATCACAATCCATCATTGTTGGATAATTTTGACAAAGTGTGTATCAAAATAGATTTTATCAATGCAAAAAAAAAAAAAAAGTTCGATTATTGTGAAATTCGAACATGAAAAAACATACAGATTTGGCTTTTTAATTTAGAAAACACAATTTCACTAGGTGTTTTATGAGAAAACATCGAACAATTTTTTAAATAGTGAACAGAAAATAATTTACGTAGAAAAGAGAGTGAACAATTTTTTAAATAATGCTGAACAGAAAATAATTTTATGTAGAATGCTAGAAATAGTTTATGAGAAAACAGTGAACAATTTTTTAAATAGTGAATAGAAAATAATTTACGCAGAAAAGAGAGTGAACAATTTTTAAAATAATGTTGAACAAAAAATAATTTTATGCATAATGCTAGAAATAGTTTATGCGAAAAATAGTGAACAATTTTTATGTGAAAGCGGTGAACATGGTGTGCAGAGAGAAAATTTTATTAATGTAAAAACATATTTTATCAATGCAAAAAAATAGATGATCTGTGCATCTAATGTAATTAAATTTCCATTAAGTTTACTCAATTTGGTATGTTCTTCAATTTTCATTTGAATTTTCACGATTTTACACACTCAATGAATTCAAAATTTTCAACAAATTCGTACTATCTGTACATCTAATGTAAACAATATTTCCTTGAGTTTTCACAGTTTTGTACATTCAACGAATTCAAATTTTTAAACAAATTCATACGATCTATACATCTAACGTACATACTTTTCCATTGAATTTTCATTATTTTGTACTTTCAATGAAATCAAATTTCTCAACAAGTCTAGACTATCTGTACATCTTATGTATACCTTCATGATTTGGTACGTTCATTGATTTTCCATCGATTTTTCTCGAATTTCTACATTCAACTAATTCGAACTTTTTTACAAATTTGAATTTTTCGAGGCATTTACCATTAGGTGATTTATACGAATCATTCATTTTTCTTTCATGGAGTTTGCCCATTATACATATGGTTACATATTTAAAAAAACACAAAAACCATTTAAGTGCAATAACTGCGCCAATGCTAGAAATAGTTTATGCAGAAAATAGTGAACAATTTTTATGAGAAAACAGTGAATAGTTTTAATTAATGCAAAAAAAAAAAAATTTATGAATGCAGTAAGTAGATTTGAATATACAGTAAATATGATGTGCAAAGAGCAAATTTTATTAATGTAGAAACATATTTTATCAATGCAAAAAAATATATTCGATTATTGTGAAATTCAAACATGAAAAAGCATTCAGATTTGGCGTTTAAATTTAGAAAACACGATTTCACTAGGTGTTTTATGAGAAAACAATGAACAATTTTTTAAACAGTAAACAGAAAATAATTTATGCAGAAAAGAGAGTGAACAATTTCTTAAATAATGCTGAATAGAAAATAATTTTATGCAAAATCGTAGAAATAGTTTAGATAGAAAATATTGAACAATTTTTATATGAAAACAATGAACAATTTTAATTAATGTAGAAATTAAATTCATATTTTGAAATTAAAATCTCTATATTTTACAATGCTTTTGTTTAAATAAATAAAAACATTAAAAAGTCACTTATTTTTACCTTTATGTTTATTTGTTCATTATCCCCAAACCAAAAAAAAAAAAAAAAAAAAAAATACACAGTAATCGAGTTTGGGAAACTCGAGTACTGTGTAAATTTTTTTTTCTGCATTTTATTTATAAAACCTACCCAAGTCTGGTATAACTGTGTTGCATGGAACTCGAGTTTCTCAAGCTCGAGTACCACATAATTTTTTTTGCCACGGTGGCAGAATTGAGGGGAACTCGAGTTTCTGAAACTCGATTTCTAGAAAAAGTGGTACTTTGCTATTTATTTCCGAAACAGTGATTTTTTGCTAAAAATTTCAAAAAAAAGTGGTATTTGGCCATTTTGGCCAGTAGCCACTAGTCACTTCTTTTGGCAGGTGTCCAGTTCTGCTAATCATTCAAAATTTATCCAGCAGTGTTCAAAATGGACTGATAGGTATTTTGTTAACAATCCAACATCCAATCTCAATTGCATTACAGAAAATTCAAGGTTGAAACTCAGATATGCCCAATGTGAGTTGCTGCTCAGGCAACAGTTTCAATCCAGCGTAAGAGACTTTTGGAGATACTCAAACAAAGCCAGAAGCCAGTCTAAGTAACATGTCCCATCTTGACAATATTCCATACATGTGCTATTACAAAAGTAAAAGAGATCTTTTCAACTGTACTTGAATAATGAAGTTAGAAGTAGAAAGCAAGAGTTAGACAGTGAAATAACATACATCAAAGTAAACTATGATACATAATTAAAGACAGTTTCTTGTAATGCGATCTGATTCATCTTAGCTGGACTGCTGCAGGAAGTAGAACCGTTCCATCCTTTATGGTTATAGTTTGAAACTACAAATGTATCCTTTGCAGTGCCTGTGACTAGACCTTTAATCTCAAATTCAATGGAAGAATTACACAGCACAGGATTGGCCACACAAGTGGCATTTAAAACAGCAATGCTATTTACCCTTCAAAGCAGCCACTACCCGGAGTAAAAGTAAAAGAATCATGTACATGAGTAGACAATATTTTCAAATACTAAGATGCATTAGACCATGGAATGCAGATTCAGACAAATAGAATAACAGAGATTAATATTCCATCAAAAAATAAAATATGATGTGTGTTATCATATAACTGATCTGTAATCTCTCTTTTTTGTGTGTGTGTGTGTGTGGGGGGGGGGGGGGGGGGGGGGGTTGTGGGGAGGGGGGGGTGGCATGGGTGGGAGGTGGTTGGCAGTTTGAAAATGTAAGCTCTCCTAAATACAACTATTAATTGCCAGTAACGCTATGAAACTAATTTAGGGAAGAGATTTTTCACTAATAGAGATTGATAATTTATAAATTTTACAGTTACATGTGTAACAGGTAGGAATTCACATGACATCCAAATTTTTACAGAGAGATTGATATTTCCTTCTTAGTTCTTTGGAGCTGCAATTACCCCCACTTCCATAACTTCACCCTTAACAGAAATAGCACTGCTTAGTGAGCAAGTAAAGTTCAACTTAAAAGTCCCTGAACTCTTTTTGCTAAGAACAATGTATTTTTGCAAGTTTCACTTTATGTCAACCACTAAACAGATTTGTTTCAATAATTCACGTTTACATAACATGTTATTTCCTTTTATCTTTGATCATATCCTCATTCACCTTTACATATCTTGTTATTTGATTGTTACAGATGCTTGTTTGAGATTAACATCTGTTACATGACATAACCTTTAATTTGTTCTAAATCAAGCTATTTACTTTGTGACAGTAAGACTTCCATGCACAAACAAGATGACAAATTATGATTATTTGCAGATTATTGATCATCTGACCCTTTCATCACTTATATTTTTGGTAACTTGCACAACAACGACCACCTTTGTTCCAAATTTTGGTAACAAAACACTCAAATTACAGCATACACTCTTAAGAGCAACAGGTAGAAATATAAGGGGTACGTTGAAGACATTGGTTGGTTGAACCTTTTGGAGATTTTTTCTTTAAATTTTGAGATACATTTGGCATGATTGGTATAAATATTATAGCTGCCTGCTATTGCTAACAACAAGAACCATGGGCAGCTGCCTCCTATTGTAGAGCAACATATGTTACAAATGGAGACTGTTAAAGCTTTTAACTTCTGGGGCGAGTCTATTTTACCTTGCCAAAGACAAGCATCCATGATGCACAATATTCACACCTTGTTTCAGGTAATTCTTTAAACATTTATTACTACATGAGAATTACACAAGCAATATATTTGCTTCAAAATGAAACTATAACATACCCCTGCATCGTGTGTCATCACTTATTTGTACAAATGAGAAACGAAAATTTCAACTATAGGGGAAATTGGTTACATGGAGGGAGTAGTTGGACATGGGGGAACCGGTACTTCAGTAATACCTTCTAACATCAAGACGACACTCTTCATAGAGGGACGAAGAGCTGGTTCTTCTTGAATGCACCACAGTCCCACCTGCACCATTTTCTCCAAGCTCATCCTATCTACCTCTTCACCAATCACAAGCTTATATAACTCTCTAGCAGCATAGCACCTAAAGGCCCAAGAAGAAAGGACAATCTCCTCTGCTGTGGATACGTTGACATCTATGTTCTTTCTGCAACATGCAATTTCCAAGAGCACTATCCCATAACTGTAAACATCTGCCTTCACTGATATAGGGATGTTCTTATGCCATTCTGGTGCCACATACCCTCTTGTTCCTCTGGCCCCTGTGAAGGTCCGTGTCTGATCTGGCATTAAGAACTTGGCCAGCCCAAAGTCAGAGATTTTAGCATTCCAACAATCATCCATCAAAATGTTTTTAGGCTTTATATCACAATGAATGATAGGGGCCTCACACTCTTCATGTAGATAGAGAATTCCTCTTGCAACATCCAATGCAATTCTCAACCTCTCATTCCAATCTGGACGCCACATAGCCCCAAACAGAAGGTCAGCAAGGGAGCCATTGCTCATATATTCATAAACTAGAAGCCTTTTAGACTCCTCAGTGCAGAAACCCAGCAACCGAACCAAGTTCCTGTGATGGGTTCTTCCAATTGCTCGCATCTCCGCGAGAAACTCTCTTTCACCTTCTTCAACTAATTTCTCTAGTCTCTTCACTGCAACAAGTTTTTTACCTTTGTTTAGAGCACCTTTGTAAACTGCTCCAAAAGAACCTTTACCCAACTCTTCCTTAAAACCATTTGTTGCTCTTTTGAGCTCAGCATACGTGAACAATCTTAAGGTTAGCTCCTCAGGCAGGCCCAAATTTCCATTCCTTAACATTATTTTGTAATTTAAAACTTGAATTTTGAGAATGAAACGGCCAAAGGTTGCAAGAGCTAAACATGACAATATAGTAAATCCTGAGGTTAGAAGAACAATTTGTAACTTCGCTATTTTGCTTGTGATTACGACTGTGTTAGGAACAACGGGTGGCAGTGGCTTAATTGGGTGGAGACCCAACTTCAAGAGCGCTGTGTACCCGTTGTTTATATCTCTTCTAACATATTTCAGTGGAAACTGTTGTTTCTGGCAAAGATTATTCTTGAATAGTGCCGCTCCACAATTGCAGTCTTCCAAACATGAGCTGCTGCATTCTTCCATTGACATATCTGCAGAAAAATACGGGGTGTTTCCCCACACCATGTTATCCATAGTACTCATGTTATAAGAAACTGCATTTTCTTTCCCACCTCTACACCCCACTTCTGAAAAGTATCTCTCACAGCCAAGAGTCCTTCGATTGGGGTCTACAAAATCATGCCCTGGAAGGCAATCACATTTGCCTTGGTCGTCATATAGTGTACAAAAGCTGTTGAAGCCACAGAAACCCTTTACTTCACATTGACTATTTAATGCTGGCCACAAACGAGATACTCTGTAGTTTCTACTCTCATCGTAGGTGTGAGAATACAATCGAAAAATTCCATCAGCATCAAGAGTTGCACGATATATGGTATTGATACTGCTAGTGCTGGTCGAATATAAATATTTGTCTGTTTCTATATTGGACTCGTTGACGAGGATTAAACTGCCGGAAGCATTAAGATAAAGGTGAATATTGAAACCATTTCTAGAATCGGTGTTAGTACTCCAATACGCATCTGACACGGCATCTCCACTGTTTGCTGGGTATGAAACAAGGTTTCCATCAGACTGCATCACGAGATGAAACCGTCCAGTTGAGTGGTCACTCTCACTCAAACTGGAGAGCAGTTGACCTCCAGTGAACAGAGCCTGATCTCCTAAAATGGTATCAGTAGGATGATCAAAACTCTGCCAGATCTTGGAATCCTTGTTATAGAGCACAAAATTGCCAGAATCAAGCATGGCGGCATGAGAAACTGAGTTTGTTGTATTACTATCAATAAGGTGTTTCTGTCCTTGCTCTGTTATTAACAGAAGCTTACCATCCTTGGTAAATTCCAGCTTTGCCTTTGAGGTGACTGGTGGATCGTCACGATTTGCTGTCCACACAACTGTTTTGTTGTCCATACCAACCAACCAAATTCCAACGGAAAACCCACTGCCTTGCTGATAGAATCCAAATGCAAATAGGTTAGCAGGCGAAAGCCATGAAGTAGGGTGAGTTGTGGGGAAAATTGAAGAGCCCATGGTTATTGGGTTTGATTGCTTTGCTTGAGCTCTTCCAACTGCAAAGATTATGGATAGGACTAAGAGAACGAAGGATATGGAAGCCATGGGAGGTGATGAAAGAAAAATAGTACTAGTATTCGGTTCTCTAACTCTTAGGTAAGTAAGAGAGACAAAAGGAAGCTATAGCTTCTTAATGCTTCACAATCGTGAAATAGATTTCCAAACATAAATTTCTTCATTAATTGTCTATGGACACTGTTAAAATAGAAAGTAGAAAACAGAGATCAAAAGGATTAACCTATATACATTAATTCATAGCAACCTCAGGAGGTTGGCTAAGTGGGTTTTTTTGTTTTTTGTTATTTATTATTTTTATTTATTTTTAGTAAAGGCTAAATGGTTCGTAAGCATATCATGAGAACTTGGTTAGAAAATCTTGGTTCAAAACCTCTTGCTTGCATTTTGGGGCCACCCCCAAGGGATTCATCTTGTAATAACATGGTGTGTGTGAGATAGAGGGATTGCATACATCTAAGGGAATAATAAAATACTTGAAGGGAGCATTTGGTTTGTTGTGATGTGCCATTTATGTGATGTATATTATGATAACGTGACATTAAAAATTTTTATTTATTTTATTTTTTCTAACATTACCATAATCTAAAATTACAAAATTTATCACATTACCTTAATCTCATTACTTACCTAAACAATTTAATGTTGTATTTTTGTGTTGAGATTACATTAATGTAAGATTACAATAATGTAATATTACGGTGTAATGTAATATCACGGTGAACCAAACGCCCCCGAAAAGGTTTGGATATATTTGTTTATCGAAAACAAAAAACATATAGTTTATTTGATTTAGTGAGATAACCCTAAAATCAAGCTAATGTATTGTATTGTGCAAAATCATGGTTTACATATTATATTTATGTTAATATTATAATAGATTCTAATATCCCTTCTCAAAATTATGATTTACATTTTTGAAGGTGACAACAAGATTGTTGTCATTGCACTTCGCAATGCAATGGAAATATGCTTAATGCTTCTTTTGGTCACTTGCTAAAAGATACTTTTTCTTTCGCTGGCTCTCTTTAGAGCTGCTATTTCTCTCATACATACAAGCAAGACAATGCAGTTGCACATCCTTGAGATAGGAGAACAAAGTTTTCTTTTCCTTTTTAAGTCTAGATGGAGGTTGTTCCTCTAACATCAATAGTACTAGTAAATTGCTCATGCAATGCACGGATAATATTGTAATATTTTATTTAAATTTTTTTTGAGAATGTTGTATATATATTATAGTATATTTGTTATAAAAACTTTGTTGGTAATGAGTTCATTCTAAGAAGTAACAATTATAAATTGCACACACATATCCATTATAATTATTTGTTCAAGTAATGAGCAATAAAAAAAAAAAAAAGCTTTGGAGTAATATTTTATAATAAAAGTTGATGAAACATATTAATTCATTCCATATTATTGATCTTTATTATGTGATTTAATAAAGAGCTTCGTTGCGAAATCTTGTTTTGTTTTGTTTTGTTTTTTTTGTTTTTTTTGTTTTTTTGTTTCTTTTGAGATATGGCGACGCTTGTAAAGCTTATTCAGTGGTATGTTATCACCATTTATGTCTTCATCTTCAACGTTTGAAGTTTGGCCCGTCCCTATTTGTTCAATTTTTGAGCTTTCATTATTTTTTCCTTTTGTTGCATCATTTGCGTTGATCACTAATAAATTGACACTGGAAGATTCTTAATTGGATCTTACAAAATTTGAACTTGTGGATTTGTTGTCGCTACGATTTTGTGTAGGTATCTACATTTATATTTAATTTCAGTATGTTATTTACATCAATCTAAATGTGATGTGACAGTTTTTTTTTGTAAATGTCTTTGTATTTTTTTGTTATTTAAGGAATAGTGTAGCAAAAGAATAAATATAGCATATTGGACTTTTTTTTTTTTTCCATACATTTTTGTGATTTGAAGGTGCATAAAAAATCTTAGCAACTATGTAATTTTCAAAATCGTCCTTTAAATTGAAGTAGGAAAAATTATTTTCTTTCTTCAGATCATGTGGGATTCCTTCTCCAATATCAATTTGCATATGAGAAATTTAATATATATCATGATTAATAGTTTTAGAAAATAAATTAATAATTTAAATAAGTTGTACCTTAGTTTTTTTTTTTTTTTTTTCAACAAGATATCTTGTAGATTTATTTAGGATTTTCTTAGCATCTTGATCAAATATCACAAAAACTGTTTTGTCAGTTGCATAAAAAATTTCAATTTGGATCTTGTATTTGAAGTAGTTTGCAATTGTATATATAGTAGTTATAGTGAAATGAATATGTTATAAATATTTGGAGAGTATGTAGTTAATGTGAGTATCTCTAATCTTGGGATAGGGAGATTTATTTTTGTTTCACATTGTGGTGGGCCTTTTGTGATTTTGGGTTGGACTGTCTCCTGTTGTATTGAGGCCCAAATATTCTGGATAAGAGAGTTAGGACCGGCCCAATTGCAACTCACTTTGGATCGGCTTGTGCACAAACTATGCCCCATTTGCCAAAACTTTAATCACGTGCTCATGGCAGGCGCAGTTGCTATAGAAGAGTTACAGCAAAAAAATATGATAAAACAATGATAAAATAAATATATTATTGTTAGGCAAGACAAGTGAGAAGTCATTAGTCAAAACAAGAAAAGAAAACACATTCTGAGTGAAGTTGCAAAGACGAGATGAGAAGCAGTAATAATTAGTGAGAAAATCGAAGAATGAAAGATCAGTTTGCTACGTTTGATTATGCTACCATGCTAAGGCCAAGGAGGGAACCACTTCCTCAACGTGGGTAACTTCACAAGATGATCCTGCCATGGAAATTATCCACTTTGAGGGAATGGGCCTGAATGGCTTGTGCCAAAATGAGTCATTTTCCTTAACAGAATGTAGGCTTTTAGAGGGAGAGAAGAGATTAGCCTATTGGGCCATTCTACACTCCCTATTTCTTCTCTTTCTCTTTTCTCTCCATTTTTTGTTACTTTAATTCTTTCCCCCCGCCCTTACTCTTTCTTTCTTAGCCTTTGTAGTTTTATGGTGAAGGTGGTGCTGTGATTCTCTCCTAGTGATTGTTACTGTTGTCAAGATGATGATACTGTGCACGGCAATGGTTCTTTATATACTGCTTGCCGTGACTGGTTTTTACTATTTTAGCCCTTTAACTACCTTTGTCTGGTTTGGGTGTTTTTGTCGACCACCACTGGTTTGTCAGTTGTCTAGCCACTGCTACTTACTTGTGCTGGCTGCGCCACTCCCCATCACCAGACAAAGTAGATTATTTTGTTTGCTTGCTCACCGTGGCATTCTTATCCACCACAGCGTGGGTGTTCTCTCTCTATCTCTCAGAACGTGCACCTAATGGTTCCAACTCATCCTTACTTCTTTTGGGTTGTATGTCATCCCAGCATGACATTTCTCCCAAAAGAACCTGAGTAGGAACCCCAGAATAGGCTTTCCTTTCTCCCTACCGCCAAACCATACCCTCTCTTACCTCTGACCTATGACCCATCAATCCTGTATTGGCTGGGTACAGGCTGGTGGTGTCTGGGCTTTGCGCGTGCTCCATTTCTGTGTACGTCCAAAGTTTGTTTGCTGCTCATGCGTTTGCCATGGTCTGGAGGCTCGTCTGTGCATTCTGCCGCTCATCCTTGACCTCTTATGGCGTGAACTATTTTCTGATTTCCCATTCTTCATGACCTGCTCCCTTTAGGGGCTGGGCTTTGCTTGATTGTGGGCTTTTCTTCCTTCAGCCTACTCTTTTGCTCCTTCTGTAGTCTTGTTACCATTCCTGCCGTACCACTTTGCCATTCCTACTGTGATGTTATTGGACCCGTGCTTGCTAGGCCTTTTTCATTGGATTTATACTCATGTTACTTTGGCCTCTTTTAACCCATTACATTGCTTGTGGGCTCCTTTGTCCCATTTCTTTCTTCTTGGGCATCCTTGGTCCATTTGCTTCCTTAGGCATCCTTGGCCCATTTCCTAGTTCTGCATTCTCATGGGCTTTTATTAACTTTTTTGGGCTTCCCTAGCTCGATTGCCTTAATCCTTGGAGCTCATGGGCTTTCCATCAACCCCTTACTTTCTTACTTCATTACTTCGAGCTTGCTGTAGCCCATTATTACTTTTCTACATGACATAATGCCCATGGGTTTACTACTTCTCTCTTTGAGCTCCTTTAGGCCCATTTGCTTGCCTCAAGGCCCATTTATTTACTTTATGGGCCTATGACCCATTATTCCTACTATTTGGGCATAATGGTTTTTCTATCAATCCACTAACTCTTTTCTGCTCATATTGTTGGGCTTCTTCCTGCCACTGGCCTTCCAAGATGAGCATTAACACACATTTTGCACAGCAAAATGATCCCAATTGTGATTTGACATTCCTTCTACAAACCGCGCATGAAATGTAATAGCAACCCATTGTTGTATCAATGTTGCTTATTATTGCAATATAATAGCAGTTCACATCTTGCAATGAACTTTGAAATTAACACGTATCATTTTTTTAATGTAAATGATGAGTATGATGTATTATTATTTTTTCATGTAAATAATGAGTATAATTTGAAATGATTAACAAATCTGTTTCGTAGGATCCCATTCAGTGTATTTGATCTCTGCTATTGTCTTCATATTGTTTAAAGATAGATCCTCCTATGAAAATTGTTTTGCATGCATTTTTGGTATTTCTTGTATACAATCATGTTTTTGACCATTCCTATTATTAAAATTTTTAGAAGAAAATATTATAAAGAAAATTTGCATGCATAAATCTCAAGATTTATATAGATTTTTATTGCATTGGTCGATGACAATGAAAATTTGCATGCATAATTTGCATAGAACATTATTAATAAACAAAAGCATATTGAATTGAAATTGAGAAAAAGGAAGACATGTTTTCCTGAGAATGAAATTTTTGAGAAGTATCATTTATAGGCGGGGGAGGAGGAAGAGAGTTTGTAAGTAAGTAAGAGTTTTAACTTTGATCTACATGTGGGAAGGATTGGACTTGGCTTATAATATGTAAGATAATGCCTGGGCTTGGGCTTTTCATAAGGTTTGGTCTATTTTTAAAAGGTGGTCCATTTTGTAAAGAATAACATTCGTTCTAATAGTCAAGAGCAGCCCATATTTTATATAACGATATAAAAAAAGTTACTATAATCTATTGGTTAACCATTAAAAAAACTTAATCGAAAGAGGTTAAAAAGGCTAAATACAAAATTCAAGTGCAACATGGCAAGAGCTCATGCACCCTCACATGAGGTCTATTCTTTATATATGTATATATGTATATATATATATATATAAAGACAAGTCAAGGTAAAATTTTGAAGACTAGTTTGAGTTTTATTTTTTATTTTTTTATATTATTTTTTATAATTTTATAATATAGACAGAAGATATAGGGGACGGGGAAGAAGAGAGTGGGAAGACAAGACTTACAACACTAGCACTTACAAAAGGGTCTAACCTTTGTAAGTACAAGCGAGGCTTATAAACCGAAGACTCACTCACTAACTGACCGATGTGGTACTTTAGGCCACTTATCTTCTTCTTTTTTTTATTTTTTTAGAGATAATATAGAGTATAGACAGAAGACATAAAAGATGAGGAAAGAGAAAGTTGGAAAACAAAACTATTTTGAGTTTGGTACGTAAATTTGTGAAAAAAATCATGGCCATAAATGATTGTATTATTGTTGGTTTTTTTTTTTAATTAAGATTTTTTTTTCAACTTAAGCGTGTACTATGTTGCTGTTTTTTTTAGTTAAGATTTTTTTTTTTTTTTAAAGGATTAGATGAAGAATTTGAATTGTAATCAAATTATGATTTTTCTCAACTTAGAAATTATAGAAGAAGTTAAAATCATATAAACGTGTACTATGTTGTTGGTTTTCTTTAAAATTATGATTTTTATCGACTTAGAAATTATAGGAGAAGAAAAATTATATCTATTTTTTAGAAAAATAAAAAAAAATTATGCAATTTGGTGAAGCCACATTGTGCAACCACGGCTTTTAAGCCTAACTTTTATTATATGGTATATAATAAAATTCTGATTAGTGATTTAAATTATGTTATATATATGAACAAAACTTCAGTACAGTATTTTAGGTACTGTTCCTTAGATTCTCCTCTTAAGATTCAGCCATGTGGCTATTTAATTAAAACATACACTTTTATCCCATGAGAAAAAATCCACATGACACAATATTAAGAAAGGAACCTAATCTCTCTCTCTCTCTCTCTCTCTCTCTCTCTCTCTCTCTCTCTCTCTCTCTCTCTCTCTCTCTATATATATATATATATATAATCGGCTATGTTATTGTTTGACTATATGATGGTTATGTATAAAAAGTTAAGGTGAAAAACACATTTTAGTCCCTACATTTTCAGGAGATTCTCATTTTAGTCCCTACATTTTATTTTTACCGCTTTTAGTCCTTATCCTGAAAAATGCTTTCCGTTTTGGTCCTTGTCGTTACATCAGAGACGGAAAATGCACACGTGGCAAAAGGCAGAATTAAAAAATATTAAAAAAATTTTATTTTATTTTAAAATAAAATAAAATTTTAGTTATCAATAATTTTAAAATAAAAATATTAAAAATATTTGTTCTTCATGTTCTTCCTCAAAAACATGATTACTCAGAAATTCAAGATTTTCTTCTCTTTTATTTCATTTTCTTAGCATCCAAACAAGCAAAAACATATATAAAATCATGATCAAACTTAGATACTCTGACACAATCAAATAACAACGATCCAAAAAAAAGAAAAGAAAAAAAAGAAGAACAACTGACAACGCCATCAGCCAAATGCATATCAATATTGCTCAACGAAAAAAAAAAATTTAGCTTCCAAAATCCACACCATAAACCCCCAAATCACTTCACACTAAACCATGAACACAAAAAATTCTAGAAACCCGATTCATTTGAATGACACAAGCCTCCTTCTATATCACCCACCCACCAAACTCAAAAACCGACTCTCTCTCCTCTCTTCCCAACTGAAAAAATTGAAATGATTTCATATCTCTACACCAAACAGGAAATAGAAGAATCATCTATCAAAATGAAACACTAAAACCATCTCAATCTCGTTTCCTTCAAAAACCCCCACCCAATTCCTCTGATTTTCACTTAGATCCAAACCCAAACCCTACACGGATCCGAATTGATCACCATGTCTTGCTTAGCTTTTTCTCTCCAACCTGCTAATGGATCCAATGCTGACGCCGACTCCATCGCCTCTCTCGGTGACGATCCTCTCACCGCCTCGAGCGGCTAGCTCATCGTCGGAGTGGAAAGCCGGTATCGCGTTGTGTACCGTCTCGCGAACTCGATCTACATGCTCAGAATCACCATCGCCGATCAGGATGACGATAAGTCCTCCGTCAACATCTTCATCGATGTCTGTCTCAATGTCCTCGTTTCGCTATCTCTGGGTCAATAATAATACGTGGGACTGCTTAAGTGTTTTGGGTTTTGATAGTTGATTGTGTTAGAGTATCTGAGTTTGATCATGGTATTGTATATGTTTTTGCTTGTTTGGATGCTAAGAAAATAAAATAAAATAAAAGAAAATCTTGAATTTCTGGGCAATCATGTTCTTGGGGGAAGAACATGAAGAACAAATATTTTTAACTAAAATTTTTAATATTTTTATTTTAAAATTATTGATAACTAAAATTTTATTTTATTTTAAAATAAAATAAAATATTTTTAATATTTTTTAATTCTGCCATTTGCCACGTGTGCATTTTCCGTCTCTGATGTAATGGCAGGGACCAAAACGAGAAGTGTTTTTCAGGATATGGACTAAAAGCGGTAAAAATAAAATGTAGGGACTAAAATGGGAATCGCCTGAAAATGTAGGAACTAAAATGTGCTTTTCGCCAAAAATTAATTGACCAAGTTCACATAATGTGGTACCTTTTTTTTTTTATTTTTTATTTTTTTTTATAAAACATAATGTGGTACCTTGGTTAGGAAATAGGGAAACCAACATTAATGTGTGAAAAAAAAAATGTTAGCTCTATATATTGTCCAAACGACCTTTTAATCCATTCCTTCTCAATTAGTTTGGAAAAATTGGTGGTAGTCAACTTTTTTATTTCAAAAAATTTGGAGCCACATGGTGCGCTACGTAGGTAAGCTTTTCAAAACGCTATCAAATATATATATATATATATATATATATATATTTGGCTTAGGCTTAGCTCTTTTATCAAACAAACTTTTTTTTTTTTTTTTTTTGAGAAGGAAACAAACTTAAAACTATGGCTTAAGTTTGACTTGTTTATAAATAAATGAATATAAATGAACTTTTTATCGAAAACCTGAATGACTTGATTCGTTTATCGCTCTAAAAGATATATACAAAAGCGCATAAGATACAAAAAGATAACTAAACCAATTAGGAGGCCCGATCCTTACTATTAGCCAAGACAATGTTGATCGATACGCCTCATCTAAGTTTTTCTTTTTTTGGGTGAGAAAGACGCATCATTTAAGGTTGATAAGTTAACTTCACTATTCTGTTCATCTAAAAAAAAAAAAAAAAAAATCACTAGTTTGTTCAAAACAATATAGTTAACTACACATAAAAATAAGAGTATTACTAATTAAGGACTCATAAATTTTCATTCGTTCTTTAACAGTTGATATAGTAAGTTGTGATTAGAATAATATAATATAATATACCTCCGGTAACCAATCACAACATATTACACAGCAATTGTGAAAATTTTATGTCTAACTTAGAGAAAAACAGAGGGACAAAAACAAATTAGAGTATGCATACATACCCAAATGTATGTATACATATACATACACTAATACCCATTACCACCTCTAGGATACATCAACTAGATTACACATATCAATGAACAACAATGGAATGAACCGGCGATGGAGGAACTGGAATTTCTATTGTTCCCTCTAACATCAAGATTACATTCTTCATGGAAGGGCGCAAAGCTGGATCTTCTTGAACACACCACAAGCCCACCTTCACCATTCTTTCCAATGTCATAGTGTCTACATTTTCATCTTTCACAAGCTTGGCCAACTCTCCTGCAGCAAAGCAGTTATAAACCCAGTCAGAAAGAATTATCTCATCTGCGGTCGAAACATTTACTTCAATGCTTCTTCTACAACAGACAATCTCCAAAAGCACAATGCCAAAGCTGTATATATCGGTTTGTAAAGATACTAAGGGATTCTTTTCCCATTCAGGTGCTAAGTATGCGCTTGTCCCTTCCGCACCCATTGTGGCTCTTGATTGATTTGACATAAGTAGTTTTGCAAAACCAAAATCGGAAATCTTTGCTATCCAATTATCATCCATGAGTATGTTTTGAGGCTTTATGTTGCAATGGATAATACGGACTTCGCTCTCTTCATGCAGATAGAGAAGTCCTCTGGCCACATCTAGTGCAATTCTTATTCTTTCTTTCCAAACTGGGGGCCTCTGAGACTTGAAGATCAGATCTGCAAGTGAGCCATTGTTCATGTACTCATAAACTAAAAGCTTCCTGGGTCCCTCGATACAAAAACCAAGGACTCGAACCAAGTTTTTATGATGAGTTCGTGCAATTGCAGTAATTTCAGCCCGAAATTCCCGTTCCCCTTCTTCCACAGCATTCTCAAGTCTCTTTACAGAAATAATTTTGTCACCCTTAGATATAGTTCCTTTATAAACTGCTCCAAATGAACCCCTACCTAACTCTTCCTTGAAGCCATCTGTAGCAATCTCAAGCTCGTTGTAAGAAAATGACTGCAGAGTAAACTCTTCAGCTAATCCCAAGTTCACGTTTTCTGACAGTTTTCTGTACCTGTCAAATTTGTGCCTGTACACCAAGATGGTAGAGGTTGCCAAAACAAAGCACAAGCATAAAACTAAACCCAAAATTATAGAGAGTATCAAAATCAGACTTCTCTTGCTTTCAATTAAGACTTTATGGACTTGACGGGGACGGTCTAAAATTTCTGTATTTCCGTTACTTACCCTGAAGAAAGCCATGGTTGATTTGTTTGCATTTTTTATTCTACCATATCTAAGCGGAAGCTTATATTTGCTGCATTTAGCACCCGCATACAATACTGCTCCACAATTACAATCTTCCAGGCAAGACTTGCCACAACCTTCTTCTTCCATTGGTATAACTGAATAAGGATGATCGCTCCACCACACATTCTGTAAAGAAGTGACATTGTATAGCATTGATGGATCTTCACTGCGTATGCAATCATCTTCATTGTAGCTCTGGTGGCAGCCCAGGAACTTGTTGCTGGTGTTGATGAAATCAAATCCAGGATAGCAGTTACAGTCAGCTTTGCTACCCATGCCTGAGCAGTAACTGTTAAGTCCACAGAAACCGCCGACTTCACATTGATTATGCAGAGCCAACCACTTCATTAACATACTTGAGCTATTATCGCTCTTAAAGTGGTGTAAATACAATCTAAAAATCCCATCTGCATCAAGTGTTGCGCGGTAGATTGTAGTTCCATTCTTGTCAGGATATGAACTATTTGCCAAAATTCGCCCTCCAAACCTCCCGGGAAGGAATAGAACGCCTAACCGAGTTAGAGTGAGGCCATAGTAACCTCCATTGTTGGTACCTGAAGACCAATATGCATCATTCGAGTCATCTGAGCTGTTTACGGGGTAGGCTACGAGGTTTCCATCACTCTGCATATTAAGTGAATACCTTCCATTCGAGTGGTCTGATATAGACACACTCGAAACCAAGTTATAGCCACTAGAGATATTCTGACCCCCTATTATGGTGTCAGTTGGAAAATCAAAGCTATCCCAGATAATTACATTGGAATGATTGTAGAGCACAAAATTACCAGAATCAAGCATAGCAGCTGAAGTTGCAGGTCGGTCTTCCTGATCCACAACAATAATCGAAAGTTCTCTGCCTTGCTCTGTTATAAGCAGCAGTTTACCATCAATAGTTAAGTTCAGTGTAGCATTGGAGGAGACAGGTGGGTCATCTCGATTTGCAGTCCAGATGATTGTCTTCTCAGTTTGATTAACCAGCCATATTCCGATAGCAAAGCCATCATCTTGTGGATAGAAACCAAATGCAAAAAGACCAGAAGGTGAGAGCCAAGAAGTACGGTTTGCATTGGGAGAAAGAGAAGAACCTAAAAGTATCAAATTGGACTGGTTTTGTTGAGCGTTTGCATGAACGGGAAGTAGGAAAAGCAGCAGTAAGGGCAGAACTGGTATGGAAGCCATGAGACAGTCAGATGAGAGGGATCAGACTTGAGAGTGTATATTAAAGAGGAGTAGTGTTTATTATGAACACTATTTGCGTGTTAAGGACTAAGGATACGTGGATTAAAGTGTGTAACAACATTTTCCCTAAAGAGAATGTTGTACATTATATATATATATATATATAATATAATATAATATAATATAATTGTCTTATGAACAATTTTCTTTGTGGGAGTTTTTTTCCTTGTTAATATTGTGATGTTAGAAGCAACTAGTAAGTTTCTCGTGCAATGCACGGATAATTTTGTAATGATTTATGTAAATTTGTTTTTAGAAAATATTATACATATATTATAGCATATTTATTATAAAACTTTGTTAATAATGAGTTCATCATAAAAAGTAACAATTATAAATTGCACAAATATATTTATTATAATTATTTTGTTCAACTAATGAGCAATAATGAAAACAACTTGGAGTAATATTGTATAACAAAAGTTGATAAAAGCATATTAATTCATTCTATATTAATTCATTCTATATTATTGACTTTTATTATGTGATGTAATAAAAAGCTACATTACGATTTTTTTTTGGTTTCTTCAATGCTTTGTTATTGTAGTATGGTGACGCTTGTTGTCATCATTAGTTTCTCCATCTTCAACATTTGAAATTTAGTCCGTCCATATTTGTTCAATTTTTGAGCTTTCATCGTATTTTCCTTTTATTGCATCATTTGTGTTAATTACTAATGAATTGGCACCGAGAGATTCTTGATTAGATCTTACAAAGTTTGGATTTTGTCACTAATATTTTTCATAGGCATTTGCATTTATATTAAATTTCAATGATGTGATAGTTTTTTGTAAATTTTTTATTTTTGTTAATTTTGGAATAGTGCAGCAAAAAGAATTAATATAGCATGTTGAATTGTGTTTTTTTTTTCTTCCATACCTTTTTATCATTTGAAGGCGCATCAAAAATATTAGCAACTATGTAATTTTCAAAACCATATTTTAGATTGAATTCATTCAAATGAAGTAGAGAAATCCATTTTTTTCCTTATTATTATTATTATTATTATTTTCAAATCACGTGGGATTCCTTCTCCAATATCAATATTTTTACAATAATTTAAATAAGTTGTACGTCAGTTTATTTTTCAGCAAGATCTCGATCTTGTAGATTTATTTAGGATTTTCTCGGCATCTCGATCAAATATTACAAAATTTGTTTTGTTAGTTGCATTAAAAACTTCAATTTGAATCCTGTATCTGAAGTAGTTCGTAATTGTATATATATAGTAGTTATAGTGAGATAAATATATTATAAATATTTGGAGAGTATGTAGTTAATATAAGTGCCTCTAACTTTGGGATAGAAAGATTTATTTTTGTTTTACATTTTGTACACTAAAATGATCTTGCTTGTGGTTTGACATTCCTTTCACAAAGTACACACAAAATGTAATACCAACCCATTGTTGTATCAATGTTACTTATTATTGCAATACCCTAGCAGTTCTCATCTTGTAATGAACTTTGAAATTAATATGTATTATTTTTTTAATGTAAATAATATGATGTATTATTATTTTTTTACATAAATGATGAGTATAATTTGAAATGATTAACAAACTTGTTTTGTAGGATCTCATTCCATGCATTTTATCTTTACTATTGTCTTCATATTATTTAAAGATAAATTCTCTTATGAAAATTGTTTTGCATGTATTTTTGGTATTTCTTGTATAGGATCATGTTTTTGACCATTCCTATCATTGAATTTTTTTAAAGAAAATATTAAGTTAATGGCATTTTGTGAGATAGTTTATGCTATTTATTAAACTTTTTTGTTATTATAAATTTTAGAAATATGCACTTGTCAATTATTTCAGCAACCTTAGAGATCTCAAGATTTATATATATTTTTATTGCACTGGTCAATGACAGAGAATTTGTCTGCATAAATTGCATAGAATATTATTAGTAGACAAAAGCATATTGAATTGAAATTGGGGAAAAATGAAGACATATTTCGTGAGAATGAGATTTTCTAGAAGTATCATCTATACGTGGGGGTGGAAGAAGAGAGTTTGTAAGAGGAAAAGAGTTTTTGCTTTAATTTACACGTGGGAAGGGTCAAACTTGGGTCATAATATGTAAGGTAAGAACTGGGCGTGAGTTTTTCATAAGGTTTGGTCTACTTTTAAAAGGTAATCCATTTTATAATAAACTACTTTTGGTCTAATTGTCAAAAACAGCTCATATTTTATACTATAATAGTAAAAATAAGTTACTATGATCTATTGGGTAATAGTAAAAAAAAACTTAATAAATAGAGGTAAAAAATGCTAAATTTATATAATAGTAAAAATAAGTTACTATGATTTATGGGTAACAGTAAAAAAAAATTTAATGAAAAAAGGTAAAAAAAGTTAAATGCAATATTAGAGTGCCACGTGGCAGAACCTCATGCACTCTCACATGAGGTATCTGTTTTTATATATATATTGATATTGATTGGTGATGTGAACATTTAATTTTAGGTGGAAATACCATTTTAGAGTCCGAATCAATTTCGTTATTAGATTTTGATAGTAGTCAATTTGGTGCATAATATTTTTAACAATCAGTCAATTTGTTTATTTAAATGTTTTACTTTTTATTCTTAAAATTTTTAAAAAGATATATTTTCATCCCTAAACTATTGGAAAAAAAAAAAGAGAGTTCTTTTTTATTCGTAAATTAGTCTCCAATCTATTAAAAAAATGTTTTGCAGATTTTAAAGATAAAAATAAAATTTTAGTAAAGTTTAAGAACCAAAATAATATTTTACCTTAAATTTTTTCATACAACTATGGTAAACCCAAATTTGATGCTAGCTAGATTCACTCATGATGCCATTGTGTTGCTCGTGGGTTTGGATTTGATTCCGATGGTACCTGTGGCTCTGCCAATGCTATTGTTAAAGAGAGAGATTTGAATAGATGAGAGGACCCAAAAAATAGGAAAAAATGAAAAAAAAAAAAAAAAAAAAGTGAGGATTTTGTGGTGTAGATTGAAGATTGAAGGTTAGAAAAGATCAAATCCGTGTTGATCTATGTGATTTGATTTAGGGGGATTTGATAAACAAGTCTCTTTCTCTAGGCCGAGTCATGCCATTGCGAGTCAGGAAATGAAGAACAATTTCCAGATTTGGGTTGTCATTTCCCTTTCACTTATTCCAAACATAGAACGAAGCTGTTGAAATTCAGTTGCACAGAGTTTTCCAAATCTGCTAAGAATGCTTTATTATAATAAAATCAAGATGAGGGTTTAGAGAATCTGGGAGATGTGGGACGTTATTGCAAATTTGGGGTTTTTTTTTTTTTTTTTTAATTTTTTTTAATTTTTAATTTTTTTTTTAAATTTTATAGCAGATATTGATTATAGAGTCCAAGATTACAAATTTCATTCTTCCTTTTTCTTTTTCCGTGTTCTTCTTATTTGAAGTTAAATTTTATTTTAAATTTTTTTAAATTTTCTTTTATTTTATATTTTTACAGTTTTTTTTTTTTTTACATGGACTTTTTAATCCTTCAAATGCTTATGTGGTCTTTTGACCACGTCAACTAATTTTTGGGTAAACTAAATATTTGGTCTCTATTTTATACACTATATTTCAATTTAAACTCCAACACTTCAATTATGTCAATTTGGTACCTAACATTTCAATATTGTGTCAATTTAGTCCATGTCATTATCTTTTGGATGAATATTGATGACGCGTCCAATGGCCAAAATAAAAATTAGCTTTTAGTGATGTAAAAATACACTAAAATTTTATTTTGGCCATTTGCCATGTAATCAATTTTATAGACTAAATTGGCACAACACCAAAAGGTTAGGGACCAAATTGATACAATTAAAATGTTAGAGACCAAATTGAAATATGGTGTATAGGATGGGAACCAAATATGTAATTTACCCATAATTTTTTTAACATTATTTTATTAGCCATGAATTGTGTTATTTGGTTGCTATGTAGGCATTTTTCGGTAGTAAGTTGAAGGTAGGGACCAAATTAACTACAAGTTGAAAATAATACAGATCAAATTGATTGTGACCCCAAAATATAAGAACTATAATGATATTTTCACCTTAATTTTAATGTTATTATAACATGATAGAACTTGGGATGTAATAAATACTTGTTTATTTTAAGTTGGATATTTGTTTTAATTGATATGGTGGTGCTATTTCTTGCTGTTAGAGTATTTTTCTCCTTGTTTTATTTTATTTTATTACTTAGCATTGCGTAAGAGTTAAGAGATTGTGTTGTTTGTAATATAACTTGTCCTATAATTTTTTTAAAGTTGCAACTTTTGAGTGAAGTTTATGGTGTGCTTTTATTTTAGAATCCATTTCCTTTTCCCTTGCGTGTGTTTGTTTCTTAAAAAAAAATTTAAAAAAAAATTAGCATAATTCTGTCGTGGAAGCTAACCTAGGGGCGTGCCTGAAATACTTTAATCATGCACATTCATCATTCAAATGCACTATTGGAAGGATGTTCAGAGTTTAGAAAAATCAGTGGCAAATATTTCAGCAAATTAAGGCTTAACTATGATTATTTTTTTTAAAAAGAGATTGTAAAATAGTTTGTGCCTCTAGCATTACTCTTTTATAAAGGAGATTAAATTCTATAAGGATATGGTATAAAACCTAAGGTTATATTCGGTAACCGTTTTTGCTTTTTATTTTTAAAAACTTGTCTTTGAGAATATAAAGAAAAAAAAATTTCTTGTATTTTTTAAATCAAAAACATGTTTGGTTAGTTGAAATTAAAAAAATAATTTTTTGAAGAAAAAATAAAAAAAATACTAAAATATGTTATTATTATAATTTGAACTTTAATGCTAATTCACTAAATGAGACAGGTTCATTAAACTAAATGCATGTTTTCTTTGACTTTTGAAAACTAGAAACTGAAACGGCATTTTGCATGTTTTCAATTTCCTTCACAAATTGAGTTTTGAGAATAGCTTTTGTTTTCTGTCCATTTTGAGCTGCCAAAAAAGTTTTTTTGTTTCAAAAATTGAAAATTGTTTTTGAAAACAAAAAATTAGGGGAAAAAACAGTTACCAAACATAGCCTAAATTTAACTTCCCCCAATCTTGAAGATGAGAGAAAACAAATTCCAGCCATGCAATAAAGTATGAATTGAATCCTAGAGTCCATAAAATACATATGCGTAGGGGCATAGCCAAAATTTTTTTCTTGGGGCCCGAGATAAAACTATTATATTTAATGTGCAATTAAAAAAAAAAAAAAAAAAAAAAACTCAAAGTACGACATACCTACATACATATCATGGTGCTTTAGCTTAAAAAAAATTAAATATTAAATATTTTGCTAATTAGTTCTTAAAAGATTCATCATCTTGTCCATTATAGGGGTGTGCTTAAAAGATTCATCTTCTTGACAAGTATTGGAATTTCCAAAAAGATAATGCATGAAAGTTAATTGATAGACCAACTTCCAGAAGTGTGCTTAGAGCTTACTACTAACATTCCACAAGGTATCTTGACATTTAAGTCATCTAATTAACACATAATCATATATAGAAGGCCTACCTTTATGAAAATGAGAGACATCGTTCTAGCCACGCAAAACCACAGGAATTGAAATCTAGAGTCTACCGAAGATAAATTAGCCCTATTCTTTTCTTTTCTGTTGGCATCTTCAAGAATCCAAAATGAGTATCCTAAAAAAAAAAAAAAAAAAAAAAAAAGGAATCCAAAATGAGAAAGTTGACTGAGTGACAAATCAAAAAACAAAAAGACTTTAAATGAACGAACGAAAAATTATAGTCATGATTATATTAATTAATTGAAGTGGACAGAGTCATGTATAGCAAAACCCAATAAATTCATAACAGTTGTCCTCATGATATGACATTCGACCTCCACAAATCATCTTGACTTCTAAGTCTTTAAACTCTGAAAGAAGTAACTTGAAGATGAGAGAAAACAAATTCTACCCATGCAATAAAGTATGAATTAAATTCTAGAGCCCATAGGATACTTATGCTTAGGGGCATAGCCAAAAATGTTTTGTTGGAGCCCAAGATAAAACTATTATATTTGCTGTGCAATTTAAAAAAAAAAAAAAAAAAAAAAAAAAAAAAAAAAACCCTCAAAGTACGGCATACCTACATACATATCATGGTGCCTTAGCTTAAAAAAATTAAATACTAAATTTTTTGCTAATTAGTTCTTAAATACAGAAGTGTGCTGAAAAGATTCATCATCTTCACTAGTATTGGAATTTCCAAAAAGATAATGCATGAAAGTTAATTGATAGACCAACTTCTAGAAGTGTGCTTAGAGCTTACTACTAACATACCACAAGGTATATTGACCTTTAAGTCATCTAATCAACACATAATCACATATAGAAGGCCTAACTTCAAGAAGATGAGAGACATCGTTCTAGCCACGCGAAACCACAGGAATTGAACTCTAAAGTCTACAGAAGATAAGTGAGCCCCATTCTTTTCTTTTCTATATGATCTTCAAGAATCTGAAATGAGAAAGTTGATTGAGTGACAAAACAAAAAACGAGAAGACTTTAAACACACCATCAAGAAATTATAGTCTTCATTATATTAATTAATTGAAGTGGATTGAGTTGTGTATAGCAAAAACCATTAAATTCATAACTATCGTCCTCATGATATGAAACTCAACCTCCACCAAACATCTTGAGTTCCAAGTCTTTAAACTCTAGAAGACGTAACTTGAAGATGAGAGAAAACAAATTCTAGCCATGCAATAAAGTATGAATTGAATCCAAGAGCCCATAGGATAATTTTGCTTAGGGGCATGGCCAAAATTTTTTATTGGAGCCAGAGATAAAACTATTGTATTTGATGTTCTATTTATTTAAAAAAAAAAAAAAAAAAACTCGAATTACGGCATACCAACATACATATCTTGCTGCATTCGCTTAAAAAAATTAAATGCTAAATCCTCTACTAATTAGTTCTTAAAAGATTCATCATCTTGTCAATTACAGAAGTTCGCTTAAAAGATTCATCATAATGACTAGTATTGGACTTTCCGAAAAGGTAATGCATGAAATTTAATTGATAGACTAACTTCTAAAAGTGTGCCTAGAGTATGCTACTAACATTCCACAAGGTATCTTGACCTTTTTGTCTTCTAATTAACCCATAATCATATATAGAATACCTAACTTCAAGAAAATGAGACACAACGTTCTAGCCACACAAAACCACGGGAATTGAACTCTAGAGTATAGAGGAGATAAATCAGCATTTTTCCTTTTCCGTAGGCATCTTCAAGGATCCAAAATGAGAATCCTCCAACCCCCCCCCCCCCCCCCCCAAAAAAAAGACTTTAAATGCACGAACAAAAAATTATAGTCATCTTTATATTAATTAATTGAAGTGGACTAAGTCATGTATAGCAAAACCAAATAAATTCCTGCTAGTTTCCCTTTTGACTTGACACTTGACCTCCACCAATGATCTTGACTTCTAACTCTTTAAATTCTAAAAGACTTAACTTGAAGATGGGAGAAAACAAATTCTAGCCATGCAATAAAGCATGAATTGAGTCCTAGAGCCAATAGGATACTTTTGCTTAGGGGCATAGCCAAAAATGTTTTCTTGGAACCTGAGATAAAACTATTATATTTGATGTGAAATTAAAAAAATAAAAATAAAAATAAAAAAAATAAATAAATAAAAACTCAAAGTACTGCATACCTACATACATATCTTGGTGCACTAACTTAAAAAAAATTAAATATTAAATTTTTTGCTATATAGTTCTTAAAAGATTCATCATATTGCCAGTTAAAGAAGTGTGCTTAAAAGATTCATCATATTGACTAGTATTGGATTTTCCAAAAAGGTAATGCAAGAAATTTAATTGATAGACCAGCTTCTAAAAGACTGCTTAGAGCTTACTACTAACATTCCACAAGGTATCTTGACCTTTATGTCATCTAATTGACACGTAATTACATATAGAAGGCCAAACTTCAAGAAGATGAGAGACATCGTTCTAGCCATGCAAAACCACATGAATTGAACTCTAGTGGCTAGAGAAGATAAATCAGCCCTATTCCTTTTTTGTACGCATCTTCAAGAATCCAAAGTAAGAATCCTCAACCAAAAAAAAAAAAAAAAGACATTAAATGCATGAATGAAAAATAATATTCAACACTATATTAATTAATTGAAGTTGACCGAGTCGTGTGTAGCAATTCTCAATAAATTAATAAAACTTGTCCTCGTGATTTGATACTCGACCTCCACCAATCATCTTGACTTTTGATGCTTTAAATTCTAAAAGACGTAACTTGAAGATGAGAGAAAAGAAATTCTAGCCATGCAATGAAGCATGAATTCAATCCTAGTGCCCACAGGATAATTATGCTTAGGGGATAGCCAAAAACGTTTTCTTGGAGCCCGAGATAAAACTATTGTATTTGATGTGCTATTTTAAATTATTAAAAAAAAAAAAAAAAAAAAAAACTCAAATTACGGCACACCTACATACATATCTTGGGGCATTAGCTTAAAAAAAATATAATGTTAAATTTTTTGCTAATTAGTTCTTAAAAGATTCATCATCTTGTCAGTTACAGAAGTGTGCCTAAAAGATTCATTATGTTGACTAGTACTAGATTTTCCAAAAAGGTAATGCATGAAATTTAATTGATAGACCAACTGCTGAAAGTGTGCTTAGAGCTTACTACTAACACTCCAGAAGGTTTCTTGACCTTTATGTCATCTAATTAACACATAATCACATATAGAACGCCTAACTTCAGAAAGATAAGAGACATCGTTCTAGCCATGCAAAACCACAAGAATTGAATTCTAGAGTCAAGAAAAGATAAATCAGCCCTATTCCTTTTTTGTAGGCATCTTCAAGAATCCAAAATGAGAATTCTCAAAAAAAAAGAAAAGAAAAAAAAAAGGGAATTCAAAATAAGAAAGTTGACCGAGTGACAAAAAAAAATGACATCAAATGCGAGAACGAAAAATTATAGTCATTATTATATTAAATAATTGAAGTGGATTGAGTCATGTATAGCAAAACCCAATTAATTAATAATAGCCGTCCTCAAGATTTGACACTTGACCTAAACCAATCATCTTGACTTCTATTGCTTTAAATTCTGAAATACGTAACTTGAAGACAAGAGAAAACAAATTCTAGCCATGCAATAAAGCAAGAATTGAATCCTAGAGCTTGTAGGATACTTAAGCTTAGGGGATAGCCAAAAATATTTTCTTGGAGCCCGAGATAAAACTACTGTATTTGATGTGCAATTTATTTATTTTTTTTCTAAAAAAAAAAACTCGAATTACGGCAAACCTACATATATATCTTGCTGCATTAGTGTAAAAAAACTAAATGCTAAATTTTATGCTAATTAGTTCTTAGATTAATCATCTTGTCAGTTATAGAACTGTGCTTAAAAGATTTATCATATTGACTAGTATTGGATTTTCCGAAAAGGTAATGCATGAAATTTAATTGATAGACAAACTTCTAAAAATGTGCCTAGAGTATGCCACTAACATTCCACAAGGTATCTTGACCTTTATGTCTTCTAATTAACCCAAAATCACATATAGAATGCCTAACTTCAAGAAGATGAGAGACATCGTTCTTGCCACGCAAAACCACAGGAATTGAACTCTAGGGTCTATAGAAGATAAATCATCCTTTTTCCATTTTTGTAGGCATCTTCAAGAATCCAAAATGAGTGTCCCCACCAAAAAAAAAAAAAAAAATTAAATAAATAAAATAATAAAAAAAGGAATCCAAAATAAGAAACTTGTCTAAGTGACAAAAAAAATTAAACGCATGAACGAAAAATTACCGTCATCATAATATTAATTAATTGAAGTAGACAGAGTCGTGTATAGCAAAACCAAATAAATTCATGCTAGTTTTCCTTTTGATTTGACACTTGACCTCCACCAATGATCTTGACTTCTAACTCTTTAAATTTTGAAAGACGTAGCATGAAGATGGGAGAAAACAAATTCTAGCCATGCAATAAAGCATGATTTGAATCCTAGAGCCTATAAGATACTTTTGCTTAGGGGCATAGCCAAAAATGTTTTCTTGGAGCCCGAGATAAAACTATTATATTTGATGTGCAATTTAAAAAAAAAAAAAAAAAAAAAAAAAAAAAAAAAAAAAAAAAAAAAAAAAAACCTCAATGTACGCCATACCAACATACATATCTTGGTGCATTAGCTTAAAAAAAATTAAATACTAAATTTTTTGCAAATTAGTTCTTAAAAGATTCATCATCTTGTCAGTTACAGAAGTGTGCTTAAAACATTCATCATATTGACTAGTATTGGACTTTCCAAAAAGGTAATGCAAGAAATTTAATTGATAGACCAACATCTAAAAGAGAGCTTAGAGCTTACTACGAACATTCCACAAGGTATCTTGACCTTTATGTCATCTAATTACTCATAATTACATATAGAAGGGCTAACTTCATGAAGATGAGAAACATTGTTTTAGCCACACAAAACTAAAGGAATTGAACTCTAGAGGCTAGAGAAGATAAATTAGCCTTATTCCTTTTTTGTACGCATTTCAAGAATCCAAAATGAGTAACCTAAAAAAAAAAGAAAAAAAGAAAAAAAAAAGGAATCCAAAATAAGAAAGTTGACTGAGTGACAAAAAGGAAAAAAAAAAAAAAGACTTTAAATACAAGAACGAAAAATTATAGTCATCATTATATTAATTAATAGAAGTGGACCGAGTCACGTATAGCAAAATCCAATAAATTCATAACAGTTGTCCACATGATTTGACACTTGACCTCAACCAATCATCTTGACTTTTAACGCAATAAATCTGGAAGATGTAACTTGAAGATGAGAGAAAAGATGTTCTAGCCATGCAATAAAGCATGAATTCAATCCAAGAGCCTATAGGATACTTATGCTTAGGGTACAGCCAAAAATGTTTTCTTGGTGCTCGAGATAAAAGTATTGTATTTGATGTGTTATTTTAAATTAAAAAAAAAAAAAAAAACTCAAATTACAGCATACATATCTTGCTGCATTAGCTTAAAAAAATTTAATGTTAAATTTTCTGCAAATTAGTTCTTACAAGAATCATCTTCTTGTAAGTTACAGAGGTGCGCTTAAAAGATTCATCATATTGACTAGTATTGGATTTTCTAGAAAGGTAACGCATGAAATAATATTTGATAGACCAATTGCTAAAAGTATCTTGACCTTTATGTCATCTAATTTACACATGATTACATATAGAAGAACTAACTTCAAGAAGATGAGAGACATCATTCTAGCCACACAAAACCACATGAATTGAACTCTAGAGGCTAGAGAAGGTAAATCAGCACTATTCCTTTTCTGCAGGCATCTTCAAGAATACAAAATGAGATTTCTCAAAAAAAAAAAAAAAAAAAAAAGACTTCAAATGCGAGAACAAAAAATTATAGTCATCATTATATTAAACAATTGAAGTGGATTGAGTCATGTAGAGCAAAACCCAATTAATTAATAACAGCTGTCCTCAAGATTTGACACTCAACCTCCACCAATCATCTTGACTTCTATTGCTTTAAATTCTGAAATACGTAACTTGAAGACAAGAGAAAACAAATTCTAGCCATGCAATAAAGCAAGAATTGAATCCTAGAGCTTGTAGGATACTTATGCTTAGGGGATAGCCAAAAATATTTTCATGGAACCCAAGATAAAACTACTGTTTTTGATGTGCAATTTTTTTTTTTTTTCTAAAAAAAAAAACTCGAATTACGGCAAACCTACATATATATCTTGCTGCATTAGTGTAAAAAAATTAAATGCTAAATTTTCTGCTAATTAGTTCTTAGATTAATCATCTTGTCAGTTATAGAAGTGTGCTTAAAAGATTTATCATATTGACTAGTATTGGATTTTCTGAAAAGGTAATGCATGAAATTTAATTGATAGACTAACTTCTAAAAATGTGCCTAGAGTATGCTACTAACATTCCACAAGCTATCTTGACCTTTATGTCTTCTAATTAACCCAAAATCACACAAAGAATACCTAACTTCAAGAAGATGGGAGACATCGTTCTCGCCACGCAAAACCAGAAGAATTGAACTCCAGAGTCTATAGAAGATAAATCATCCTTTTTCCATTTTTGTAGGCATCTTCAAGAATCCAAAATGAGCATCCCCACCAAAAAAAAAAAAAAACAAATTAAATAAATAAAATAATAAAAAAAGGAATCCAAAATAAGAAACCCGACTAATTGACCACAAAAAAAAAAAAAAAAAAAAAAATTTAAACGCACGAACGAAAAATTACAGTCATCATTATATTAATTAATTGAAGTGGACAGAGTCGTGTGTAGGAAAACCAAATAAATTCATGCTAGTTTTCCTTTTGATTTGACACTTGACTACCACCAATGATCTTGACTTCTAACTCTTTAAAATTTGAAAGACGTAACATGAAGATGGGTGAAAACAAATTCTAGCCATGCAATAAAGCATGAATTGAATCCTAGAGCCTATAAGATACTTTTGCTTAGGGGCATAGCCAAAAATGTTTTCTTGGAGCCCGAGATAAAACTATTATATATGATGTGCAATTTAAAAATAAAAAAATAAAAACCTCAAAGTACGGCATACCTACATACATATCTTGGTGCATTAGCTTAAAAATATTAAATGCTAAATTTTTTGCAAATTAGTTCTTAAAAGAATCATCTTCTTGCAAGTTACAGAGGTGTGCTTAAAAGATTCATCATATTGACTAGTATTGGATTTTCTGGAAAGGTAATGCATGAAATAATATTTGATAGACCAGTTGCTAAAAGTATCTTGACCTTTATGTCATCTAATTTACACATAATTACGTATAGAAGAAATAACTTCAAGAAGATGAGAGACATCATTCTAGCCACACAAAACCACAGGAATTGAACTCTAGAGGCTAGAGAAGGTAAATCAGCACTATTCCTTTTCTGTAGGCATCTTCAAGAATCCAAAATGGGAATTCTCAAAAAAAAAAAAAAAAAAAAAAAAAGACTTCAAATGCAAGAACAAAAAATTATTGTCATCATTATATTAAATAATTGAAGTGGATTGAGTCATGTATAGCAAAACCCAATTAATTAATAACAGCCGTCCTCAAGATTTGACACTTGACCTCCACCAATCATCTTGACTTCCATTGCTTTAAATTCTGAAATAAGTAACTTGAAGACAAGAGAAAACAAATTCTAGCCATGCAATAATGCATGAATTGAATCCTTGAGCCTAGAAGATACTTTTGCTTAGGGGCATAGCCAAAAATGTTTTCTTGGAGCCCGAGATAAAACTATTATATTTGATGTGCAATTTAAAAAAAAAAAAAAAAAAAAAAAAAAAAAACCTCAATGTACGCCATACCTACATACGTATCTTGGTGCATTAGCTTAAAAAAATTAAATACTAAATTTTTTGCAAATTAGTTCTTAAAAGATTCATCATCTTGTCAGTTACAGAAGTGTGCTTAAAACATTCATCATATTGACTAGTATTGGACTTTCCAAAAAGGTAATGCAAGAAATTTAATTGATAGACCAACTTCCAAAAGAGAGCTTAGAGCTTACTACGAACATTCTGCAAGGTATCTTGACCTTTATGTCATCTAATTACTCATAATTACATGTAGAAGGGCTAACTTCATGAAGATGAGAAACATTGTTTTAGCCACACAAAACTAAAGGAATTGAACTCTAGAGGCTAGAGAAGATAAATTAACCCTATTCCTTTTTTGTACGCATTTCAAGAATCCAAAATGAGTAACCCAAAAAAAAAAAAGAAAAAAAAAAGGGGAATCCAAAATAAGAAAGTTGACTGAGTGACAAAAAGGAAAAAAAAAAAAAAAGACTTTAAATACAAGAACGAAAAATTATAGTCATCATTATATTAATTAATTGAAGTGGACCGAGTCACGTATAGCAAAATCCAATAAATTCATAACAGTTGTCCACATGATTTGACACTGGACCTCAACCAATCATCTTGACTTTTAACGCAATAAATCTGGAAGATGTAACTTGAAGATGAGAGAAAAGATGTTCTAGCCATGCAATAAAGCATGAATTCAATCCAAGAGCCTATAGGATACTTATGCTTAGGGTATAGCCAAAAATGTTTTCTTGGTGCTCGAGATAAAAGTATTGTATTTGATGTGCTATTTTAAATTAAAAAAAAAAAAAAAAAAAACTCGAATTACAGCATACATATCTTGCTGCATTAGCTTAAAAAAATTTAATGTTAAATTTTCTGCAAATTAGTTCTTAGAAGAATCATCTTCTTGTAAGTTATAGAGGTGCGCTTAAAAGATTCATCATATTGACTAGTATTGGATTTTCTAGAAAGGTAACGCATGAAATAATATTTGATAGACCAATTGCTAAAAGTATCTTGACCTTTATGTCATCTAATTTACACATGATTACATATAGAAGAACTAACTTCAAGAAGATGAGAGACATCATTCTAGCCACACAAAACCACAGGAATTGAACTCTAGAGGCTAGAGAAGGTAAATTAAGACTATTCCTTTTCTGCAGGCATCTTCAAGAATACAAAATGAGAATTCTCAAAAAAAAAGAAAAAAAGAAAAAAGAAAAAAAAAAAAACTTCAAATGCGAGAACAAAAAATTATAGTCATCATTATTAAACAATTGAAGTGGATTGAGTCATGTATAGCAAAACCCAATTAATTAATAATAGCTGTCCTCAAGATTTGACACTCGACCTCCACCAATCATCTTGACTTCTATTGCTTTAAATTCTGAAATACGTAACTTGAAGACAAGAGAAAACAAATTCTAGCCATGCAATAAAGCAAGAATTGAATCCTAGAGCTTGTAGGATACTTATGCTTAGGGGATAGCCAAAAATATTTTCTTGGAGCCCAAGATAAAACTACTGTTTTTGATGTGCAATTTTTTTTTTTTTTCTAAAAAAAAAAAACTCGAATTACGGCAAACCTACATATATATCTTGCTGCATTAGTGTAAAAAAATTAAATGCTAAATTTTCTGCTAATTAGTTCTTAGATTAATCATCTTGTCAGTTATAGAAGTGTGCTTAAAAGATTTATCATATTGACTAGTATTGGATTTTCCGAAAAGGTAATGCATGAAATTTAATTGATAGACTAACTTCTAAAAATGTGCCTAGAGTATGCTACTAACATTCCACAAGGTATCTTGACCTTTATGTCTTCTAATTAACCCAAAATCACACAAAGAATACCTAACTTCAAGTAGATGGGAGACATCGTTCTCGCCACGCAAAACCACAAGAATTGAACTCCAGAGTCTATAGAAGATAAATCATCCTCTTTCCATTTTTGTAGGCATCTTCAAGAATCCAAAATGAGTATCCCCACAAAAAAAATAAAATAAAATAAATAAAGTAATAAAAAAAAGGAATCCAAAATAAGAAACTCGACTAATTGACCACAAAAAAAAATAAATAAATAAACGCACGAACGAAAAATTACAGTCATCATTATATTAATTAATTGAAGTGGACAGAGTCGTGTGTAGGAAAACCAAATAAATTCATGCTAGTTTTCCTTTTGATTTGACACTTGACTACCACCAATGATCTAGACTTCTAACTCTTTTAAATTTTGAAAGACGTAACCTGAAGATGGGAGAAAACAAATTCTAGCCATGCAATAAAGCATGAATTGAATCCTAGAGCCTATAAGATACTTTTGCTTAGGGGCATAGCCAAAAATGTTTTCTTGGAGCCCGAGATAAAACTATTATATATGATGTGCAATTTAAAAATAAAAAAATAAAAACCTCAAAGTACGGCATACCTACAAACATATCTTGGTGCATTAGCTTAAAAAAATTAAATGCTAATTTTTTTGCAAATTAGTTCTTAAAAGAATCATCTTCTTGTAAGTTACAAAGGTGTGCTTAAAAGATTCATCATATTGACTAGTATTGGATTTTCTGGAAAGGTAATGCATGAAATAATATTTGATAGACCAGTTGCTAAAAGTATCTTGACCTTTATGTCATCTAATTTACACATAATTACGTATAGAAGAAATAACTTCAAGAAGATGAGAGACATCATTCTAGCCACACAAAACCACAGGAATTGAACTCTAGAGGCTAGAGAAGGTAAATCAGCACTATTCCTTTTCTGTAGGCATCTTCAAGAATCCAAAATGGGAATTCTCAAAAAAAAAAAAAAAAAAAAAAAAAGACTTCAAATGCAAGAACAAAAAATTATTGTCATCATTATATTAAATAATTGAAGTGGATTGAGTCATGTATAGCAAAACCCAATTAATTAATAACAGCCGTCCTCAAGATTTGACACTTGACCTCCACCAATCATCTTGACTTCCATTGCTTTAAAGTCTGAAATAAGTAACTTGAAGACAAGAGAAAACAAATTCTAGCCATGCAATAATGCATGAATTGAATCCTTGAGCCTAGAAGATACTTTTGCTTAGGGGCATAGCCAAAAATGTTTTCTTGGAGCCTGAGATAAAACTATTATATTTGATGTGCAATTTAAAAAAAAAAAAAAAAAAAAAAAAAAAAAACCCTCAAAGTACGGCATACGTACATACATATCTTGGTGCATTAGCTTAAAAAAATTAAATGTTAATTTTTTTGCAAATTAGTTCTTAGATTAATCACCTTGTCAGTTATAGAAGTGTGCTTAAAAGATTTATCATATTGACTAGTATTGGATTTTCCGAAAAGGTAATGCATGAAATTTAATTGATAGACCAACTTCTAAAAGAGAGCTTAGAGCTTACTACGAACATTCTGCAAGGTATCTTGACCTTTATGTCATCTAATTACTCATAGTTACATATAGAAGGGCTAACTTCATGAAGATGAGAAACATTGTTTTAGCCACACAAAACTAAAGGAATTGAACTCTAGAGGCTAGAGAAGATAAATCAGCCCTATTCCTTTTTTGTACGCATTCCAAGAATCCAAAATGAGTAACCTCAACAAAAAAATAAAAAAAAATAAAAAAAATAGGAATCCAAAATAAGAAAGTTGACTGAGTGACAAAAAAAAAAAAAAAAAAAGACTTTAAATGGATGAACGAAAAATTATAGTCATCATTATATTAATTAATTGAAGTGGACCGAGTCACGTATAGCAAAATCCAATAAAATCATAAAAGTTGTCCACATGATTTGACACTCGACCTCCATGAATCATCTTGACTTTTAACACAATAAATCTGGAAGATGTAACTTGAAGATGAGAGAAAAGATGTTATAGCCATGCAATATAGCATGAATTTAATCCAAGAGCCTATAGGATACTTTTGCTTGGCGGACAGCCAAAAATGTTTTCTTGGTGCTTGAGATAAAGGTATTGTATTTGATGTGCTATTTTAAATTAAAAAAAAAAAAAAAAACTCGAATTACAGCTGTTGGGTTCTAAGAAATTAGGAATTAATGTATTAGAACTTCAATTTGTATTTTGTTGGCAAACCATGATCAAAACATTTAGTCTAGGTTTAGGCTTGCTCAAAGTATGTTTATTTGTAAAATTGGAATCGAGTGATTGCAGAATTTATTGGACTAAATTTGTAAGTCTCGATCGATCGAAAATTAGACTCGATCGATCGAACCACGTACAGATTTATTTTTCTGCAGAGTTCCAGTTCAGCCCAAACTTTATTTAAATGTCTTGGGGATCAAGTAAAACACTCCTATATATAAGGAAAACCCTAGAACGTTTTTGAGACTTTTGTGAGAGAGACTAGAGTGCCTCTTGTGCCTCCTTTTATTAGGGTTTTGTACCCAAACCTGTCTAAGTCTTTGTTGCTCATATTGCGGTTTATGTGAATCTCTTGTGAGATCTTTGAGGAGCTTTCCTTCACATAACTTAGGGTTGTCAATATCTGGATGATCAACAAGGTTGCTTCCATTGAAGCTTAAAGAAAAACAAGCGGGGAGCTTGTAGCTGATTGAGGAATTCAAGAAAGAAGTAGTCTGTGGATTCGGAGCCTGCGCGTGGTCGTGTCAGGAAGTTCTACTAGTTGGTAGCATTAGGAAGTCGAGCGGGGAAGCTTGTAGTCCTTTTGTAAGAACTTCAATTCTTTCATAGTGAATTCTGGTTTGCCTTGAGGATCGGTGGGTAAAATCCTTCCCAGGTTTTTTACCGGTTTGGTTTTCCTGGGTGATCATATCTTGTGTTATTTATTATTCCGCTGCTATATATTCTTGATATGATTATTTGATTGCTTTAACCTAGAATTGCTTAATTTGACTAAGTAACAACTTGGCTAATTAACTACGCTACGCAATCTAATTGTGGTTTAAGGGGTCTAAATTTCCATCAAGTGGTATCAGAGCAGGTAGCTCTTCTTGTTGTAGATCTTTTGATCTAAGAGCTGATCCTTGACCCCTGTTGTCATGGATAATTTGAAGTGACTTTCTGATCATGTTTCTGCTCATGCTTCTGCTGATTTTGTTGATGCCTGTGATGTTTTGAATAAAAAGGACACTATTGCTTCTGCTGATTTTTTTGATGCTTTTGAAACTCTTCGTAAGGAATTATCTAAATCTTTGAAAATTGCTAAGAAATTTAAAGAAGAGTTAAAATTAGCTAATCTTGAAAAAGAGGAATTGATTGTTAGATTAGATGAATCTAATAAAAAGAATGAATTTTTGAGAAATCAAATTTCCTCTCAAGATGAGAAGATGAAAAGCTTGGAACAAGAGTTAGTTGAATCTAAAACTAAAATTGAAAATTTGACTAGTACCAAGCCTGCTATTGATAGTAGAAGTGTTTCTGTTTCTCTTAAGCCTAAAACTGAAAAAGTTTATATCCCTCCTTTCAAGAGGAATAATAAAGAAAAGGCTTATTTTGCTAGGTTAGACAAAGGTAAAAGTTCTGATGTTAACGTTGAAGTTTCTAAACCTATGTCTAATCCTACTGTTAGAGAGCATAATAAATCTGTTTTTGTGCCTACTTGTCACCATTGTGGTGTTGTTGGTCATATTAGACCAAATTGTTCTTTGTTAAGGCAAAAACTGAAATCTGAGACTAGACTTGCTGTTAGGAATACTGATGTTCCTAAATTTGTTCCTGTTTGTCACTTTTGTGGTGTCCATGGTCACATTCGTCCTAATTGTCATAAATTGAAATTTAAGCATTTTGTATGTCAATCTAGGATATGTGATGATATTTCTCCTGCCATAAGTCCATATAAATTGTTTCATATTCTTTTGAAAAATTTGAGCTTGTTGGCTTGTGAAAGGAATTTGCAGGATTTTAGTCTGTCTCAGAAGATTGGTGTAATTCCTCAAATACACTCTGCTTCTCATGGATTTTCACCTACAAAGTCGAAGACTCGTACTATATGGGTGAGAAAAGATTCTCCATGGTGAGTGTTGCTAACTTGTCCCTGATTTAATTCTTTCAATTAATTGTGGACATGTTTTGTGTTTGTTTTTTGGTTGTTTTGTTTTTTTAGTTTTTCTTATTTAAAAAAAAAAAATCCAAAAACATTGAAAAATTTCAAAAAGACAAAAATATCTTATTTTGTGTCTTTTTTTATTTTTTTTTTTAGGATTACATGATTTTTAATATCTCTCTTGATTTAGAACATGCTTGACATTGTGGTGAAACTTGAATAGCATGTGTTATAAATGTGCTAAGCTATTTTTGACTTTATGTACTAGTTTGTACATGTACTCATGGGTTAATTAAGAAATTGATGTTTCTTGTTTGTGTACCCTTTATAGCTTAGTTAAGCACTGTCATGCATTACATTTGTATTGTTCATTTAGCATAATATGTGTTTTTTTGTTATTGGTCATAAATTTTTTTCAAAATCTCAACAAGTGGTTATAACGTTTGTTAAAACCAAAAAGATTTTTGTGTTTTGTATCATAGATCTTGGATTTATAATCAAGGATTGGCCATTTTATCTTTACATAACTTGTTTATGTACCCTGTTTAGCTTGGATGAGCTTATTTTATTGCACTTTACTAGTTTGAGCTGTGTAGTGCATGTTGTGTGGGAAGATGTTTATGGTTATTGATCACTTTGTCTTGATCTTGAAGTCACATGTTATTTGACTGTTGGATTTGATCCTTTTGAGAAAGGCATAAATAACCATCTCACCACTGTTCACTAGCCAATCATGAACACCTTAGTGCATATCATAAGATTTTGTGTACTTGTAGCACATGCACAAAAAGAACATAAGGTGTAGCCTCAATTAAATTAAAATTGGTGTGTACTATTAGGCTTGATGCCAATTCACTTAATTCAAACCGGTGTGTACTATTAGGCTGAATGCCAATTCATATAAATAAGAGGCAAAAATACAAGAAACTTACATGATTGCAAGCTTTTGTTCTAGGAGATGTGAGAGTTATAGGATGTAACTCTTTAGGTGATAGTCTCTTTTAAATTCTATGTGATGAATTTTGTAGACTTTGTGATTGATTACTATTCACATATCGCCTCACATGTATCTCAAGCTTTTGCTAGTTCCACACACCACACAAGTTACTCTTTGCTAAACTTGGTACATTATATTGTGTGTGATTTTGTTGTGGCCATCTAAGATTAAAAGTTCCTTGATTTTAATGTAAAATGTGTTTTAAGTTTGAAAATTTTGAAAATATCTTGAGATTTGTGCACAGCATATTTGTTGCTTAAGAATATTCAATGGAAAAATGATTGAAACTTGTTTCTTTTTAGAAAATTGGGTTTAAAATTTGGGTTTTTGAAAAAGCATTCCATCTCATACTCATGCATTTTGTTTTCGTTGTTTAATGCTTTGAGGAGTTGTTTTCAAAATTAGGTTTGTGTTTTTCAAAACTGTGTTTTTTCTCAAAAATTTGTGAGCCTCTGCCCAGTTCGATCTATCCATTCTGATTTTCGATCGATCGAAAAAGTGCTTTAATTTGTTTAAAAATGACTGTTTCATTCGATCGATCGAATGTATTTTTCGATCAATCGAAAGTCGCGAATCAGGTTTTTAAAAAGGGTTTGTTCTTGATCCGAATTGGGGCTTTTGTGAAATTAAGTTGAATTTGATGAAATTGGCTTGTTGATTTGATGAAATTAGGCATTATACTTTATGTGCTGTGTTTAGTAATGCTCAATTCATCAATTTGTTTAAAAATTTCAACAAGTGGTTTTCAATTTTTGGGGTTTTTGGTAGAAATTCCCTGCTCGAGTCATTTTTGTCAATTTGATCTCAATTGAACTTAGTTTTACTGCATTAGAGCATGCATCATGACATAATTTTTATGCATCATTTATGTTTAGGATTCACATGCATTGCATTGATTTCTATATCCATCTTGTAGTTTTGCAATTATATCTCTCATTGTTTTCACACAACATGCATACACTTTGCTACATTGGGTACTCAACTTGATCACAAAAATTGATTGATTAATTTTTGAGTTACGTACTTTCAAGTATATGCTATTTTTATGTGTGAATTGTAGAAAATATTTTTCTTAAGAGATATGATGGATAATCAATGTGCAAATATTTTCTCTATTCATGCAACTGTTTATGGGTCACATAATGCCATGTTTGCATTTTATTGAAAGAGAGAATATTTTTTTCTTCATGTGTATCCTCACCTTAGTTTTTAACTATAGTTTGTGTGTTTTTAACTTTGGTCCTGCTGGTGAGGATGTTCTTGATCCTGTTCATGATGCTGCTGATTTTCCCCCACCCCCTTTATTTTTCCCAAAACTGTTTTTCCCACAACTTGTTTTGTTTTTCCTATTTTTATAGGGGGAGAAAAGTTTTTTTTTTAACCTGTGTTGTTCATAGGGGGAGCTGTCTTTATTTTCTACAGAGTTGAATTGTTTTGTGTTCCCTTTGATTCTCTATTTTCTCTTATCCTTTATTGCATATGTTGACTGTTTCCTCTTTGTATGAGTTGTCTTTGTCAATACGTGACAAAAAGGGGGAGAAATTATTGATTTATGGGAATCATGTTTGTCTTATTTAGGGGGAGTTGATATTATTTTCAAAGGAAAGGGAAGAAAATAAAAACTTTTTGTTGTATCTAACTTAGGGGGAGAGTTAGTTTACTTATGTTTTTATTTCTGTTTCTTGTTCACTGCTCATTGATTTATATTTATGAGTTATTCATGATATATGTCTTTGTTTTGTATTTTGTGAAGTCAAGAATTTATTTGTTAATTTACTATTTTTCTGTCACACATGCGTTTATGCGTTTTGTTTAGTGTTTCAGGAAACATACAGGTTGATTCAATTGAGCTGCTGTCTACACTTGCAACTGATGGATAATAGTTAGGTTGGATTTGTTGTTATGAGCATTATCTTTGTATTGGGCTATTTGTAACTTTGAGCATTTCATGTTTGTGATGTGTTTTGTCACAGATTGCCAAAGGGGGAGATTGTTGGGTTCTAAGAAATTAGGAATTAATGTATTAGAACTTCAATTTGTATTTTGTTGGCAAACCATGATCAAAATATTTAGTCTAGGTTTAGGCTTGCTCAAAGTATGTTTATTTGTAAAATTGGAATCGAGTGATTGCAGAATTTATTGGACTAAATCTATAAGTCTCGATCGATCAAAAATTAGACTCGATCGATCGAACCACGTACAGATTTATTTTTCTGCAGAGTTCCAGTTCAGCCCAAACTCTATTTAAACGTCTTGAGGATCAAGTAAAACACTCCTATATATAAGGAAAACCCTAGAACGTTTTTAAGACTTTTGTGAGAGAGACTAGAGTGCCTCTTGTGCCTCATTTTATTAGGGTTTTGTACCCAAACCTCTCTAAGTCTTTGTTGCTCATATTGCGGTTTATGTGAATCTCTTGTGAGATCTTTGAGGGATCTTTCCTTCACATAACTTAGGGTTGTCAATATCTGGATGATCAACAAGGTTGCTTCCATTGAAGCTTAAAGAAAAACAAGCGGGGAGCTTGTAGCTGATTGAGGAATTCAAGAAAGAAGTAGTCTGTGGATTCAGAGCCTGTGCGTGGTCGTGTCAGGAAGTTCTACTGGTTGGTAGCATTAGGAAGTCGAGCGGGGAAGCTTGTAGTCCTTTTGTAAGAACTTCAATTCTTTCATAGTGAATTCTAGTTTGCCTTGAGAATCGGTGGGTAAAATCCTCCCCAGGTTTTTTACCGGTTTGGTTTTCCTGAGTGATCATATCTTGTGTTATTTATTATTCCGCTGCTATATATTCTTGATATGATTATTTGATTGCTTTAACCTAGAATTGCTTAATTTGACTAAGTAACAACTTGGCTAATTAACTAGGCTACGCAATCTAATTGTGGTTTAAGGGGTCTAAATTTCCATCAACAGCATACATATCTTGCTGCATTAGCTTAAAAAAATTTAATGTTAAATTTTCTACAAATTAGTTCTTAAAAGAATCATCTTCTTGTAAGTTACAGAGGTGCGCTTAAAAGATTCATCACATTGACTAGTATTGGATTTTCTAGAAAGGTAATGCATGAAATAATATTTGATAGACCAGTTGCTAAAAGTATCTTGACCTTTATGCCATCTAATTTACACATAATTACATATAGAATAACTAACTTCAGGAAGATGAGAGACATCATTCTAGCCATACAAAACCACAGGAATTGAACTCTAAAGGCTAGAGAAGGTAAATCAACACTATTCCTTTTCTGTAGGCATCTTCAAGAATCCTAATAGGTTTTGGACCCCTTAAAAACAAACAATTGGATTAACCTAGTTAATTAGCCAAGTGATTTACTTAGTCCAATTTCATGCAAATCTAAGTTAACACAATTAAATAATCATATCAAGAGGTTCACACAAAACAGCAAAGTATAAGCAACAATACAATGTGAACAACCTCCAAAAAACGTGGCTAGGGTTTTGTTTAAATACCTAGGGTAAAAACATAAAACCCTAAACGTTTAATGAAGTAGGGCTGAGTTGGAAATTCTGCAGAAAACGCAACCTGGGCGATTTTCGATCGATCGAGTCTGTTCTTCGATCGATCGAGCCAGGCCGAAAGTCACAAAGACTTCTGCAGCCACTCGATTCCAACTTTACAATAATTAATCAACTTTGAGTAAGCCTAAACAAGACTAAATACATTGTTTTGATCATGGTTTGCCAACATTACAAATTAGAGTTCTAAATACATAAAATCCTAAGTCTTTAGAACCTAACAAACTCCCCCTTTGGCAATCCGTGACAGAACACACAATATAAGCTCAAAGTGTACAAATAAAACCCCTTTACAAAAATAATGCTCATAAAACACAATACAATCCTAACTACTATCCATCAATTGCAATTGTAGACAGCAGCCAAATCGAATCCACCTGTATATTCCTGAAACACTCATTAAACGCATAAACGCATGTGTGACAGAAAAACAGTAAATCAACAGATATGTAATCTAACTCTCCCCCTAAGTTAGATACACAAAAAATAGACACATTCTTGAAAGTTCACACAACACATAATAAAGACATATATCAATGAATAACTCATAAATATAAATCAATAAGCAGTGAACACAGAATCAAGAATCATATATATAAAAAATGTATTTCCCAACAAGAATAGCCCAAAAGAAAGTATACATGGTGAAGCACCTAGATACAATCTAATCTCAAAAACTCCACTAGCTTCGCAAAAAGAAATAAAAACTCCCCCTAGCTACAAAAACTCCTCTACAAGCTCCAAACTCTACTCCCCCTTTTTGTGACGGAATGCCAAAGGATAATCACAATCCATCATCAAAAGGAGGTGGCGAGGGTGAACGAAGATGCGCCAAGTCAGCTCTCAGAGCACGAATCTCATCAAGCAAGTCCACCAAAATCTGACCATGAGCCACCTGAACAGTCATGACAGTCTCCAAGGTACGACATACATCGAAGTCATCCGAAGGAGGTGGAGGAGCCGCAGCAGCAGCAGCACCAATAGGATCAGGAACAGCCTCACGAGCAGGATCTGTAGAAGAAGAAGGGGTGCGGTACCAGAAGGCTTAGACCTAGAGTGTTTAGAGCCAGCTTGAAGATAAGTAGCCCTCTGTCTAAGAAAAGACGCACCTATGGGTCCAATAACATGAACGGGCTCAGAAGAAGGGAAATCATCTAAACCAAGATAATGCAAAATCCTATGAATAAAGATAGGATGAACAAGGGCATGAGATGTAGATGAACTCCTATAAACTTCGTTCAAAGAACGAAGAAACAAATGAGGAAAACTGATAGGAGCATCAGTGACAAAAGCGCACAAAAATACACACCGCTCGAGAGGAATGGTGTGAAGATGAGAAATGGGCCAAAGAGAATGACACGCTATCCTAAAGAACAGATAGATAGTCTCAGGAAGCTCAGCAGTGGTGATTCGAGGATCAGAACCCCGCTGGATAGAAGACCCAGTGATGTAAGACATGACATCACTCAATACAGGAGACTCATCATAAGGGTAAACAGGGTGACGTACTAAAGGTACCCCTAGAGCATCAGCCACTACTGTAGGAGTAATGACATACTCTACGCCTCGTATCCAACTCTTAACTAGAGTGTTAGAATCATAGACGCGGATAGAAATGTTCGACAAGAACTCTCTAATCAGGGAGGAGGATCAAACACATCCAACACAGGTAACCAGCCCCGACGCTCAAAGTTTGCCCTAATGGCAGGATCAACCTCATCTAAGATAACAGAACGCTCAGCCCAAACCTTCCTTTGAAGGTTCAGCTTCTCAAAAGTCTCTTGGTTTTTCTCACTCGGAAACCTCTCACGGTCAAAGGAAGGTGGGGGAGGTGAAGGAGAGGGAACAGACCTACAGGCTCTAGTCTTTCTAGGCATGATGCTAAGGAAAGGATAGAGACACAAGGAAAAACCAAAAAGAATAAAACAAAAAAAATCCAAGGGCAAACTGCAAGTTAGCACAAAAATCAATAGAATAAAAATCTATATGATGCATGAACAATTACAATGCCATGATACATGTACTAATGCAGTAAAAAAAATAAGTCAATTGAGATCAAATTTGACAAAATTGGCTTGAGCAGGGAATTTCTATCAAAAACCCCAAAAATTGAAGTTAAAATTTTTAAACAAATTGATGAATTGAGCATTACAAAACACAGCACATAGATTATAAAGCCTAATTTCATCAAAATAACAGGCCAATTTCATCAAATTCAACCCAATTTAACAAAAGCCCCAATTCGGATCAAGAACAAACACTAGATTTTTCAATTTTTCACCAAACTCAAAATTGATCAAATTAACAAGTAAGGATCATGTTTATAACGTGTCCCCATAAAAACCCAATGATCAATTGCACAAAATAGGGCTTGAATCAACAGAAAATCCCAATAATGCAAAGTCCGAAAATCACCCTCAAATGCATGGATTTATGCATGAAAACATGAAAATAAATTCAAAAGGAAGGGTAATAAGGTCTTACCGGCTTGAGGAGAGAGAAACCTTGCAAAGAAATCGAAGGAAAACGACAAAAAATTCTTTGTGGAGCTTTGCCAAGTCGGAGAGAGAGAAGAAAAAGTTTGAAATAGGAACTTTGAAAAAGTCAGATCTGGTTTAAAAAAAAAACTTTTTCGCGATCTTCGATCGATCGAAAATTACATTCGATCGATTGAATAAATCTGAGTCTCATAAAAACATTTTAAGTATTTTCGATCGATCGAAAAACAGACTGGATCGATCGAAACAGGCAGCGGCTCATAAAATTTTGAGAAACATCACAGGTTTTGAAAAACAATGATCACATTTTGAAAACAACTCCTCAAAGCATTAAAATTGAAGAAACAAAATGCATGAGTATGAGATGGAATGCTATTTCAAAAACCCAAAATTTTAAACCCAATTTTCTCATAGCAAAGTTTCAATCATTCTCCCTTTCAATTCTTTAAAACAACAAAATATGTTGTGCACAATTCTCAAGATAATTTCAAACTTGGTTGGTCAGACCAAAAACACACACACTAACATGTACAGTGTTTAACAAAGAGTAACTTGTGTAGTGTGTGATACTAGCAAAAACTTGAGATACATGTGAGGTGATATGTGAATAGCAATCAAACACAAAGTCCACACAATTCATCACATAGAATTTAAAAGAGACTATCACCAAAAGAGTTACATCATATAACTCTCACATCTCCTAGAACAAAAGCTTGCAATCATGTAAGTTTCTTGAATTTTGGCCTCTTAAATATGTGAATTGGCATCAAGCCTAATAGTACACACTGGTTTTAATTAAGTGAATTGGCATCAAGCCTAATAGTACACACCAGTTTTAATTAAATGAATTAATTGAGGCTTCACCTTATGTTCTTTTTGTGCATGTGCTACACTTTCTTGAGCACAAAATCTTATGATATGCACTAAGGTGTTCATGATTGGCTAGTGAACAGTGGTGAGATGGTTATTTATGCCTTTCTCAAAAGGATCAAGTTCGACAGTCAAAAACATATGACTTCAAGATTAAGACAGAGTGATTAACACCATAAACATCTTTCCCACACAACATGCACTACAAAGTTTTAACTAGTAAAGTGCAATAAAATAAGCTCATCCAAACTAAACAAGGTACACAAGACATGACATGTGTAAATAGATTGACCAACCTTGTTTTCAAAAATCAAGAAAAGTAGTGTCAAACATAGTTTTGCTTCCCTTTTTTTTTTTTTTTTTTTTTTTAATTATTATAAGAGAAAACAAATAAATCCTAGAATGAAATGCATGAATGTAATGCAATGCAATGCAAGTCCTAGAACAAAAACACAAAAAACCAAAGAACAATGGTCACAGAAGAATAGAGCAATGAAGCACAAGGACCATGTCAGAAAGACTCAGTTAGTTCGAGTCTTTTGCATCCAAAACTTTTTAGATGCATCACGGGCATTGGAGTTCTTATTCACATTTGAGTGATTCCCAACTCCAGGATTGGAATAAAGGTTTAATGCCTTTACCAATTCACCAATTAGTGCCATAGGATCTTGTGCTTGAGGCACAGGCACAGGCACTTTTGGTTTGTTTGCTCTCTTAGCAGCTTGAAGCTTGTAACAATTAGGACAAATGTGTCCAGACTTTCCACAGTAATGACAAACCCAAACAGGTTTACCATGCATCTTGTCCTTAGATTTGGTAGGCTCCTTAGGTTTAGATTCTCTCAAATCTACCCTAATCTTCTTAGGTAGTGAAACTTCTACAGGTTTAACAACCTCACTCACAGGGGGTTTAACTGTTTCACTCATAACCTCACTCACAGAAGGTTCAGAAGAAGATGAAGGAACAAAGATAGTGGAATGGGGTGCAGACACAGAGATGCTCTCAACAAAACCTAAACCAGATTTGTCAGAAGGATACTTTTGAACACTCAACATTTGATCAAGTTTAGAACTAGCAGATCTAGCGATAGATAAATCATTTTCCAAAGTTTTAACTTTATCAAGCAAGAGCATATTCTCAGATTTCACATTGTTCAAAAGATCATTAGCATCAAACAATTTTAAAAGCAAATTCTTCTTTTCAAGCTCAAGAGATTCAATTTTCTTTAGGCCAAGTTCAACATTTATAGCATCCTTTGCAACAACTTTGCAAAGTTTGTTATAGGCCTCTTGAAGATCTGCATCTTCAGAGAGTTCCCCATCAGAAGGGTTCTCCTTAGCAGATATGCTTTCATTGACTACAGCAGTAGCAGTGAAAGCGATGAAGTTTCAGTCCTCGTCACAACCAGACTCATCATCAGAAACCTCATTATCACTAAGGGTTACAGCCATGGCTTTGCCTTTAGACCTCAGGAATGTTGGACATTCAGATTTAACATGACCATACCCTTGACAACCAAAACATTGAGCACCCAAGGAATTGTTGGAAGATTGACCTACTTTTTCTCTAAGTTTTTCAGTGTTGCTAACCTTAATGGGATCATTCTTCCTAAAATTTCTAGGTTCAGCAGTGTTTGTATTCCTTGCCCTCCTATTAGTATTCCTGAGAAAGTTTCTAAAGTTCTTGGCAAGGTAAGCTATCTCTGTAGCAGAGAGCTCATCATCAAATCCACCAACATCAACATCATCAACAGACTTAAGAGCCATTGATTTGGATTTGTTAGTTTTGGGTAGGTTTAACTCATAGGACTGAAGAGATCCTACAAGCTCATCCACAGGGATGGAGTCCACATCCTTACTCTCAGTAATGGCAGTCACTTTGGGTCTAAAGTCTTCAGTTAAAGATCTAAGTATCTTCCTAACAATTTTAGGTTGATCATAGACTTCACCCAAATTAAAAGCAGAATTAACAATATCATTCAGTTTGGCATAAAATTCATCAAAGGATTCATCATTAGACATCCTAATGCTTTCAAACCTAGAAGTTAATTGCTGTAGCTTATTTATTTTGGCAGCCTTTGTGCCTTCATGCACAGTTTGGAGGATTTTCCAGGCAGTATGAGCAACTTCAACATTTGAGATTCTCTTAAATTCCTCCATAGAAACAGCATTAAAGATGGCATTCATAGCTTTGCTATTAAATGCAGCTGCTTCTTTTTGAGAAGTTTGCCACTCACTCACAGGAGTAGTGGGCTTCTCCCATCCGTACTCAACGGAGTTCCAAACTATCTCATCAATGGATTTCAGGAATGCTTTCATCCTTACTTTCCAATAGGCATAGTTATTCCCGTCAAAGTGAGGGGGAACAACAAGAGAGTGTCCGTGTTCCATGACAACAGGGGTCAAGGATCAGCTCAAAGATCAACGGATCTAAAACAGAAGAGCAATCCACTCTGATACCACTTGTTAGGTTTTAGACCTCTTAAAAACAAACAATCGGATTAACCTAGTTAATTAGCCAAGTGATTTACTTAGTCCAATTTCATGCAAATCTAAGTTAACACAATTAAATAATCATATCAAGATATAAAGCAGCGGAATAATAAATAACACAAGATATGATCACCTAGGAAACCACACGGTAAAAACCTGGGGAGGATTTTACCCACCTATCCTCAAGGCAAACCTGAATCCACTATGAAAGAATCGAAGTTCATACAAAAGGACTTACAAGCTCCCCGCTTGAATTCCTAATGCTACCCACCAGTAGAACTTACTGACACGACCACGTGCAAGCCCCGAATCTACGGACTCCTTCTTTCATGGATTCTTCAATCAGCTACAAACTCCCCGCTTGTTTTTCTTTAAGCTCCAATGGTAGCAACCGAGTTAATCATCAAGATGTTGAAATAATCTCTACCTTAAAAACCCTAAGTTTTGTGTAAAGGAAAGCTCCTCATAGTTCTCACAAGAGATTCACACAAAACAGCAAAGTATGAGCAACAATACAATGTGAACAACCTCCAAAAAACATGGCTAGGGTTTTGTTTAAATACCTAGGGTAAAAACATAAAACCCTAAACGTTTAATGAAGTAGGGCTGAGTTGGAAATTCTACAGAAAACGCAACCTGGGCGATTTTCGATCGATCGAGTCTGTTCTTCGATCGATCGAGATAGGCCGAAAGTCACAAAGACTTCTGCAGCCACTCGATTCCAACTTTACAATAATTAATCAACTTTGAGCAAGCCTAAACAAGACTAAATACATTGTTTTGATCATGGTTTGCCAACATTACAAATTAGAGTTCTAAATACATAAAATCCTAAGTCTTTAAAACCTAACAAATCCAAAATGAGAATTCTAAAAAAAAAAAAAAAAAAAAAGACTTCAAATGCGTGAACAAAAAATTATTGTCAATATTATATTAAATAATTGAAGTGGATTGAGTCATGTATAGCAAAACCCAATTATTTAATAACAGCCATCCTCAAGATTTGACACTTGTGTTGGGTTTTAGACCCCTTAAAAACAAACAATCGGATTAACCTAGTTAATTAGCCAAGTGATTTACTTAGTCCAATTTCATGCAAATCTAAGTTAACACAATTAAATAATCATATCAAGATATAAAGCAGCGGAAAATAAATAACACAAGATATGATGACCCAGGAAACCACACGGTAAAAACCTGGGGTGGATTTTACCCAACTATCCTCAAGGCAAACTTGAATCCACTATGAAAGAATCGAAGTTCATACAAAAGGACTTACAAGCTCCCGGCTTGACTTCCTAATGATACCCACCAGTAGAACTTACTGACACGACCACGTGCAAGCTCCGAATCCATGGACTCCTTCTTTCTTGAATTCTTCAATCAGCTACAAGCTCCCCGCTTGTTTTTCTTTAAGCTCCAATGGTAGCAACCGAGTTGATCATCAAAATGTTGAAATAATCTCTACCTTGAAAACCTTAAGTTTTGTGTAAAGGAAAGCTCCTCAAAGATCTCACAAGAGATTCACACAAAACAGCAAAGTATGAGCAACAATACAATGTGTACTTCTCCCAAAAACGTGGCTAGGGTTTTGGTTAAATACCTAGGATAAAAACATAAAACCCTAAATGTTTTATGAAGTAGGGCTGAGTTGGAAATTCTGCAGAAAACGCAACCTGGGCGATTTTCGATCGATCGAGTCTGTCCTTCGATCGATCGAGCTAGGCCGAAAGTCACAAAGACTTCTGCAGCCACTCAATTCGAACTTTACAATAATTAATCAACTTTGAGCAAGCTTAAACAAGACTAAACACATTGTTTTGATCATGGTTTGCCAACATTACAAATTAGAGTTCTAAATACATAAAATCCTAAGTCTTCAGAACCTAACAACTTGACCTCCACCAATCATTTTGACTTCTATTGCTTGAAATTCAGAAATACGTAGCTTAAAGACAAGAGAAAACAAATTCCAGCCATGCAATAAAGCAAGAATTGAATCCTAGAGCTTGTAGGATACTTATGCTTAGGGGATAGCCAAAAATATTTTCTTGGAGCCTGAGATAAAACTACTGTATTTGAGGTTCAATTTATTTATTTATTTTTTCCAAAAAAAAAAAAAAAAAAACTCGAATTACGGCAAACCTACATATATATCCTGCTGCATTAGTGTAAAAAAATTAAATTCTAAATTTTCTGCTAATTAGTTCTTAGATTAATCATCTTGTCAATTATAGAAGTGTGCCTAAAAGATTTATCATATTGACTAGTATTGGATATTCCGAAAAGGTAATGCATGAAATTTAATTGATAGACTAACTTCTAAAAATGTGCCTAGAGTATGCTACTAACATTCCACAAGGTATCTTGACCTTTATGTCTTCTAACTAACCCAAAATCACATATAGAATACCTAACTTCAAGAAGATGAAAGACATTGTTCTCGCCACGCAAAACCACAGGAATTGAACTCTAGAGTCTATAGAAGATAAATCATCATTTTTCCATTTTTGTAGGCATCTTCAAGAATCCAAAATTAGTATCCCCACAAAAAAAAAAAAAAAAAAAAAAAATTAAATAAATAAAATAATAAAAATGGATTAGAGTAGCTGTGTTCATTTCATTTTTCCCTAAATAAATAAAACAATTAAATCATCATTTTTCCCTACTCTTGTTCATTTTATTTTTACTGCTGTGTTGCTTTAAATATGGATTAGAGTAGCTGTTTTGCCTAACGCTTGTGTTTACACTATTCTGCACTTATCATTAAGTTAGTGTAAAATCAACCAAGCCGTAATTTTAATTTGGGGGTCTAAACCGCTCGTGTGTTTTCGACACATTTTCGAGCTTTCAATTGGTATCAGAATGGGTACACTTGCTACGGTTGTAAAACCCTAGTGTGATCCTTGACCCTTTTTGAGATAGACCAGTCTCAATCGCTCAATATTCCACCATTTTTTTATGGGAATTGTAAAGTTGTAATTTACAACTGTGTTTTTGTTGGCTTTTATTCCGTGCCAAGTTTGATTGTAATTGATTTCAATCTTGTATACCCTGTATTTATTGTGGGATTTATTGTAAGGGTTGTGTGTGAGAGAGAGAGAGTGTGAAGACTTAAGAAATTGAAGACTGAAGGGTTTTCGCGGGTATCTCGCTACTAAGCATCCCGCGAAATGGTGCATGTGCCCTACACGTGCTGGAAGCTGAAGAGTCATGCCAGGCTGTCATTTTCACGAGTGTCTCGCTGGTAAGGCCTTCCCGCGAGACAGTCGCGAAACTTTCTGCTTGGAGGATTTTTATGAGTGACCTTCTTACCCTTCACCCACTCTATATATATACCCTCATTACCCACATATTTTGGGTGGCTATTCAGAAAGAAAAACCCTAGATAGGTTTTCTACAACTCACCCACCCATCTTTTGAGAGAGAGCTACTCCTCCTTAGTGAGAAATCATTATAGCCTCTTCTCCATCCCTCTCCTATTATCATACCTTGAGAGGAGATTTATACCCAAACACAACCCACACCTATTCAGAGTGTAGAAAGTGTTTTGGAGTTGCTGGGAAGCATTGGAAGAAGCCAAGGATGGCAGATGCAACATGGAGCTTGTTGTGGGATCTGGAGAGCTAGACAAGACAGGGTTCCGAGAAGCCTTGTTGGAGTAGGAGCTTGGAGGGCTTAGGTACATCGGGTAGATTAGGCTTGGAAGGTCTCTTGCTAACCCATGTATCCCAACTGATTGTCTAGTGGATTGATTTCCGCTTGGAGGGCGGCGGAGAGGTTTTTCGCCGAGTTCTTCGGTTTCCTCTTCGATAACACGTCTTGGTGTTATCTGTGTTTGCATCCTTCTTCCCTACTCTTGTTCATTTCCTTTTTACTGCTATGTTGCTTTAAATATGGATTAGAGTATTTGTTTTGCCTTTACGCTTGTGTTTACACTATTCCGCACTTATCATTAAGTTAGTGTAAAATCAACCAAGCCGTAATTTTAATTTGGGGGTCTAAACCGCTCGTGTGTTTTCGACACATTTTCGAGCTTTCAGGAATAATTATGCATTCTGGAAAGTTAGAATGAGAGCATTCTTATGCTCTATCGATGATACCATTTGGGATGCGGTTGAGATAGGTTGGACTAAGCCGGAGGCTCCAAAGTCCACTTGGGATAAGGCAGCTCTAGCAGTAGCCAACGCAAATAGTAAAGCTTTAAATGCTATTTTTTGTGGTGTGTCCCCTGATGAATTCCACAGGATTTCTCATATGACAGTAGCCAAGGAAGCTTGGGAGATTTTGGAGACTACTTATGAGGGTACAAAGAAAGTTAAGGACACGAAGCTTCAGATGCTTACCACCAAATTTGAAGAACTCAAGATGAGTGATGATGAACCATTTGATTCATTCTATGGGAAGCTCAATGAAATTGTCATTGCTAAACTCAATCTTGGGGAGAAGATTGAAGACACTAAGGTGGTGAGAAAAATATTGAGGTCCCTGCCTGAAAGTTTTAAAGCAAAGGTTACAGCCATAGAAGAAAGCAAAGACTTGGATAAGATTAAAATTCAAGAGTTGATCGGGTCTCTCCAAACGTATGAGCTAGGACTGCCTTCCCATAAGACGAGCAAATTGCTTGCTCTTAAAACCATCACCGAAAGAACAAATGATTCCTCCGAAGAAGATGGAGTGGAGAAGGAAGTAGCATATCTTGCAAAGAACTTCCGCAAACTTCTGAAAATGAAGAATAGTGGGAAACCGTTCAATAGTGGAAAGTTCTCTCCTTCAAGAGGTGATAAGAAAGAGTTTAAGAGAAAAGAAGGGAAGGATTTTCAACCCTCTTCAGACATTGTGTGCTATGAGTGCAATGGCCATGGACATCTAAAGAAGGAGTGTCCGAATTTTCTAAGGGGAAAAGGGAAGGCTTATGCTACAATGCTCAGTGATTCTAACTCTTCTGATTCTGACTTGGAAGAGAGCTGTGACAGTGAGGGAAACTACTCCGCCTTCATGACCATTGCTCATGGAGACTCCTCGGATGACTTGGGTGCACTTGTGAAGGAACTTGGTGAGCATTCTGATTCAGAGTCTATTGGAATTATGGAAGAATCAGATGCGGAAGAGGAAGAGAGTACAGCTAATCTTCAAGAAAACTACTCATTACTCCTTGAGAAGTCGGGAAAATATGCAAGGGTAGCCAAGGCGGCTGTCAGAAAAATGAAGAAGGCTGCGGAAGATTACCGGAGCCTCTTGGTCAGACATAAGGAGGCAAAATGAGAGATAGAAAAGATGAACGGTGAGCTGTCAGAAGCTTACTTAAAGATCAGATTTCTTGAACAAAAGGTGGTGCAAGCGCAAGCCAAGGTAGACAGGGTTTCCTCCAGAAAGTTGGATGATGTTATCTCATCCCAAAAACATTCCTCAGACAAGTCCAGATTGGGATATACCGAAGGGAGTAGCTCATCGGTCAAAGCTACCAAAGAAGTAAAATTTGTGAAGGCCATAGAGCCGATTGTAGAAGAGGCCATCCCTGAGAATGTTAAGGTTGAGAAGAAGAATGTAATTGAGCAACGGATGGTGAATAAGCCCCGAAATCAATTTGTAGGCAGACATGAAACCAGAGCAAGATCTCTCTCAAGACCTCAACGGGGTCCTAGAACAGATTATGTGTGTCACTATTGCAGACTGCGAGGACATACTAGACCAAACTGTCAAAAGCTGAGAGCAGACAACAATGCAAGCGCACCGCAGTCACGAGGAAGAAGAAATGACAAGAGGTCTTGGGGTGGTGAGCAACCAAGAAGTCAAAACTATGATCCAGGAATGACGGACGTGATGAAGATGATTGGTGCCTTCACCACTTGCTTGGAGAGTTTTACCAGAAGGTTTGAAAGTCCCAACTCTCATACCCAATCCGTCAAGGATATCACCCCAAACGCACGTGACGTGTGGCTGAAGAGGGGTACTCATGCATAAGCATTATAATATGTCCATGCATTAATTCTTTCAATGTTTAGGGACACTTGTTGTTGCATCATATCATGCATTGCTTTCATTTTAATTTTCTTTTGTCTGGTTTGCACATGTTTTTTTTGTTGATCTTACTTTTCTTGTTTTGTTTTGGGTGTGTTTCAAAAAATTCAAAAACCCATAAAAATTGAAAAATCTCAAAAAATTTGATCACTTGTTTTGTGCATATCTCATGTGAGTTTGGCCTAGTACTTCCGTACTTATGGCGTAGTGCATTTACGATCTCAGCTTGTTTTGTATGCACTCTTTTCTATGTGGAAGAAATCTTGAAAGCTATGTGTGACTGTTGTAAATAGATCTTCAAGCTTGTCATGAATGATTGGTCAATAGTCTTGTTGGTCTTGATACTTGCATAGACTTGTGTCTATATCTCTTCCCACTTTATTTTTTATGTTTTTGTAAAAAGAGCTCACCAACTGTAAATCTCCAAATGAAAAGAGATATTGAGCTGCAAAAACCTGTCGCACACACTAGTATTCGACTAGAAAAAAGGGAAAGCGACTCTTTTTAATGTGTTTTATATGGTGCTCAAAAAGGCCAAAGGCTTATCATCAATATTGAAATATCATAAATTTCAAGCATCAATCTCAAAAGAGATGTTTTTGTCCTATCAAAATGAAAAAGGACCATCTATTATGATTTATGTGAAGCCAAATGAAAAGCTTCTTTGTTATGTTTTCATTGTGTGGGAGGTCATATATACTCACTTCTATAATGGAGATAGTCCACTTGATTTCGTATCAGTTGTGTATGACTCGATTGAATTGATCATTGAAGCTTCGCTCTGGTCTAAGGACTATTTCACATTTGATACTCACACACAACACACAAGTCTTTGATTCAATCAATGCCTATCTCATTTGTGTGATTGTATATGTCCAAATGTGATGTATATGCTCATGAACTTGTTGATCAAATCCAAAAAGATTTTTGTGAATTTTATATGTTTTTTAAAGTGATTTTATGCTTTCTTGTGTTTCATTTTTGGTCAAAATGCATTTTGTGTATTTTTCATCAAAAAACTGGTTCAGGGGCTGTTTCGCGAGAAGCTTGCGACTTAGAGCTTCCCGCGAAAAGGGGTTGAGGGAAATATTTTTTCATCCTGTCACTCAGAGACTTTTGTGACTGTCTCGCGACCAACAGCTTCTCGCGAAATGCTGTTTAGCAAAAACTGAAATTTTTCAAAATCAGATAGAGAGTTTCGCGACTGTCTCGCGACTGTTTCGCGACTTAAAGCTTCTCGCGAAAAATTTGTGCTTCAGTGGCCACTTTCGCGACTATCTCGCGACTATGTCGCTACTCTCTAACCCGCGAAAAATGCGTGTTTTCAGTTTTATAGGGCTGATGTGACAATTTTTCAAATCACAATTTCTTCCCTTGCATAAACTCCTTTGAACCTCTCTCACCCAAATCACTATTCCATTCAGTCCTTTTCAATCCACACAAGTTTCTTTGCATTTTTCTTCACAAGGTATGTTTCTTAAACATTTCTTTTTAAGTTTTTGCTTAGATTATATAGATTTTTTTTTTTTTGTTAGGGCATTGATATTTGGGGATTTTCAAATTTTTGGGTTGGTTTTCATAATTGGGTGAAGTATTGTCAAATTTTTATTAGGGTTGTGTTCCTCTTCATCTTTGTGCATCTGTGTTGGCCCCTTGTGGCATTTTAAAGTGTATTTAGGCATGTTTTCACCATGTTCATGCATTACTCATACTTAGAACAACTTTGTGCATATTTGGTGTTTGATAAAATGTCCAAGTGACATTCTTATGCTTAATTGGTCTCAAGTGTGTTCCATTTTTAGAGTTTCCATATGTCTTACCATATTTTGTTCTAGTTGATCTTCAATCTTGTGTGTTTCATACACTTTGCTCATTGTGCACACTCTTGACACACACCTAGGCACACTTAGGCACCCCTCATGCATCTCATGCCGCACACACTCATTAGCACTTGCACACAGACACACACACTTGCACTGTCTCTTAGGTTTATGCATTATGCTTATGCTTTATAGGTTTGTGTTTTTAAGCATGCTATTAAGGGTCAACCATGTTATGTTTTCAGTTAGTTTAACTATGATTTGGAACTAACTTGAATCTAATCAAGTTTTTGTCTTGTGGTTTGTGTTTGTGCAATTTCTTTTGCTTTGTTAAATTGTGCAGATGTCTCCCACCAAGCATGCAGCTACAAAGAAGAAATCTTCTAAGCATGCACGTACTGAATTTGATAACTTCAAGTCCGCGGAAGCAGATATGAAGTACAATGACTGCTATAAGGACAGGACGATCATCATGGAGAGAGTTGTTCAACTAGAAACTCTTGAGGACACTTTCATCCCTGAAGTGTTCAAGGAAAGAACTTGGACCAAGCTGCTAAACCTATCTGGAGTGGTTTATTTAGAGATTATCAGGGAGTTCTTCTCTAATGCCACTGTCAACGGAGATCGTATTGACTGCTAGGTAAGACACAAGGAGTTTGTGATTACAAGAGAAATAATCCAAGACTTATTGGAAACTCATCCCCCATCACAGCCACTCACAGTTGCATATGAGGACAGACTTGGTTCTACTGCTGAGATGATTAAACTCCTTGGTGGTGAACCGAAGAAATGATCCATGAACACTATCAAATTCTTTCCAGAAATGAGGACACTAAGCTATGTGATGATTCACAATCTGTACCCGGTCACCAATCTCACCACTCTATCTGCTCCGCGAACAAGGTTCCTTTATGATCTCTTTACTCATAAGGAAATTGACATTTGTGGCCACATCATGCATGTCTTGAAGAAGAGCATCACAAAGCAGAATTCCCGGACTGTGATGCCATTCCCCTCCTTGATCATGGGATTGATTGCCAAGGCAAAAATCAAGCTACCCAGTGGCCTCACAGTTGTTCAGAGAGACTACCCCATTGGTGGTCATACACTGACTCGGAGCATTGCACACATCAAGGGCTCCAAGACTGGTGTGCATACTATCCCATAGCCTCGAGTTGAACAAGATGAGGGTGGAGATACAGAGGAGGAAATTGATAGGTTCATCTCGACTCCAGAGCCTTCTGCACAGCCTTCTTCTTCTGCTCCACCACAAGGCTTGAGCAAACTTGATCTCTTGCTGGCTAAAATGGATCAGATGTCTACGGTGCTAGATTCTCATGTACAGCACACTGCAGATCAGTTTGCATACCTTCAAGGACAGATCACCGTGCTCTCTTCCCAAATACAAGATTTATCTATGGAGCAAGGTTCGGATTCAGAGTCTGAAGAGTTCTAGCCCTTTGGCCATTCCGATCAAAAAGGGGGAGAAAATTTTGAGAGGGAGCTGGATCAAAGCTTCCACAGCGTTAGGGGGAGCATAGTTTAGAACCTTAGTAACATTGGTTACTAGGCTTGGAGGGTCTTTTGCTAACCCATGTATCCCAACTGATTGTCTAGTGGATCGATTTCCGCTTGGAGGGCGGCGGAGAGGTTTTTCACCGAGTTCTTCGGTTTCCTCTTCGATAACACGTCTCGGTGTTATCTGTGTTTGCATCCTTCTTCCCTACTCTTGTTCATTTCATTTTTATTGCTCTGTTGCTTTAAATATGGATTAGAGTAGCTGTTTTGCCTATACGCTTGTGTTTACACTATTCCGCACTTATCATTAAGTTAGTGTAAAATCAACCAAGCCGTAATTTTAATTTGGGGGTCTAAACCGCTCGTGTGTTTTCCACACATTTTCGAGCTTTCATAATGCATGAAATTTAATTGATAGACTAACTTCTAAAAATGTGCCTAGAGTATGCTACTAACATTCCACAAGGTATCTTGACCTTTATGTCTTCTAACTAACCCAAAATCACATATAGAATACCTAACTTCAAGAAGATGAAAGACATCGTTCTCGCCACGCAAAACCACAGGAATTGAACTCTAGAGTCTATAGAAGATAAATCATCATTTTTCCATTTTTGTAGGCATCTTCAAGAATCCAAAATGAGTATCCCCACAAAAAAAAAAAAAAAAAAAAAACAATTAAATAAATAAAATAATAAAAAAAAAGGAATCCAAAATAAGAAACTTGACTAAGTGACCAAAAAAAAAAAAAAAAAATTTAAACGCACGAACGAAAAATTACAATCATCATTATATTAATTAATTCAAGTGGACAGAGTTGTGTGTAGCAAAACCAAATAAATTCATGCTAGTTTTCCTTTTGATTTGACACTTGACCTCCACCAATTGTCTTGACTTCTAACTCTTTAAATTTTGAAAGACGTAACATGAAGATGGGAGAAAACGAATTCTAGCCATGCAATAAAGCATGAATTGAATCCTAGAGCCTATAAGATACTTTTGCTTAGGGGCATAGCCAAAAATGTTGTTAGGTTCTAAGGTCTTAGGATTTTATGTATTTAGAACTCTAATTTTTAATGTTGGCAAACCATGATCAAAACAATGTATTTAGTCTAATTTAGGCTTGCTCAAAGTTGGTAAAATATTGTAAAGTTGGAATCGAGTGACTGCAGATGCATTGGTGCATTTCGGCCTGGCTCGATCGATCGAAAATCGGCCCAGATGCGTTTCTGCAGAAATTCCAGCTCAGCCCTAACTCTTTTAAAATGTTTAGGGTTTATGTTTTTGCCCTAGGTATATAAGGCAAAACCCTAGCCACGTTTTCAGAGTTGCACAAGTTGTATTGTTGCTCATACATTGCGGTTTTGTTTAAATCTCTTGTGAGATCTAGAGGAGCTTTCCTTTACACAAAGCTTAGGGTTTTCAAGATTGAGATTACTTCAACATCTTGATGATCAACTTGGTTGCTGCCTTTGAAGCTTAAAGATAAACAAGCGGGGAGCTTGTACCTGATTGAAGGAATACAAAGAAAGAAGTAGTTCGTGGACTCGGAGCCTGCGCGTGGTCGTGTCAGGAAGTTTTACTGGTGGGTAGCATTAGGAAGTCAAGCGGGGAGCTTGTAAGTCCTTTTGTAAGAACTTCAATTCTTTCTTAGTGGATTCCGTTTTGCCTTGAGGATCGGTGGGTAAAATCCTCCCCAGGTTTTTCCGTGTGGTTTCCTGGGTGATCATATCTTGTGTTCGTTTATTATTCCGCTACTTTATATGTTTTATATGCATGATATGATTATTTGATTGTTTTAACCTAGAATTATTTAATTTGACTAAGTAACAACTTGGCTAATTAATCTAGGCTACGCAATCTGGTTGTTTGTTTAAGGGGTCAAAACCGTTCAAGTGGTAACAGAGCAGGTTGCTCTTCTGTTTGAGATTTTTTTTTCTGAGCTGATCCTTGACCCCGGTTGTCATGGAGCATGGACACTCTCTGTTTGTTCCTCCTCACTTTGATGGGAACAACTATGCTTACTAGAAAGTAAGGATGAAAGCATTCCTGAAATCCATTGATAAGAGAGTTTGGAACTCAGTTGAATATGGATGGGAGAAGCCCACTACTCCTGTGAGTGAGTGGCAAACTTCTCAGAAAGAAGCAGCTACATTTAATAGCAAAGCTATGAATGCCATTTTTAATGCTGTTTCAATGGAGGAATTTAAGAGGATCTCTAATGTTGAGGTTGCTCATACTGCTTGGAAAATCCTCCAAACTGTGCATGAAGGCACAAAGGCTGTGAAGATAAACAAATTGCAGCAATTAACTTCTAGGTTTGAAAGCATTAGAATGTCTGATGATGAAACCTTTGATGAGTTTTATGCTAAACTGAATGATATTGTTAATTCTGCTTATAATTTGGGTGAAGTCTATGATCAACCTAAAATTGTTAGGAAGATACTTAGATCCTTAACTGAAGACTTTAGACCCAAAGTGACAGCCATTACTGAAAGTAAGGATGTTGACTCCTTCCCTGTGGATGAGCTTGTAGGATCGCTTCAGTCCTATGAGTCTGACCTACCCAAGACTACCAAATCCAAATCAATGGCTCTTAAGTCTGTTGATGATGTTGAGGCTGGTGGTTTTGATGATGAGCTCTCTCCTACTGAGATAGCTTACCTTGCCAAGAATTTTAGAAATTTCCTTAGAAACACTAATAGGAAGGCAAGGAATACCAACACTGTTGAACCTAGAAACTTTAGGAAGAATGATCCCACTAAGGTTAATAATTTTGAAAAACCTAGAGAACAAGTAGGTCAATCTTCAAATAATTCTTTGGGTCTTCAGTGTTTTGGTTGTCAAGGGTATGGTCATGTCAAATCTGAATGTCCTACTTTCTTGAGAAATAAGGGTAAAGCTATGGCTGTAACCCTTAATGATAATGAGGTTTCTGATGATGAGTCCGGTTGTGACGAGGATGGAAACTTCATTGCTTTCACTGCTACTGCTGTAGTCAATGAAAGCATATCTGCTGAGGAGAACCCTGCTGATGGGGAACTCTCTGAAGATGCAGATCTTCAAGAGGCCTACAACAAACTTTGCAAAATTGCTGCAAAGGATGCTATGAAAGTTGATCTAGGCCTGAAGAAAATTGATGCTCTTGAGCTTGAAAAGAAGAACTTGCTTGTCAAATTGTTTGATGCTAATGAGCTTTTGAATAATGTTAAATCTGAAAACATGCTTTTGCTTGATAAAGTTAGAACTTTGGAACATGATTTATCTGTTGCTAGATCTGCTAGTTCTAAACTTGATCACATGCTGAATGTTCAAAAGTTTTCTTCTGATAAATCTGGGTTAGGTTATGTTGAAAGCATCTTTGATTCTGCACCCCATTCCACTGTTTTTGTTCTTGCTTCTTCTTCTGTACCTTCTGTGAGTGAGGTCGTGAGTGAAACTGTTAAACCCCCTGTGAGTGAGGTTGTTAAACCTGTAGAAGTTTCACCACCTAAGAAGATTAGGGTAGACTTAAGGGAATCTAAACCTAAGGAGCCTACCAAATCCAAGGACAAGATGCATGGCAAACCTGCTTGGGTTTGTCATTACTGTGGAAAGTCTGGACACATTCGTCCTAACTGTTTCAAGCTTCAAGCTGATAAGAGAGCGAAGAAACCAAAAGTGCCTGTGCCTCAAGCACAAGATCCTATGGCACTAATTGGTGAATTGGTAAAGGCGTTAAACCTTTATTCCAATTTTGGAGTTGGGAATCACTCTAATGTGAATAAGAACTCCAATGCTCATGGTGCATCTAAAAAGTTTTGGATGCAAAAGACTCAAACTAACTGAGTCTTTCTGACATGGTCCTTGTGCTTCATTGCTCTATTCTTTGTGACCATTGTTCTTTGGTTTTTGTGTCTTTTTGTTCTAGGACTTGCATTGCATTACATTCATGCATTTCATTCTAGGATTTATTTGTTTTCTCTTTTAATAAATAAAAAAAAAAAAAAAAAGGAGAAAGCAAAAACTATGTTTGACACTATTTTTCTTGATTTCTGACCAACCAAATTTGAAAATATCTTGAGATTTGTGCACAACATATGTGTTGCTTGAGAAAATTAAATGGAGGATGATTGGAACTTGTTTTTGATGAAACTGGGTTTGAAAATTTGGGTTTTTGAAAAAGCATTTCACTTCATACTCATGCATTTTGTTTTCATTGTTCAAATGCTTTGAGGAGGTGTTTTTAAAATTGGGCTTGCATTTTTCAAAACAGTGATTTTTCTCAAAATTTTAGTGAGCCTCTGCCCATTTCGATCGATCCAGTGTGATTTTCGATCGATCTAAAAAGTGTCCCAGAATGTGTCAAAATGACTGTCACATTCGATCGATCGAATGTAATTTTCGATCGATCGAAGATCGTGGAGAAGTTTTTTTTAAAGAAGAAATCTGACTTTTTCAAACATTTTTTCAAAACTTTTCAAAGTCTTTTCTCTCTCTCCGACTTGGCAAGCTCTCCTATTCAAATTTTTTGTCGTTTTCCTCCGGATTTTTTGCAAGAAATCTCTTTCCTCGAGCCGGTAAGACTCTTTTGCCCTTCCTTTTCAACTTATTTTCAAGTTTTCATGCATTTTTTCATGCATTTAAGGGAGATTTTTGAAACTTTTTCTTTTTGGGATTGTTGATGATTTAGACCACATTTTGTGAAATTGATCAATGGGTTTTTATGGGGACACGTCCTAGATATGCTCTTAATAGTTTAATTTGATCAATTTTGTGTTTGATAAAAAATTGAAAATTCTAGGGTTCCTATTTGATCCGAATTGGGGCTTTTGTGAAATTGAGTTGAATTTGATGAAATTGGCTTTATGTATTGATGTAATCAGGCATTATAATCATTGTATTGTGTTTTGTAATGCTTAATTCATCAATTTGGTGCAAAATTTTTCAAGTGGTTTTCAAATTTTTAGGGTTTTTGTTAAGAAACTCTATGTTCGAGACAATTTTGTGAAATTGAACTTAATTTGAACTTGTTTACTGCATTTAGTTCATGCATCATAACATTGTTATTGTTCATGCATCATATAGATTTTTCATTCTATTGTTTTTGTGCTAACTTGCAGTCTGCCCTTGGTTTTGTTTGTTTTTGTTCTTTTGGTTTTGTCTCTGTATCTCTGTCCTTTCCTTAGCACCATGCCTAGGAAGACTAGAGCTCGTAGGACTATTCCCTCTCGTTCTCCTTCCCCCCCTTCCTTTGACCGAGAGAGGTTTCCGAGCGAGAAAAACCAAGAGACCTATGAGAAGCTCAATCTTCAGAGGAAGATTTGGGCTGAGCGTTCTGTCATTCTAGATGAGCTAGATCCTGCCATTAAGGCAAACTTTGAGCGTAGAGGATGGTTGCCTTTGTTAGATGTGTCTGACCCTCCTCCTCCGGCTACCTTGATTAGAGAGTTCTTTTCGAACATCTCTATCCGCGTCTATGATTCCAACACTCTAGTTACGAGTTGGATACGAGGCGTAGAGTACTCCATTACTCCTCAGGTAGTGGCTGATGCTCTAGGGGTACCGTTGGTTCGTGAGCCTGTCTATCCTTATTCTGAGTCTCCCGAGCTGAGCGACGTTTTGTCTTACATCACTGGGACTACTGTCCAGTGGGGTTCTGATCCTAGGATCACTTCTGCTGAGCTCTCCGGGTTATATTATCTTTTCTTTAGGATAGCTTGTCATTCCCTCTGGCCCATCTCTTATGTTCACACCATTCCTCTCGAGAGGTGTGTATTTTTGTACGCTTTAGTCACCGATGCTCCTATTAGTTTTCCTCATCTTTTTCTTCGTTCTTTGAACGAAGTTTATAGGAGTTCATCTACTGCTCATGCCCTTGTTCATCCTATTTTCATTCATAGGATTTTACTTTATCTTGCTCTTAGTGACTTCCCTTCATCTGAGCCTGTACATGTCATTGGTTCTATAGGTGCGTCTTTTCTTAGACAGAGGGCCGCTCATCTTCGAGCTGGTTCTAAACACCCTAGGTCTGAGCCATCTACTAGCGCTCCTCCTCCTCCTTCGTCTTTTACAGGTCATGCTGGTGATGATATTCCTGATCCAGTTGGTGATGATGCTGCTGCTGCTGATGTTCCTCCACCTCCTTCGGCCGACTTCGATGTTCGTCGTACTTTGGAGACTGTCATGACCGTTCAGGCGGCTCATGGTCAAATTTTGGTGGACCTGTTGGATGAGATGCGTGCTCTGCGAGCCGACCTTGCGCGTCTTCATTCACCCTCACCACCACCTTTTGATGGCGACTCTTGATTGCCCTTTGGCATTCCGTCACAAAAAGGGGGAGTGGATATCTTGTCTTGTAGAGGAGTTTTGACTTTTTTGAGGAGATTTTGTTGTTAGGGGGAGATATTTTTTTTAGCATGAGATTTTTTTTTTGTGGAGTTTATTAGATTGTATCTAGGTGCTTCACTTTGTATATCATTTTTGGGGATATTCATGTTAGGGGGAGTAACATTGATATATTGATATACTTGTTTTTTATTTGATTCTTGTTGTCTCATGATTCATTGCTTATTGATTTATATTTATGAGTTGTTCATTGATATATTTCTTTATTTTGTGTTGTGTGAATCTTACAAGAATATTATACCTGTTTACATACTATTTTCTGTCACACATGCGTTTATGCGTTTGTTGAGTATTTCAGGAATATACAGGTTGTTTCAATTGAGCTGCTGTCTACACTTGCAACCGATGGATAGTAGTTAGGATTGAATTCTAGTCTTTATGAGTATTATTTTTGTAAAGGGCTTTTCAATTGTAAACTTTGAGCTTTTTATTTGTGTTTTGTCACGGATTGCCAAAGGGGGAGTTTGTTAGGTTCTAAGGTCTTAGGATTTTATGTATTTAGAACTCTAATTTGTAATGTTGGCAAACCATGATCAAAACAATGTATTTAGTCTAATTTAGGCTTGCTCAAAGTTGGTAAAATATTGTAAAGTTGGAATCGAGTGACTGCAGATGCATTGGTGCATTTCGGCCTGGCTCGATCGATCGAAAATCGGCCCAGATGCGTTTCTGCAGAAATTCCAGCTCAACCCTAACTCTTTTAAAACGTTTAGGGTTTATGTTTTTGCCCTAGGTATATAAGGCAAAACCCTAGCCACGTTTTCAGAGTTGCATAAGTTGTATTGTTGCTCATACATTGCGGTTTTGTGTAAATCTCTTGTGAGATCTAGAGGAGCTTTCCTTTACACAAAGCTTAGGGTTTTCAAGATTGAGATTACTTCAACATCTTGATGATCAACTTGGTTGCTGCCTTTGAAGCTTAAAGATAAACAAGCGGGGAGCTTGTACCTGATTGAAGGAATACAAAGAAAGAAGTAGTTCGTGGACTCGGAGCCTGCGCGTGGTCGTGTCAGGAAGTTTTACTGGTGGGTAGCATTAGGAAGTCAAGCGGGGAGCTTGTAAGTCCTTTTGTAAGAACTTCAATTCTTTCTTAGTGGATTCCGTTTTGCCTTGAGGATCGGTGGGTAAAATCCTCCCCAGGTTTTTCCGTGTGGTTTCCTGGGTGATCATATCTTGTGTTCGTTTATTATTCCGCTACTTTATATGTTTTATATGCATGATATGATTATTTGATTGTTTTAACCTAGAATTATTTAATTTGACTAAGTAACAACTTGGCTAATTAATTTAGGCTACGCAATCTGGTTGTTTGTTTAAGGGGTCAAAACCGTTCAAATGTTTTCTTGGAGCCCGAGATAAAACTGTTATATTTGATGTGCAATTAAAAAATAAAAAAATAAAAAAATAAAAAAAAACCTCTAAGTACGGCATACCTACATACATATCTTGGTGCATTAGCTTAAAAAAATTAAATGCTAAATTTTTTGCAAATTAGTTCTTAAAAGAATCATCTCCTTGTAAGTTACAGAGGTGTGCTTAAAAGATTCATCATATTGGCAAGTATTGGATTTTCTAGAAAGGTAATGCATGAAATAATATTTGATAGACCAGTTGCTAAAAGTATCTTGACCTTTATGTCATCTAATTTACACATAATTACGTATAGAAGAACTAACTTCAAGAAGATGAGAGACATCATTCTAGCCACACAAAACCACAGGAATTGAACTCTAGAGGCTAGAGAAGGTAAATCAGCACTATTCCTTTTCTGTAGGCATCTTCAAGAATCCAAAATGAGAATTCTAAAAAAAAAAAAAAAAAAAGACTTCAAATGCGAGAACAAAAAATTGTTGTCCTCATTATATTAAATAATTGAAGTGGATTGAGTCATGTATAGCAAAACCCAATTAATTAATAACAGCCGTCCTCAAGATTTGACACTTGACCTCCACCAATCATCTCGACTTCTATTGCTTTAAATTCAGAAATACGTAACTTGAAGACATGAGAAAACAAATTCTAGCCATGCAATAAAGCAAGAATTGAATCCTAGAGCTTGTAGGATACTTATGCTTAGGGGATAGCCAAAAATATTTTCATGGAGCCCGAGATAAAACTACTGTATTTGATGTGCAATTTATTTATTTATTTTTTCGAAAAAAAAGAAACTCGAATTACGGCAAACCTACATATATATCCTGCTGCATTAGTGTAAAAAAATTAAATGCTAAATTTTCTACTAATTAGTTCTTAGATTAATCATCTTGTCAGTTATAGAAGTGTGCTTAAAAGATTTATCATATTGACTAGTATTGGATTTTCCGAAAAGGTAATGCATGAAATTTAATTGATAGGCTAACTTCTAAAAATGTGCCTAGAGTATGCTACTAACATTCCACGAGGTATCTTGACCTTTATGTCTTCTAAGTAACCCAGAATCACATATAGAATACCTAACTTCAAGAAGATGAGAGACATCGTTCTCGCCACGCAAAACCACAGGAATTGAACTCTAGAGTCTATAGAAGATAAATCATCATTTTTCCATTTTTGCAGGCATCTTCAAGAATCCAAAATGAGTATCCCCACCAAAAAAAAAAGAAACTTGACTAAGTGACCAAAAAAAAAAAAATTTAAACGCACGAACGAAAAATTACAATCATCATTATATTAATTAATTCAAGTGGACAGAGTCGTGTGTAGCAAAACCAAATAAATTCATGCTAGTTTTCCTTTTGATTTGACACTTGACCTCCACCAATCATCTTGACTTCTAACTCTTTAAATTTTGAAAGATGTAGCATGAAGATGGGAGAAAATGAATTCTAGCCACGCAATAAAGCATGAATTGAATCCTAGAGCCTATATGATACTTTTGCTTAGGGGCATAGCCAAAATTGTTTTCTTGGAGCCCGAGGTAAAACTATTATATATAATGTGCAATTTAAAAATAAAAAAATAAAAACCTCAAAGTACGGCATACCAACATACATATCTTGGTGCATTAGCTTAAAAAAAATTAAATACTAAATTTTTTGCAAATTAGTTCTTAAAAGAATCATCTTCTTGTAATTTACAGAGGTGTGCTTAAAAGATTCATCATATTGGCAAGTATTGGATTTTCTAGAAAGGTAATGCATGAAATAATATTTGATAGACCAGTTGCTAAAAGTATCTTGACCTTTATGTCATCTAATTTACACATAATTACATATAGAAGAACTAACTTCAAGAAGATGAGAGACATCATTCTAGCCACACAAAACCACAGGAATTGAACTCTAGAGGCTAGAGAAGGTAAATCAGCACGATTCCTTTTCTGTAGGCATCTTCAAGAATCCAAAATGAGAATTCTCAAAAAAAAAAAAAAAAAAAAAAAAAAAAAAAGACTTCAAATGCGAGAACAAAAAATTATTGTCATCATTATATTAAATAATTGAAGTGGATTGAGTCATGTATAGCAAAACCCAATTAATTAATAACAGCCGTCCTCAAGATTTGACACTTGACCTCCACCAATCATCTTGACTTCTATTGCTTTAAATTTAGAAATACGTAACATGAAGACAAGAGAAAACAAATTCTAGCCATGCAATAAAGGAAGAATTGAATCCTAGAGCTTGTAGGATACTTATGCTTAGGGGATAGCCAAAAATATTTTCTTGGAGCCCGAGATAAAACTACTGTATTTGATTTGCAATTTATTTATTTATTTTTTCTATAAAAAAAAAAAACTCGAATTACGGCAAACCTACATATATATCTTGCTGCATTAGTGTAAAAAAATTAAATGCTAAATTTTCTGCTAATTAGTTCTTAGATTAATCATCTTGTTAGTTATAGAAGTGTGCTTAAAAGATTTATCATATTGACTAGTATTGGATTTTCCGAAAAGGTAATGCATGAAATTTAATTGATAGGCTAACTTCTAAAAATGTGCCTAGAGTATGCTACTAACATTCCACAAGGTATCTTGACCTTTATGTCTTCTAATTAACCCAAAATCACATATAGAATACCTAACTTCAAGAAGATGAGAGACATCGTTCTCGCCACGCAAAACCATAGGAATTGAACTCTAGAGTCTATAGAAGATAAATCATCATTTTTCCATTTTTGTAGGCATCTTCAAGAATCCAAAATGAGTATCCCCACCAAAAAAAAAAAAATTAAATAAATAAAATAATAAAAAAAAGGAATCCAAAATAAGAAACATGACTAAGTGACCAAAAAAAAAAAAAAAAATTTAAACGCATGAACGAAAAATTACAGTCATCATTATATTAATTAATTCAAGTGGACAGAGTCGTGTGTAGCAAAACCAAATAAATTCATGCTAGTTTTCCTTTTGATTTGACACTTGACCTCCACCAATGATCTTGACTTCGAACTCTTTAAATTTTGAAAGACGTAACATGAAGATGGGAGAAAACGAATTCTAGCCATGCAATAAAGCATGAATTGAATCCTAGAGCCTATAAGATACTTTTGCTTAGGGTCATAGCCAAAAATGTTTTCTTGTAGCCCGAGATAAAACTGTTATATTTAATATGCAATTTAAAAAAAAAAAAAAAAAAAAAAAAAAAAAAAAAAAAAAAACCTCAAAGTACGGCATACCTACATACATATCTTGGTGCATTAGCTTAAAAAAATTAAATATTAAATTTTTTGCAAATTAGTTCTTAAAAGATTCGTCATCTTGTCAGTTACAGAAGTGTGCTTAAAACATTCATCATATTGACTAGTATTGGATTTTCCAAAAAGGTAATGCAAGAAATTTAATTGAGTGACCAACTTCTAAAAGAGAGCTTAGAGCTTACTACTAACATTCCACAAGGTATCTTGACCTTTATGTCATCTAATTAACTCATAATTACATATAGAAGGGCTGACTTCATGAAGATGAGAAACATCGTTCTAGCCACGCAAAACCAAAGGAATTGAACTCTAGAGACTAGAGAAGATAAATCTGCCCTATTCCTTTTTTGTACGCATTTCAAGAATCCAAAATAAGTAACCTCAACCAAAAAAAAAAAAAAAAAAAAAAAAGGAATCCAAAATAAGAAAGTTGACTGAGTGACAAAAAAAAAAAAAAAAAAAAGACTTTAAATTCAAGAACGAAAAATTATAGTCATCATTATATTAATTAATTGAAGTGGACAGAGTCATGTATAGCAAAATCCAATAAATTCATAAAAGTTGTCCACATGATTTGACACTCGACCTCCACCAATCATCTTGACTTTTAACGCAATAAATCTGGAAGATGTAACTTCAAGATGAGAGAAAAGATGTTCTAGCCATGCAATAAAGCATGAATTCAATCCAAGAGCCTATAGGATACTTATGCTTAGGGGACAGCCAAAAATGTTTTCTTGGTGCTTGAGATAAAAGTATTGTATTTGATGTGCTATTTTAAATTAAAAAAAAAAAAAAAAACTCGAATTACAGGATACATATCTTGCTGCATTAGCTTAAAAAAATTTAATGTTAAATTTTCTTCAAATTAGTTCTTAAAAGAATCATCTTCTTGTAAGTTACAGAGGTTTGCTTAAAAGATTCATCATATTGACTAGTATTGGATTTTCTAGAGAGGTAATGCATGAAATAATATTTGATAGACCAATTGCTAAAAGTATCTTGACCTTTATGTCATCTAATTTACACATAATTACATATAGAAGAACTAACTTCAAGAAGATGAGAGACATCATTCTAGCCACACAAAACCACAGGAATTGAACTCTAGAGGCTAGAGAAGGTAAGTCAGCACTATTCCTTTTTTGTACGCATATTCAAGAATCCAAAATGAGAATCCTAAACCAAAAAAAAAAAAAAAAAAAAGGAATCCAAAATAAGAAAGTTGACTGAGTGACAAAAAAAAAGAAAAAAAAAGAAAAAGAAAAGACTTTAAATGCATGAATGTAAAATTTTAGTCATCATTATATTAATTAATTGAGGGGGATTGAGTTATTTATAGCAAAATCCAATAAATTAATAATAGTCGTCCTCATGATTTGACACTCGACCTCCAGCATTCATCTTGACTTATAATGCTTTAAGTTCTGAAAGACGTAACTTGAAGATGAGAGAAAACAAATCCTAGAGTCCATAGGATACTTATACTTAGGTGATAGCCAAAAATGTTTTCTTGGATCCCGAGATAAAACTATTGTATTTGGTGTGCTATTTATTTAAAAAAAAAAAATACTTAATTACGGCATACCTACATACATATCTTGCTACATTAGCATAAAAAAATTTAATACAAAATTTTCTGCCAATTAGTACTTAAAAGATTCATCATCTTGGCAGTTACAGAAGTGTGCTTAAAAGATTCATCATAATGACTAGCATTGAATTTTTCGAAAAGGTACTGCATGAAATTTAATTGATATACCAACTTCTAAAAGTGTGCCTAGTTCATACTACTAACATTCCATGAGGTATCCTGACCTTTATGTCTTCAAATTAACACATAATTACATATAGAAGGCCCAACTTCAAGAAGATGTGAGATATTGTTCTAGACACGCAAAACAACTGGAATTGAACTCTAGAGGCTAGAGAATATAAATCAGCCCTATTCATTTTTTGTACGCATTACAAGAATCCAAAATGAGTAACCTCAACCAAAAAAAAAAAAAAAAAAAGACTTTAAATGCATGAACAAAAAATTATAGTCATCATTATATTAATTAATTGAAGTGAACCGAGTCATGTATAGCAAAATCCAATAAATTCATAAAAGTTGTCCACATGATTTGACACTCAACCTCCACCAATCATCTGGACTTTTAACGCAATAAATCTGGAAGATGTAACTTGAAGATGAGAGAAAAGATGTTCTAGCCATGCAATAAAGCATGAATTCAATCCAAGAGCCTATAGGATACTTATGCTTAGGGGACAGCCAAAAATGTTTTCTTGGTGCTCGAGATAAAAGTATTGTATTTGATGTGCTATTTTAAATTTAAAAAAAAAAAAAAAAAAAAAAACTCGAATTACAGCATACATATCTTGCTGCATTAGCTTAAAAAAATTTAATGTTAAATTTTCTGCAAATTAGTTCTTAAAAGAATCATCTTCTTGTAAGTTACAGAGGTTTGCTTAAAAGATTCATCATATTGACTAGTATTGGATTTTCTAGAGAGGTAATGCATGAAATAATATTTGATAGACCAATTGCTAAAAGTATCTTGACCTTTATGTCATCTAATTTACACATAATTACATATAGAAGAACCAACTTCAAGAAGATGAGAGACATCATTCTAGCCACACAAAACCACAGGAATTGAACTCTAGAGGCTAGAGAAGGTAAGTCAACACTATTCCTTTTTTGTACGCATCTTCAAGAATCCAAAATGAGAATCCTAAACCAAAAAAGAAAAAAAGGAATCCAAAATAAGAAAGTTGACTGAGTGACAAAAAAAGAAAAAAAAGAAAAGAAAAAAAAAGGCTTTAAATGCATGAATGTAAAATTTTAGTCATCATTATATTAATTAATTGAAGGGGATTGAGTTATTTATAGCGAAACCCAATAAATTAATAATAGTCATCCTCATGATTTGACACTCGACCTCCAGCATTCATCTTGACTTCTAATGCTTTAAGTTCTGAAAGACGTAACTTGAAGATGAGAGAAAACAAATCCTAGAGTCCATAGGATACTTATACTTAGGTGATAGCCAAAAATGTTTTCTTGGAGCCCGAGATAAAACTATTGTATTTAGTGTGCTATTTATTTAAAAAAAAAAAAAAAACTCGAATTACGGCATACCTACATATATATCTTGCTACATTAGCATAAAAAAATTTAATGCAAAATTTTCTGCCAATTAGTGCTTAAAAGATTCATCATCTTGGCAGTTACAGAAGTGTGCTTAAAAGATTCATCATAATGACTAGCATTGGATATTTCGAAAAGGTACTGCATGAAATTTAATTGATATACCAACTTCTAAAAGTGTGCCTAGAGCATACTACTAACATTCCATGAGGTATCCTGACCTTTATGTCTTCAAATTAACACATAATTATGATAGGCCACAAACTGAATGACCCCTTGTGATTAATTAACCAATTAATTAGCCAAGTGAATTAATTAGGTTCAATTAACATGCAAATGCGTGGTAGCACAAACAAATCACCAAATAACTAAATATGCAGCAAAAATTAAATGACACGGTGACTTGTTCACGAATGGGGAAAACCCTAACGGCAAAAACCCCACCGGGTGATTTTCAGGTCACCACTCCCGAAACTCCACTATTATCAAATCAAGCGATTACAAATAAGGAATCCCAAGTACCTTACCAACCTACAGTTGAACCCTTACCCCAATACCCAATCGGACTTGATCTGTAGTGACAGTTCCCTCTTTTGATGCACGGCTCCCAAGTACGTGACTAACCAGATGCGCGGATCCCAGTACGCGACTTCAAACACCAACTTTAGAGTGAGAGGTTGGCTGCAAAGTTCTTCAGTTCATCCTATGCGATGAAGATCTAGAAGATGCTTGGTCACAAAACCCTATGGTGCAAATACACAGCAACTTCTTCAGAGAAGATGAACTAGGTCAAGAACTCCGTCTTTTATCACAATTTGCTTGAACAAGGATTGCTCAATGCTTTTGCAACTTGTGTCTATGTTGACGGCTCTTAAAATAATCATTTTATATGTTTAGGGTTAGAAGAAAAGAGGGCCCAAAAACATATTCACGGATCCCAAGAAAATCAAATTGAAATTCTGACTTTTTAAATCTCGACAGATAGCAGGTGTCGAGGTAGCTATCGAGCAGGTGTCGAGCTTTAAAAACTGTGCACTTCAGCTTGCTTTTTCTTGGACAGACTTGATGACTTCAACACTTGATCTTGAAACCTTGTTTCTTGAAGTATTAAAAACACCTAGAACTACCCAATTAAAAGTAGAGTGCGTTTTGTCAAAGGATTAGCCAATTTACATAAACATTATGACATATGTTCTTAACATGTGAACACATATGTCCTAACAATCTCCCCCTTTGGCAATCCGTGACAAAACCACAACAAACAAATGAACATATGAGAGAAGTCATATATCACTAAACTCATATTCACTTGTTGAATACAATAAAATCTATCCTAACACAAACTCTTGAAAAACTTTGCAAAAAGAGAGTTTATGGCAAGTAGACTTTGACAACCTATATTTCTGAAACACTTTTAAACAAAACTCATCAAGGCATCTTGTGTGAAACAGAAATAATTAGATTGCATACAAGTATAAAGAACATGTATCTAAAGATAGAAAAGAAACAACACATGAAAAGATAGGTGAAAAAGAAACATACATCCACATATCGAGAGAAATAAGTACAATGTATGTAAACTGGTCACAAGACCTCATATACAAAATCAATGTATCTAACAAGAATAGAAAAGAAAAGATACATCAAGACCTCACTACATCCCTCAAAAATATGAACACTCCCCCTAACAAAAATGTCCTATACTAGCTCTCCCCCTAAGATGACTACTCTCATAGTCCAAAACTACTCCCCCTTTTTGTCACGAGTGACAAAGGGTAGAGTGTCATGTAGACATCTCATCAGTAGAGCTAGCATCTCCATCATCGTCATTCGAAGCATCATCGTCATCACCATCATCATCATCATCCTCAGAATCAGAATCGGAAGCAACTAGAGGAGGTGGTGGAGGAGAAGCCTCAGAAGCAAAACCACCCATGGTCGCCTGCCGTCGTGCAATACGACCAACACGAACGTTCACCTTATACAACTCAGTGGTGAGTGTATCGAGGCGAGCATCCATGCGCTGTAGCTGCGCCATAATATCTCCAAGAGATACATCGCCTGAAGAAGAAGGAGGAGCCGATGTAGATGGAGCTGATCTGGATGGAGCCGAACGCGAGGGAGGAGTGGAATCCGGCTGTCGCGACCTAAACTGTGCCTCACTACGTTTTACGGTAGCGGCATCTATGGCAGATATGTGTGTGAAGTGGTCGGACACAGGGAAAGGGATGGAAAAATGGCGTAAAATCCTCATGATAGCGGAAGGAAAGATGAGCTTATCACGGGACGCCGCATCTAAATGAACATCTATGATAGAGAAAATGAAGTGTGAAGGAAAATCTATCGTAAGATGCTCAAGTAGAGATAACAAAAATCGAGCACGAGGCTCAGTGATAGAGTTATAGTGAGAGAGAGGATGAAGTACAAAAGTCATCACCATGTTTAGGAATCTAGGACCTTTAGCAAAAGGTCTACATGATGTATACTGATGCTCACCCCAATCAGAAGGGCGCTCACAAAAAGCGGAAATGAGCTTATCCTTGGACACAGTCCTCAGTCGCTCACATGAAGGATAGTCAGGAAACTCTATCCTAGGGACCCTAAGCACATCCGCCACTAGCTGCGGTGTGACAGGGATGCGCGTACCTCGAACGCGAGTGAAAAAGAGAGGTACTGAACGATCAATCCCGTGCATGTTGGAGTAAAACTCCTGAATCAGCACGAGAGGACAGGTGACCGGGACGTCACACAGTGACTCCCATCCCCTACTGTGAATGACAGAGGGAAGGTCAGTGTCAGCGAAGTCCGCCAGAATGACTTGGCGTTCCGAATGAACACCTCGTCTAGAAAAGTTCTCAGTAAATGCCTTGTGGGCATCTCCATCACGGAACCGAAGGTTAAGAGGAGCAGAATCAGAAGAAGAGGAAGCTCCAGAACGCAGAGGGTTCTGAGCTGGAGTGGATTTACGTTTGGGTGCCATAGACACTACTAACGTAAAAGAATGAGAATGAGATAGAGAGGGAGACAATCAGAAAAATCCCAAACAGTTCAAATATGATAATATGTTGAACAAGAAGTACGTATGCATGGGAATGCATGGACATGTGACATGCAAACTTAAAAAGCATCATGGGCTCAGCCCAATCCAAACCTAGCAGCACACATACAAGAAACACACATCTAAATGCATGAAAATATCATTCTAATGCACATGGAATGCAATGTATGACATTTTAAAAACATTTGAGTGAAAAACCAACCCAAAATTTCAAGAAAAACTCATCAATTTTGAAAAGCCCCAAAATTTTCAAAAACTTCAAAACCTAATATTCAAAACCATGAAATGCATGAAGAGTGAGGGGTAAAAAGATCATACCAAGTGATTTGAAGCAGGGAAGGGCCGAAAATCACGTTGGATGAAGGCTTTGAGTGAGAAAAATGGTTTTGGGAGAAGAAGAGCCTCGGACAGATCGAAGAGAGATCGAGAAAGTGAGAAGAAAATCGCGACAGATCCTTAAATAGGCACCTCAGTAATTCTCGACAGCTGAGGTGTCGAGAGGTATCGAGGAAGCTGTCGAGGAAGGTATCGAGGAGAATAGCCTTCGACAGCTGAAGGTGTCGAGGAGGTGTCGAGGTACAAGACCAATTTCAGAGATCAGAAGCTCGATCGATCGACTAGGTGTCGAGGAGGTATCGAGGAGACAGGAGAAATCTCGATCGATCCATCAGGTGTCGAGACAGGTGTCGAGATTGCGATTAGAAAAAGTTTGAGAAGCTCGACAGATGATCAGGTATAGAGGAGGTGTCGAGCCAGCTTTTCAAAGCAGTTTTTCGAGAAGTGAAAAACACAATCATGAATGCAATCAAAACATGCACCTCAACCATGATCCAACCAACATAATAAGTTCTCAAAAATCATCTCTCAATGAAAATTTAAGCACATGGATCTCCCAAAAACTCACATACACACTAAACAAGTCTAACAAATTTTATATTTCAAAAATAAGTCATGACAGTTTAGTGAGCATACAAAAGTACATGTAAAACCTTTGTGATGGCCAAATCACATTGTACCTGCACATGTATCAAAAGTAGCAAAGAATATTGCGTGGTGTGTGTGCAAAACATCGCAAGATTGCATATGTGTATACATGTTATGACGATTTGAGATATGAGAAAATAACTTTAACTCACACACAATCATAACTGTTTGATGGAGACTATCACCTTCGAGGTACATCCTATAACTCCCACATCTCCTAGAATACACGCTTGCAACCATGTTTAAAGCATTTTTAATCTTTTTGCTTTTTATTTCTTTGCATATTTTCTTTTTAAACATATCATACATGGGCTTATGAGAAAGAAAAGAAATACCCATTGATATTTGACATTTCAATTTTGCTATGCCTAAGCACACAAATGTCATTGACATCACACTTTTGCTATGCTGAAACATACAGATGTCATTAATGATTGGCGGGCAACAGTGGTGAGATGGTTATTTATGCCTTTCTCTTAGGATTTTCTAGTCCTACCCATCAAAAAGAGTGATATGAGTGTTAAGTTTAAGAAATAACCTAATCTTACTCATCACAAACAAGAGCCACAAAACTCACTTGCGTAGTTGTGCATAAAGATGCTCATCTAAGCTACAAGAGATACAAAGTTTAGAAAACTTTGTTTCATTGGCCATCCAAGGTACACAAGTACCAAAGTACACAAAACACACACTGTTTTTGTATTTTTTTCAATTTTTTTTTTAATTTTTTTTTTATTTTATGAAAAACAAAATAAACAAAACTGAAAGTAAACACACAAAAACATGTTAAGCAAAGCAAAAACAATGCATAAAACTAGATGCAAATGCATGAGGAAGGGAAAGAAGATAGGGAAATCAATCCATGGAGATAACACCAATGTTTTGACGAAGGAATTCAAAGCGTTTGCTGTCAAGAGGTTTGGTAAACAAATCAGCCTTCTGATCATCGGTGTGAATAAACTCAAGAGTGAGAATACCATCTTCGACAAGCTCCCTAATGAAGTGATGTCGAATCTCTATGTGTTTGGTTCGAGAATGTTGAACTGGATTCTTAGAGATATTTATGGCACTGGTATTGTCACAATAGATAGTGAGATGATCTTGACAAATACCATAATCATGAAGGAGTTTTTGCATCCAGAGGAGTTGTGTGCAACAGCTACCAGCAGCAATGTACTCAGCTTCAACAGTGGATAAGGAGATGGAGTTCTGCTTTTTGCTCATCCAAGAGACGAGATTGTTGCCTACATAAAAACAACCCCCTGAAGTACTCTTCCTATCATCAGCATTCCCAGCCCAATCCGCATCGGAATATCCAGCTAAGACATTATTAGTGTCCTTGCTGTACCACACACCGAACTCAGCGGTAGTTTTGACATACTTTATAATTCTTTTTAAAGCAGTCATATGTGATTCTTTGGGATTAGCTTGATATCTAGCGCACACACCAACACTGTAGCTAATGTCAGGTCTACTAGCAGTAAGGTAAAGAAGACTACCTATCATGCTTCTATAAAGAGAAGGATCAACACTCTTACCTAACACATCTACAGTGAGTTTAACATTAGGGCTCATAGGGGTACGAACAGAACTAGCAGATTCCAAGCCAAATTTTTTCACAAGATTCTTAGCATACTTAGATTGAGATAGAAAAATACCTGAATCTTGTTGACGAATCTGCAATCCGAGGAAGTGAGTCAGCTCTCCAATCATGCTCATCTCGAACTCTGCTTGCATGAGCTTTGAGAAGTCATGAGCAAGTTCATCCTTAGTCGACCCAAAGATGATATCATCAACATACACTTGAGCAACCATCAATTCACCATCTTCCTTTTTGATGAAGAGAGTTTGGTCAGCTTTTCCTCTTGTGAACCCATGTGACACGAGATATTGTGTGAGTCTGTCATACCAAGCTCTAGGGGCTTGCTTCAACCCATAAAGTGCCTTTTTGAGATATAACACATGATCCGAAAAGTGTGGATCAATGAATCCTTTTTGGTTGAGCCACATAGACATCCTCTTTAAGCAGCCCATTCAAAAAGGCAGTCTTTACATCCATCTGATAAAGTTTGAATTTCAGGTGACATGCTAGGGCAAGCAGAATTCTGATGGACTCCATTCTAGCAACTGGGGCAAATGTTTCATCATAGTCTACTCCTTCCATCTGAGAGTATCCTTGAGCCACAAGTCGAGCCTTGTTTCGAATCACATTGCCTTCTTCATCGGTCTTGTTGCGAAAAATCCACTTTGTACCAATGATGTGCTCGCCCTCCAGTCTAGGTACAAGAGTCCAAACATCATTCCTCTGAAACTGGAGCAGTTCATCATGCATTGCTTCAACCCAACTTTCATCTTGTAGTGCTTCCTCCACTTTCTTGGGTTCAACTTGTGACAAGTAGCAAGAATAAGACACAAAGTTAGCAACACATTTATCAACTGTTCGTTTCCTTAATGTGAGTTCATTCAAGTTTCCCACAATAACTTCTGGAGGATGATTTAATTTAATCCTTGAGGAAGGTCCTTTCTCCTGACGAGATTCAGAATCAGGTGAAGTCGGAATTTCTGCAGACTCTTCCACAACGCTGGGAGTACCGGGAGCATTAGGAGATGCAGGTTCTCGGTCAACAATGTCTTGAACTTCCGTAGGCTCAGTGGGAAGAATTTCCTCGGGAAGTTCATCAATGCCTTTCTCAGAAATGGAATCTGAAGACTCATCAATGACAACATTTACAGTCTCCATTACCTTCATAGTTCTTTTGTTGTATACCCGATAGGCCTTGCTGGTAGAAGAATAGCCTAGAAATATACCTTCATCACTCCGAGAGTCAAACTTTCCCACATTTTCTCTATCCTTGAGGATGAAGCAAGTACTTCCAAAGATTCTGAAATACTTCACATTTGGCTTTCTTCCCTTCCATAACTCATAGGGAGTCTTTTTGGTACCGGGTCTGAAGTACACCCTATTCACTGTATGACATGCAGTGTTTATGGCTTCTCCCCATAAGTTTCGAGCCACATCTTTGTTATGCAACATGGCTCTGGCCATCTCTTGAATAACTTTATTCTTTCTTTCTACCACACTATTCTGTTGAGGAGTAATCGGTGCAGAGAATTCTTAAGATATACCTGATTTCAAGCAGAAAGATTCCATGTATGAATTCTCAAATTCTTTACCATGGTCACTTCGAATTCGATCAATCTTCAAATTCTTTTCATTCTGCAGTCTTGTGCACAAGGCCTCAATGTGCTCGGGAGCATCAGACTTGGATCGAAGTAAGATGACCCAAGTGTATATGGTCAAGTCGTCTACCACTACCATGATATATCTCTTACCACCAAGAGACTCAGTTCTGGTTGGACCCATAAGATCTAAATGTAACAATTCCAACGGTCTGGAGGTAGCGGATGCCTGAGTGCTTGGATGCTTAGCTTTTGTCTGTTTCCCAAGTTGACATGGTCCACATACCACATTGCTCATTCTACTAAGCTTTGGTATCCCCAAGACAGATTCATGATTAGAGACAATGGATAGATGCTTGTAACTAGCATGTCCCATCCGTTGGTGCCATAAATATTCATTAGGCAAACGAATGCTATTACACACTATATCAGCATCAGGAACCAATCCATAACAATTGTCCAAAGTACGAACCCCACTGATGAGATTCTTTCCGGACTCATCCATGACAAGACACTTTCCTTTTGAGAACAGCACCATGAAGTCTTGATCACATATCTGACTTATGCTTAGTAGATTCACCCTTAGGCCTTCTACATAGAGAACATTTGCAATGTCCGGCAGTCCTGGTAGAGATATGATTCCTTTCCCTTTAATCTGTGACTTGCTTCCATCACCAAAGGTCACATTTCCACCTTTCGTAGGCTCAAAGATCTTGAAGAGAGATCTATCTCCAGTCATGTGTCTTGAGCAACCACTGTCAAGATACCAAAGGCATGTATCCATCACTTTGAATGCAGACTTCATCATGAAACATACTTCATGCTTGGATGACAAATCAGAGGGAACAGTTCTTTCTCTCAACTGCCATCTACTAGCTAAGCCTTTAACTTTTACTCTTCTCAAACGAACTCTTTTGCACATTTTCATTCTGAGACAGTCTAGTTTCTTCTTAGCCAAACTGAGATCTTTTACCATAGTCATTATAAGTGAATTCAAATAACTTTTAGACTTGTGTTTTCTGAGACACTCAAACAAATAGTGATTAGAAAAACAAGATGTATTTGAAAACATAGATCTCTTAAAGCCGGTCATAGCCATGACAAACAGGGGTCAATGGATCAACACAGCAAAGATTAACCTAATCAGAGTGTGCCTGCTCTGATACCACTTGATAGGCCACAAACTGAATGACCCCTTGTGATTAATTAACCAATTAATTAGCCAAGTGAATTAATTAGGTTCAATTAACATGCAAATGCGTGGTAGCACAAACAAATCACCGAATAACTAAATATGCAGCGGAAATTAAATGACACGGTGATTTGTTCACGAATGGGGAAAACCCTAACGGCAAAAACCCCACCGGGTGATTTTTAGGTCACCACTCCCGAAACTCCACTATTATCAAATCAAGCGGTTACAAATAAGGAATCCCAAGTACCTTACCAACCTACAGTTGAACCCTTACCCCAATACCCAATCGGACTTGATCTGTAGTGACAGTTCCCTCTTTTGATGTACGGCTCCCAAGTACGTGACTAACCAGATGCGCGGATCCCAGTACGCGACTTCAAACACCAACTTTAGAGTGAGAGGTTGGCTGCAAAGTTCTTCAGTTCATCCTATGCGATGAAGATCTAGAAGATGCTTGGTCACAAAACCCTATGGTGCAAATACACAGCAACTTCTTCAGAGAAGATGAACTAGGTCAAGAACTTCGTCTTTTATCACAATTTGCTTGAACAAGGATTGCTCAATGCTTTTGCAACTTGTGTCTATGTTGACGGCTCTTAAAATAATCCTTTTATATGTTTAGGGTTAGAAGAAAAGAGGGCCCAAAAACATATTCACGGATCCCAAGAAAATCAGATTGAAATTCTGACTTTTTAAATCTCGACAGATAGCAGGTGTCGAGCTTTAAAAACTGTGCACTTCAGCTTGCTTTTTCTTGGATAGACTTGATGACTTCAACACTTGATCTTGAAACCTTGTTTCTTGAAGTATTAAAAACACCTAGAACTACCCAATTACAAGTAGAGTGCGTTTTGTCAAAGGATTAGCCAATTTACATAAACATTATGACATATGTTCTTAACATGTGAACACATATGTCCTAACAAATTACATATAGAAGGCCTAACTTCAAGAAGATGTGAGACATTGTTCTAGACACGCAAAACAACTGGAATTGAACTCTAGAGGCTAGAGAATATAAATCAGCCCTATTCCTTTTTTGTTTGCATTTTCAAGGATAAAAAATGAGAATCCTCAACAGAAGAAGAAAAAAAAAAAAGGCTTTATATGCATGAAGGAAAAATTATAGCCATCATTATATTAATTAATTGAAGTGGATTGAGTCATGTATAGCAAAACCCAATAAATTAATAATAGCCGTCCTCAAGATTTGACACTCGACCTCCACCAATCATCTTGACTTCTATTGCTTTAAATTCTGAAATATGTTACTTGAAGAGAGAGAAAACAAATTCTAGCCACGCAATAAAGCATGAATTGAATCCTAGAGCCTATAGGATACTTATGCTTAGGGGATAGACAAAAATATTTTCTTGGATCCCGAGTTAAAACTACTATATTTGATGTGCAATTTATTTACTTACTTTTTTAAAAAAAACTCGAATTACGGCATACATACATACATATCTTGATGCATTAGCTTAAAAAAATTAACTGCTAAATTTTCTGCTAATTAGTTCTTAAGAGATTAATCATCTTGTCAGTTATAGAAGTGTGCTTAAAAGATTCATCATATTGACTAGTATTGGATTTTCCAAAAAGCTAATGCATGAAATTTAATTGATAGACAAACTTCTAAAAGTGTGCCTAGAGTATGCTACTAACATTCCGCAAGGTATCTTGACCTTTATGTCTTCTAATTAACCCAAAATAATATATTGAATACCTAACTTCAATAAGATGAGAGACCTCGTTCTTGCCACGCAAAACCACAGGATTTGAACTCTAGAGTCTATAGGAGATAAATCAACCTTTTTCCTTTTCTGTAGGCATCTTCAAGAATCCACAATGAGTATCCCCCCCCCCCCCCCAAAAAAAGAAAAGAAAAAAGGAATCCAAAATAAGAAACTTCACTAAGTGACAAAAAAAAAAATTTTAAACGCACGAATGAATAATTACAGTCACCATTATATTAATTAATTGAAGTGGACAGAGTCATGTACAGCAAAACCAAATAAATTCGTGCCAGTTTTCCTTTTGATTTGACACTTGACCTCCACCAATGATCTTGACTTTTAACTCTTTAAATTTTGAAAGACGTAACATGAAGATGGGAGAAAACAAATCATAGCCATGCAATAAAGCATGAATTGAATCCTAGAGCCTATAGGATACTTTTGCTTAGGGGCATAGCCAAAATTGTTTTCTTGGAGCCCAAGATAAAACTATTATATTTGATGTGCAACTAAAAAAAAAAAAAAACCTCAAAGTATGGCATAACTACATACATATCTTGGGGCATTAGCTTAAAAAAATTAAATATTAAATTTTTCGCTATTTAGTTCTTAAAAGGTTCATCATCTTGTCAGTTACAGAAGTGTGCTTGAAACATTCATCATATTGACTAGTATTGGATTTTCCAAAAAGGTAATGCAAGAAATTTAATTGATAGACCAACTTCTAAAAGAGAGCTTAGAGCTTACTACTAACATTCTACAAGGTATCTTGACCTTTATGTCATCTAATTAACTCATAATTACATATAGAAGGCCTAACTTCATGAAGATGAGAAACATCGTTCTAGCCATGCAAAACCACAAGAATTGAACTCTAAAGGCTAGAGAAGATAAATCAGCCCTATTCCTTTTTGGTGCGCATCTTCAAGATTCCAAAATGAGAAAGAATTACGGCAAACCTTCATACATATCTTGCTGCATTAGCTTAAAAAAATTAAATGCTAAATTTTCTGCTAATAAGTTCTTAAAAGATTCATCATCTTGTTAGTTACAGAAGTGTGCTTAAGAGATTCATCATAATGACTAGTAATGGATTTTCTGAAAAGGTAATGCATAAAATTTAATTGATATTCCAACTTCTAAAAGTGGGTCTAGGGCATACTAATAACATTCCACGAGGTATCCTGACCTTTATGTCTTCAAATTAACACATAATTACATAAAGAAGGCCTAACTTCAAGAAGATGTGAGACATCTTTCTAGACACACAAAACCACAGGAATTGAACTCAAGAGGCTAGAGAAGATAAATCAGCCCTATTCCTTTTTTGTACACATCTTCAAGAATCCACAATGAGAATCCTCAACCAAAAAAAGAAAAAAAGAAAAAAAGACTAAAATGCATGGACGAAGAATTATAGTCATCATTATATCAATTAATTGAAGTGGACTGAGTCATGTATAGCAAACCCAATAAATTCATAAAAGTCGTCCTCATGATCTTGACTTTTAGGGTCCGTTTGGATATAGCTTATTGTTGCTGAAAACTGATGATTGTTGCTGAAAACATTGTAACAAAATAATTTTTAAATGTGTGAATAGTACTGCGGGACCCATTTTTAATATATTTTTTAATAAAGTGGCTGTGGGTCCCATGAACAGTGCGTGAACAGTGTTTTTTGTCTTATGAACAATGCGTGAACAGTGCACGCACTGTTCATGAACAATATTTTTTTGTCTCTAAAAAGACAAGAAATTTGGCCAAAAAAAAAAAAAAAAAAAAAAAAAAATGCAACTCACTGGAAACGGAACGCAACTTTCAGTGATATCCAAACCAATACTTAATGCTTTAAATTCTGAAAGACGTAACTTGAAGATAAGAGAAAACAAATTCTAGCCATGCAATAAAGCATGAATTCAATCGAAGAGCCTACAAGATACTTATGTTTAGGGGATAGCCAAAAAAGATTTCTCAAAGGCTGAGATAAAACTATTGTATTTGATGTGCTACTTATTTAAAAATAAAAAAATATAAAAATAAAACTCAAATTATGGCATTCCTACGTACATATCTTGCTGCATTAATTTAAAAAAATTAAATACTAAATTTTCTGCTAATTAGTTCTTAAAAGATTCATCATCTTGTCAGTTACGGAAGTGTGCTTAAAAGATTCATCATAATGACTAGTATTGGATTTTTCGAAAAGGTAATGCATTAAATTTAATTGATAGACCAACTTCTAAAAGTGTGCCTAGAGCATAATACTAACATTTATGTCTTCTAATTAACACATAATCACATATGGAATACCTAACTACGAGAAGATAAGAGACATCGTTCTAACCACGCAAACCCACTAGAATTGAACCCTAAATTCTAGAGGTTATAAATCAGCCTTTTTTCTTTTCTGTAGGTATCTTCAAGAATTCAAAATGAGAATCCTCCAAAAAAAAAAAAAAAAAAAAAAAAAAAAAAAAAAAAGGACTTTAAATTCACAAACGAAAAATTATAGTCATCTTAATATTAATTAATTGAAGTGGACTAAGTCATGTATTGCAAAACAAAACAAATTCATGCCAGTTTTCCTTTTGATTTGACACATGACCTCCACCAATGATGTTGACTTCTAAGTATTTAAATTCTGAAAGACGTAACATGAAGATGAGAGAAAACAAATTCTAGCCATGCAATAAAGCAAGAATCGAATCCTAGAGCCCAAAGGATACTTTTTCCTTAGGGGCGTAGCCAAAAATGTTTTCTAGGAGCTTGAGATAAAACTATTATATTTGATGTGCAATTTATTAAAAAAAAAAAAGAAAAACTCAAAGTATGGCATACCTACATACATATCTTGGGGCATTAGCTTAAAAATATTAAATATTAAATTTTTTGCTAATTTGTTCTTAAAAAATTCATCATCTTGTCAGTTACAAAAGTGTGCTTAAATGATTCTTCATATTGACTAGTATTGGATTTTACAAAAAGGTAATGCAAGAAATTTAACTGATAGACCAACTTCAAAAAGAGTGCATAGAGCTTGCTACTAACATTCCACAACGTGTCTTGACCTTTAAGTCATCTAATAAACACAAAATTACATATAGAAAGCCTAAATTCAAGGTGATGAGAGACATCATTCTAGCCGCGCAAAACCATAGGAATTGAACTCCAGAGGCTAGAGAAGATAAATCAGCCCTATTCCTTTTTTGTACGCATATTCAAGAATCCAAAACGAGAATCCTCAACCAAAAAAAAAAAAAAAAAGACTTTATAGTCATCATTATATTAACTAATTGAAGGGGATTGAGTCATGTATAGCTAAACCCAATAAATTAATAATATCCATCCTCATGATTTGACATTTGACCTCCAGTAATTATCTTGACTTCTAATGCTTTAAATTCTAAAAGACGTAACTTGAAGATGAGAGAAAACAAATTCCGGCCATGAAATAAAGCAAGAACTGAATCCTAGAGCCTATAGGATACTTATGCTTAGGGGATAGCCAAAAATGTTTTCTTGGAGCACGAGATAAAACTATTGTATTTGAGATGTGCTATTTATTTAAAAAAAAAAAAAAAAAAACTCGAATTATGGCATACCTATATACATATATTGCTGCATTAGCTTAAAAAAATTAAATGCTAAATTTTCTGCTAATTAGTTCTTAAAAGATACATAATCTTGTCAGTTACAAAAGTGTGCTTAAAAGATTCATCACAATGACAAGTATTGGACTTTCCGAAAAGGTAATGCATGAAATTTAATTGAAATACCAACTTCTAAAAGTGTGCCTAGAGCATACTACTAACATTCCATGAGGTACCCTAACCTTTATGTCTTCTAATTAAGACATATTTACTTATAGAAGGCCAAACTTCAAGAAGATGCTAGAATTCATTTTGGATAGGCAAAACCACAGGAATTGAACTCTAGAGGCTAGAGAAGATAAATCAACCCTATTCCTTTTTTGTACGCATCTTCAGGAATCCAAAATGAGAATCCTCACCCAAGAAAAGAAAAAAATGGAATCCAAAATAAGAAAGTTGAATAAGTGACCAAAAAAAAAAAAAAAAATGAAAAAAAGACGTTAAATGCAGGAACGAAAAATTATAGTCATCATTATATTAATTACTTGAAGTCGACTGAGTCTTGTATAGCAAACCCAATAAATTCGTAAAAGTCATCCTCATGATTTGACACTCAACCTCCACCAATCATCTTGACTTTTAATGCTTCAAATTCTGAAAGACGTAACTTGAAGATAAGAGAAAACAAATTCTATCCATGCAATAAAGCATGAATTCAATCCTAGAGCCCATAGGATACTTATGCATAGGGGATAGCCAAAAATATTTTCTTGGAGCCCGAGATAAAACTATTGTAATTGATGTGCTACTTATTAAAAAAAAAAAAATCTCGAATTACAGCATACCTACATACATATCTTGCTGCATTAGCTTAAAAAAGTTAATAGTATAATAGTTTTTTATTTTTGCTAATTTTTTTGCTAAATATTAAATTTTTTGCTAATTTGTTCTTAAAAAATTCATCAACTTGTCAATTACAAAAGTGTGCTTAAATGATTCTTCGTATCGACTATTATTGGATTTTACAAAAAGGTAATGCAAGAAATTTAATTGATAGACCAACTTATAAAAGAGTGCATAGAGCTTGCTACTAACATTCCACAAGGTATCTTGACCTTTCAGTCATCTAATTAACACATAATTACATATAGAAGGCCTAACTTCAAGGAGATGAGAGACATCATTCTAGCCACGCAAATCCACAGGAATTGAACTCCAGAGGCTAGAGAAGATAAATCAGCCCTATTCCTTTTTTGTACACATATTCAAGAATCCAAAACAAGAATCCTCAACCAAAAAAAAAAAAAAAATGAATCCAAAATAAGAAAGTTGACTGAGTGACAAAAAAAGAAAAAAAGAAAAAAAGAAAAAAAAAGACTTTAAATGCATGAATGAAGAATTTTAGTCATCATTATATTAATTAATTGAAGGGGATTGAGTTATGTATAGCAAAACCCAATAAATTAATAATAGCCGTCCTCATGATTTGACACTCAACCTCCCGCAATCATCTTGACTTCTAGTGCTTTAAGTTCTAAAAGACATAACTTGAAGATGAGAGAAAACAAATCCTAGAGCCCATAGGATAGTTATGCTTAGGTGATAGCCAAAAATGTTTTCTTGGAGCCTGAGATAAAACTATTGTATTCGATGTGCTATTTATTTAAAAAAAAAAAAAAAAAAAAAAAAAAAACTCGAATTACAGCATACCTACATACATATCTTGCTGCATTAGCTTAAAAAAAATTTAGTGCTAAATTTTCTGCTAATTAGTTCTTAAAAGATTCATCATCTTGTCAATTACAGAAGTGTGCTTAAAAGATTCATCATAGTGACTAGTATTGGATTTTCCAAAAAGGTACAGCATGAAATTTAATTGATGTACCAACTTGTAAAAGTGTGCCTAAAGCATACTACTAACATTCCACGAGGTATCCTGACCTTTATATCTTCTAATTAACACACAATTACATATAGAAGGCCTAACTTCAAGAAGATGTGAGACAACGTTCTAGACATGCAAAACCACTGGAATTGAACTCTAGAGGCTAGAGAAGATAAATCAGCCCTATTCCTTTTTTGTATGCATCTTCGAGGATCGAAAATGAGAATCCTCAACAGAAAAAAAAAAAAAAAGAAAAAAAAAAAAGGAAAGAAAAAGGAATCCAAAATAAGAAAGTTGACTGAGTGGCAAAAAAAAAAAAAAAAACAAAAAACAAAAAAAAAAGACTTTAAATGCATGAAGGAAAAATTATAGTCATCATTATATTAATTAATTGAAGGGGATTAAGTCATGTCTAGCAAAATTCAATAAATTAACAGAAGTTGTCCTCATGATTTGACACTTGACCTCCACCAATCATCTTGACTTTTAATGCTTTATATTCTGAAGGACGTAACTTGAAGATGAGAGAAAAGATGTTCTAGCCATGCAATAAAGCATGAATTCAATCCTAGACCCTATAGGATACTTTTGCTTAGCAGATAGCCAAAAATGTTTTCTTGGAGCCCGAGATAAAAATATTGTATTTGATGTGCTATTTATATATATAAAAAAATAAATTAAAAAAAAAATAAAACTCGAATTACGGCATACCTACATGCATATCTTGCTAATAAGTTCTTAAAAGATTCATCATCTTGTTAGTTACAGAAGTGTGCTTAAAAGATTCATCATAATGACTAGCGTTGGATTTTCTGAAAAGGTAATGCATAAAATTTAATTGATATTCCAACTTCTAAAAGTGGGCCTAGAGCATTCTACTAACATTCCACGAGGTATCCTGACCTTTATGTCTTCTAATTAACACATAATTACATATAGAAGGCCTAACTTCAAGAAGAAGCAGGACATCTTTCTAGCCACGCAAAACCACAGTAATTGAACTCTAGAGGCTAGAGAAGATAAATCATCCCTATTCCTTTTTTGTACGCATCTTCAAGAATCCAAAATGAGAATCCTCAACCAAAAAAAAAAAAAAAAGAAAGAGAAAAAAAGCCTTTAAATGCATGAACGAAAAATTATAGTCATCATTATATTAATTAATTGAAGTGGACCGAGTCATGTATAGCAAACCCAATAAATTCATAAAAGTCAAAGTCATCCTCATGATTTGACATTCGACCTCCACCAATCATCTTGACTTTTAATGCTTTAAATTCTGAAAGACGAAACTTAAAGATAAGAGAAAACAAATTCTAGCCATGCAAGAAAGCATGAATTCAATCCTTGAGCCTATAGGATACTTATGCTTAGGGGATAACCAATGATCTTGACTTCTAAGTATTTAAATTCTGAAAGACGTAACATGAAGATGAGAGAAAACAAATTCTATCCATGCAATAAAGCAAGAATCGAATTCTATAGCCCAAAGGATACTTTTGCTTAGGGGCGTAGCCAAAAATGTTTTCTAGGATCCTGAGATAAAACTATTATATTTGATGTGCAATTAAAAAAATAAAAAAATAAAACTCGAATTACGGCATACCAACGTACATGTCCTGCTGCATTAGATTAGAAAATTTAAATGCTAAATTTTCTGCTAATTAGTTTTGAAAAGATTCATCATCTTGTCAGTTACAGAAGTGTGCTTAAAAGATTCATCATAATGACTAGTATTCGATTTTCCGAAAAGGTGATGCATGAAATTTAATTGATATACCAACTTCTAAAAGTGTGCCCAGAGCATACTACTAACATTCCTCAAGGAATCCTGACATTTATGTCTTCTAATTAACACATAATTACATATAGAAGGCCTAACTTTAAGAAGATGTGAGACATCGTTCTAGCCTCGCAAAACCACAGGAATTGAACTCTAGAGGCTGCAGAAGATAAATCAGCCCTATTCCTTTTTGGTACGCATCATCAAGAATCCAAAAATGAGAATTCTCAACAAAAAAAAGAAAAAAAGAAAAAAAAGAAAAGGAATCCAAAATAAGAAATTTGACTGAGTGACACAAAAAAAAAAAAAAAGAAAAAAAAAGGAAGAAAGACTTTAAATGCATGAACGAAAAATTATAGTCATCGTTATATTAATTAATTGAAGTGGACCTAGTCATGTATAGAAAACCCAATAACTTCATAAAAGTCATCCTCATGATTTTACACTCGACCTCCACCAATTATCTAGACTCTTAATGCTTTAAATTCTGAAAGATGTAACTCGAAGATAAGAGAAAACAAATTCTGGCCATGCAATAAAGCATGAATTCAATCCAAGGGTCTATAAAATACTTATGCTTAGAGGATAGCCCAAAAAGTTTTCTTGGAGCTCGAGATAAAACTATTGTATTTGATGTGCTACTTATTTAAAAATAAAAAAACTCGAATTACGGCATACCTACATACATTTCTTGCTGCATTAGTTTAAAAAAAATTAAATGTTAAATTTTCTCCAAATTAGTTCTTAAAAGATTCATCATCTTGTCAGTTACGGAAGTGTGCTTAAAAGATTCATCATAATGACTAGTATTTGATTTTTCGAAAAGGTAATGCATTAAATTTAATTGATAGACCAACTTCTAAAAGTGTGCCTAGAGCATACTAATATTAATTAATTGAAGTGGACTAAGTCATGTATTGCAAAACCAAATAAATTCATGCTAGTTTTCCTTTTGATTTGACACTTGACCTCCACCAATGATCTTGACTTCTAAGTATTTAAATTCTGAAAGACGTAACATGAAGATGAGAGAAAACAAATTCTAGCCATGCAATAAAGCAAGAATCGAATTCTATAGCCCAAAGGATACTTTTGCTTAGGGGTGTAGCCAAAAATGTTTTCTAGGAGCCTGAGATAAAACTATTATATTTGAGGTGCAATTAAAAAAAAAAAAAAACCTCAAAGTACGGCATATCTACATGCATATTAAATATTAGCTTTAAAATATTAAATATTAAATTTTTTTTCTAATTTGTTCTTAAAAAATTCATCATCTTGTCAGTTACAAAAGTTTGCTTAAATGATTCTTCATATTGACTAGTATTAGATTTTACAAAAAGGTAATGCAAGAAATTTAACTGATAGACCAACTTCAAAAAGAGTGCATAGAGCTTGCTACCAACATTCCACAAGGTATCTTGACCTTTAAGTCATCTAATTAACACGTAATTACATATAGAAGGCCTAACTTCAAGGAGATGAGAGACATTATTCTAGCCACGCAAAACCATAGGAATTGAACTTCAGAGACTAGAGAAGATAAATCAGCCCTATTCCATTTTTGTTTGCATATTCAAGAATCCAAAACGAGAATCCTCAAAAAAAAAAGAAAAAAAAAAAAAGAAGAAAAGAAAAAAAAAGACTTTACAGTCATCATTATATTAACTAATTGAAGGGGATTGAGTCATGTATAGCTAAACCCAATAAATTAACAATATCCGTCCTCATGATTTGACATTTGACCTCCAATAATTATCTTGACTTCTAATACTTTAAATTCTAACAGACGTACCTTGAAGATGAGAGAAAACAAATTCTAGCCATGCAATAAAGCAAGAATTGAATCCTAGAGCCTATAGGATACTTATGCTTAGGGGATAGCCAAAAATGTTTTCTCGGAGCACAAGATAATACTATTGTATTTGATGTGCTATTTATTATTATTTTTTTTTAAACACTCGAATTACGGCATACCTACATACATATCTTGCTGCATTAGCTTAAAAAAATTAATTGCTAAATTTTCTGCTAATTAGTTCTTAAAAGATTCATCATCTTGTCAGTTACAGGAGAGTGCTTAAAAGATTCATCACAATGACTAGCATTGGATTTTTTGAAAAGGTAATTCATGAAATTTAATTGATATACCAACTTCTAAAAGTGTGCCTAGAGCATACTACTAACATTCCACGAGGTATCTTGACCTTTATGTCTTCTAATTAAGACATAATAACATATAGAAGGCCTAACTTCAAGAAGATGCTAGACATCGTTCTGGACAGGCAAAACCACAGGAATTGAACTCTAGAGGCTAGAGAAGATAAATCAGCCCTATTCCTTTTTTGTATGCATCTCACTACAACAAAATGTAACTATAGTGATGAATTTTAGTGAGGAAAATTTTTTTGTCACAAAAAAGTACCATTTAGTGACGAAATTTATATTTTGCCACTATATATATAAAAAAAATAGTAACATTTAGTGAGAAAATTTAGATTTCGTCACTATAGGGTGTGCTAAATTCAATGTGCCAAACAAAAGTAGAGGCGGGAAACCAAATTGATCTATAGTGACAAATTTTTTCGTCACTAAAAGTTTAAGTTTTTTGTGACGAATAATTTCGTCACTAAAAGATGCTACTGGTCATGCTTTAGTGACGAAGCCCGTTTCGTCGCTGAATGTGACATTTAGTGATGAAATGAAATCGTCACTGAAAGGAAAACGGTGGCCATTAGTTTTATCATTTGCGATGAACCAGACTTCGTCGCTAAAGGCATACAACAGTGACGAAATCAAATAGTCATTAAAGATAAGGTATATATATAAAACACTTCAGCTCCATTTTTTTTCACATCCGATACACTCTCAAGCTCTCCCTCACATTCGTTAAAAAAAAAAGGCTCTCCCTCACACTTTCTCAAGTAGCCCATCGCAACGCTTAAGCGTCACTGTTGGCACCAAGGGCGACGCTTCAGCTCGCTGTTGGCGCTGATAGATTGCAACGCTTAAGCGTTGCCATTGGTGATGCTTCAACTCGCCGTTGGCGCCGATAGATTGCGACGTTTAAGCGTCGCCGGCGCCACTTCAGTTCGCCGTTGGCGCTGATAGATCGCGACGCTTCAGCGTCGCCGTTGGTAAATGTTCGCGACACTTCAGTTCGCACCATCTGGCAACGCTTCAGTTTGCACCATCTAGCGACGCTTCCGGCGACCCTTTGCCTTCCACCTAGCTGGTGACCCTTCACCTCCCACCCCCAACCGGTGACCCTTCGCCTCCCACCACAACCGACGACGCTTCAGTTCGTGTAATCGATATTTTTTTCATTTTTTTTTCTTTTGAGTTAATTTTTTTGTTAATTTTTTTTAATGATCCAAATTTGAGTTTGTTTTTCCATGTTGGAAATCTATAATTTTTTTTGTTTTTTGTTTTAAATTTTTTATTGTTCTAGTTGAAACAACAATGGGTGATTACTTATGTGTTTGCTCCAAAATAAGGGAAAGATTACTTGTTTGTTGTATTATGTTGCTTGATTGATTTAATTGAAAATGTGAAACAATTGCTTGCCTTTTAGTAGGAACTTAAGGCAGTGTTTTATAGGATTTGGATTCATTCTGGACTCTATGATATAATAATAATAATGTGTGTTACTATTTTGCAAGTTTTAGTGATATCAATGTGGGATTTTTGGTGAAAGCTTTTGTATTAATAGTTGTTATGTTGATAATGGTTGTTGAACAGGGGGAATTCTATAATTAATAAGTGTTAGTTGCACCATCTTTATGTTGGTGTTGAATTAGGTGAATCTTCACAGTTAGGTGAATGGTTGGTGTTGTTTCTCTAAAGAGTTGTTCAGTTGAATGGTTGATTTTTTAATCTAATTTTTCCATTACAGTGCAAGTAGTATTGTTTCTGGATTGTGGCTTTTGTTTGCTAGTTTTCATGTGGGGTAGTGATTTTGAAGAATTAGATATCTGTGCTGACATTTGGTTGTTTACAAGCTTTTTATTCCCCTGTAAATATCTTTCTTCATTGGCGGTCCTAATTATTGCCTTATCTGCTTGTTTAACTTTTGTACTTATAAATTTAACTTTTCTTTTGCAGACTAAATACACATTGTTTGCAGTAACATTGGATTTTTTCTGAAAGTTGTAAACTTAGCTTGAGCAAAGTAAATAAATTCTAGTTAAAAACTTATTAAATTCTATACTTGTGATGTTGGAAATTGGATTTGTGGTGGTATGTTGTGTTGGAGCAAGTGGGTGGCTTGCATGATGTTATAAGGTGATTTAAATTCATATTGGGAGTATTTTTAATTTCTTGCAAATGTGAATGAAACTTGTTGATTAGTAGCAATTGTGTTCCTTTATTCGATTTCAATATTTGTAAGCATTGTATTTGTGATGTTTATGATTGGTTTTGTGGTGGGTTGTTGTGTTGGAGCAAGCGGGTGGCTTGCATGGTGTTATAAGGTGGCTTAAATTCATATTGGGAGTGTTTTTAATTTCTTTCAAATGTGAATGGACCTTGTTGATTAGATGTGATGAATAGTACTTTAATTGATTTCAATACTTGTAAACACGCTATATTTGTGATGTTTGTGATTGGTTTTGTGGTGGGTTGTTGTGTTGGAGCAAGCGAGTGGCTTGCATGGTGTTATAAGGTGGGTTGTGTTGGACTTTTGAGATTGGTGAAAATTGTATGAATCTTTTGAGGAGGGTTAAAGTGTGATGAGTAGATTAGGTACTACTTCATTCATTTCAATTAGTTTGTATATATATGATATGGGATGTGGATTTTTGAGATTGGAGAAAATTGTATGAACTTTATGAGGAGGGTTCAATTGGTGAAAATTGTATGAACTTTTTGGCATTTGGGTGTTTGTTTCAAAGTGTGGTTCAATATTTACTTATAATTGTTTGGTTGTTGCTTCCAAGAATTAAGGTTCAAAGATTAATTAGTTGTTTATGGGGGATTCTTTGGTTTCACATTATTTCAAGGTGATCTAATGTAAGGGCTATATACATAAAACTTGGATAGAAAAGGGTAAAATGAGTAGGTAAAGAGGCGTGTTCTTGTTAAGTAATTTTTTTTTCCCAGGAAAAGGGTCCTCTTCATTTGTCTTTGAAATGGAAAATGTCCATTTAATGGTGTGCATGGTGTCTTGTCCTCTAAAATAAGTATTCATTCCTTGGTGTAGTAAGAATAGAATATTGGGAGTGTATATTTGTGTGTGCAATGTATATTTGTTTAAGGATTAATATAGACTTGTGCATTCATGTATGAGATAGAACTTTATCTAAGTAGCTTATAGACTTAGATGTTAGAATATGGTATACATGAGTTGTCCTTATTTTACTTAAGTAGCATTCATCTTGTAATTGTAGTCAAACATGGATAATTTATTGGTGTGGTCCAAAAGATGCACCAAGATGCATGAACTAAGCAAGATGAGGTCCAAAAGAATATTCTTAACTTTTTGAGGAGCAAAGGTTATGATGATGCTCTTACTTATGGGGGTGGTTCAACTTCAAGTTAAAACACTTTTTGGTTAGTACTTTATTTGCTTTCTACAACTTATACATTAGGAGTTGTGATTTTAATTTATTGGTGTGGTTACTCTTAATGCATTGTTAGAAATGTTTCTTATAACATAGTTAATGTTTTTACTTTACGATTTTAATGTATTGTTTTTATATTTGTGCAGATTTCTTATTGGTGGCTTTTATGGGACTTACTTTTGGCATTACTTGAAGACATATGAGGACATCTTCCGTTAGTTCTAAAATAGGGTTTAGGTAGAGTTATTGTATGTATTGCAAACAATTATTGTATGGAAGGAGTTTGAATTGGATACTTGTTTTATTTTTTACTTGTGGAATGTATGGATTTTTTTTTTTAATTTTTTTATTTTATAAATGTGTTGTTGAAATAAATGTGTTATTCAAATGTGAGGTTTTAATAATGTAATGACAGGTTACAGGTTAATATCAAAGCCATGAAAAAATTAAAAACAAAAAAATAAGTTTTAGTGATGAATTTTTTCGTCACAAATATAGCAACAAAAAATTGTTTTTGTGACGAAAATTTCGTCACTAAGTATAGCAAAATTTTGTAAGAAATGGTTTTAGTGACGAAAATTTTCGTCACTATATGTGCCTGGATTTTCTTAAAAATAGTTTTAGTGACGAATTTTTTTTGTCACTATATGTACCTGAACATAGTTTTAGTGATGAAATTATTCGTCACTAAATATGATTTAGTAAACTAAAGTGTTTTTAGTGACGAAATATTTTCGTCACTGAATAATGTTTTTAGTGAGGAAAACATTTAGTGACGAAACATTTTCGTCACTAAAAGTTTTTTTTTTTTTAAATCAAATCGGACTTTTAGTGACAAAATTTTTTGTCACCAGGACTTTTAGTGACGAGGCTACAGGGACGGAATGAGTTTCGTCACTAAAGGTTCTTAGTGACGAAAAACTGGACTTTTAGCGACAAATTTTTTCGTCACTGAAAATACATTTTGTTGTAGTGTCTTCAAGAATCGAAAGTGAGAATCCTCACCCAAAAAAAAAAAAAAAAAAAAAAAAGACGTTAAATGCGTCAACGAAAAATTATTGTCATCATTATATTAATTAATTGAAGTCGACCGAGTCTTGTATAGAAAACCCAATAAATTCATAAAAGTCATCCTCATGATTTGAAACTCGACCTCCACAGATCATCTTGACTTTTAATGCTTTAAATTCTGAAAGACGTAACTTGAAGATAAGAGAAAACAAATTCTATCCATGCAATAAAGCATGAATTCAATCCTAGAGCCTATAGGATATTTATGCATAGGGGATAGCCAAAAATGTTTTCTTGGAGCCCAAGATAAAACTATTGTAATTGATGTGCTACTTATTTTATTTTATTTTTTTTTTTTAAAAATCTCGAATTACAGTATACCTACATACATATCTTGCTGCATTAGCTTAAAAAAATTAAATGCTAAAATTTTTGCTAATTAGTTCTTAAGAGATTCATCATCTTGTCAGTTACAGAAGTGTGCTTAAAAGATTCATCCTAATGACTGGTATTGGATTTTTTGAAAAGGTAATGCATGAAATTTAATTGATAGACCAACTTCTAAAAGTGTGCCTAGAGCATACTATTAACATTCCATGAGGTATCTTGACCTTTATGTCATCTAATTAACACATAATCACATATAGAATACCTAACTACGAGAAGACGAGAGACATTGTTCAACCCACCCAAAACATCTGGAATTGATATCTAGATTCTAAAGGAGATAAATCAGCCTTTTTCCTTTTCTGTAGGAATTTTCAAGAATCCAAAATGAGAATCCTCAAAAAAAAAAAAAAAAAAAAAAACATAAAATGCACGAACGAAAAATTATAGTCATCTTTATATTAATTAATTCAAGTGGACTAAGTCATGTACAGCAAAACCAAATAAATTCATGCTAGTTTTCCTTTTGATTTGACACTTGACCTCCACCAATGAGCTTGACTTCTAAAACTATTATATAGAAGGCCTAACTTCAAGAAGATGAGAGACATCGTTCTAGCCACACAAAACCACAGGAATTGAACTCTAGAGGCTAGATATAATAAATCAGCCCTATTCCTTTTATATACACAGCTTCAAGAATCCAAAATGGGAATCCTCAAAAAAGAAAAAGAAAAAGAAAAGACTTTAAATGCAAGAACGAAAAATTATAGTCATCATTATATTAATTAATTGAAGGGGGTTGAGTCATGTATAGCAAAACCCAATAAATTAATAATAGCCGCCCGCATGATTTGACACTCAACCTTCAACAATCATTTTGACTTCTAGTGCCTTAAATTCTGAAAGGCGTAACTTGAAGATGAGAGAACAAATTCTAGCCGTGCAATAAAGAAAGAATTGAATCCTAAAGCCTATAGGATACTTATGCTTAGGGGATAGCCAAAAATGTTTTCTTGGAGCCCAAGATACAACTATTATATTTGATGTGCAAATTTAAAAAAAGAAAAAAGAAAAAAAGAAAAACTCAAAGTACGGCATTCCTACATACATATCTAGGTGCATTGGCATAAAAAAATTAAATATTAAAATTTTTGCCAATTAGTTCTTAAAAGATTCACCATCTTGTTAGTTATAGAAGTGTGCTTAAAAGATTCATCATATTGACTAGTATTGGATTTTCCAAAAAGGTATTGCAAGAAATTTAATTGATAGACCAACTGCAAAAAATGTGCTTAGAGCTTACTACTAACATTCCACAAGGTATCTTGACCTTTATGCCATGTAATTAACACATAATAACATGTAGAAGGCCTAACTTCAGGAAGATTACAGACATTGTTCTAGCCACACAAAACCACAAGAATTGAACTCTAGAGGCTAGAGAACAGAAATCAGCCCTATTCCTTTTTTGTGCGCATCTTCAAGAATCCAAAATGAGAATCCTCAACCAAAAAAAAAAAATGGAATCCGAAATTAGAAAGTTGACTGAATGACCAAAAAAAAAAAAAAAAGAAAAAGAAAAAGAAAAAAAGACTTTAAATGCAAGAACGAAAAATTATAGTCATCATTATATTAGTTAATTGAAGTGGACCGAGTCATGTTTAGCAAACCCAATAAATTCATAAAAGTCATCGTCATGATTTGACATTCGACCTCCACCAATCATCTTGACTTTTGAACGGTTTAAGACCCCTTAAAAACAACCAGATTGTGTAGCTTAGTTAATTAGCCAAGTTGTTACTTAGTCAAATTAAGCAATTCTAGGTTAAACAATCAAATAATCATATCAAGCATATAAAACATATAAAGCAGTGGAAATAACAAAGAACACAATGATATGATCACCCAGGAAACCACATGGTAAAAACCTGGGGAGGATTTGACCCATCGATCCTCAAGGCAAAATAGAATTCACTAAGAAAGAATTGAAGTTCTTACAAAAGGACTTACAAGCTCCCCGCTTGACTTCCTAATGCTACCCACCAGTAGAACTTACTGACACGACCACGTGCAAGTTCCGAATCCACGGACTCATTCTTTCTTGAATTCCTCAATTAGCTACAAGCTCCTCGCTTGTTCTTCTTTAAGTTCCAATGGTTGCAACTGTAATGATCTTCAAGATGTTGAAATCATCTCTACCTTGAAAACCTTAAGTTTTGTGTAAAGGAAAGCTCCTCTAAAATCTCACAAGAGATTCCCACAAAACAACAAAGTATGAGCAACAATACAATGTGGACAACCTTCAAAAACGTGGCTAGGGTTTTGTTTAAATACCTAGGGTAAAAACATAAAACCCTAAACGTTTAATGAAGTAGGGCTGAGTTGGAAATTCTGCAGAAAAATCAACCTGTGCGATTTTCGATTGATCGAGCCTGTCCTTCGATCGATCGAGCCAGGCCGAAAGTCCCAAGTACTTCTGTAGCCACTCGATTCCAACTTTACAATAATAAACCAACTTTGAGCAAGCCTAAATAAGACTAAATACATTGTTTTGATCATGGTTTGCCAACATTACAAATTAGAGTTCTGAATACATAAAATCCTAAGACCTTAGAACCTAACAAACTCCCCCTTTGGCAATCCGTGACAAAACATAAACTAAATGCTCAAAGTTTACAATAAAAATCCCTTTACAAAAAGTAATGCTCATAAACCAAATTCAATCCTAACTACTATCCATCAGTTGCAAGTGTAGACAGCAGCCAAATTGAATCAACCTGTATATTCCTGAAATACTCAACAAACGCATAAATGCATGTGTGACAGAAAATAGTATATAAATAGGTATAACATTCTTGTAAGATTCACACAACACAAAATAAAGACATATATCAATGAACAACTCATAAATATAAATCAATAAGCAGTGAATCATGAGACAACAAGAATTAAATAATAATCATGTATATCAATATATCAATCAATGTTACTCCTCCTAACATGAATATCCCCAAAACTGATATACAAAGTGAAGCACCTAGATACAATCTAAAAAACTCCACAAGCTAACAAAAAAAATCTCCCCCTAACTACAAAAAAACTCCTCTACAAGTCAAAACTCCACTCCCCCTTTTTGTGACGGAATGCCAAAGGGCAATCACAAGTCGCCATCAAAAGGAGGTGGTGAAAGTGAATGAAGACGCGCAAAGTCGGCTCGCAGAGCACGAATCTCATCTAGCAGATCCACCAAAATTTGACCATGAGCCGCCTGAACGGTCATGACAGTCTCCAGGGTACGACGAACATCGAAGTCATCCGAAGGAGGTGGAGGAACAGTAGCAGCATCATCATCAGGATCAGGAACAGCCTCACCAGTAGGACCTGTAGAAGAAGAAGGAGGAGGAGGAGCACTACTAGACGGCTCAGACCTAGGGTGTTTAGAACCAGCTCGAAGATGAGCGGCCCTCTGTCTAAGAAAAGTCGCACCTACGGGACCAATAACATGAACGGGCTCAGAGGAAGGGAAGCCATTAATATCAAGATAAAGCAAAATCCTATGAATGAAGATGGGATGCACAAGAGCATGAGAAGTAGATGAACTCCTATAAACTTTGTTCAAAGAACGAAGAAAGAGATGAGGAAAACTAATAGGAGCATCAGTAACTAGAGCGTACAAAAATACACACCTCTCGAGAGGAATGGTGTGAACATGAGAGATGGGCCAGATGGAATGACAGGCTATCCTAAAGAATAGATAATGCAACCCGGAGAGCTCAGCAGAAGTGATCCTAGGATCAGAACCCCACTGGACAGTAGTCCCAGTGATGTAAGACAAAACATCCCTCAGCTCGGGAGACTCAGCATAAGGATAGACAGGATGACGAACCAACGGTACCCCTAGAGCATCAGCCACTACCTGAGGAGTAATGGAGTACTCTACGCCTCATATCCAACTCCTAACTAGAGTGTTGGAATCATAGATGCGGATAGAGATGTTCGAGAAGAACTCTCTAATCAAGGTAGTCGGAGGAGGAGGACCAGACACATCTAACAAAGGTAACCAGCCCCTACGCTCAAAGTTTGCCCTAATGGCAGGATCAAGCTCATCTAGTATAACAGAACGCTCAGCCTAAATCTTCCTCTGAAGATTGAGCTTCTCATAGATCTCTTGGTTTTTCTCACTCGAAAACCTCTATCAGTTAAAGGAAGGTGGGGAAGGAGAAGGGGAAGGAATAGTCCTACGGGCTCTAGTCTTCCTAGGCATGATGCTAAGGAAATGACAGAGACACAAAGAGAAAACCAAAAGAAATCAAGAAAACAAAACCAAGGGCAGATTGCAAGTTAGCACAAAAACAATAGAATGAAAAATCTATATGATGCTTGAACAAATGCAATGTTGTGATGCATGAACTAATGCAGTAAACAGGTTCAAATTAAGTTCAATTACACAAAATTGGCTTGAAAATAGAGTTTCTAACAAAAACCCTAAAAAATTTGAAAACCACTTGAAAAATTTTGCAACAAATTGACGAATTAATCATTACACAATGTTGAAAACAGATTATAATAACTAATTTCATCAATTCAACAAGCCAATTTCATCAATTAAACTCAAGTGAACAAAATCCCCAATTCGGATCAAATAGGAAACCTAGATTTTTCAAATTTTCTCCAAACTCAAAATTGATCAAATTAACCATCAAGGAACAAGTGTATGATGTGTCCCCATAAAAACCCAATGATCAATTGCAGGAAAAAGTGTTTGAATCATCAAGAATTCAAAAAAAATTAAGTCCGAAAATCTCCCTCAAATGCATGAATTTATGCATGAAATCATGAAAATAAAATAAAAAGGAAGGGTAAAAGAGTCTTACCGGCTTGAGGAAAGAGAGATTTTGCAAAAAATTCAGAGGAAAACGACAAAAATCTGACTGTGATGCTTGCCTCGTCGGAGAGAGAAAGGAAAAAGTTTGAAAAGTTTTGAAAAAGTGTTTGAAAAAGTCAGATTTGAACTTTTAAAAAAGCTTCTCCACGATCTTCGATCGATCGAAAATTACATTCGATCGATCGAATGAAACAGTAGTTTTAGAACAAACTAGGGTACTTTTTCAATCGATCGAAAATCAGAATGGATTGATCGAATTGGGCAGAAACTCACAAAAATTTTGAGAAAAATCACTGTTTTGAAAAACGCAAACCTAATTTTGAAAACAACTCCACAAAGCATTTGAACAATGAAAACAAAATGCATGAGTATGAGATGGAATGCTTTTTCAAAAACCCAAATTTTTAAAACCAATTTTCTCAAAAACAAGTTTCAATCATTCTCCATTGAATTTCCTTAAGCAGCAAATATGTTGTGCACAATTCTCAAGATAGTTTCAAGCTTGGTTGGTCAGACCAAAAACACACACACTAGCATGTACAGTGTTTAACAAAGAGTAACTTGTGAAGTGTGTGATACTAGCAAAAACTTGAGATACATGTGAGGTGATATGTGAATAGCAATCAAACACAAAGTCTACACAATTAATCACATAGAATTTAAAAGAGACTATCACCTAAAGAGTTACATCCTATAACTCCCACATCTCCTAGAACAAAAGCTTGCAATCATGTAAGTTTCTTGTATTTTTGCCTCTTATTTATATGAATTGGCATTCAGCTTAATAGTACACACCAGTTTGAATTAAGTGAATTGGCATAAAGCCTAATAGTACACACCAGTTTTAATTTAATTGAGGCTAAACCTTATGATTTAAGACCCCTTAAAAACAACCAGATTGCGTAGCCTAGTTAATTAGCCAAGTTGTTACTTAGTCAAATTAAGCAATTCTAGGTTAAAACAATCAAATAATCATATCAAGCATATAAAACATATAAAGCAGTGGAAATAATAAAGAACACAATGATATGATCACCCAGGAAACCACACGGTAAAAACCTGGGGAGGATTTGACCCACCGATCCTCAAGGCAAAACAGAATTCACTAAGAAAGAATTGAAGTTCTTACAAAAGGACTTACAAGCTCCCCGCTTGACTTCCTAATGCTACCCACCAGTAGAACTTATTGACACGACCACGTGCAAGTTCCGAATCCACGGACTCCTTCTTTCTTGAATTCCTCAATCAACTACAAGCTCCTCGCTTGTTCTTCTTTAAGTTCCAATGGTTGCAACTGTAATGATCTTCAAGATGTTGAAATCATCTCTACCTTGAAAACCCAAAGTTTTGTGTAAAGGAAAGCTCCTCTAAGATCTCACAAGAGATTCACACAAAACAGCAAAGTATGAGCAACAATACAATGTGGACAACCTTCAAAAACGTGGCTAGGGTTTTGTTTAAATACCTAGGGTAAAAACATAAAACCCTAAACGTTTAATGAAGTAGGGCTGAGTTGGAAATTCTGTAGAAAAATCAACTTGTGCGATTTTCGATCGATCGAGCCTGTCCTTCGATCGATCGAGCCAGGCCGAAAGTCCCAAGTACTTCTGCAGCCACTCGATTCCAACTTTACAATAATAAACCAACTTTGAGCAAGCCTAAATAAGACTAAATACATTGTTTTGATCATGGTTTGCCAACATTACAAATTAGAGTTCTAAATATATAAAATCCTAAGACCTTAGAACCTAACAACTTTTAATGCTTTAAATTCTGAAAGACGTAAATTGAAGATAAGAGAAAACAAATTCTAGCCATGCAATAAAGAATGAATTCAAACCTAGAGCCTATAGGATATTTATGCTTAGGGGAAAGCCAAAAATGTTTTCTTGGAGCCGGAGATAAAAGTATTGTATTAGATGTGCTACTTAAAAAAAATAAATAAATAAAAAATAAAAAAAAAAACTCGAATTACAGTATACCTACATACATATCTTGCTACATTAGCTTAGAAAAATTAAATGCTAAATTTTCTGCAAATTCGTTCTTAAAAGATTCATCATCTTGTCAGTTATAGAAGTGTGCTTAAAAGTTCATCATAATGACTAGTATTGGATTTTCCGGAAAGGTAATGCATGAAATTTAGTTGATATACCAACTTCTAAAAGTGTGCCTAGAGCATACTACAAACATTCCACGAGGTATCCTAACATTTACATCTTCTAATTAACACATAATTACATATAGAAGGCCTAACTTCAAGAAGATGTGAGACATCGTTCTAGACTCGTAAAACCACAAGAATTGAACTCTAGAGGCTGTAGAAGATAAATTACTCCTATTCCTTTTTTGTACACATCTTTGAGAATCCAAAATGAGAATTCTCACCCAAAAAAAAGAAAAAAGAAAAAAAGAAAAAAAAGGAATCCAAAATAAGAAAGTTGACTGAGTGACAAAAAAAAAAAAAAAAAATGAAAAAAAGACTTTAAATGCATGAACGAAAAATTATAGCCATCATTATATTAATAAATTGAAGTTGACCTAGTCATGTATAGAAAACCTAATAAATTCATAAAATTCGTCCTCATGATTTTACACTTGTCCTCCACCAATGATCTTGACTTTTAATGCTTTAAATCCTGAAAGACATAACTTGAATATAAGAGAAACTTATATTCTGATAGACCAACATCTAAAAGTGTGCCTGGAGCCTACTACTAACATTCCCTGAGGTATCTTAACCTATATGTCTTCTAATTAACACATAATCACATATAGAATACCTAACTACAAGAAGATTAGAGACATCGTCCTAGCCACGCAAAACCACTAGAATTGAAGTCTAGATTCTAGAGGAGATAGATTAGCCCTTTTCCTTTTCTGTAGGCATCTTCCGGAATTCAAAATGAGAATCCTCCACAAAAAGAAAAAGAAAAAGAAAAAAAAAGACATTAAATGCACGAATGAAAAATTATAGTCATCATTATATTAATTAATTGAAGTGGACTAAGTCTTGTATAGCATAACCCAATAAATTAATAACAGCTGTCCTCATGATTAGACACTCGACCACCACCAATCATCTTGACTTCTAATGCCTGAAATTCTAAAATACGTAACTTGAAGATGAGAGAAAACAAATTCTAGCCATGCAATAAAGCAAGAAAGCAAGAATTGAATCCTAGAGCCTATAAGATACTTATGCTTAGGGTATAGCCAAAAATGTTTTCTTGGAGCTCGAGAAAAAACTATTGTATTTGATGTGCAATTTATTAATAAATAAAAAATAAAAAAAAAAACCTCGAATTACGGCATACCTACATACATATCTTGCTGCATTAGCTTAAAAAAAATAAATGCTAAATTTTCTGCTAATTATTTCTTAAAAGATTCATCATCTTGTCAGTTAAGAAGTGTGCTTAAAAGATTCATCATAATGACTAGTATTGGATATTCCGAAATGGTAATGCATGAAATTTAATTGATATACCAACTTCTGAAAGTGTGCCTAGAGCATACTACTAACATTCCACGAGGTATCTTGACCATTATGTCTTCTAATTAACACATAATCACATATAGAATACCTAACTTCAAGAAGATGAGAGACTTCATTCTAGCCCCGCAAAACCACTGGAATTGAACACTAGATTCTAGAGGAGATAAATCAGCCTTTTTCCTTTTCCGTAGGCATCTTCAAGAATTCAATATGAGAATCCTCCCAAAAAAAAAAAAATGGAATCCAAAATAAGAATATTGACAAAGTGACCAAAAAAAAAAAGACATTAAATGCACGAAAAAAATTTATAGTCATCTTAATATTAATTAATTGAAGTGGACTAAGTCTTGTATAGCATAACCCAATAAATTAATAACAGTCATCCTCATGATTAGACAACACTCGACCGCCACAAATCATCTTGACTTCTAATGCCTAAAATTCTAAAATACGTAACTTAAAGATGAGAGAAAACAAATTCTAGCCATGCAATAAAGCAAGAAAGCAAGAATTGAATCCTAGAGCCTATAGGATACTTATGCTTAGGGTATAGCCAAAAATGTTTTCTTGGAGCTCGAGAAAAAACTATTGAATTTGTTGTGCAATTTATTTTTTTTTTTTAAAAACTCGAATTACGACATACCTACATACATATCTTGCTGCATTAGCTTAAAAAAATTAAATACTAAATTTTCTACTAATTATTTTCTTAAAAGATTCATCATCTTGTTAGTTAAGAAGTGTGCTTAAAAGATTCATCATAATGACTAGTATTGGATTTTCCAAAAAGGTAATGCATGAAATTTAATTGATATACCAACTTCTAAAAGTGTGCCTAGAGCATACTACTAACATTCCACGAGGTATCTTGACCATTATGTCTTCTAATTAACACATAATCACATATAGAATACCTAACTTCAAGAAGATGAGAGACATCATTCTAGCCCCGCAAAACCACTAGAATTGAACTCTAGATTCTAGAGGAGATAAATCAGCCTTTTTCCTTTTCTGTAGGCATCTTCAAGAATTCAAAATGAGAATCCTCCCCAAAAAAAATGGAATCCAAAATAAGAAGATTGACAAAGTGACAAAAAAAAAAAAAAAAAAAAAGACATTAAATGCACGAAAAAAAATTATAGTCATCTTAATATTAATTAATTGAAGTGGACTAAGTCATGTATTGCAAAACCAAATAAATTCATGCTAGTTTTCCTTTTGATTTGACACTTGACCTCCACCAATGATCTTGACTTCTAAGTATTTAAATTCTGAAAGACGTAACATGAAGATGAGAGAAAACAAATTCTAGCCATGCAATAAAGAAAGAATCGAATTAGAGAGCCCATAGGATACTGTTGCTTAGGGGCGTAGCCAAAAATGTTTTCTAGGAGCCTAAGATAAAACTATTATATTTGATGAGCAATTTAAAAAAAAAAAAAAAAAAAATCAAGGTACGGCATACCTACATACATGAATGTTCAATATAGGTATGAAACACCCTTGAACATTTAGACCCCAATTAACAAATTATCAATTCTAGCTTATTGTCAAACAATTAATGTGCGGAACATGAACAGAAGCCAAATACAAAATTGATAGACAATCTAAGCCAAATATAAACACATCCACAGCAGTAAATATAAGGCGGAGATAAAGGAAGGAAGATGCAAACACACGGACAACACACAATGTGTTATCGAAGAGGAAACCGAAGCCCTCGGTGTAAAACCTCTCCGCCGTCCTCCAAACGGTCAAATAATCCACTAAAGAATGTAGTTGGGATGCATAAACAGCAGAAGACCCTTCAAGCCTAATCTACCCAATGTACCTAAGCCCTCCAAGCTTCTTGCTCCAATGAGGTTACGCCAAACCTATTTCTTCTTTAGCTTTCCGGATTCTGCTACTAGACCACAGCATCAACCAATGTGAATTGGTTCCTTCTTAACTGCTTCCCAACAGCACCAAATAAACCTTCTCATGGATATGGGTATGGTGAGAAAAGGATTTGGCTAAAGACCTCTCAAGGATGTAACAATAGAGAGGAAGAGAGTAGAGGAATGTGAAGAGTCTCTAAGGTAAAGATTGTGGATGAATCAATCTTGTTTTTCTCTAGGGTTTCTCTCACAAAATTCTCTCTGGAAGCTCTCTACATTTGGTGGGTATAAGGGTCTATATATAGTGGGGTGAGAAAGGAATGCGAAGAGTCAGTTTTTCCCAAACAGGGTTGGTTGGCAGCTTGGCCTCGCGACTGGTCTGAGTCGTGAGTTCAAGCCGCAAGATAACGGCCTAGCTAGCCTGGTACTTTTGTCCTATAGTACGACAGCTGGCGCGACCCTTTAGCTCCCCTGTGTGCATCTCACGTACCTGTAGTTGGCGACTTGCCAGTTGCGAGTCAGCCACGAGTCCTAGCCACGAAACTCTGCCTTCTTGCACATGCTTGAACTTTTCTTCACATCTTCTCACACACTACCCTTACAATAATCCCACCTAAATATAGGGTTACTAATTGCTGAATTACAAGCAAATTGGCACGGAATAAAGCCAACAAGATGGTTGATTAAATTCAACCTTACAATCTCCCCCTTTGGCTATTCCGTGACAAAACCCTACAACAGACTCTAGACTTAACGCGTGAGTTGGGAACAGTTGAACAAAACTCACTCACACCTAATTCTCGATTCTGAAAAGCTCTTGAAACATATGAACAAGTAACTCCTGAAACACAACAACATAATAATATCATTGTATGCAGAAAACTTGAAATGCATATGGAGCAATAAAAGCATGATCAAGCAAAAATGGACTTAAGTAATAAAGCAATAAATCATGGCTTAATCAAACAAGCAATCACTATACAAAAGTGATCACTATGCTCATTCACACAAGGAATGAACATCCGGACATGCAAGCTAATAAGCTTCTATGCAAAGTATCATTTGCATGTCCAACACTCAACCAATGTAAACAACATATATGCATCTAGGAACAATCCTACAAGGGCACAAGAGTGATGTATTTAAGAAAATGCAAAACATTAACAAGTACGTAAGCCACAAAGCAAGGCTACAAAGCAAAAAGATTGCATTGCATGGTACAAACCATAAAAGCCTACAAACTGCATAAGTGCATGGAAACAAACCCTTAAAGCTTACAAAAGCAACATGGGTAAAAAATAACCATAACACAAAAACTGAATAAACAACATAATATATATAAACCAAAAGTATAAGAACTGTATCCACACAGATAGATATAAACAAGAAACATAAGTTAGTCTATCCAAAAACAAAAACAAAAAGTATGTATGATAACATCCTGAACACACAACTCCCCCTTCCAATATGCACATCTTCTCCTTCTCCTTCCTGTGTCTCCCCCTTACTATATGCTATCGCTCTCCTCCTTTTTGTCAGGAATAGCTAAAGGCTCTCCTCTAACTTTTGCTGAATAGTATCTAGCTGTGTTTCAATAGCCATGAGACACACTTGAACTTGATTGTTAGTTGTGTAGATAAGCCGGTGTAATTCAGAGATCCGCTCAACTACATTTTCAATCAAGTGGCTTTGCCTTGGCATTTGAAATCTAGGGGGAATAGATGGAGCACTAGTGGATTGTAAAGGTGTAGCTGAGCTTTGGCCAGATGGAGTGACTTGTTCACTCTTAGGTGCTTTAGAGTGGCTCTTACTTGCTTGAAGAGTGTATAAAGATATTGATCGAGGACGAGATGCAATTTTGCCATCTGATGGAGGATTGACACCTTCACGAAGGATGATCTTCATGATGAGACTGTAGAATTCATTCGTGCTGCTGATCGAGCCGCTGTTTTCCCAATGATCTAAAAAATGTGGGCACATATGTCAATTGGAACACTAGTAATGAGGTCACACAAGAATTTAGCCCTCCCAAGACTGATGAAGGCAGTGTTTGACAGCGGATAGAGGTTGGAAAACATGATCAGCTTTAAGGTTGTCAGTTCAGGCGAAAAAGATGCAGTGCCTATAGAAGAACCTGTGCTTCCCACTTAATGTTCACTCCCAAGAACTTAAAGAATTTCTTGAGCCTGAAGAACTCTATCATCATACGGAGTTCGATTTGCATTTTCAGGTCTGGTGATGCGAAGAACCCTTGCAATATAGTCTGCATTGATGGAGAATTCTGTTCCTCAAACCCAGCATTTTAGCTCTACCCCTGTGTATCTGGCATTGGCGTAGAATTCCTTGATCAATTCTTCTATTGGATCCTCAAAGTTGCCAAAAAGATCAGCCCAATCTCTTTCTTCAAAAATCCTAGGAATAAATGTTGTCCCCAGGGTGTCAAACTGCAAGGTTGAATTTAATCAACCATCTTGTTGGCTTTATTCCGTGCCAATTTGCTTGTAATTTAAGCACGTAGTAATCCTGTATTTAGGTGGGATTATTGTAAAGGTAGTGTGCGAGAAGATGTGAAGAAAAGCTCAAGTATGTGCAAGAAAACAGAGTTTCGCGGCTAGGACTCGCGACTGGCAATCTGCTAATTGCAGGCACGTGAGGTGCACACAGGGGAGCTGAAGGGTCGCACCAGCTGTCGCACTACAGGACAAAAGTCCCAGGCTGACTAGGCCGTTATTTCGCGGCTTGAACTCGTGACTCAGATCAGTCGCGAGGCCAAGCCGCCAATCAGCCCTGTTTGGGAAAAACTAACTCTTCGCATTCCTTTCTCACCCCACTATATATAGACTCTTATACCCACCAAATGGAGAGAGCTTCTAGAGAGAATTTTGTGAGAGAAACCCTAGAGAAATACAAGATTGATTCATCCACAATCTTTACCTTAGAGACTCTATAAATTCCTCTACTCTCTTCCTCTCCATTGTCATACCCTTGAGAGGTTCTTTGCCAAATCTTTATCTCACCACACCCACGTCTATGAGAAGGTTTATTTGGTGCTTTTGGGAAGCAGTTAGGAAGGAACCAATCTACATTGGTTGATGCTATGGTCTAGTAGCGGAATCCGGGAAGCTAAAGAAGAAATAGGTTCGGCATAACCTCATTGGAGCAAGAAGCTTGGAGGGCTTAGGTACTTGGGTAGATTAGGCTTGAAGGGTCTTCTGCTGTTCATGTATCCCAACTACATTCTTTAGTGGATTATTTGACCGCTTGGAGGGCGGCGGAGAGGTTTTACGCCGAGGGCTTCGGTTTTCTCTTCGATAACACATCGTGTGTTGTCCGTGTGTTTGCATCTTTCTTTCCTTTATCTTTGCCTTATATTTACTGCTGTGGATGTGTTTATATTTTGCTTAGATTGTTTATCAATTCTGTGTTTGGCTTATGTTCATATTCCGCACATTAATTGTTTGATAATAAGCTTGAATTGATAATTTGTAATTTGGGGTCTAAACGTTCAAGGGTGTTTCATACCCATATTGAACATTCACAAACTTGACAACTCATTCCACAATGGGAGGGGCCTTTACAAAAATATTTGTGTAGGTCTTTGAGTCAATGGGTGTCCTGAATTTCTCAATTGTAGAGTCTCTAGATGACTGAGACGAGAGTTGTGTCCTTTTAGCCACCGGTGTTGATGGATCATCAGTTGCAATGGCTTTGCCTTTTGATGAGCGGCGAGTCATCTGTAAAAGAATAGACACACAGTAAAGAAACAAATGGAATACCACAGGGTACCAACATTAACTTGATTAGATTCAGAGAAGAATGTGAATTCGAGAGATTTCACTAAATCACAGAATAACCCGAGAGATTTCAAACTTAATAACACAAAGGCGACACAGAAGTATCGTGTGAAACAAGGGAGTAGGAATGGTGATGTTCAGTTACAACTCAGTGTCAAGTGATCACTGAATACCACAAAGACACACACTGACATAGAGACAAACTACCATGAGCATTATATGCAAAAATCAGTATAGTCATGAACCATTTCAGAGAGCACAAAAACCCCATAAAATATCATTAATATAATCACTAACTATTCAAAAAGAATCAACTCCTAACCAAATAACACTCAACAGACAGAGACAAAGACATGAACGAACATGCTTTAAATCAAAACATAATGTCATCAACAACACCTACAGAAACATGAAAATAACTCTAAAATCATGAAATCTGAAGTGAGAAAGAGAAAACCCATACCTTTTTCTTGAAGATTGAAGACAAAAAAAGAAAAGTAGAAATGGAGGATTTTCGAAGAACAACACGGAGTGTTTGAGAGGGTGAAAAGTTGAAGACAATGAACTGTTACTAATTTTCGAGGGAAAAACTAAAAAGTTTTTGAAAACTGACTTAAAAACGCAAAATACACGTTTTTCGCGATTGAAGTAAGTCGCCAGTAAGTCGTTAGGGTAAATCGTGAAACACTTTGAAACCAAAAGTTTTGAAAAATCTTCTAAGTGTTTTTCACAACTGGAAGGTCTACCTGCGAGATAGTTGCAAGCTGAGCTGCGAAAATCTCTATCTACCCCTCGCAACTGGACCTTTCACCCGCAAACAAGTCGCCACACGTAGCCGCGAAAAATATAAAAACTCAAATTTTGAAGAATTTTCTAAGTCTTTGTCACGACTAGAGCATTAACTCACCAGTAAGCTGTGAAAAATCTCTGAGTGGGCTCGCGACTAGGACATGCGACTGGGCTAACCCGCGACTTAGTCGCCAAAATAGGGGAAACAGTTTTTGAAATTTTTGACATTTTTGTAAAACAAAATACTTTCCAAAAACAGCTAAAACACTTAAAAATCTTTTTGTGTTTGATCAAACAAAGATTGAGCATGACAAAAAGACATTTAATTAAGTACAATCACACAAATGGATATGGCATTCATTGAACATAGACTTGTGTGATGTGTGTGGATATAAAAAATGAGATAGTCCTTAGTCCAATGTGAAGCTTCAATGATCAATTCAATCAAGGCATACACAAATAGCACTAGATAATGTGACCTATCTCAATTATAGAAACATGCATATATGACCTCCCACGTGAACTTGATTACATTCTTTGAAGCTTTTCATTTGGGTCCATTTACATAATGACATTTGAGCTTTTTGAATCAAAATCTCATTGTGAGATTGATGCCTGAAATTTTTTATATTTCAATTGATGAGTTAGCCTTTGGCTTTTTGGATATCATACATTTTTATTTTGGTCGCTTTCCCTTTTTCCTAGTCAAATAGTAGTATGTGCGATAGGCTTTTGCAGCTCTATATCTCTTTTTATTTGGAAATTGACATTTAGAGAGCTCTTATAAGCAAAAACATAAAATAAAAGAGTGGGAAGATATATAGGCATGAGTCTATGCATGTCTCAAGATCAACAAAATCATTCACTAATCATTCATAACAAGGTTGAAGATCTATTTACAACAATCACATAGATTTCAAAATTTCTCCCACAATGATATGAGTGCATATGGAACAAGCTAAGCTCGTAGATGCACAAAGCCATTAGTACAAAGGTACAAGGTAAAACATGCTTTGAGATAAAACTCAACAAAGTTGATCAAACTTTTTGGATTTTCTACTTTTTATGTGTTTTTGAATTTTTGACACAAGAAAAATAAAGATTGATCAAAACAAAATCAATAAAGTAAAAGTCAATTTAAGCAAAACTCATAAACAAAAATTTCCAACTCAAACTTGCAAGAAGCAAAACAACCAAGCATATACACAAAATATGGGAAGTATTAATGCATGGACATGTTGTAATGCTTATGCATGAGTACCCTTCGTCACCCACACATCACGTGCGTTTGGGGTGATATCCTGCATTGGGTATGAGAGTTAGGACTTTCAAACCTTCATGTGAAGCTTTCCAGGTAATTGGTGAAGGCATCGATCATCTTCATCACGTCCATCATTCCTGGATCACGGTTTTGACTTCTTGGTTGCTCACAACCCCAAGACCTCATGTCATTTCTTCTTCCTCGTGAGCGAGGTGCACTTGCATTGTTCACTGCTCTTAGTTTTTAACAGTTGGGTCTGGTATGTCCTTGCAATCCGCAATAGTGACAAACATAATTCGATCCAAGACCACTTTGTGATCTTGGGAGTGATCTTCCTCTAGCTTCAAATATGGCTTCTGATTGATTACGGGACTTAATGACCACCCGTTGATTAGCCACTTGCTTCTTCTTTTCAAACTTAACTTTCTCAGGAATATGCTCTTCCACCACTGTCTCTTTTGCCTTCACAAATTTTATTTCTTTGGTGACATTGACCGATGAGCTACTTCCTCCGGTATAACCCAAACCAGATTTGTCAGAGAAGTTTTTTTTAGAAGAGATAACATCTTCCAGCTTCTTGGAGGAGACCCTTTTTATCTTGGCTTGTGCTTGCATAACCTCTTGCTCAAGAATCTTACTTTGGTATAAGCTTCCGATAGCTCACCATTTAGTGTCTCAATTTCACACTTTGCCTCCTTATATCTGGTCAGGAGACTTTTGTAGTCCTCCTCAGCTTTCTTCATCTTCTTCACAGCCGCCTTTGCCACCCTTGTATACTCTCCCGATCTCTCAATAAGTAAGGTGTAATTCTCTTGAAGACTATCTGTATTTCTATCCTCTTCAGCATCTGATTCCTCAACAATCCCTAAGGATTCATCATCGCTGTGTTCTCCAAGTTCTTGTACAAGTTGATTCAGGTCCTCCGAGGACTCAACATGCTTAATAGCCATAAATGTGGAGTAGTTTCCTTCTCCATCACAGCTGTTCTCAGAGTCAGAATTTGATGAGTCCGAATCACTTAAAGTAGTGGCATAGGCCTTTCCCTTCGACTTCAAATAATTTGGACATTCCTTTTTGAAGTGCCCATATCCATTACATTCGAAGTATGTAATTCCTTGTGAGGATTGGGAATCTCTACCCTCTTTTCTTCTGAACTCTTTCTTTTCCTTTCCGGAATTCTGAAATTTTCCTTTGTCACCAGATTTCCCACTATTTTTGAGCTTTAAGAATTTTCGGAAGTTCTTTACAAGGTATGCCACATCTTTGTCTACTACATCCTCTTTCGAAGAGTCATGAGGCACCATTCTCTCATCAATTGTTTTAAGAGCAAGGGATTTGCTCTTCTTCTGTGTAGGCAGGGACAACTTATATGTTTGCAAAGAACCAACCAGCTCTTGAACCTTAATGTCGTCAAGATCTTTGCTCTCTTCAATTGCTATAACTTTGGCTCGGAAACTCCCTGGTACTGACCGAAGAATCTTCCTTACTATTTTTGAGTCCTCCATCTTTTCCCCCAAATTGAATTTCCCAACAACCACTTCATTCAATTTACTGTAAAACGAATCAAAAGACTCATCCTCACTCATCTTTAGCTCCTCAAAGCGAGTGGTCAACATTTGAAGTTTGGTATCCTTCACTTTCTTAGTCCCTTCATAAGTTGTCTCCAGAATCTCCCATGCTTCCTTAGCAATGGTGATATGTGAAATCCGGTGAAATTCTTATGGGGAGACACCACAGAAAATAGCATTCCATGCCTTACTATTTGCATTGGCCGCCGCAAGAGCAGCCTTATCCCAAGTAGACTTGGCAGCCTTCGGCTTTGTCCAACCTACTTCAACTGCATCCCACACAACATCATCAATAGAACACAGAAATGCTCTTATTCTAACTTTCCAGAAAGCATAATTGTTACCATAAAAAAATGGTGGTACATTAAGAGATTGAGACCTATCTATCTCAAATGGGGTCAGGGATCACACTTAGGTATTTAAACCACAACAAGTGTACCCACTCTGATACCAATTGAATGTTCAATATGGGTATGAAACACCATTGAACGTTTAGACCCCAATTAACAAATTATCAATTCTAGCTTATTGTCAAATAATTAATGTACGGAACATGAACATAAGCCAAATACAGAATTGATAGACAATCTAAGCCAAATATAAACACATCCATAGCAGTAAATATAAGGCAGAGATAAAGGAAGGAAGATGCAAACACACGGACAACACACGATGTGTTATCGAAGAGGAAACTGAAGCCCTCGGTGTAATACCTCTCCGCTGCCCTCCAAGCGGTCAAATAATCCACTAAAGAATGTAGTTAGGATACATGAACAGCAAAAGACCCTCCAAGCCTAATCTACCCAATGTACCTAATCCCTCCAAGCTTCTTGCTCCAATGAGGTTACGCCAAACCTATTTCTTCTTTAGCTTCCCAGATTCCGCTACTAGACCATAGCATCAACCAATGTGAATTGGTTCCTTCTTAACTACTTCCCAACAGTACCAAATAAAGCTTCTCACGGATATGGGTATGGTGAGAAAAGGATTTGGCTAAAGACCTCTCAAGGATGTAACAATGGAGAGGAAGAGAGTAGAGGAATGTGAAAAGTCTCTAAGGTAAAGATTATGGATGAATCACTCTTGTTTTTCTCTAGGGTTTCTCTCACAAAATTCTCTCTGGAAGCTCTCTACATTTGGTGGGTATAAGGGTCTATATATAGTGGGGTGAGAAAGGAATGCGTTAGGACATATGTGGTTCACATGTTAAGAACATATGTCATACTTATTTATGTAAATTGGCTAATCCTTTAATAAAATGCATTCTAATTGTAATTGGGTAGTTCTCGATGTTTTTAATACTTCAAGAAACAAGGTTTCAAGATCAAGTGTTGAAGTCATCAAGTCTGTCCAAGAAAAACAAGCTGAAGTGCATTTTCATTAAAGCTCGACACCTTCTCGATAGCTCCTTGACACCTACTATCTGTCGAGATTTAAAAAATCATATTTTTTGATCTGATTTCTTGGGATCCGTGAATATGTTTTTGGGCCTTCTTTTCTTCTAACCCTAAACATATAAAAGGATTGTTTTAAGAGCCGTCAACATAGACGCAAGTTGCAAAAGCATTGAGCAATCCTTGTTCAAGCAAATTGTGATCAAAGACAAAGTTCTTGACCTAGTTCATCTTCTCTGAAGAAGTTGCTGTGTATTTGCACCAAAGGGTTTTGTGACCAAGCATCTTCCGGATCTTCATCGCATAGGATGAACTGAAGAACTTTGCAACCAACCTCTCCTTCTAAGTTGGTGTTTGAAGTCGCGTACTGGGATCCGCGCATTTGGTTAGTCACGTACTTGGGAGTTGTGCATTAAAGGTGGAAATTGTCACTGCAGATTAAGTCCAATTGGGTATTGGGGTAAGGGTTCAACTATAGGTTGGTAAGGTACTTGGGATTCCTTTACTTGTAACCGCTTGATTTGATAATAGTGGAGTTTCGGGAGTGGTGACCTGAAAATCACCCAGTGGGGTTTTTGCCGTTAGGGTTTTCCCTATTCGTGAACAAATCACCATGTTATTTTATTTCCACTGCATAATTAGTTTATTGGTGATTTGTTTGTGCTGCCACACAAATTGCATGATAAATTGATTAATTAATAACTTGGCTAATTAATTAATTGGTTTAATCACAAGGGGTCATTCAGTTTGTGGCCTATCAAATGCGAAGAGTCAGTTTTTCCCAAACAGGGCTGGTTGGCAGCTTGGCCTCGCGACTGGTCTGAGTCGCGAGTTCAAACAACGAGATAACGGTCTAGCCAACCTGGGACTTTTGTCCTGTAGTGCGACAGCTGGCGCGACCCTTTAGCTCCCCTGTGTGCATCTCACGTGCTTGCAGTTGGCGGCTTGCCAGTCACGAGTCAGCTGCGAGTCCTAGCTGCGAAACTCTGCCTTCTTGCACATACTTAAGCTCTTCTTCACATCTTCTCACACACTACCCTTACAATAATCCCACCTAAATACAGGGTTACTAATTGTGGAATTACAAGCAAATTGGCACGGAATAAAGCCAACAAGATGGTTGATTAAATTCAACCTTACAATACATATCTTGGCACATTAGCTTTAAAATATTAAATACTAAATTTTTTGATAATTTTTTGTGCTTAAAAGATTCATCTTGTATTGTATTTGATGTGCTTTTTATTTAAAAAAAAAAAAAAAAAACTCGAATTACGGCATACCTACATACATATCTTGTTGCATTAGCTTAAAAAAATTAATTGCTAAATTTTCAGCTAATTAGTTCTTAAAAGATTCATCATCTTGTCAGTTACAGAAGTGTGCTTAAAAGAGTTATCATAATGACTTGTATTGGATTTTTCGAAAAGGTAATGCATGAAATTTAATTGATATACCAACTTCTAAAAGTGTGCCTAGAGCATACTATTAACATTCCACGAGGTATCTTGACCATTATGTCTTCTAATTTACACATAATCACGTATAGAGTATCTAACTTCAAGAAGATGAGCGACAACGTTCTAGCCATGCAAAACCACAGGAATTGAACTCTAGAATCAAGAGAAGATAAATCAGCCGTATTCCTTTTTTTTGTAGGTATCTTTAAGAATCCAAAATGAGAATTCTCAAAAAAAGAAAAAAAAAAGAAGAAGAAGAAGGAATCCAAAATAAGAAAGTTGACAGAGTGACAAAAAAAAAAATAAATAAAAAAAGTCATTAAATGCACGAACGAAAAATTATAGTCATCATTATATTAATTAATTGAAGTGGATTGAGTCTTGTATAGCATAACCCAATAAATTAATAACAGCCGTCCTTGTGATTAGACACTCGACCTCCACCAATCATCTTAACTTCTAATGCTTGAAATTTTGAAATATGTAACTTGAAGATGAGAGAAAACAAATTCTAGCCATGCAATAAAGTAAGAATTGAATCCTATAGCCTATTGGATACTTATGCTTAGGGGATGGCCAAAAATGTTTTCTTGGAGCCCGAGATAAAACTATTATATTTGATGTGCTATTTATTTTAAAAAAAAAAAAATTCGAATTACGACATACCTACATACATATCTTGCTGCATTAGCTTAAAAAAAAAAATTAAATGCAAAATTTTCTGCTAATTAGTTCTTAAAAGATTCATCATCTTGTCAGTTACAGAATTATGCTTAAAAGATTCGTCATTTTGACTAGTATTGGATTTTCCAAAAAGGTAATGGACGAAATTTAATTGATAGACTAACTTCTAAACGTGTGCTTAGAGCTTACTAACTAACATTCCACAAGGTATCTTGACCTTTATGTCATTTAATTAACACATAATCACATATAGAAGGCCTAACTTCATGAAGATGACAGACATCGTTCTAGCCACGCAAAACCACATGAATTGAACTCTCGAGTCAAGAGAAGATAAATTAGCCCTATTCGTTTTGTGTAGGCATCATCAAGAATCCGTAATGAGAAAGTTAACTGAGTGACAAAACAAAAAATGAAAAGAATTTAAACGCACCAACAAGAAATTATAGTCATCATTATATTAATTAATTGAAGTGGACCTAGTCATGTATAGAAAACTCAATAAATTCATAAAAGTCATCCTCATGATTTTACACTCGACCTCCACCAATCATCTTGATAAAACTATTGTATTTGATGTGCTACTTATTTAAAAATAAAAAATAAAAATAAAAAAACTCGAATTACGGCATACTGACATACATATCTTGCTGCATTAGTTTTAAAAAATTAAATGCTAAATTTTTTGCAAATTAGTTCTTAAAAGATTCATCATCTTGTCAGTTACGGAAGTGTGCTTAAAAGATTCATCATAATGACTAGTATTTGATTTTTCGAAAAGGTAAAGCATTAAATTTAATTGATAGACCAACTTCTAAAAGTGTGCCTAGAGCATACTACTAACATTTATGTCTTCTAATTAAGATATAATCACATATAGAATACCTAACTACAAGAAGATGAGAGACATCGTTCTAGCCACGCAAAACCATTGGAATTGAACTCTAGATTCTAAAGGTTATAAATCAGCCTTTTTCCTTTTCTGTAGGGATCTTCAAGAATTCAAAATGAGAATCCACCAAAAAAAAAAAAGACTTTAAATGCACGAACGAAAAATTATAGTCATCTTAATATTAATTAATTCAAGTGGACTAAGTTATGTATTGCAAAACCAAATAAATTCATGCCAGTTTTCCTTTTGATTTGACACTTGACCTCCACCAATGATCTTGACTTCTAAGTATTTAAATTATGAAAGATGTAACATGAAGATGAGAGAAAACAAATTCTAGCCATGCAATAAAGCAAGAATCGAATTCTATAGCCCAAAGGATACTTTTGCTTATGGGCGTAGCCAAAAATGTTTTCTAGGAGCCTAAGATAAAACTATTATATTTGATGTGCAATTAAAAAAAAAAAAAAAAACTCAAAGTATGGCATACCTACTACGTACATATCTTGGTGTATTAGCTTAAAAAAATTAAATATTAATTTTTTTTTGCCAATTAGTTCTTAAAAGATTTATCATATTGTCAGTTATAGAAGTGTGCATAAAAGATTCATCATATTGACTAGTATTGGATTTTCCAAAAAGGTATTGCAAGAAATTTAATTGATAGACCAATGGCAAAAAATGTGCTTAGAGCTTACTACTAACATTCCACAAGGTATCTTGACCTTTATGTCATGTAATTAACACATAATCACATATAGAAGGCCTAACTTCAGGAAGATTGGAGACATCGTTCTAGCCATGCAAAACCACAAGAATTGAACTCTAGAGGCTAGAGAACAGAAATCAGCCCTATTCCTTTTTTGTACATGTAAGGTTGAATTTAATCAACCATCTTATTGGCTTTATTCCGTGACCAATTTGCTTGTAATTTAGCACTTAGTAACCCTGTATTTTGGTGGGAAAATTGTAAGGGTAGTGTGTGAGAAGATGTGAAGAAAAGCTCAAGAGTATGCAAGAAAAACAGAGTCTCGTGACTGGATCTCGCGGGTGAGTCGCGGCTTGCAAGTCGCCAAAAGTTCACACACGTGCCAAGCATGGCAGAAGCTGAAGAGTCGCGCCAACTGTTGCATTATAGGACAAAAGTCCCAGGCTGGCCAGGCCGTTAGCTCGCGGCTTGAACTCGTGACTTGACCCAATCGCGAGGTCAAGTCACCAAAATGCCTTGTTTGGCAAAAACTGACTTTTGCATTCCTTTCTCACCCTACTATATATATACCCTTATACCCACCATATTGAGAGAGCTTCTAGAGAGAATTTGGTGAAAGAAACCCTAGAGAAAAACAAGATTGCCTCATTCCCAATCTTCACCTTAGAGACTCTGCAAATTCCTCTTCTCTTTTCCTCTCCATTGTTATACCCTTGAGAGGCCTTTAACCAAATCCTTATCTCACCACACCCATGTCTGTGAGAAGGTTCATTTGGTGCTGTTGGGAAGCAGTTAGGAAGGAACCAATCTACATTGGTTGATGCTATGGTCTAGTAGCGGAATCCGGTAAGCTAGAAAAGAAAAAGGTTCGGCGCAACCTCGTTGGAGCAAGAAGCTTGGAGGGTTTAGGTATTTGGGTAGATTAGGCTTGGAGGGTCTGTTGCTGTTCATGTATCCCAACTACATTTTCTAGTGGATTATTTGACCGCTTGGAGGGCGGCAGAGAGGTTTTACACCGAGGGCTTCGGTTTCCTCTTCGATAACACATCGTGTGTTGTCCGTGTGTTTGCATCTTCCTTCCTTTATCTTTGCCTTATATTTACTGCTGTGGATGTGTTTATATTTGGCTTAGATTACTTATCAATTCTGTTATAAGCTAGTTATCATGTTCTGCATATTAACTGTTTGATATAAAGCTTGAATTGGTAATTTTGTTTTTGGGGTCTAAACATTCAAGTCGTCCAAGGTTGATGTAACTTGTGCTTGACAATGGATAGAGATTGTTGCACATGATTGTTGACATAAGCCTTAATTCTGGAGAAAGTGATGCCACATTGATTGACGATCCACTGGAAGAGAATTCCAAATCAGCTCCTAATGCTCTCCGAAGTGTGCCCTCATTTGGAATCAAATCATCATAGATAGGTGGGATAGGAAGTATGGGCCGGTTGACGTGAAGAATTTCAGAAAGATAAATCGGAGTTACCGAGAACCGCTTTCCTCTAACCCAGCACTTGATCACTTCTCCTTCTACAATAGCATTGGCATAGAACTCTTTCACCATGTTCTCATAGGCATCTTCAAGACCGGAGAGAAGAAAATTCCAGTCTTTTGTGGTAAACCATGTCGGAATTTCGGTATCTAACAGAGATGACTGATCAACGGCTCTTTTAGCCAACAAGGTAGCATCCTAAAAATGGTTCTGAAAGGATTCAAAAGCAGCATAAGACCTAAACAAGTTAGGATCAAACATTCTTGTTTGAAAACGAGCTCTTTTTGGTATAGGAGAATCTTCATCAACATCAATGATTGGCTCTTTCCCTTTGTTGTTGCCACCTTTCACAGCTGAAGTCTTGAATGGTGACGTATTCACTTTGCAACATGGATTATCAAAAAGGAAACACCCAAAAAAAATCTAGACCACTATTAGAATAGGGTTAGAATCAAAGCATGTGCATGTGGAGAAACTCTAAGAATTTGGGATTTTTGGGTCCAAGTATGACAATGAGTGTGTGTGGGTGTCAATAGAGACATAATGAACTCACAAGAGTAGTAAAACAAAATAGGCTCAAAGACAAATACCATTTCACAAACTGAGACTCAAATGCGAAAGGAAACTATATCAATTGTACAGATCCATTACAAAAATTACAAATCAACAACTTAGCTCATACAAAAATGTTCAAGTCATGAATAATGAAGTGAAAATTTGAAAACCCATACCTTTATCTCGATGATTGAAGGGAAAATGGTGCAATAATGAAGGATTTCACAGATTAGCATGGCGAGTTTCAGAGAGAGAAATGGGGAAGACAATGAACAGTCACAAAGTACGAGGGAAAAACTGAAAAGTTTTTTGAAAACTGACTTTAAAACGCAAAACACGCGTTTTTCGCGACTTGGTCAAGTCGCCATTAAGTCGCCAGAGTAAGCCGCGAAACACTGTGAAGGTAAGAAATTTGAAAATTTCTCCAAGTGTTTTTCGCGATTGGAAAATCTACCCGCGAAAGAGTCGCGAGCTGAGCCGCGAAAATCTGTGAGTGCCCCTCGCGATTGGACCTTCCACCCGCGAACCAATCGCCAATCTGAGCCGCGAAAAATGCAAAACTCAAATTTTGAAAAATTTTCTAAGTCTTTTTCGCGACTTGGTTACTGACTCGCTAGTGAGCCGCGAACAATCTCTGAGTGGCCCTCACGACTGGAACTTGCGACTGGGCCAACCTGCGACTTAGTCGCCAAAACAGGGCAACATTGTTTTTGAAATTTTTGACATTTTTGTAAAAACAGAGTACATTCCAAAAACAACTAAAAACACTCAAAAATCTTTTTGTGTTTGATCAAAAAAAGATTGAGCATGTGAAAACACATTTAATCAAGTACAATCACACAAATGAATATGGCATTCATTGAACAAAGACTTGTGTGTTGTGTGTGGATATCAAAAATGAGATGGTCCTTAGTCCAATGTGAAGCTTCAATGATCAATTCAATCAAGGCATACACAACTAGCACTCGATCATGTGACCTATCTCAATTATAGAAACATGCATATATGACCTCCCACAAAAACTTGATTACATTCTTTGAAGCTTTTCATTTGGCTCCATATTCAACATATCATTTGCACTTTTTAAGCAAAAAAAATCTCATTGAGAGATAAATGCCTGAAATTTTTGATATTTCAATTTATGAGATAGCCTTTGGCTTTTTGGGCATCAAACATTTTATTTTGGTCGCTTTCCCTTTTTCCTAGTCAAATACTAGTATGTGCGACAGGCTTTTGCAGCTCTATATCTCTTTTCATTTGGAGATTTACATTTAGAGAGCTCTTTTAAGCAAAAATAAAAATAAAGAGTGGGAAGATATATAGGCATGAGTCTATGCATGTCTCAAGATCAACAAAACCATTCACTAGTCATTCATGACAAGGTTGAGGATCTATTTACAATAGTCACATAAATTTCAAAATTTCTCCCACAATGATACGAGTGCATAGAAGACAAGCTAAGCTCATAGATGCATAAAGCCATTACTACAAAGGTACAGGGCAAAATATGATTTGAGACAAAACTCAACAAAGTTTATCAAACTTTTTGGATTTTCTACTTTTTATGTGTTTTTGAATTTTTGACACAAAAGCAGTAAAGAATAGATCAAAAACAAAACAAAAAGAACGTAAAAACATTTGAACCAATGAATGCAATGCATAAAAGACCACAAGAGAATGTGTGCCCTACAAATATGGTAGCTCAATATAAAGAGGTAAAGCACATAGCACACATGAGTTTCAAGGGATTGTACCAACACCAATGGTCTTGCGGAGAGATTCAAACCGAGGACCATCGAGAGGCTTAGTGAAGATATCTGCCTTTTGATTATTAGTGTGTATAAATTCAAGACAGACAACTTTTTCTTCCACCAAATCACGAATAAAATGATAGCGTATCTCTATGTGTTTTGACTTCGAATGCTGAACAGGATTCTTTGAGAGATTTATGGCACTGGTGTTGTCATAGAAAACACACATAGTATCTTAAGGAATCCCGTAATCATGAAGAAGTTTCTTCCTCCAAAGAAGTTGTGTGCAGCAATTTCCAGCGGCTATGTACTCTGCTTCAGCTGTAGAAAGAGACACTGAGTTTTGTTTCTTGCTCATCCAAGAGACAAGATTGTTACCAAGGTAGAAGCTACCTCCTGAAGTACTCTTTCAATCATCTATACTCCCAGCCTAGTCTGCATCTGAATACCCAGCAAGACAAGCATTTGAGCCATTGGAATACCACAACCTATAATTTGGAGTACCATTGACCACCTGTGTAATTCTTTTTACCGCTGTCAGGTGAGATTGCTTAGGAGCGGCTTGATATCTAGCACAAACACCGACACTTAATGCAATATCCGGTCTACTTGCAGTAAGATAGAGTAAGCTCTCGATAATACTCCTATACAAGGTTGGACTCACTTCCTCCCTGGAAGAATCAACATTCAGTTTTGTGGACGAACTCATAGGAATGGAGGCATGCTTCTTGGAGTCTAGTCCGAACTTTTTGACAATATTTCTAGCATATTTCTCTTGTGAAACAAATATGCCTTCCTTCTTTTGTTTGACTTGAAGGCGTAAGAAGAAGGTAAGCTCTCCCACCATACTCATCTCAAATTCTTTCTTCATCTCTTTAGAAAACTCTACGGCTCGTTCATCAACGGTAGCACCGAATACTATGTCGTCAACATACACCTGGGCCATTAGAAGGTAGTCTTCATCATTCTTGACAAACAGAGTTCGATTAGCATAACCTCTTTTGAAACCTCTTTCCAGGAGGTAATGGGTGAGCCGATCATACCAAGCTCTAGGAGCTTGTTTTAAGCCATAAAGGGCTTTCTTCAATCTCAACACATGGTCAGGGAAGTGAGGATCCTCAAAGCCTTTAGGTTGTTCAACAAACACTTCCCCATTCAGATATCCATTTAGAAACGCACATTTAACATCCATTTGATAGAGTTTGAAGTTCATACTACAAGCAATGGACATAAGAATTCGAATGGACTCAAGTCTAGCAACAGGTGCAAAGGATTCATCAAAGTCTACTCCTTCTACTTGAGTGTATCCTTGAGCCACTAACCAAGACTTATTCCTGATAATTTCTCCATCTTCATCTGTCTTGTTTTTGAATATCCATTTGGTGCCGATGACATGAACATTTTCAGGTCTTGGTGCAAGTTCCCATACATCATTTCTCATAAATTGGTTCAGCTCTTCATGCATTGACTCTACCCAATTTTCATCCTAGAGAGCTTCTTCTACCCTTTTTGGCTCGAATTGGGCAAGGTAGCAGTGGTATGTGACATGATTAGCCAGGAGTACGTTTCCTTTTCTGAGTCAAAGACCTTCATCTAATGATCCAATGATGTTACTATCCGGATGGTTCTTAATCACTCTTGATGATGGCTTCTTTGATGTGGAGACTTCATCATTCCGGGAAATGGGAGGATGAACTTCTGGAGGAGTGAGAGGGCTAGAAGTTCCTTGTGTCGATCTAGTCTCCCTTCTTGGTATAGGGGGTGTGGACTCTTTTTCCGGTGATTCTTTCTCAATATCCTCATCTTGTGACATGTTGTCCTCAACCTCCCCCTTCTTCAGGTTCGACCCTTCATCATCATCACTTTCTTTTTTAGATATGGTGTCATCAATCACCACATTTATAGACTCCATTACGGTCTTAGTGCGCTTATTGAACACCCTATACGCTCGACTATTTAATGAATAGCCTAGAAATATCCCTTCATCACTTTTAGCATCAAATTTTACGGGATTCTCTCTATCATTGAGAATATAACATTTGCCCCCAAATATTTGGAAATACTTCACTTTTGGCTTCTTTTCTCTCCAAATTTCATACAATGTCTTCTTCGTTCCTGCTCGGAAATAAATCCTATTCCCAATGTGACATGAAGTGTTCACAGCTTCAGCCCAAAACTTCTGTGGAAGGTTTTTGTTGAGTAACATTACTCGAGCTATTTCTTGAATCACCCGGTTCTTCCTTTCAACTACTCCATTCTGCTGTGGAGTCTTTGGGGCTAAGAATTCCTTCTTGATACCGTGTTCATTGCAAAATGCTTCAAACTTTGCATTTTCAAACTCTTTCCCATGGTCACTCATGATTTTGATGATAGGTACTCCCTTTTCATTCATCAGTCTCTTGCACAATTTTTCAATCTTGTCACATGCTTTTGATTTCTCTCTAAGAAAATCCACCCAAGAATACCTTGAGAAATTGTCAACTACTACCATAATATAACGCTTTCCACCCATGCATTCTGTTCTTGTTGGCCCCATCAAATCCACATGCAGTAATTCTAAACATCGAGAAGTTGTAACCACATTTACTTTAGGATGGCTTGACTTTGTTTGTTTTCCCAATTGACATGGACCGCAAACATTCTTCTCAATTTTCCCAAACTTAGGTAGACTGACCACAGCTTCAAGCTTTGAGACTTTTGCCACTTGTTTGTAATTTGCATGTCCAAGTCGTTGATGCCACAACTCTAAAAGATTTACCCGAGCACTCCGACAAGCTATGCTGGGTTTGGGAATAACCCCATAACAATTATCGATGGTACTTAGTCCCTTCAGAATTTGAACACCTTCTTCATTCAATATTAGACACCCTTTCTTTGAAAATTGGACTAAGAACTCTTCATCACAAATCTGGGTGATACTCAGCAAGTTCACTTTTAGTCCTTTAGTATACAGCACATCAATCAACAGAGGCAATCCCGGAATATCCACCATTCCCTTTCCAAGAACTTGAGAATGACTACCATCTCCAAATGTTACAAATCCATCTTCCTTCTCATTAAGAGTTTTGAACAAAGATTTTTCTCTAGTCATATGCCTTGAACAACCACTATTAAGATACCACAAACATGAATTAAATACTTTCAAAGCGGTGTGAACAAAAAGACATGCATGAGAGAGACATTCTTGACCTTCAAAGCATGACTCATTTTCCTTTATTTCATTCAAGGATGATTGTAGTTTCCTTTTAAGATGATCAAGTTCATCACACAGGTGTCTATTTCTCCTTTTATACTTATAGACTAAGGACTTTGACTCACATAGGCTGTTATGTATATCATGGTTCCTATGAACTAGGGATTTCAGCATGTGACAGAAGATTCTAGCATGTTTCTTTGATTTAAATAACTCTAAAAACACATTACTAGAACATTCTTCAAATATGCTCACAGTGTCATTTTCACAAATATTTTACAATCCTTCATGGTGGTTTTTACAAAATCACTTTTCAAAAACACACCAAGGGGTCTAGAATCACACTTAGGTATTAAAACCACATCAAGTGTACTCGCTTTGATACCAATTGAAAGTTCAATTTGGGTATGAAACACCCTTGAACGTTTAGTACGCATCTTCAAGAATCCAAAATGAGAATCCTTAACCAAAAAAAAAAAATGGAATCCAAAATTAGAAAGTTGACTGAGTGACCAAAAAAAAAAAAAAAAAGACTTTAAATGCATGAATGAAAATTTATAGTCATCATTATATTAATTAATTGAAGTGGACTGAGTCATGTTTAGCATACCCAATAAATCCATAAAAGTCATTGTCATGATTTGACATTCGACCTCCACCAATCATCTTGACTTTTAATGCTTTAAATTCTGAAAGACGTAAATTGAAGATAAGAGAAAACAAATTCTAGCCATGCAATAAAGAATGAATTCAAACCTAGAGCCTACAGGATACTTATGCTTAGGGGAAAGCCAAAAATGTTTTCTTGGAGCCGGAGATAAATGTATTGTATTTGATGTGCTACTTACTTTAAAAAAAAAATTAATTGAAAAAATAAAAATAAAAATAAAAACTCAAATTACGGCATACCTACATACATTTCTTGCTGCATTAGCTTAGAAAAATTAAATGCTAAATTTTCTACAAATTCGTTCTTAAAAGATTCATCATCTTGTCAATTACCGAAGTGTGCTTAAAAGATTCATCATAATGACTAGTATTGGATTTTCTGAAAAGGTAATGCATGAAATTTAATTGATATACCAACTTCTAAAAGTGTGCCTAGAGCATACTACTAACATTCCATGAGGTATCCTAACATTTACATCTTCTAATTAACACATAATTACATACAGAAGGCCTAACTTCAAGAAGATGCGAAACATAGTTCTAGACACGCAAAACCACAAGAATTGAACTCTAGAGGCTAGAGAAGATAAATTAGTCCTATTCCTTTTTTGTACACATCGTCAAGAATCCAAAATGAGAATTCTCACCCAAAAAAAAGAAAAAAAGAAAAAAAAAACGGAATCCAAAATAAGAAAGTTGACTGAGTGACAAAAAAAAAAAATTTGAAAAAAAGACTTTAAATGCATGAACGAAAAATTATAGCCATCATTATATTAATTAATTGAAGTGGACCTAGTCATGTATAGAAAACCCAATAAAATCATAAAAGTTGTCCTCATGATTTTACACTCAACCTCCACCAATCATCTTGACTTTTAATGCTTTAAATTCTGAAAGACGTAACTTGAAGATAAGAGAAAACAAATTTAGCCATGCAATAAAGCATGAATTCAATCCTAGAGCATACAGGATAATTATGCTTAGGGGACAGCCAAAAAAGTTTTCTTGGAGCCCGAGATAAAACTATTGTAATTGATGTGCTACTTATTAAAAAAAAAAAATCAAATTATGGCATACTTATACACATATCTTGCTGCATTAGTTTAAAAAAATTAAATGCTAAATTTTCTGCTAATTAGTTCTTAAAAGATTCATCATCTTGTTAGCCACGGAAGTGTGCTTAAAAGATTCATCATAATGACTAGTATTGGATTTTTCGAAAAGGTAATCCATTAAATTTAATTGATAGACCAACTTCTAAAAGTGTGCCTGGAGCCTACTTCTAACATTCCCTGAGGTATCTTGACCTATATGTCTTCTAATTAACACATAATCACATATAGAATACCTAACTACAAGAAGATTAGAGACATCGTCCTAGCCCTGCAAAATCACTGGAATTGAACTATAGATTCTAGAGGACATAAATCAGCCTTTTTCCTTTTCTGTAGGCATCTTCAAGAATTCAAAATGAGAATCCTCCCAAAAAAAAAAAAAAAATTTGTAATCCAAAATAAGAAGATTGACAGAGTGAAAAAAAAAAGACATTAAATGCACGAAAAAAATTTATAGTCATCTTAATATTAATTAACTGAAGTGGACTAAGTCATGTATTGCAAAACCAAATAAATTCATGCCAGTTTTCCTTTTGATTTGACACTTGACCTCCACCAATGATCTTGACTTTTAAGTATTTAAATTCTGAAAGACGTAACATGAAGATGAGAGAAAACAAATTCTAGCCATGCAATAAAGAAAAAATCGAATCTGAGAGCCCATAGGATACTTTTGCTTAGGGGCGTAGCCAAAAATGTTTTCTAGGAGCCTACGATAAAACTATTATATTTGATGAGCAATTAAAAAAAAAAAAAAAAAAAACTCAAGGTACGGCATACCTACATACATATCATGGCGCATTAGCTTAAAAATATTAAATATTAAATTTTTTACTAATTTGTTCTTAAAAAATTCATCATCTTGTCAATTACAAAAGTGTGCTTAAATGATTCTTCATATTGACTAGTATTGGATTTTACAAAAAGGTAATGCAAGAAATTTAACCGATAGAGTCATAGACCAACTTCTAAAAGAGTGCATAGAGCTTGCAACTAACATTCCACAAGGTATCTTGACCATTCAGTCATCTAATTAACACATAATTACATAGAGAAGGCCTAACTTCAAGGAGATGAGAGACATCATTCTAGCCACGCAAAACCACAGGAATTGAACTCCAGAGGCTAGAGAAGATAAATCAGCCCTATTCCTTTTTTGTATGCATATTCAAGAATCCAAAACGAGAATCCTCAACCAAAAAAAAAAAAAAAAAAAAGGAATCGAAAATAAGAAACTTGATAAAGTGACAAAAAAAAAAAAAGACTTTAAATGCACGAACGAAAAATTAAAGTCATCATTATATTAATTAATTGAAGGGGATTGAGTCATGTCTAGTAAAACCCAATAAATTAATAATAGCCGTCCTCATGATTTGACACTCGACCTCCAGCAATCATCTTGACTTCTAATGCTTCAAATTTTGAAAGACATAACATGAAGATGAGACATAACAAATTCTACCCATGCAATAAAGCAAGAATTGAATCCTAGAGCCTATAGGATACTTATGCTTAGGGGATAGCCAAAAATGTTTTCATGGAGCTCGAGAAAAAAACTATTGTATTTGATGTGCAATTTATTATTATTTTTTTTTTAAAAATCGAATTACGGCATACCTACATACATGTCATGCTGCATTAGCTTAAAAAAATTGAATGCTAAATTTTCTACTAATTATTTCTTAAAAGATTCATCATCTTGTCATACAGAAGTGTACTTGAAAGATTCATCATAATGACTAGTATTGGATTTTCCGAAAAGGTAATGCATGAAATTTAATTGATATACCAAATTCTAAAACTATGCCTAGAGCATAATACTAACATTCCACGAGGTATCTTGACCATTATGTCTTCTAATTAACACATAATCACATATAGAATACCTAAACTCAAGAAGATGAGAGAGATCGTTCTAGCCACGTAAAACCACTGGAATTGAACTCTAGAGTCTAGTGGAGATAAATCAGCCTTTTTCCTTTTTTGTATGCATATTCAAGAATCCAAAATGAGAATTGTACCAAAAAAAAAAAAAAAGGCTTTAAATGCACGAACGAAAAATTATAGTCATCATTATATTAACTAATTGAAGGGGATTGAGTCCTGTATAGCAAAACCCAATAAATTAATAATCGCTGTCCTCATGATTTGACACTCAACCTCCAGCAATCATCTTGACTTCTAATGCTTTAAATTTTGAAAGAAGTAACTTGAAGATGAGACAAAACAAATTCTAGCCATGCAATAATGCAAGAATTGAATCCTAGAGCCTAAAGGATACTTATGCTTAGGGGATAGCCAAAAATGTTTTCATGGGGCTCGAGAAAAAACTATTGTATTTGATGTGCAATTTATTTATAAAAAAAAAAAAAAACTCGAATTACGGCATACCTACATACATATCATACTGCATTAGCATAAAAAAATTAATTGCTAAATTTTCTGCTAATTAGTTCTTAAAAGATTCATCATCTTGTCATACAGAAGTGTGCTTGAAAGATTCATCATAATGACTAGTATTGGATTTTCCGAAAAGGTAATGCAAGATATTTAATTGATATACCAACTTCTAAAAGTGCGCCTAGAGCATAATACTAACATTCCACGAGGTATCTTGACCATTATGTCTTCTAATTAACACATAATCACATATAGATTGCCTAACTTCAAGAAGATGAGAGACATCGTTCTAGCCACGTAAAACCACTGGAATTGAACTCTAGAGTCTAGTGGAGATAAATCAGCCTTTTTCCTTTTTTGTACGCATATTCAAGAATCCAAAATGAGAATTGTCCCAAAAAAAAAAAAAAAAAAGACTTTAAATGCACGAACAAAAAATTACAGTCATCATTATATTAACTAATTGAAGGGGATTGAGTCATCTATAGCAAAACCCAATAAATTAATAACAGCTGTCCTCATGATTTGACAGTCGACCTCCAGCAATCATCTTGACTTATAATGCTTTAAATTTTGAAAGACGTAACTTGAAGATGAGACAACACAAATTCTAGCCATGCAATAATGCAAGAATTGAATCCTAGAGCCTATAGGATACTTATGCTTAGGGGATAGCCAAAAATGTTTTCGTGGGGCTCGAGAAAAAACTATTGTATTTGATGTGCAATTTATTTATAATAAAAAAACTCGAATTACGGCATACCTGCATACATATCATACTGCATTAGCATAAAAAAATTAATTGCTAAATTTTCTGCTAATTAGTTCTTAAAAGATTCATCGTCTTGTCATACAAAAGTGTGCTTGAAAGATTCATCATAATGACTAGTATTGGATTTTCCGAAAAGGTAATGCATGATATTTAATTGATATACCAACTTCTAAAAGTGCGCCTAGAGCATAATACTAACATTCCACGAGGTATCTTGACCATTATGTCTTCTAATTAACACATAATCACATATAGATTGCCTAACTTCAAGAAGATGAGAGACATCGTTCTAGCCACGTAAAACCACTGGAATTGAACTCTAGAGTCTAGTGGAGATAAATCAGCCTTTTTCCTTTTTTGTATGCGTATTCAAGAATCCAAAATGAGAATCATCCCAAAAAAAAAAAAAAAAAAAAAAGGCTTTAAATGCACGAACGAAAAATTATAGTCATCATTATATTAACTAATTGAAGGGGATTGAGTCATGTATAGCAAAACCCAATAAATTAATAATCGCTGTCCTCATGATTTGACACTCGACCTCCAGCAATCATGTTGACTTCTAATGCTTTAAATTTTGAAAGATGTAACTTGAAGATGAGACAAAACAAATTCTAGCCATGCAATGATGCAAGAATTGAATCCTAGAGCCTAAAGGATACTTATGCTTAGGGGATAGCCAAAAATGTTTTCATGGGGCTTGAGAAAAAACTATTGTATTTGATGTGCAATTTATTTAAAAAAAAAAAAAAAAAAACTCGAATTACGGCATACCTACATACATATCATACTGCATTAGCTTAAAAAAATTAATTGCTAAATTTTCTGCTAATTAGTTTTTAAAAGATTCATCATCTTGTCATACAAAAGTGTGCTTGAAAGATTCATCATAATGACTAGTATTGGATTTTCCGAAAGGGTAATGCATGATATTTAATTGATATACCAACTTCTAAAAGTGTGCCTAGAGCATAATACTAACATTCCACGAGGTATCTTGACCATTATGTCTTCTAATTAACACATAATCACATATAGAGTGCCTAACTTCAAGAAGATGAGAGACATCGTTCTAGCCACGTAAAACCACTGGAATTGAACTCTAAAGTCTAGAGGAGATAAATCAGCCTTTTTCCTTTTTTGTACGCATATTCAAGCATCCAAAATGAGAATTGTCCCAAAAAAAAAAAAAAAAGACTTTAAATGCACGAACGAAAAATTATAGTCATCATTATATTAACTAACTGAAGGGGATTGAGTCATCTATAGCAAAACCCAATAAATTAATAACAGCTGTCCTCATGATTTGACACTCGACCTCCAGCAATCATCTTGACTTATAATGCTTTAAATTTTGAAAGACGTAACTTGAAGATGAGACAAAACAAATTCTAGCCATGCAATAATGCAAGAATTGAATCCTAGAGCCTATAGGATACTTATGCTTAGGGGATAGCCAAAAATGTTTTCATGGAGCTCGAGAAAAAACTATTGTATTTGATGTCCTATTTATTTTTTTTTTTAGATAAACTCGAATTACTGCATACCTACATACATATCTTGCTACATTAGCTTAAAAAAATTAAATGCTAAATTTTCTACTAATTATTTCAAAAAAGATTCATCATCTTGTTAGTTAAGAAGTGTGCTTAAAATATTCATCATAATGACTAGTATTGGATTTTCCGAAAAGGCAATGCATGAAATTTAATTGATATACCAACTTCTAAAAGAGTGCCTGGAGCATAATACTAACATTCCACGAGATATCTTGACCATTATGTCTTCTAATTAACACATAATCACATATAGAATACCTAACTTCAAGAATGAGATACATCGTTCCAGCCACGTAAAACCACTGGAATTGAACTCTAGTGTCTAGAGGAGATAAATCAGCCTTTTTCCTTTTTTGTACACATATTCAAGAATCCAAAATGAGAATCGTCCGGAAAAAAAAAAAAGAAAAAATACTTTAAATGCACGAATGAAAAATTATAGTCATCATTATATTAATTAATTGAAGGGGATTGATTCATGTATAGCAAAACCCAATAAATTAATAACAGCCGTCTGCATGATTTTACACTCGACCTCCAACAATCATCTTGACTTCTAATGCATTAGATTCTGAAACATGTAACTTGAAGATGAGACAAAACAAATTCTAGCCATGCTGTTAGGTTCTAAAGACTTAGAAACTAATGTATTTAGAACTCTAATGTATAATGTTGGCAAACCATGATCAAAACAGGTGTTTAGTCTTGTTTTAGACTTACTCAAAGTATGTTGTTTATGTAAAGTTAGAATCGAGTGGCTGCAGAAGTATTAGTGACTTTTTGTTTGGCTCGATCAATCGAAGCTTAGGCTCGATCGATTGAATCTCGGGCAGAACGTTTTTCTGCAGAATTTTCCAACTCAACCCAAGCCCATTAAGGATTAGGGTTTCAGATCTACTTCTCCCACTATACAAAGGAAATCCTAGCCATGTTTTTAGAGGAGCTCTGGTTGCTCATATTGCTGTTTGTGTGAATCTCTTGTGAGATCCTTGAGGAGCTTTCCTTCACATAAACTTAGGGTGTTTAAGGTAAAGATATTATCAACACCTTGATGATCAACTTAGTTGCTGCCATTGGAGTTTAAAGAAACACAAGCAGGAGTGCTTGTATCTTGTGGAGAATCCAAGAAAAAAGGAGTCTGTGGATTCGGAGCTTGCATGTGGTCGTGTCAGTAAGTTCTACTGGTGGGTAGCAATAGGAACACAAGCGGGGGTGCTTGTAAGTCTTATTGTATGAACTTCGATTCTTTCAAGATAGTGGATTCAAGTTTACCTTGAGGATCGCTAGGTCAAATCCTCCCCAGGTTTTTACCGTGTGGTTTCCTAGGTCATCATATCTTGTGTTCTTTATATTTCCGCTGCTTTATGTGCTTGATATGATTATATGCTTGTGTTAACCTAGATTTACATAATTTGACTAAGTTAATCACTTGGCTAATTAACTAGGTTAATTCAATTATTATTTTAAGGGGTCTAAAAACCTAACAAGTGGTATCAGAGCGGGTAGCTCTTCTGTTTTAGATCTTTTGATCTAAGAACTGATCCTTGATCCCTGTTGTCATGGATAATTTGAAGTGTCTTTCTGATCTTGTTTCTACTCATGCTTCTGTTGATTTTATTGATGCCTGTGAAACTCTTCGTAAGGAATTATTGAAATCTTCGAAAATTGCTAAGAAATTCAAGGAAGAGTTAAAATTGGCTAATCTTGAAAAAGAGGAATTGATTGTTAGATTAGATGAATCTAATAAAAGGAATGAATTTTTTAGAAATCAAATTTCCTCTCAAGATGAGAAGATGAAAAGCTTGGAACAAGAGTTAGTTGAATTTAAAGCTAAAATTGAAAATTTGACTAGTACCAAGCCTGCTGATGATAACAGATGTGTTTCTGTTTCTCTTAAGCCTAAAGCAGAAAAAGTTTGTATCCCTCCTTTCAAGAGGAATAATAAAGAAAATGCTTATTTTGCTAGGATAGACAAAGGTAAAAGTTCTGATGTAGACGCTGAAGTTTCTAAACCTAAGTCTAAACCTACTGTTAGAGAGCATAATAAATCTATTTTTGTGCCTACTTGTCACCGCTGTGGTGTTGTTGGTCATATTAGACCAAATTGTTCTTTGTTGAGGCAAAAACCAAAATCTGAGACTAGATTTGCTGTTAAGAATACTGTTGTTCCTAAATTTGTTCTTGTTTGCCACTTTTGTGGTGTCCGTGGTCACATTCGTCCTAATTGTCATAAATTGAAACTTAAGCATTCTGTATGTCAATCTAGGATATGTGATGATATTTCTCCTGCCATAAGTCCAAATAAATTGTTTCATATGCTTTTGAAAAATTCAAGCTTGTTGGCTTGTGAAAGGAATTTGTAGGATTTTAGTCTTTCTCAAAAGATTGGTGTAATCTCTTAAATACACTTTGCTTCACATGGATTTTCACCTACAAAGCCGAAGCCTCGTGCTATATGGGTGAGAAAAGATTCTCTAAGGTGAGTGTTGCTAACTTGTCCCTGTTTTAATTCTTTCAATTGTTTGTGGACATGTCTTGTTTCTGTTTTTGGTTGTTTTATTTAGGTTTTTTTTTTTTTTTTTTTTTTTTTTTTTTTTTTTTTTTTAAATCCAAAAACATTGAAAAATTTCAAAAAAAGACAAAAATATTTTTATTTTGTGTCTTGTTTTATTTGTTTTGAGGATTACATGAGTTATGTTATCTCTCTCTTGATTTAGAACATGCTTGACATTGTGGAGAAACTTGAATAGTATGTGTTATATAAGTGCTAAGCTATTTCTGATTTTGTGTGAGTATGTACTAGTTTGTACATGTACTCAAGGGTTACTTAAGAAATTAATATTTCTTGTTTGTGTACCCTCTATAGCTTGGTTAAACACTGTCATGCATTGCATTTGCATTTTTAATCATTTAGCACAATGTGTGTTTTTGGTTCTTGGTCATAAATTTTTTAACCAAAAAGGTTTTTGTGTTTTGTATTATATCTTGGATTTATAATCACGGTTGGCCATATTATCTTTACATAACAAGTTTATGTACCTTGTTTAGCTTGGATGAGCTTATTTTATTGCACTCTACTAGTTTGAGCTTTGTAGTGCATGTTGTGTGGGAAGATGTTTATAGTTTTTGATCACTTTGTCTTGGTCTTGAAATCACATGCCTTTGATTGTTGGACTTAATCCTTTTGAGAAAGGCATAACTAACCATCTCACCACTGTTCATTAGCCAATTATGAACACCTTAGTGCATATCATAAGATTTTGTGCTCGAGAAAGTGTAGCACATGCACAAAAAGAACATAAGGTGTAGCCTCGGATTAATTGCTTAATGCTTAAAATTGGTGTGTACTATTAGGCTTGATACCAAATCACATAATTAAAATTGGTGTGTATATTATGAGGCAAAATTCAAGAAACTTACATGATTGCAAGCTTGTTTTCTAGGAGACGTGAGAGTTATATGATGTAACTCTTTAGGTGAGAGTCTCTTTCAAATTCTATGTGATGAATTTTGTAGACTTTGTATTTGATTTCTATTCACATATCACCTCACATTTATCTCAAGCTTTTGCTAGTTGCACACACTACACAAGTTACTCTTTGCTAAACTTGGTACATTATATTGTGTGTGATTTTGTTGTGGCCATCCAAGATTAAAAGTTCCTTGATCTTAATGCAAAATGTGCTTAAAGTTTGAGAAATTGGACATCCTAGAGCTTGAATGTACCCGAATTGGGGATTTTGTTCAAATTGGGTTTATTTGATGAAATTGGCTTGTTGAATTGATGTAATTGATCATTATATTGTGTATTCTAGCTTGTGTGATGATCAATTGGTCAAATTTTTCCTAAAATCTTAACAAGTGGTTTTTAAATTTTGGGGTTTTTGTTAGAAACTCTATGCTCAGGCCAATTCTGTAAAATTGAACTTAGTTTTACTGCATTAGAGCATACATCATGACATATTTTTTTGCATCATTTTTGTTTAGGATTCACATGCATTGCATTGATTTATGTATCCATCTTGCAGTTTTGCAGTCATATCTCTCATTGTTTTCACACATAGTATACACTTTGCTACATTGGGTACTCAACTCGATTCAAAAATTGATTGATTAATTTTTGAGTTCTATACTTTTAGTATATGCTATTTGATAGGCCACAAACTGAATGACCCCTTATGATTAAACCAATTAATTAATTAGTCATCATTGTATTAATTAATTAAAGTGGACTGAGTCATGTATAGCAAAACCCAATAAATTCATAAAAGTTGTCCTCATGATTTGACACTTGACCTCCACCAAACATCTTGACTTTTAATGCTTTAAATTCTAAAAGATGTAAATTGAAGATGAGAGAAAAGAAATTCTAGCCATGCAGTAAAGCAAGAATTGAATCCTAGAGCCTATAGGATACTTATGCTTAGGGTATAGCCAAAAATATTTTCTTGGAGCTCGAGATAAAACTATTGTATTTGATGTGCTATTTATTTATATATATATATATATATAAAAACTTGAATTACGGCATACCTACATACATATTTTTTTGCATTAGCTTAAAAAATTTAATTGCTAAATTTTCTGCCAATTAGTTCCTAAAAGATTCATCATCTTGTCAGTTACAGAAGTGTGCTTAAAAGATTCATCATAATGACTAGTATTGGATTTTCCGAAAAGGTAATGCGTGAAATTTAATTGATATACCAACTTCTAAAAGTGTGCCTAGAGCATACTACTAACATTCCACGAGGTATCTTGACCATTATGTCTTCTAGTTAACAGATAATCACATATAGAATACCTAACTTCATGAAGATGAGAGACATCGTTCTAGCCACGTAAAACCACTGGAATTGAACTCTAGAGTCTAGAGGAGATAAATCAGCCTTTTTCCTTTTCTGGCGGCATCTTCAAGAATCCAAATGAGAATTCTCCCCAAAAAAAAAAAAAAAAAGGAATCCAAAATAAGAAACGTGATTGAGTGAAAAAAAAAAAAAAAAAAAGACTTTAAATGCATGAACGAAAAATTATAGTCATCATTATATTATTTAATTGAAGTGGACTGAGTCATGTATAGCAAAACCCAATGAATTCATAAAAGTTGTCCTCGTGATTTGACACTTGACCTCCGCCAAACATCTTGACTTTTAATGCTTTAAATTCTAAAAGGCATAAATTGAAGATGAGAGAAAAGAAATTCTAGCCATGCAATAAAGCAAGAATTGAATCCTAGAGCCTATAGGATACTTATGCTTAGGGGATAGCCAAAAAATTTTTCTTGGAGCCCGAGATATAACTGTTGTATTTGATGTGCTATTTATTTAAAAAAAAAAAAAACTCGAATTACGGCATACCTACATATATATCTTGCTGCATTAGCTTAAAAAAAATTAAATGCTAAATTTTCTTCTAATTAGTTCTTAAAAGATTCATCATCTTGTCAGTTACAAAAGTGTGCTTAAAAGATTCATCATATTGACTAGTATTGGATTTTCCAAAAAGGTAATGCATGAAATTTAATTGATAGACTAACTTCTAAACGTGTGCTTAGAGCTTACTAACTAACACTCCACAAGGTATCTTGACCTTTATGTCATCTAATTAACACATAATCACATATAGAAGGCCTAACTTCAAGAAGATGAGAGACGCTGTTCTAGCCACACAAACCCGCAAGAATTGAACTCTAGATTCTACAGAAGATTAATGAGCCCTATTCTTTTCTTTTTCTGTTGGCATCTTCGGGAATTTGAAATGAGAAAGTTGACTGAGTGACAAAACAAAAAACGAAAGGGCTATAAACGCACCAACAAGAAATTATAGTCTTCATTATATTAAGTAATTGAAGTGGACTAAGTCGTGTATTGCAAAAACCAATGAATTCATAACAATTGTCCTCTTGATATGACACTCAACCTCCACCAACAATCTTGAGTCCCATGTCTTTTAACTCTAGAAGATGTAATTTGTTGATGAGAGAAAACCAATTCTAGTCAGGCAATAAAGTATGAATTGAATCCAAGAGCCCATAGGATACTTATACTTAGGGGCATGGCCAAAATTTTTTTGTCGTAGCCTGAGATGGAACTATTATATTTGACGTACCTACATACCTATTCGGGTGCATCAGCTTAAAAAAATTAAATGTTAAATTTTTTGATAATTAGTTCTTAAAAGATTCATCATCTTGACAGTTACAGAAGTGTGCTCAAAAGATTCATCATATTGACTAGTATTGGTGTAAGGTTGAATTTAATCAACCATTTTGTTGGTTTGATTCCTTTCCAATTTGCTTCTAATTCAGCATTTAGAAACCTTGTATTTAGGGGGGAATCATGTAAGGGTAGTGTGTGTGAGAGTGTGAAGAAAAGTTGAAGAGTGTGCAACTCAGCTGGGCCTCGCAACTGGATCTCGCAACTGGCTCGCGGCTTGCAAGTCGCCAAAAGAGGCACACATGTGAAGCATGTAGAGGAGCTGAAGAGTTACGCTAGCTATTGCATTATAGGACAAAACTTCCAGCTGGCTAGGCCGTTATCTCACGACTCAGTCAAGTTGCGAGGCCAAGTAGTTAGTTCACTTTATTTTGGAAAAATTGACCTTTCGCATTCCAAACACACAATGGTATATATACCCCTTATACCCATGTATTGTAGAGAGCTTCTAGAGAGAATTTTGAGAGAGAAACCCTAGAGAAAAACAAGATTGACTCATCCACAATCTTCATCCTTGTTTCTCCAAATTCATCTACTCTCACCCTCTCCATTGTTACATCCTTTAGAGGTACATTTAGCCAAATCCTTTTCTCACCATACCCATATCTGTGAGAAGGTTATTTGGTACTTGGGAAGCAGTTAGGAAGGGACTGATTGATATTGGTTGATGCTATGGGCTATAGCGAGATCCGATAAGCTAGAGAGGACAAAGGTTCGACGTAACCTCGTTGGAGCAAGAAGCTTGGAGGGCTTAGGTACACTGGGTAGATTAGACTTGGAGGGTCTTCCGTTGTTCATATATCCCAACTTCATTCTCTAGTGGATTATTGATTGCTGGGAGGGCGGATGAGAGGTTTTATGCCGAAGACTTCGATTTCCTCTTCGATCACACATTGCTATGTTGTCTTTGTGTTTGCATCTCTCTTCCCTTTATCTTTGCCCTTTAATTTCTACTGTGGATGAGATTTTATTTGGTTTAGATTGTTCTATCAATTCTGTTTTAGCTTATTTACTTATTCTGCACATACATTGTTTGTTAATAAGCTAGAATTGGTAATTTGTAATTCGGGGTCTAAACATTCAAGGTGTTTTACACACATAATTGAACATTCAATTGGATTTTCCAAAAAGGTAATGCATGAAATTTAATTGGTAGACCAATTGCTAAAAGTGTGCTAAGAGCTTACTACTAACATTCCACAAGGTATCTTGACCTTTATATCAACTAATTAACACATAATCACATATAGAAAGCCTAACTTTAGGAAGATGAGAGACATCGTTCTAGCTATGCAAAACCACAAGAATTGAACTCTAGAGTCTAGAGAAGATAAAATAGCGCTATTCCTTTTCTGTAGGCACCTTCAACAATCCAAAATGAGAATCCTCAAAAAAAAAAAAAAAAAAAAAAAAAAAAAAAAAAAAAAAAAAAAAGGAATCCAAAATAAGAAAGTTGACCAAGTGACAAAAAAAAAAAAATTTTAAATGCATGAACGAAAAATTATAGTCATCATTATATTAATTAATTGAAGGGGATTGAGTCATGTATAGCAAAACCCAATAAATTAATAACAACCATCCTCATGATTTGACGCTCGACCTCCAGCAATTATCATGACTTCTAATGCTTCAAATTCTGACAGACATAACTTGAAGATGAGAGAAAACAAATTCTAGCCAAGCAATAAAGTAGGAATTGAATCCTAGAGCCTATAGGATACTTATGCTTAGGGGATAGCCAAAAATGTTTTCTTGGAGCCCGAGATAAAACTATTGTATTTGATGTGCTATTTATTTCAAAAAAGAAAGAAAAAACTCGAATTACGGCATACCTATATACATATCTTGCTACATTAGCTTAAAAAATTTAAATGCTAAATTTTATGCTAACTAGTTCTTAAAAGATTTATCATCTTGTCAATTAAAGAAGTGTGCTTAAAAGATTCATCATATTGACTAGTATTGGATTTTCCGAAAAGGGATTGCATGAAATTTAATTGATATACCAACTTCTAAAAGTGTGCCTAGAGCATACTACTAACATTCCACAAGGTATCTTGACCTTTATGTCTTCTAATTAACACATAATCACATATAGAATACCTAACTTCAGGAAGATAAGAGACATCGTTCAAAACCACTGGAATTGAACTCTAGAGTCTAGAGGAGATAAATTAGCCTTTTTCCTTTTCTGTTCGCATCTTCAAGAATACAAAATGAGAATCCTCCAAAAAAAAAAAAAAAAAGGTGAATGTTCAAAATGTGTGTAAAACCACCTTTGAACGTTTAGACCCCAAATTACAAAAAATCAATTCAAGCTTAATATCAAAAGATTAACATGCGGAACATGAACATAAGCTAAATATAGAATTGATAAACAATCTAAGCCAAATATAAACACATCCAAAACAGAAAATAAATGGCAAAGATAAAAGGAAGGAAGATGCAAACACATGGACAACACACGATGTGTTATCGAAGAGGAAACCAAAGCCCTCGGCGTAAAACCTCTCCGCTACCCTCCAAGCAGTAAATAATCCACTAAAGAATGTAGTGGGATACATGAACAGCAGAAGACCCTCCAAGCCTAATCTACCCAGTGTACCTAAGCCCTCCAAGCTTCTTGCTCCAATGAGGTTGCGCCGAACCTATTTCTTCTTTAGCTTACTGAATTCCGCTATCAACCATAGCATCAACCAATAGACATTGGTTTCTTCCTAACTGCTTCCCAAAGCATCAAATAAACCTTCTCACGGATATGGGTATGGTGAGAAAAGGATTTGGTAAAGGACCTCTCAAGGATTTTACAATGGAGAGGGTTAGAGTAGAGAAATTTGAAGAGTCTCTTAGATGAAGATTGTGGATGAATCAATCTTATTTTTCTCTAGGGTTTCTCTCTCAAAATTCTCTTTGGAAGCTTTCTACATTTCGTGGGTATAAGGGTTTATATATAGTGGTGAGTTTTTGGAATGCAAAGAGTAAGTTTTTCCCAAACAGGGTGTTCTGGCGGCTTGGCCTCGAGACTAGTTTGAGTCGCGAGATCCAGTCACGAGTTACTGGCTTGGCCAGCCTGGGACTTTTGTCCTGTAGTGTGACAGCTGACGTGACCCTTTAGCTCCCCGCATGCTTCTCACGCGTGCTGCAGTTGGCGGCTTCTAGTCGCGAGTCACTCGTGAGTCCTAGCCGCGAGACTCTGCCTCCTTGCACAAACTTGAGCTTTTCTTCACATCTTCTCACACACTACCCTTACAAGAATCCCACCTAAATACAGGGTTACTAATTGCTAAAATACAAGAAAATTTGGCACGGAATAAAGCCAACAAGATGGTTGATTAAATTCAACCTTACAATCTCCCCCTTTGGCTATTCCGTGACAAAACCCTACAACAGACTCTAGACTTAACGCGTGAGTTGGGAACAATTGAACAAAACTCATTCACATCTAACTCTAGATTCTAATAAGCTCTTGAAACATATAAACAAGCATCTCCTAAAACACAACAACACAACAATATCATTGTATGTAGAAAAACTTGAAGTGCATATGCAGTAAGCATAATATGATCAAGTAAAAATGGACTTAAGCAATAAAGCAATAAACCATGGCTTGACCAAAACAGGCAATCACTATACAAAAGTGATCACAATGCTCATTCTCACATGGAATGAACATCCGGACATGCAAGCTAATAAGCTTATTTGCAAGCATCATTTGCATGTCCAGCACTCAACCAATGCATAAAACATATATGCATCTAGGAACAATCCTATAAGGGCACGAGAGTGAAGTACTAAAGAAAAATGCATGACATTTAACATTAAGTACTTAAGCCATAAAGCATAAAGGCTGCATAAGCATGGTATAAACCATAAAAGCCTACAAAATTCATGGAAACAAACCCTAAAAGCTTACAAAAGCAACATAGGTACAAATGTACCATACAAAACACATAACAGAAAAACATCATAAGTATAGATACAGACTTAATATGAAACAAAATATGCGACATAACAGAATATAAAGCTCCCCCTTTGATTATGCTCTTTCTCCTCCTATCATTTTACTCAGATCTTCTCCCCCTTTTTGTCATGGAATAACTAGTCATCATCTTCTTCTAGCTTCCTTTGAATCTGATCAAATTGAGCTTGGAGAAAGGTGAACTTCATGTCCCACCAAATGTTGTGATGGTGCAAGATAGATGTGAGGCCGAACATTTTGGTGCTTAACTCATGGACAGAGGCCATAAGGTTGTCTAGCTTTTCGTCGAAGGAGGATGAGATAGAGCGCGAACCACTATGAGATGCTGAAGCTTCATTTTTTATTCCCTTCTTACTATGACCAATGCTTGCGTTGAACATACGTATGTTGATTGGACTTGGTTTTGTGCAGGGAGATTCATCGTCAGATGGATGAACCCCTTTGAGCTTCAAAATCCTAGAGATGAGACAGCAGAATGGAATGCATATCCGTGATTCAGTTCATTGAACCGTTTTGCACAGAACATGAAAGATATGTGCACAAATGTCAATCTCAACATCAGAGATCAGATCATGAAGAAACAAAGCACGACCGAGGTTCATGTACCTAGTGCTGGATAGGGGGTACAAGTTGTTAAACATAATGATTGTGAGCACCCTCAATTTCGGAGGAAGAAAGGAAACATTGACTGAGTTCCTATTTGGTGAGAATTCGAGGTCGTTGCCAAGGGCATCCCGAAGTAAGTCCTCATTTGGGCATAGATCATCATAAACTGGAGAGTTTCCAAGCATCGGTCGGTTGATGTGAAGAATCTTTGCCAAGTGTGTGGGAGAAACAGAGAAACTTTTTCTCCTAACCCAGCACTTGAGCTCATCACCCTCAACAATTGCATTTGCATAAAATTCTTTGACCAAATTCTCATAAGCATCATTAAGATCAGATAGAAGGTAATTCCAATCTTTGTGAGCAAACCATTTAGGAATGTCGGTGTCAAACAAAGAAGGTTGATCAACAACCCTTTCAATCAATGGTGTAGCATCTTTGAAATAATTCTCATGGGTCTGAAAGGCAGCATAGGATCTGAACTTGTTTGGGTCGAATGCACCTGATGGTGAACGGGTCCTCTTTGTTCGAGGTGAGGGATCATCAACATCAATGACAGGTTCCTTACCTTTGCTGTTGCCCCTTTTCACAGCTGCTCTCTTGAATGGAGACATATCCACTCTGCAACTTGGATTATCAAAAATAAGAAACCCAAAAAAAATACCAAATATTATTAGCATTGGGTTAGGGCAAAGACATGAACAATTAGGAAAACCCTAAACATTGGGATTTAGGGCCCAATCATGACAAGAAGTGTGTGGGTCAACAATAGCACCTTGAACTCACAAAATGGAGGAAACTAGTACAAATTCACTAGAAATCTCGAATAAATGTTCAACACACAAATAGAAACCCATGTTTAAAAGGAAGATATGTAGATATTAGCAAAAGGAAACTAATGACAATTTAAAATAACAAATATGAGAAAATGCATATCAAAATAACAGATTGATAATATGCAACAGAAACCCAAACAACCACACCCAACTAAATATCCTCAACCCATGATCGAAAACCCTTCAAAACTCAAAACAACAGCACAACCCACAGATGTGGGAAAATAATGCTCAAATCATGAAGAATGAAGTGAGAGAGGAAAAACCCATACCTTTTTCTTGAAGATTGAAGTGAAAATGGTGCAGAAATTAAGGTTTTTCAAAAGTGAACACGGTGAGTTTCAGAGAGAAAATGAGGAAGACAATGAACAGTCACAAAAATTCGAGGGAAAAACTGAAAAGTTTTAAAAAACTGACTTTAAAACGCAAAGCACGCGTTTTTCGTGACTGGAACAAGCTGCGTCCAAGCCGCCAGGGTCAGCCGCCAAAACACTCAAAAGAGAAAAGTTTGAAAATTTTTTCTAAATGTTTTTCGCGACTGGAAGGTCTACCCGCGAGAGAGTCGCGATATGAGCCGCAAAAATCTCTGTGTAACCTTGTGACTGGACCTTCCACCCGTGAACAAGTCGCCACAATAAGCCATAAGAATCATAAAAATTCAGATTTTGAAAAATTTTCTAAGTATTTTTCGCGACTTGGACATTTACCCGCCAGTGAGCCGCGAAAAATCTCTGAGTGAGCTTGCAACTGGGGCATGCGGCTGAGCCAACTTGCAACTGAGTCGTCAAAACAGGGCACAACTGTTTTTGAAAATTTTGACATTTTTGTAAAAACAAAATACTTTCCAAAAATAACTAAAAACACTCAAAAATCTTTTTGTGTTTGATCAACAAAGATTGAGCATGTAAAAGCACATTTAATCAAGTACAATCACACAAATGAATATGGCATTCATTGAACATATACTTGTGTGATGTGTGTGAGTATCAACAATGAGATAGTCCTTAGTCTAATGTGAAGTTTCAATGATCAATTTAAACAAGTCATACATAACTAGCACTAGATAATGTGACCCATCTCAATTATAGAAATATGCATATATGACCTCCCACAAAACTTGATAACTTTGAAGCTTTTCATTTGGCTCCATATACATCATATCATTTGAACTTTTAGAATTCATACATCTCATTGTGAGATCGATGCCTGAAATTTTTGATATTTCAATTGATGAGTTAGCCTTTGGCTTTTTGGGTATCATACATTTTATTTATGGTTGCTTTCCCTTTTTCCTAGTCAAATACTAGTATGTGCGACAGGCTTTTGCAACTCAATATCTCTTTTCATTTGGAGATTTACATTTGGTGAGCTCTTTTAAGCAAAAAAATTAAATAGTGGGAAGATATATAGGCATAAGTCTATGAATGTCTCAAGATCAACAAAACTATTCACTAGTCATTCATGACAAGGTTGAAGATCTATTTACAACAGTCACATAGATTTCAAAATTTCTCCCACAATGATATGCGTGTATAGGGGACAAGCTAAGCTCGTAGACGCACAAAGCCATTAGTACAAAGGTACAAGGCAAAACATGCTTTGAGACAAAACTCAACAAAGTCGATCAAACTTTTTGGATTTTCTACTTTTTATGTGTTTTTGGATTTTTGACACACAAGAAGAAAAAGATTGATCAAAAGCAACAAAAAATCATATGAATGAATGCTGAAAACAAACAGAATGCAGAACATTATTCAAAAGAAAACCACATGGATGGTAGAGTTTAGGGAATGATACCAACACCAATGGTCTTACGCAATGATTCAAACCTCAGGCCATCAAGAGGTTTAGTGAATATGTCTACCTTTTGATTTTCTATGTTGATGAACTCCAGACACACTATCTTGTCCTCTACCAAGTCTCGAATGAAGTGATACCAGATCTCGATATGCTTTGATTTGGAGTGCTGAACTGGATTCTTTGATAGATTTATGGCACTAGTGTTATCACAAAATACACACATGGTGTCTTGAGAAATTCCATAGTCATGAAGTAACTTTCTCATCCATAACAATTGTGCACAACAACTTCCTACTGCGATATATTCAGCTTCAGCCATTGAAAGGGAGACTGAATTTTGCTTTTTGCTCATCCATGAGACCAAGTTATTTCCAAGATAGAAGCAACCACCGGAAGTGCTTTTCCTATCATCAATGCATCCTGCCTAGTCAGCATCTGAATATCCCGCCAAACACTCATTTGAATCTTTTGAATACCAAATCCCATAGTCAGATGTGCCATTGTCATAGCGAATGATTCGCTTTATTGCTGTCAAGTGAGACTCTTTAGGAGCAGCTTGGAACTAAGCACATACCCCGACACTGAATGTAATATCTGGCCTACTAGCTGTGAGATAGAGAAGACTGCCAATCATGCTTCAATAAAGTGTTGGATTAACGTCAACACCAGCTGCATCTATGCTCAGTTTTGCTGAGGAACTCATGGGAGTAGAAGTGTGTTTCTTAGAGTCCAAGTCAAATCTTTTGACAAGATTTTTGGCATATTTCTCTTGAGAGATGAATATTCCATCTTTTCGTCGTTTCACTTGAAGCCCTAGGAAGTAGTTCAACTCTCCCACCATGCTCATTTCAAATTCCCTTTTCATTTCTTCTGAAAACTCATGAGCTAGTTGATCAATTGTAGGTCCAAAAACAATATCATCCACGTACACTTGAGCGACAAGGAGGGATTTCTCATCTCTCTTAACAAACAATGTTCGATCTTCTTGGCCTCTTTTGAATCCACGATCCAATAAGTAAGTGGTGAGGCGATCATACCATGCTGTTGGTGCTTGCTTCAACCCATACAAACCTTTCTTCAATCTTAGCACATGATCCGGGAAATGAGGATCTTGAAACCCCTTTGGTTGCTCAACAAAGACTTCTTCATTTAGAAAACTATTCAAGAAGGCACTCTTCACATCCATTTGGTACAACTTGAAATCCATAATGCATGCTATGGATAAAAGGATTCGAATGGACTCTAGTCTTGGTACCAGAACAAACGATTCATCGAAATCTATGCCTTCTACTTGAGTATACCCCTGAGCCACCAATCTAGATTTGTTTCGGACAACTTCACCATCTTCATCCGTTTTGTTCTTAAAAATCCACTTGGTGCCGATCACATGTGCATTTTTAGGCCTTGGAACCAACTCGCATACATCATTTCTAACAAATTGATGTAGCTCCTAGTGCATAGACTCTACCCAATTCTCATCTTTCAAAGCTTCTTCTACCTTTTTGGGTTCAAATTGAGCAAGATAGCAGTTGTATGTCACATGATTAGCAGTATATTTTGGCCCTTTTCTTAAACGAAGTCATTCGTTTACATCGCCAATGATATTACTTGATGGGTGATTGAGGGTTACTCTGGATAAAGGTTTCTTGGAAGTTGAGGGTTACTCATCACGTATTTGAGTGATGCTTAAAAGATTCGCCTTCAATCCTTTGATGTATAGCACATCTTTCAATAGAGGTAATCCCGGTATTTCAACAGTCGCTTTGCCGAGAACTTGAGCATGACTCCCATCACCAAATGTCACATAGTCACAGGCTTTCTCTTTAAAAGTCTTAAATAATGATTTATCTCCTGTCATATGACGAGAACATCCGTTGTCAAGATACCACAAGCATGAGTTAAATACCTTTAATGAGGTGTGCACAAATAGACAAGCATGAGACAAGCATTCTTGACCATCAAACAAAAATTTATCTTCATTTTCCATGCTTCTGCTAGATTGAATTTCCTTTTTCAGATTATCAACCTTTTCACACAATATTCTATTTCTTCTTTTGTATTTCTTAATCAAAGAATTAGACTCACATAGACTATTGTGTAAGATGTGGTTTGAAAGCTCGAAAATGTGTCGAAAACACACGAGCGGTTTAAACCCCCAAATTAAAATTATGGCTTGGTTGATTTTACACTAACTTAATGCTAAGTGTGGAATAGTGTAAACACAAGCGTATAAGCAATACAACTACTCTAATCCATATTTAAAGCAACACAGCAGTAAAAATGAAATGAACAAGAGTAGGGAAGAAGGATGCAAACACAGATAACACCGAGACGTGTTATCGAAGAGGAAACCAAAAAACTCGGCGAAAAACCTCTCTGCCGCCCTCCAAGCAAAAATCGATCCACTAGACAATCAGTTGGGATACATGGGTTAGCAAGAGACCCTCCAAGCCTAGTCTACCCGATGTACCTAAGCCCTCTAAGCTCCTACTCCAACAAGGCTTCTCGGAACCGTGTCTTGTCTTAGTTCTCCAGATCCCGCAACAAGCTCCATGTTGCATCTGTCATCCTTGGCTTCTTCCAATACTTCCCAGCAGCACCAAAATGTCACTCAACACTCTCAAAGGTGTGGTAAGTGTTTGGGCTATTAACCTCTCAAAGATATGGAAAATGGAGAGGGAAGAGTTGAGGAAATACCACAAGCAAGTGTATAGAGAAAAGTGGGTATGACAATCTCTAATTCTCAATATGTTTGGCTAGGGTTTTTTCTCTGAAGCATTCCTCAACATTTGTGGGTAATGAGGGTATATAAAGGAGAGGAACAGAAAGTGTGAGTCATCCAGTACAGGCTGGCAGACCAAAATGCCTTGCGGGTGTCTCGCGGGAAGGCCTTACCCGCGAGATACTCGCGAGACACAGCTGTCTCCACCAAGCTTGACTCTTCACATTCCAGCATGTGCAGGGCACATGATTCACTTCGCGGGAAGCTAGGTCGCGACATACCCGCGAGAATTCTTCGTCCTTCAAATGCTTGAGTCTTTACACTCTCTCTCTATCACACAACCCTTACAACCAATCCCACAAAAGATACAGGGTATAAACGATTGATAATAATTACAATCAAATTTGGCACGGAATAAAAGCCAACAAAAAACATAGTTGTAAATAATAACTTTACAATCTCCCCCTTTGGCTATTCCGTGGCAAAACCCCTAAAACAGACTCTAGACTTAAACGTGAGTTTGGGAACACAGGCAAAACTCACTCACACCTAATCTAGAAGCTGTGTAGCACTTGCACGTATATACCTGTAACCTGAAACACTTGCACACAAGCAAACTTTCATTAAGCTTATGACAAGTAGAACACAAGGTACGTACATGAACAAGAAAAATGCTATCAAGCAAAAATGGGATAAAAGAATAAACCATGGCTTGACTAAATAAGCAATCACTATACAGAAGTGATCACTATGCTCATTCACATAGGGAATGGACATCTGGATATGCAAAAATGATAAGCTCATTTGAAGAGTATCATTTGCAAATCCAACACTCAACCAATGCAAAATACACGAAGTATTTGCATCTAGGAACAATCCTACAAGGGCATAAGAGTGACAGTACAAATAAAACGGAATGCATAGCATTAGGTTAGAAGTACTGATTTAACAAAGCACAAAGGCTGCATAAACAAGGTACTGCATATGCATGGCACAAACCATAAAAGCCTACAAATGTGCATAAAACCAAAACCCTTCAAGCTTACATAAGCAACATGGGTACAAAATAGAATTCCACAAAACAGGTATGCCACAAAGCATAGAGATAAACACAAATTACTGATATTAATACTGAAATTAAGCAGAAGTTAAAAATAGAGTATCAAAGCTTTAAACCAAAAGAACAAGTAAAAGCAGTAAATAAACATAAAGCAGTTATAAAAACTAGACTTCTTGCTGCTTCTCCCCCTATCACTACACTCCCCCTGTCAATGACATCATCTCCCCCTTTTTGTCATGGAATAGCTAGTTGTCATTCTCTTCTAGCTTCCGTTGAATTTCATCCATCTGAGTTTCGAGAGAGGTTAATTGTTTATCAAGACGGGAGTGTTGGCAGTACATGATCTGAGTAAGTCCTGAAATTTTGGTGCTAAGATCTTGAAGTGCAACCATGATGGTGTCAAACTTTTCATCATAGGAATGAGAAGTAGAACTCGAGCTTCCTTGAGGAGCATGATGTTCTTGCTTGACAGTCTTCTTGGTGTGACTCATACTTGCTTGAAGAGTACGACCGTTAATTGGACTTGGCCTAGGGTAAGGGCGCTCATCTACAAAGGCACGCACACCTTTGAGCTTCAAAATCCGAGAGATGAGACGACCAAAGGGAATGCAATTCCTTGAGGCAGTACGGTTAATTGTTTTAGACAAAATGTGGAAGATATGGGAGCATACATCAATTTCCACATCAGATACCAGATTATGAAGAAATAATGCTCGACCAAGGTTGATGAAGTCGATGCTTGACAATGGATAGAGATTGCTGCACATGATTGTTGACATGAGCCTTAATTCTGGAGAAAGTGAAGCCACACTGATTGACTTTCCACTGGAAGAGAATTCCAAATCTACTCCTAATTGTCCCCGAAGTGTGTCTTCATCTGGATTTAGATCATCACACACAGGTGGTATAGGAAGAATTGGCCGGTTTATGTGTAGAATATCAGACAAGTACACAGGAGTTACCAAGAAACGCTTTCCTCTAACCCAGCACCTGATCTCTTGTCCTTCTACAATAGCATTGGCATAAAACTCTTTCGCCATGTCCTCATAGGCATCTTCAAGATCGGAGAGAAGAAAATTCCAGTCTTTTGTGTAAAACTAGGTAGGAATTTTTGTATCTAAAAGAGATGACTGATCAACAGCTCTTTCAGCCAACAAATGAGCATCTCGAAAGTGGTTTTTATAGGATTCAAAAGTAGCATAAGACCTAAACAAGTTAGGATAAAAAATTCCTGTTGAAAAACGAGCTCTCTTTGGTCTAGGGGAATCGTCATCAACATCAATGATTGGCTTTTTCCCTTTGTTGCTGCCACCTTTCACAGCTGAAGTCTTGAATGGAGACATCTGCGCAAAAGAACACACAAAATAACAGGAAACACATGCACAACACACAAAACAGAACACAGAACTTGATTAGATTCAAGTTAGTTCAAAACAAAAGTAAAACTGTGCATGAAGCTAAACATAAACACAATGCATGAAGCTAAGTAACTGTGCATGTGTGTGCATACGTGTGCACGGGCTGATGTGTGTGCGTGTGAGATGCATGAGGTGTGCTTATATGTGTGACTAGTGTGTGGATGGCAAGGCATTGAGGCACAGAATGGGGAAGGTGTGTAAACCACAAAACCATTGACGAAAACATGAAAAACATTGGACAAATGACCTAAACCAATGATTGGAACTTAGATTAGTCCAGTTCAAAGCACAAGTGTCATTTAGACATTTTGTCAAACACCTAATATGCACAAATGCGTTCAAAGAATGAGCAATGCATGAACATGGTAAAAAATACCCTTAATACATGTTAAAAGGCCATAAAGGGCCAACACAGATGCACAACCATCAAAAGGGACACAGCCCAATCATAAATTTTCAAAAAAAATTTAACCCAATATAGAAAAACACCCAAATTTCAAAAAACCCCAATTATTGAAACCCTAAGCAAAAATTCTGCATAATCGAAGCAAAAACTTAAAAAGAATTGTTTAGAAAACATATCTTGAAGAGAAAAATGCAGAGAAGATGCTTGGATTGAAGAGGTTTGAATGGAATAGTGATTTGGGTTGAAAGGGTTCGAAGGAGGTTATGCGAGGGAAGTTTTTATGATTTGAAAAAACTATCACATCTGCTATATAAAACTGAAAACACGTGTTTTTCGCGGGTTAGAGAGTAGTGAGATAGTCGCAAGACACTCGCAAAAGTGGCCACTGAAGCACAAAAGCTTTTGCGAGAAGCTTTAGGTCGCGAGAAAGTCGCGATACAGTCGCGAAACTCTTTGTTTGATTTTGAAAAATCCCAGTTTTTGCCAAACAGCATTTTGCAAGAAGCTGTTGGTCGCGAAACAGTCGCGAAAGTCTTTGAGTAAATTTGCAAAAAATTTATTTCCCTCAAACACTTTTCGCGAGAAGCTCTAAGTCGCGAGCTTCTCGCGAAACAACCCCTGAACCAGTTTTTGATGAAAAAACACACAAAATGCATTTTGACAAAAAATGAAACACACGAAAGTATAAAATCACTTTCAAAAACATATAAAACACACAAAAATATTTTTGGATTTGGTCAACAAGTTCATGGGCATACACATCACATTTGGACATATACAATCACACAAATGAGATAGGCATTGATTGAATCAAAGACTTGTGTGTTGTGTGTGAGTATCAAATGTGAAATAGTCCTTAGACTAGAGCAAAGCTTCAATGATCAATTCAATCGAGTCATACACAACTGATACGAAATCAAGTGGACTATCTCCATTATAGAAATGAGTATATATGACCTCCCACACATTGAATACATATCAAAGAAGCTTTTCATTTGGCTTCTGCATAAAGCATAACACTTGATCCATTTTTGGACAAAACATCTCCTTTTTGAGACTGGTACTTGAAATTTTTGATATTTCATTACTGATGATTAGCCTTTGGCTTTTTGAGCACCATACAATATTCATTAAAACGAGTCGCTTTCCCTTTTTCCTAGTCGAATACTAGCGTGTGAGACAGGCTTTTGCAGCTCAATATCTCTTTTCATTTGGAGATTTACATTTGGTGAGCTCGTTTTGCAAAAAAAATATAAAAATAAAGTGGGAAGAGATATAGACACAAGTCTATGTAAGTATCAAGACCAACAAGACTATTGACCAATCACTCATGACAAGCTTGAAGATCTATTTACAACAGTCACACATAGTTTTCAAGATTTCTTCCACATAGAAAAGAGTGCATACATAACAAGCTAAGATCGTAAATGCACTACGCCATACGTACGAAGGTACTAGGCCAAACTCACATGAGATATGCACAAAACAATTGATCAAACTTTTTGAAATTTTCTACTTTTTATGTGTTTTTTAATTTTTTAACACAAAAGCAGCAAAACAAATGATCAAAACAACAACAATAAGAATGTAAAAACATTTGAAACAAAGAATGCAATGCATAAAAACCACAAGAGAATGTGTGCCCTACAAATATGGTAGCTCAATATAAAGAGGTAAAGCACACAGCACACATGAGTTTCAAGGGATTGTACCAACACCAATGGTCTTACGAAGTGAGTCAAACCGTGGACCATCGAGAGGCTTGGTGAAAATGTCTGCCTTTTGATTATCAATGTGTATAAATTCAAGACATACAACTTTTTCTTCCACCAAATCACGAATAAAATGGTAGCATATCTCTATGTGTTTTGACTTCGAATGCTGAACAAGATTCTTTGAGAGATTTATGGCACTGGTGTTGTCACAAAAAACACACATTGTATCTTGAGGAATCCCGTAATCATAAAGTAGCTTCTTCATCCAAAGAAGTTGTGTGCAGCAACTTCCAGCGGCTATGTACTCCGCTTCAGCTGTAGAAAGTGACACGGAGTTTTGTTTCTTGCTCATCCATGACACAAGATTATTTCCAAGATAAAAACAACCTCCTGAAGTACTCTTTCGATCATCTATTCTTCCAGCCCAGTCTGCATCTGAATACCCGGCAAGACAAGCATTTGAGTCCTTGGAATACCACAACCCATAATCTGGAGTACCATTGATGTAGCGTATAATTCTTTTTACCGCTGTCAGGTGAGATTGCTTAGGAGCTGCTTGATATCTTGCACAAACACCAACACTGAATGCAATATCCGGTCTACTTGCAGTAAGATAGAGTAAGCTCCCGATAATACTTCTATACAAGGTTGGACTCACTTCTTCCCCAGAAGAATCAACATTCAGTTTTGTGGATGAACTCATAAGAGTGGAGGCATGCTTCTTGGAGTCTAGTCCGAACTTTTTGACAATATTACTAGCATATTTCTCTTATGAAACGAATATGCCTTCCTTCTTTTGTTTGACTTGAAGGCCTAAGAAAAAGGTAAGCTCCCCCCCCCCCCCATACTCATCTCAAATTCTTTCTTCATCTCTTCAGAAAATTCTATAGCCCGTTCATTGATGGTAGCACCAAATACTATGTCGTCAACAGTCACCTGAGCCACCAGAAGGTAGTCTTCATCATTCTTGACAAACAGAGTTCGATCAGCATAACCTCTTTTGAAACCTCTTTCCAGGAGGTAATGGGTGAGCCGATCATACCAAGCTCTAGGAGCTTGTTTTAAGCCATAAAGGGCTTTCTTCAATCTCAACACATGGTCAGGAAAGTGAAGATCCTTAAAGCCTTTAGGTTGTTCAACGAACACTTCCTCATTCAGATATCCATTTAGAAACACACATTTAACATCCATTTGATAGAGTTTGAAGTTCATACTGCAAGCAATGGACATAAGAATACGAATGGACTCATGTCTAGCAATAGGTGCGAAGGATTCATCAAAATCCACTCCTTCTACTTGAGTGTATCCTTGAGCCACTAACCGAGACTTATTCCTGATAATTTCTCCATCTTCATCTGTCTTGTTTTTGAATATCCATTTGGTGCCGATGACAAGAACATTTGCAGGTCTTGGGGCAAGTTCCCATACATCATTTCTCACAAATTGATTCAGCTCTTCATGCATTGACTCTACTTAATTTTCATCTTGGAGAGCTTCTTCTACCCTTTTTGGCTCGAATTGGGCAAGGTAGCAATGGTATGTGACATGATTAGCCATAAGTACATTTCCTTTTCTGAGGCGAAGACCTTCATCTAATGATCCAATGATGTTACTATCCAGATGGTTCTTAATCACTCTTGATGATGGCTTCTTTGATGTGGAAACTTCATCATTTCGGGAAATGGAAGGATGAACTTCTGGAGGAGTGAGAGGGCCAGAAGTCCCTTGTGTCGATCTAGTCTCCCTTCTTGGTATAGGGGGTGTGGACTCTTTTTCCGGTGATTCTTTCTCAATATCCTCATCTTGTGACATGTTGTCCGCAACCTCCTCATTCTTCAGGTTCGATCCTTCATCATCATCACTTTCCTTTTCAGATATGGTGTCATCAATCACCACATTTATAGACTCCATTACGGTATTAGTGCGCTTATTGAACACCCTATACGCATGACTATTTAATGAATAGCCTAGAAATATCCCTTCATCACTTTTAGCATCAAATTTTCGAGATTCTCTCTATCATTGAGAATATAACATTTGCTCCCAAATATTCTGAAATACTTCACTTTCGGCTTCTTTTCTCTCCAGATTTCATACGATGTGTTCTTCGTTCCTGCTCGAAAGTAAATCCTATTCCCAATGTGACATGAAATGTTCACAGCTTCAGCCTAAAACTTCTGTGGAAGGTTTTTGTTGAGTAACATTACTCGTGCCATTTCTTGAATCACTCGGTTCTTCCTTTCAACTACTCCATTCTGTTGTGGAGTCTTTGGGGCTGAGAATTCCCTTTTGATACCGTGTTCATTGCAAAATGCTTCAAACTTTGCATTTTCAAACTCTTTCCCATGGTCACTCCTGATTTTGATGATAGGTACTCCCTTTTCATTCATCAATCTCTTGCACAATTTTTCCATCTTGTCACATGCTTCCGATTTCTCTCTAAGAAAATCCACCCAAGAATACCTTGAGAAATCATCAACTACCACCATAATATAACGCTTTCCACCCATGCTTTCTGTTCTTGTTGGACCCATCAAATCCACATGCAGTAATTCTAAACATCGAGAAGTTGCAACCACATTCACTTTAGGATGGCTTGACTTTGTTTGTTTTCCTAATTGGCACGGACCGTAAACATTCTTCTCCATTTTCCCAACCTTAGGTAGACCGACCACAGCCTCAAGCTTCGAGACTTTTGCCACTTGTTTGTAATTTGCATGTCCAAGCCGTTGATGCCACAACTCTAAGAGGTTTACTCGAGCACTGCAACATGCTATGCTTGGTTTAGGAATAACCCCATAACAATTATCGGTGGTCCTTAGTCCCTTCAGAACTTGAACACCTTCTTCATTCAAGATTAGACATCCTTTCTTTGAAAATTGGACTAAGAACTCTTCATCACAAATTTGGGTGATACTTAGCAAGTTCACCTTTAGTCCCTTAATATACAGCACATCAGTCAATAAAGGCAATCCCGGAATATCCACCGTTCCCTTTCCAAGAACTTGTGAATGACTACCATCTCCAAATGTCACAAATCCATCTTCCTTTTCCTTCAGAGTTTTGAACAAAGATTTCTCACTAGTCATATGCCTTGAACAACCACTATCGAGATACCACAAACATGAGTTAAATACTTTCAAAGCGGTATGAACAAAAAGACATGCATGAGAGAGACATTCTTGACCCTCAAATCAGGACCCATTTTCATTTATTTCATTCAAGGATGACTGCAGTTTCCTTTTTAGATGATCAAGTTTATCACTCAAGTGTCTATTTTTCTTCTTATACTTACAGACTAAGGTCATAGACTCACATAAGCTGTTATGTATATCGTGGTTCCTATGAACTAGGGATTTCAGCATGTGACAGAAGATTCTAGCATGTTTCTTTGATTTAAATAACTCTAAAAACACATTACTAGAACAGTCTTCAAAAATCCTCAAAGAGTCATTTTCACAAATACTTTTACAATCCTTCATGGTGGATTTTACTAAATCACTTTTAAAACACACCAAGGGGTCAAGGATCACACTTAGGTATTAAAACCATAGCAAGTGTACCCGCTCTGATACCAATTGAAAGCTCGAAAATGTGTCGAAAACACACGAGCGATTTAGACCCCCAAATTAAAATTACAGCTTGGTTGATTTTACACTAACTTAATGCTAAGTGCGGAATAGTGTAAACACAAGTGTATAAGCAATACAACTACTCTAATTCAGATTTAAAGCAACACAGCAGTAAAAATGAAATGAACAAGAGTAGGGAAGAAGGATGCAAACACAGATAACATCGAGGTGTGTTATCAAAGAGGAAACTGAAGAACTCGGCGAAAAACCTCTCTACCACCCTCCAAGCGGAAATCGATCCACTAGAAAATCAGTTAGGATACATGGGTTAGCAAGAGACCCTCCAAGCCTAGTCTACCCGATGTACCTAAGCCCTCCAAGTTCCTACTCCAACAAGGCTTCTCGGAACCGTGTCTAGTCTTAGTTCTCCGGATCCCGCAACAAGCTCCATGTTGCATCTGCCATCCTTGGCTTCTTCCAATGCTTCCTAGCAACACCAAAACGTCACTCAACACTCTCAAAGGTGTGGTAAGTGTTTGGGCTATCAACCTCTCAAAGATATGGAAAATGGAGAGGGAAGAGTTGAGGAAATACCACAAGCAAGTGTATAGAGAAAAATGGGTATGACAATCTCTAATTCTCAATGTGTTTGGCTAGGGTTTTCTCTCTGAAACATTCCTCAACATTTATGGGTAATGAGGGTATATAAAGGAGAGGCACAGAAAGTGTGAGTCATCCAGTACAGGTTGGCAGACCAAATGCCTCGCGGGTGTCTCGCGAGAAGGCCTTACCTGCGAAATACTCACGAGACACAGCTGTCTCCACCAGGCCTGACTCTTCGCATTCCAGCATGTGCAAGGCACATGATTCACTTCGCGGGAAGCTAGGTTGCGATATACCCGCGAGAATTCTTCATCCTTCAAATGCTTGAGTCTTCACACTCTCTCTCTCTATCACACAACCCTTACAACCAATCCCACAAAAGATACAGGGTATGAACGATTGATAATAATTACAATCAAATTTGGCACGGAATAAAAGCCAACAAAAAACATAGTTGTAAATAATAACTTTACATGGTTCTTATTTTCGAAGTATTTCAGCATGTGAACGAACATCCTAGCATGTTTCTTTGATTTTAATAACCTTAAAAGTTCATTGTTAGAACACCCTTCAAACATACTCATAGAGTCATTATCACATACATTTAAACCACAATTCAGCATGGCCTTTTCCATAGCTGCAACCAAATCCAAAAGGTCTAGGATCGCACTCAGGTAGTCAAACCACAAAGAGTGCAACCGCTCTGATACCAATTGAATGTTCAAAATGTGTGTAAAACCACCTTTGAACATTTAGACCCCAAATTACAAAAAATCAACTCAAGCTTAATATCAAACGATTAACGTGCGGAACATGAACATAAGCTAAATATAGAATTGATAAACAATCTAAGCCAAATATAAACACATCCACAATAGAAAATAAATGGCAAAAATAAATGGAAGGAAGATGCAAACACACGGACAACACACGATGTGTTATTGAAGAGGAAACCGAAGCCCCCGATGTAAAACCTCTCTGCCGCCCTCCAAGCGGTAAATAATCCACTAAAGAATGTAATTGGGATACATGAACAGCAGAAGACCCTCCAAGCCTAATCTACCTAGTGTACCTAAGCCCTCCAAGATTCTTGCTCCAACGAGGTTGCGCCTAACCTATTTCTTCTTTAGCTTACCAGATTCCGCTATCAACCATAGCATCAACCAATAGACATTGGTTTCTTCCTAACTGCTTCCCAAAGCACCAAATAAACCTTCTCACGGATATGGGTATGGTGAGAAAAGGATTTGGTAAAGGACCTCTCAAGGATTTTACAATGGAGAGGGTAAGAGTAGAGGAATTTGAAGAATCTCTTAGATGAAGATTGTGGATGAATCAATCTTGTTTTTCTCTAGGGTTTCTCTCTCAAAATTCTCTCTAGAAGCTCTCTACATTTCATGGGTATAAGGGTCTATATATGGTGGTGAGTGTTTGGAATGCGAAGAGTTAGTTTTTCCCAAACAGGGTGTTCTGGCGGCTTGGCCTCGCGACTGGTCTGAGTCGTGAGATCCAACCGCGAGTTACAGGCTTGGCCAGCCTGGGACTTTTGTCCTGTAGTGCGACAGCTGGCGTGACCCTTCCGCTCCCCGCATGCTTCTCACGTGTGCTACAGTTGGCGGCTTCTAGTCGCAAGTCACCCGTGAGTCCTAGCCGCGAGACTGTGCGTCCTTGCACAAACTTGAGCTTTTCTTCACATCTTCTCACACACTACCCTTACAAGAATCCCACCTAAATACAACCAAATTTGGCACGAAATAAAGCCAACAAGATGGTTGATTAAATTCAACCTTACAAAGGGAATCCAAAATAAGAAACGTGATTGAGTGACAAAAAAAAAAAAAAAAAAGACTTTAAATGCACGAACGAAAAATTATAGTCATCTTTATATTAATTAATTGAAGTGGACTAAGTCATGTATAGCAAAACCAAATAAATTCATGCCAGTTTTCCTTTTGATTTGACACTTGGCCTCCACCAATAATCTTGACTTCTAAGTCTTTAAATTCTAAAAGACGTAGCTTGAAGACGAGAGAAAACAAATTCTAGCCTTGCAATAAAGGATGAATTGAATCCTAGAAGGCATAGCCAAAAATGTTTTCTTGGAGCCTGAGATAAAACTATTATATTTGAGGTGCAATTTAAAAAAGAAAAAGAAAAAAAGAAACTCAAAGTACGGCATACCTACATACATATCTTGGTGCATTAGCTTAAAAATATCAAATATTAAATCTTTTGCTAATTAGTTCTTAAAAGATTCATCATCTTGTCAGTTACAAAAGTGTGCATAAAAGATTCTTCATATTGACTGGTATTGGATTTTCCAGAAAGGTAATGCAAGAAATTTAACTGATAGACCAAATTCTAAAAGAGTGCTTAGAGCTTACTACTAACATTCCACATGGTATCTTGACCTTTATGCCATCTAATTAACACATAATTACATATATAAGGCCTAACTTCAAGAAGATGAGAGATATTGTTTTAGCCACGCAAAACCACAGGAATTGAACTCTAGAGGCTAGAGAAGATAAATCAACCCTATTCCTTTTTTGTATGCATCTTCAAGAATCCAAAATGAGAATCCTCAAAAAAAAAAAAAAAAAAAAAAAAAAAAAGGATCCAAAATAAGAAAGTTGACTGAGTGACAAAAAAAAAAAAAAAAAAAGGACTTTAAATGCATGAATGAAAAATTATAGTCATCATTATATTAATTAATTGAAGTGGACTGAGTCACGTATAGCAAAACCCAATACTCATGATTTGACACTCGACCTCCACCAAACATCTTGACTTTTAATGCTTTAAATTCTGAAAGACATAACTTAAAGATGAGAGAAAACAAATTCTAGCCATGCAATAAAGCATTTGTAGGTTTTTATACCCTTTAAAACACAACCAGATTAACCTAGTTAATTAACCAAGTTATTACTTAGTCAAATTATCAGATCTAGGTTAACACAAATATATCATATCATTGTAAAGTGCGGAAAATAAAGAACACAACAATATGATAACCCAGGAAAACCAAACCGGTAAAAAACCTGGGGAGGATTTAACCTATCTATCCTCAAGGTAAAACAGATCCACTATGAAAGAATTGAAGTTTACACAATAGCGACTTAGACCACTAACATCCTATTGCTACCTCGAGTAGGAAACTTACTACTATGACCACGTGACAGCTCCGAGTCCATGTGTTAGGACATATGTGTTCACATGTTAAGAACATATGTCATAATGTTTATGTAAATTGGCTAATCCTTTGACAAAATGCACTCTACTTGTAATTGGGTAGTTCTAGGTGTTTTTAATACTTCAAGAAACAAGGTTTCAAGATCAAGTGTTGAAGTCATCAAGTCTGTCCAAGAAAAAGCAAGCTGAAGTGCAAAGTTTTTAAAGCTCGACACCTGCTCGATAGCTACCTCGACACCTGCTATCTGTCGAGAATTAAAAAGTCAGAATTTCAATCTGATTTTCTTGGGATCCGTGAATATGTTTTTGGGCCCTCTTTTCTTCTAACCCTAAACATATAAAAGGATTATTTTAAGAGCCGTCAACATAGACACAAGTTGCAAAAACATTGAGCAATCCTTGTTCAAGCAAATTGTGATCAAAGACGAAGTTCTTGACCTAGTTCATCTTCTCTGAAGAAGTTGCTGTGTATTTGCACCATAGGGTTTTGTGACCAAGCATCTTCTAGATCTTCATCGCATAGGATGAACTGAAGAACTTTGCAGCCAACCTCTCACTCTAAAGTTGGCGTTTGAAGTCGCGTACTGGGATCCGCGCATCTGGTTAGTCACGTACTTGGGAGCCGTGCATCAAAAGAGGGAACTGTCACTACAGATCAAGTCCGATTGGGTATTGGGGTAAGGGTTCAACTGTAGGTTGGTAAGGTACTTGGGATTCCTTATTTGTAACCGCTTGATTTGATAATAGTGGAGTTTCGGGAGTGGTGACCTGAAAATCACCCGGTGGGGTTTTTGCCGTTAGGGTTTTCCCCATTCGTGAACAAATCACCGTGTCATTTAATTTCCGCTGCATATTTAGTTATTTGGTGATTTGTTTGCGCTACCACGCATTTGCATGTTAATTGAACCTAATTAATTCACTTGGCTAATTAATTGGTTAATTAATCACAAGGGGTCATTCAGTTTGTGGCCTATCAAGTGGTATCAGAGCAGGCACACTCTGATTAGGTTAATCTTTGCTGTGTTGATCCATTGACCCCTGTTGTCATGGATAGAGGACAATCTCTCATTATACCTCCTTTATTTGATGGGACTAACTATGCCTACTGGAAAGTACGCATGAGAGCTTTTTTGCAGTCCTTAGACGAGAAGGTGTGGCAAGCTGTTGAGATTGGCTGGACCAAGCCAAAAGAAGCGCCGGCCGATTGGGATGAAGCCAAGATCAAGGCGGCAAACTTCAACAGCAGAGCGTTGAATGCCCTATTTAGCGCTGTCACTAATGAGGAGTTCAAGAAGATATCCTCAACAGAAACTGCTAAGGAGGCGTGGACCATCCTCCAGACAACCTATGAAGGAACAAAGGCTGTCAAAGATTCAAAGCTACAGAGGCTCACTACTAGCTTTGAAGAGATAAAGATGGAGGAGGATGAGTCGTTTGATGAGTTCTATGCCAAGCTTAAGGACATAGTGAACTCAGTCTTCAATCTTGGGGAAACCATCCCTGAACCCAAGGTTGTAAGGAAGGTGCTCAGATCTCTACCCGAGAGATTTCATGCCAAGATTACGGCAATAGAAGAATCAAAGGACATTGACAAAATTCCTTTGACTGAGTTAGTTGGAAACTTGCAGACCTACGAGCTAGGTTTATCAAGAATTGGCAAGTCAAGCAAGGGCAAGAGCATGGCCCTAAAAGCAAAGAGTAGTGATACAGATGAGCCTTCCGATGATGAAGATTCCAAGATGAAGTCCTACATTACTAGGCAGTTCAAGAAGTTTATGAAGAACGCCAATGGGAGGAACTTCGACAAAGACCGCAGGCAATCCAGTTCTTCTCAGTTCAAGAATCAAGAAAAAGGAAGAAAGGATGCTAAGGATGGCGGTCAGTACACTGTTCCGACAGGACCGAAGTGTTTTGGGTGTCATGGGTTTGGACACATGAAGAATGAGTGTCCTACATATCTGAAGAGCATTGGGAAGAGCAAGGCTCTTGCTGCAACCCTCAGTGACACTGAGCCTGAAGATGATTCCGATAGTGAAAATGATGGAATCTTGAATGCCTTCACTGCCACAGTTAATCCTACTGAAGGGATTGTTGAAGAAGTGGAACAGGAAGAAGAATTGGTGGATACTGAATGTGAGAAGATGGATGACAAAGATGATATCCATTCAGCCTATGAGAAGCTTTACAAGCTTTCTGAGAAGCATGAGAAGTTATATAGGCTAGCCACCAAGAAGCTCAGTGATGTGGAACTTGACCGTGAAGAGTTGTCCACAAAATTTGATGAAGCAAATCAAACTATTGGAGCACTGAGGTTTGAGAACAACTTCCTGGCTGAGAAGACCAAGAAGCTTGAAGCGGAGCTGTTTCAAGTTAGAGCTCAACTGGAGAGGACTTCAAGTGCAAAACTTGATGAGATGCTCAGCAACCAGAAATCTGCTTCAGATCGAACAGGTTTAGGGTATGGTCTTTCTTTCTCTAATTCTGCTTCTACTAGTTCTACTGTTTTTGTTCCATCTGCTAATACTGTTAAAATTGAGAACATTGATGTTAAATCTGAATTAGCTAGTGAGAACATAGACAAGGGTAAATCCATCTTAGGAGAACCCCCGAAGTTAGATAAGAAAGATGCTAAAAACCCTAGAGCTAAGAAGGCTAACTCTCAAAAGCCTAAACAAAAGAAGCAGCATCTCTGTCATCATTGTGGAGCTGCCGGTTATACTCGACCAAATTGCTACAAGTGGCTAGCCACCCAACAGAGCAACGGCATGACAGCATTTGGAAGCCAAAATCAGCTTCAATCTTCTCTTGCTCCTCTTGGAGATCTTCTGAAAGCCCTCATGTTCCTTTCGAACTTGAACGGTTTTAATTCTTCCCCCTCACCGCCGATTCAAGGATTTAATCAAAGGAAAGGTTCTTCTAAGGTGTGGAAGAAAAAGGACTCTAAGTGATTTTATCACTTTCTTCTCCCTTCTTGTGTTTCTTGTTTATTGCATTGCTTGTGTGTTTTGCATTTTTGCTGAGTCAGTCTAGTTTTATGCATTGTTTTTGCTTTGCTTAACATGTTTTTGTGTGTTTACTTTCAGTTTTGTTTATTTTTTTTTTCATAAAATAAAAAAAAAAATTGAAAAAATACAAAAACAGTGTGTGTTTTGTGTACTTTGGTACTTGTGTACCCTGGATGGCCAATGAAACAAAGTTTTCTAAACTTTGTATCTCTTGTAGCTTAGATGAGCATCTTTATGCACAACTAAGCAAGTGAGCTTTGTGGCTCTTGTTTGTGATGAGTAAGATTAGGTTATTTCTTAAACTTAACACTCATATCACTCTTTTTGACGGGTAGGACTAGAAAATCCTAAGAGAAAGGCATAAATAACCATCTCACCACTGTTGCCCGCCAATCATTAATGACATCTGTATGTTTCGGCATAGCAAAAGTGTGATGTCAATGAAATTTGTGTGCTTAGGCATAGCAAAATTGAAATGTCAAATATCAATGGGTATTTCTTTTCTTTCTCATAAGCCCATGTATGATATGTTTAAAAAGAAAATATGCAAAGAAATAAAAAGCAGAAAGATTAAAAATGCTTTAAACATGGTTGCAAGCATGTATTCTAGGAGATATGGGAGTTATAGGATGTACCTCGAAGGTGATAGTCCCCATCAAACAGTTATGATTGTGTGTGAGTTAAAGTTATTTTCTCATATCTCAAATCGTCATAACATGTATACACATATGCAATCTTGCGATGTTTTGCACACACACCACGCAATATTCTTTGCTACTTTTGATACATGTGCAGGTACAATGTGATTTGGCCATCACAAAGGTTTTACATGTACTTTTGTATGCTCACTAAACTGTCATGACTTATTTTTGAAATATAAAATTTGTTAGACTTGTTTAGTGTGTGTGTGAGTTTTTGGGAGATCCATGTGCTTAAATTTTCATTGAGAGATGATTTTTGAGAACTTATTATGTTGGTTGGATCATGGTTGAGGTGCATGTTTTGATTGCATTCATGACTGTGTTTTTCACTTCTCGAAAAACTGCTTTGAAAAGCTGGCTCGACACCTCCTCGATACCTAATCATCTGTCGAGCTTCTCAAACTTTTTCTAATCGCAATCTCGACACCTGTCTCGACACCTGATGGATCGATCGAGATTTCTCCTGTCTCCTCGATACCTCCTCGACACCTAGTCGATCGATCGAGCTTCTGATCTTTGAAATTGGTCTTGTACCTCGACACCTCCTCGACACCTTCAGCTGTCGAAGGCTATTCTCCTCGATACCTTCCTCGACAGCTTCCTCGATACCTCTCGACACCTCAGCTGTCGAGAATTACTGAGGTGCCTATTTAAGGATCTGTCGCGATTTTCTTCTCACTTTCTCGATCTCTCTTCGATCTGTCCGAGGCTCTTCTTCTCCCAAAACCATTTTTCTCACTCAAAACCTTCATCCAACGTGATTTTCGGCCCTTCCCTGCTTCAAATCACTTGGTATGATCTTTTTATCCCTCACTCTTCATGCATTTCATGGTTTTGAATCTTAGGTTTTGAAGTTTTTGAAAATTTTGGGGCTTTTCAAAATTGATGAGTTTTTCTTGAAATTTTGGGTTGGTTTTTCACTCAAATGTTTTTAAAATGTCATACATTGCATTCCATGTGCATTAGAATGATATTTTCATGCATTTAGATGTGTGTTTCTTGTATGTGTGCTACTAGGTTTGGATTGGGCTGAGCCCATGATGCTTTTTAAGTTTGCATGTCACATGTCCATGCATTCCTATGCATACGTACTTCTTGTTCAACATATTATCATATTTGAACTGTTTGGGATTCTTCTGATTGTCTCCCTCTCTATCTCGTTCTCATTCTTTTACGTTAGTAGTGTCTATGGCACCCAAACGTAAATCCACTCCAGCTCGGAACCCTCTGCGTTCTGGAGCTTCCTCTTCTTCTGATTCTGCTCCTCTTAACCTTCGGTTCCGTGATGGAGATGCCCACAAGGAATTTACTGAGAACTTTTCTAGACGAGGTGTTCATTCGGAACGCCAAGTCATTCTGGCGGACTTCGCCGACACTGACCTTCCCTCTGTCATTCACAGTAGGGGATGGGAGTCACTGTGTGACGTCCCAGTCACCTGTCCTCTCGTGCTGATTCAGGAGTTTTACTCCAACATGCACGGGATTGATCGTTCAGTACCTCTCTTTTTCACTCGCGTTCGAGGTACGCGCATCCCTGTCACACGCAGCTAGTGGCGGATGTGCTTAGGGTCCCTAGGATAGAGTTTCCTGACTATCCTTCATGTGAGCGACTGAGGACTGTGTCCAAGGATGAGCTCATTTTCGCTTTTTGTGTGCGCCCTTCTGATTGGGGTGAGCATCAGTATACATCATGTAGACCTTTTGCTAAAGGTCCTAGATTCCTAAACATGGTGATGACTTTTGTACTTCATCCTCTCTCTCACTATAACTCTATCACTGAGCCTCGTGCTCGATTTTTGTTATCTCTACTTGAGCATCTTACGATAGATTTTCCTTCACACTTCATTTTCTCTATTATAGATGTTCATTTAGATGTGGCGTCCCGTGATAAGCTCATCTTTCCTTCCGCTATCACGAGGATTCTACGCCATTTTTCCATCCCTTTCCCTGTGTCCGACCACTTCACACACATATCTGCCATAGATGCCGCTACCGTAAAACGTAGTGAGGCACAGTTTAGGTCGCGACAGCCGAATTCCACTCCTCCCTCGCGTTCGGCTCCATCTAGATCAGCTCCATCTACATCGGCTCCTCCTTCTTCTTTAGGCGATGTATCTCTTGGAGATATTATGGCGCAGCTACAGTGCATGGATACTCGCCTCGATACACTCACCACTAAGTTGTATCAGGTGAACGTTCGTGTTGGTCGTATTGCACGACGGCAGGCGACCATGGGTGGTTTTGCTTCTGAGGCTTCTCCTCCACCACCTCCTCCAGTTGCTTTAGATTCTGATACTGAGGATGATGATGATGATGGTGATGACGATGATGCTTCGGATGATGATGATGGAGATGCTAGCTCTACTGATGAGATGTCTACATGACACTCTACCTTTTGTCACTCGTGACAAAAAGGGGGAGTAGTTTTGGACTATGAGAGTAGTCATCTTAGGGGGAGAGCTAGTATAGGACATTTTTGTTAGGGGGAGTGTTCATATTTTTGAGGGATGTAGTGAGGTCTTGATGTATCTTTTCTTTTCTATTCTTGTTAGATACATTGATTTTGTATATGAGGTCTTGTGACCAGCTTACATACATTGTACTTATTTCTCTCGATATGTGGATGTATGTTTCTTTTTCACCTATCTTTTCATGTGTTGTTTCTTTTCTATCTTTAGATACATGTTCTTTATACTTGTATACAATCTAATTATTTCTGTTTCACACAAGATGCCTTGATGAGTTTTGTTTAAAAGTGTTTCAGAAATACAGGTTTGTCAAAGTCTACTTGCCATAAACTCTCTTCTTGCAAAGTTTTTCAAGAGTTTGTGTTAGGATAGATTTTATTGTATTCAACAAGTGAATATGAGTTTAGTGATTTATGACTTCTCTCATATGTTCATTTGTTTATTGTGGTTTTGTCACGGATTGCCAAAGGGGGAGATTGTTAGGACATATGTGTTCACATGTTAAGAACATATGTCATAATGTTTATGTAAATTGGCTAATCCTTTGACAAAACGCACTCTACTTGTAATTGGGTAGTTCTAGGTGTTTTTAATACTTCAAGAAACAAGGTTTCAAGATCAAGTGTTGAAGTCATCAAGTCTGTCCAAGAAAAAGCAAGCTGAAGTGCACAGTTTTTAAAGCTCGACACCTGCTCGATAGCTACCTCGACACCTGCTATCTGTCGAGAATTAAAAAGTCAGAATTTCAATCTGATTTTCTTGGGATCCGTGAATATGTTTTTGGGCCCTCTTTTCTTCTAACCCTAAACATATAAAAGGATTATTTTAAGAGCCGTCAACATGGACACAAGTTGCAAAAACATTGAGCAATCCGTGTTCAAGCAAATTGTGATCAAAGACGAAGTTCTTGACCTAGTTCATCTTCTTTGAAGAAGTTGCTGTGTATTTGCACCATAGGGTTTTGTGACCAAGCATCTTCTAGATCTTCATCGCGTAGGATGAACTGAAGAACTTTGTAGCCAACCTCTCACTCTAAAGTTGGTGTTTGAAGTCGCGTACTGGGATCCGCGCATCTGGTTAGTCACGTACTTGGGAGCCGTGCATCAAAAGAGGGAACTGTCACTACAGATCAAGTCCAATTGGGTATTGGGGTAAGGGTTCAACTGTAGGTTGGTAAGGTACTTGGGATTCCTTATTTGTAACCGCTTGATTTGATAATAGTGGAGTTTCGGGAGTGGTGACCTGAAAATCACCCGATGGGGTTTTTGCCGTTAGGGTTTTCCCCATTCATGAACAAATCACCGTGTCATTTAATTTCCGCTGCATATTTAGTTATTCGGTGATTTGTTTGTGCTACCACGCATTTGCATGTTAATTGAACCTAATTAATTCACTTGGCTAATTAATTGGTTAATTAATCACAAGGGGTCATTCAGTTTGTGGCCTATCACCATGGACTACTTCTTTCTTGGATTCCCAGCAAGCACAAGCACTATGGCTTGTATATCTTTAAGCTCTTGAATCTATAAATGAATTGATCACCAAGCTCTTGACATCAATCTTGAGATTGGAAACCCTAAGTATGTATGAAGGCAAACACCTCTAGATCTCACAAGAGATTCACACATATAGCATAAAGAGCAAAACTAAAACGTGGCTAGGGTTTTCCTTTTTATACTTAAGGCAAAACATAAAACCCTACATGTCAAACAGGCTTGGGTTGAGTTAAAAAATTCTGCAGAAAAATAATCTGTACGAGCTTCGATCGATCAAGCCAGGCAGACTTGCATAGTAAATCCTGCAGTACACTTGATTCCAACTTTACACTTTAAACATACTTTGAGCAAGTCTAAAACAAGTCTAAACGTTTTGATCATGGTTTGCCAACATTACAAATTGAAGTTCTAATACATTTAAACCTAAAGTTTTAGAACCCAACAAACTCCCCATTTGGCAATCTGTGACAAAACACAAACTAAATAAAGTGCTCAAAGTTTACAAAAAATAGCCCATTACAAAAACATTGCCCAACAAAAAACAAATTCAACCTAACTACTATCTATCAGTTGCAAGTGTAGACAACAGCATGACTGAATCAACCTGTATATTCCTTTAACACACAACAAACATATAAACGCATGTGTGGAAAATACAAGTAAAACAAAATAAATTCTTGATTTCACATAACATAAACTACAAGACATATATCATGAATAACCTCATATATATAAATCAATAATCAATGTAGCACAATGTGAAACAAGAAACAGAAATAACACACCATAGTATCTCCCCCTATCATAGACAACTCAAATGAAACAAAATACATCATGAGCCAAAAAATATAAATACATAATGAAGCACCTAGATACAATCTAAAGCTCCACAGCTCCAAAACAACAAAAAGCTCCCCCTATCAACAAAAACTCCTATCCACATGTACTCCCCCTTTTTGTGACAAATTGTCAAAGAGAAATCACGCATCATCAAAAGGAGGTGGCGGAGGTGACCGTTTAAAACTCGCCAAATTTGCTCTCAATGCCTGAAGCTCGATAAGCACATCCACCAACAGCTGACCATGAGCTGCCTGAACGATCATGACAGTGTCTAAATCACGACGAATGCTAGAAACATCCGAAGTAGAAGGTGGAAGAGCAATAGCAGCGGTCGGATCGACATAAGCATCAGCAACCAGATCACCAGAAGAGGAAGAATCGACTCTAGGGCGTTTAAAGCGAGTTCGCATTTGAGCAGCCCTCTGCCGAAGAAAGGTGGCACCTATAGGAGCTATGATATGAACAAGCTCAGACGCCAGAAACTGCTCTAATTCTAAATGTAACAAAATCCTATGAATGTAAACAGGAAAGAAAAGAGCATGAGTAGTAGAACTACTCCCATGAACCTCAATCAAAGAACGAATGAAAAGATGAGGAAAGCTCATAGGAGCATCAATGACAAGGGCATACAAAGATGCACATCTCTCCAAAGGAATAGTGTGCAGATGAGAGATAGGCCACATGGAATGGCAAGAAATCCGGAAAAAGAGATAATGAATCTCGGTCAACTCGTGAGAGGTGATCTGAGGATTAGAACCCCACTGGATAGAAGTACAAGTGATAAATGACATAATGTCATTTAGGGGTGGAGACTCATCATAAGGATAAACAGGATGTAGGACCAGTGGCACCCCCAAGAGCATCAGCCACTACCGAAGGAGTAATGGTGTACTCTTCACCCCATTTCCAACTCTTCACCCGAGTGATGGAATCATAGGAGTGGATCGAGAGGTTTGAGTAGAACTCTCTGATCAAGGCAGCCAGAAGGGGATGGGAAATATCCAACAAAGCAAGCCAACCCTTATGCTCAAAGCTTTGTTGAATCTCACCATCTAACTCATCTAACAAAACCTTCCTCTCAACCCATACATTCCTACAAATGTTCAGCTTCTCATAGGTTTCCTGATGTTTCTCACTAAGGAACCTTTCACTATCAAAGGTGGGAGAAGAAGAAGAGGTGGAGGTCCTATGAGCTCTAGTCTTCCTAACCATGATGCTAAGGATCAAAAGGACAAACACAAAAGAGACAAAGAGAAAGAAAAAAAAAAACAAAAACCAAGGGAAGACTACAAGTTAGCACCAAAAAAAAAATAGCAATCTATATGATGCATGAACAATATCAACACATGATGCATGCTCTAATGCAGTGAGAATAAGTTCAATTGCACTTTAAAATCACAAAATTGGCTTGAGCATAGAGTTTATATAAAAAACCCCAAAATTTTAAAACCCCACTTTCAAAAATCCCAACAAATTGATCAATTGATCATTACACAAGACAGATAACATAAAATAATGATCAAATCAATCAATCTAACTTGCCATTTTCATTAAATTGAGCTCAATTGAACAAAAACCCCAAATTGGGTAGTTGCAAGTCCTAGAATTTTCAATTTTTCCCAAATCATCAAATTGATCAAATTAATACACAAAGATCAATTTTATATTGTCCCACAACAAAAACCCATAGATCAATCTCCAAACAAAAGGTTTAAATCAACAAAATCCCCAAATTTTTATAGGTTCAAAATTTCCCAAAATGCATGACAAAAATGCATGAAAATATGAAAATAAATGAAAAAGGAAGGGTATAAAGGTCTCACCGGCCTTAGAAGACAAAAACCATGCAAAAAGTTTGAGTGAAAACGACAAAAAATTGATTGGAAGCCTTGACCGATTGAAGAGAGAGAGAAAAGTGTTTTTGAAAAAGTTTGAAAGTGATAGAACAAATGAAAACTCAAAGTTTTAAAAAAATCTCTATGCGATTTTCGATTGATCGAAAATTAGATTATGTTAGGTTCTAAGGAATTAGGAACTAATGTATTAGAACTTCATTTTGTAGTGTTGGCAAATCATGATCAAAACATTTTAGTCTTGTTTAGATTTGCTCAAAGTATATGCTTTTTATGTAAAGTTGGAATCGAGTTGCTGCAGGATTTACTATGTAAATCTGCCTAGCTCGATCGATCGAGAATTAGACTTGACCGATCGAAAGGCATGCATATTGATTTTTTTGCAGAATTTCCAACTCAGCCCAAGCCCGTTTGAAGTGTAGGGTTTTATGTTTTGCTTTAAGTATAAAAGGGAAAACCCTAACCACATTTTAAGGTTGCTCTTTATGCTGTGTGTGTGAATCTCTTGTGAGATCTAAAGGTGTTTGCCTTCACACATACTTAGGGCTTCCAAGATTCAAGATTATGTAAAAAACTTGGTGATCATTCAGTTGCAGAATCAAGAGCTTAAAGATACACAAGCGGGAGTGCTTGTACTTACTGGGAATCCAAGAAAGAAGTACTCCATGGACTCGGAGCTGTCACGTGGTCATGGTAGTAAGTTTCCTACTCGAGGTAGCAATAGGATGTTAGTGGTCTAAGTCCCTATTGTGTAAACTTCAATTCTTTCATAGTGGATTCAATTTTACCTTGAGGATAGATAGGTTAAATCCTCCCCAGGTTTTTATCAATTTGGTTTTCCTGGGTCATCATATCTTTGTGTTCTTTATTTTCCACACTTTACATTGATATGATATATTTGTGTTAACCTAGATCTGATAATTTGACTAAGTAATCACTTGGCTAATTAACTAGGTTAATTTGATTGTGTTTTAAGGGTTCTAAAAATAAACAAGTGGTATCAAAGCGGATAGCTCTCTTGTTGTAGATCCTTTGATCTAAGAGCTGATCCTTGACCTCGATTGTCATGGGACACGGACACTTTCTTGTTATTCCACCTCACTTTGATGGGAATAATTATGCTTATTGGAAAGTAAGGATGAAAGCATTCCTGAAATCTATTGATGAGAGAGTCTGGAACTCCGTTGAATACGGATGGGAGAAGCCCACTACTCCTGTGAGTGAGTAGCAAACTTCTCAGAAAGAAGCAGCCGCTTTTAATAGCAAAGTTATAAATGCCATCTTTAATGCTGTTTCTATGGAGGAATTTAAGAGAATCTCTAATGTTGAGGTTGCTCATACTGCTTGGAATATCCTCCAAACTCTGCATGAAGGCACAAAGGCAGTTAAAATTAATAAGCTGCAGCAATTAACAACTAGATTTGAAAGCATTAGGATGTCTGATGATGAATCTTCTAATGAATTCTATGCTAAGCTTAATGATATTGTTAATTCTGCTTACAATCTGGGTGAAATCTATGATCAACCTAAAATTGTTAAGAAGATTCTTAGATCTTTGACTGAAGATTTTAGACCCAAAGTTACTGCCATCACTGAAAGCAAGGATGTGGACTCCATCCCTGGTGATGAACTTGTAGGATCTCTTCAGTCCTATGAGTTGGACCTACCTAAGACTAGTAAATCCAAATCAATGGCTCTTAAGTCTGTTGATGATGTTGATGTAAGTGGATTTGATGATAAGCTCTCTGCTACAGAGATTTCTTACCTTGCTAAGAACTTTAGAAATTTTCTTAGGAACAATAACAGAAGAGCGAGAGGTAAAGAACACTGCTGAACCTAGAAATTTTAGAAGGAATGATCCCACTAAGGTTAATAACACTGAAAACCCTATAGAAAAAGTAGGTCAACCTTCAAATAATTCTATGGGTCAAAAATGTTTTGGGTGTCAAGGGTATGGTAATGTGAAATCTGAATGTCCTACATTCTTGATGTCTAAGGGTAAGGCTATGGCTGTAACCCTTAGTGATGATGAAGTTCCTGCTAATGAGTTTGGTAGTGATGAGGATGGAAACTTCATTGCTTTCATTGCTACTGCTGTAGTTGATAAAAGTATTACTATTGAGGAGAACCCTTCTGATGGGGAACTCTCTGAGGATGCAGATTTACAAGAAGCTTACAATAAACTTTACAAAGTTGCTGGAAAGGATGCTATGAGTGTTGATTTAGGCTTAAAGAAAATTGCATCTCTTGAGCTTGAAAAGAAAAAATTTCTTGTGAAACTATTTGATGCTAATGAATTGTTGAATAATGTGAAGACTGAGAACATGCTTTTGCTTGATAAAGTTAAGAATTTAGAACTTGAACTATCTATTGCTAGAGAACAATCTAACAGGTCTACAAGCTCCAAACTTGATCATATGCTAAGTGTTCAAAAGTCTCCCTCTGACAAAACTGGATTAGGTTTTGTAGAAAGCATCTTTGTGCCTGAACCCCATTTCACAATTTTTGTTTCTTCTACTGAACTCCCGGTTAGTGAGGTTGTCAAATCCTCTGTGAGTGAGGCTGCTAAATCTGTAGATGTTACACCTCCTAGGAAGATTAGGGTTGATCTTCAAGAGTCTAAACCTAAGGCTCCTAATCCTCCTAAGGGCATGTTTCAAGTCACGACTGCATGGGTTTGTCATTTTTGTGGAAAGTCTGGGCACATTTGTCCAATCTGTTTCAAGTTGCAAGTTGCTGAGTGAGCAAATTAGCCAAAAGTACCTGTGCCTCAAGCACAAGATCCTATGGTACTTATTGGTGAATTGGTGAAGGTTTCAAACCTTTATTCCAATCCTGGAGTTGCTCATCATTCTATTGGGGATAAAAACTCCAATGTTAGAGTTGCATCTAAAAAGCTTTGGATGCAAAAGGCTTAATCTAATTGAGTCTTTTTGACATGGTCCTTGTGCTTCATCGCTCTACTCTTTGTGACCATCCTCTTTCATTGCTTTTGTTTTCTTTGTTTTTCTAGGATTTGCATTGCATAACATTCATGCATTTCATTTTAGGATTTAAAAAAAAAAAAAAAAGATGTTTATGTATCTTGTTTATCTTGGATTTGAAATCAAGGTTGGCCAATTTATTTTTACATAACATGTTTATGTACCTTGTTTAGCTTTGATGAGCTTATTTATTGCACTTTACTAGTTTAAGCTTTGTAGTGCATGTTGTGTGGGAAGATGTTTATAGTTTTTGATCACATGATCTTGATCTTGAAATCACATGTCTTTGATTGTCGGACTTGAACTTATTGAGAAAGGCATAAATAATCATCTCACCACTGTTTACTAGCCAATCATGAACACCTTAGTACATATCGTAAGATTTTGTGTTCGAGAAAGTGTAGCACATGCACAAAAAGAACATAAGGTGTAGTCTCGATTAAATGCTAAAATTGGTGTGTACATTATTGGGCTATAATAAATTCAAAATCTAATAAAATTGGTGTGCACATTATCCCGGCTATTTTTAATGAGTTTCTGATTAAGTAAAATTGGCCCCTTGTGGCAAAAATAACATGTATTTAGGCAAAAATTTTGTATGTTCTTGCATTGTTTATTATACATGTGTAGTGTGTGCACGCTAAGTGTTTGATAAAATGCCCAAATGGCATTTTCTCTTTGTTTTGGACTCCGATGAGTACCAAATTTTGGGGATCACCATAATTATTCATGTTTTGATCATTGATGGTGTGTTTTATACACTTTGCCCCGTGAGTGCTTATTCATGCATTGGTCATGCATGCATCTCACATGCATACTAGATGCACACTAGATGCACTTTTGCTTCACACACTTAAACACTTGACATATTTTTCATTCACTCATGCTAGTTAAGTCCTTTTAGACCTTTTAGCACATATAACACGTTCTTGTGTCTATGTCATGCCTAGGTCCATATCACGTTCCATGATCCTTAGCATGTCATGTTTACTTTATGCTTTATAGCATTTTTTTGATGTTTTTGTCTTATGTTTGAGCTTCATTTTCTCATTCATCCTGCATCCCTCATGCATCATCTTTTACCCCTGTTCATATCTTCTTTTCTTTCCCTCCTTCCTCTTGATTCATTTGTCTATTCATGACAAAAATGGGGAGACTATATCGGAGAGTAGAGTACACCGATGTGTTTCGTCATTTCTATATGACTTATGTGCACATTCTTAGGGGGAGAAATTCTACCTCGTGCACATTTGTAGCGGGAGAAAGCCATAGGGGAGATGCATATACTAAAGGGGAGAAGACATTTTTTTTTAGAAAACCTTGATTTACTTTATGCTTGTTTTCTCGTTGCTTTATGATGCTTTGATATGCTTTGTTGCTCTCATTGCATCATGTTTATGTTTTGGAACACTCTTGTGCCCTTTTTGGATCTTGTATCTTTAATGCAAATACTTTGGTGTTTTGCATTGGTTATGTGTTGGACATGCATTTATCCTTATGCTATTGTGCTTTATTGGTTGTATGTTCGGATGATCATTTGCTTTGCTATATGATCATTGTAGTCATTTTCATATGATTGTTTGCTGTATGATCAAGTTGCTCATATGTTTTACAACATGTTACTTGATCGCATTCTGCTTGTCCTTTTATCACTTGATTTACCTTGAGGGTCTAATGCGTTTTGTGCAAGTGTTTAAGGTTACAGGTATTTTGTTCCAAGTGCATCACAACTGCTAGATTTAGGTGTGAGTGAGTTTTGCCATTGTTTCCAAACTCACGTTTAAGTCTAGAGTCTGTTATAGGGTCTTTTGTCACGGAATAGCGAAAGGGGGAGATTGTAAAGTTGTGATTTACAACTATGTTGTATGTTGGCTTTATTCCATGACAAAAAGTGTTGTAATTGCTTTAATTTTGTTCCTTATATTTTGTGGGATTTTATTGTATTGGATTTAGTATGAAGTTGGTGAAGACTCAAGTTAAAATGAAGAATCCGTGGATTTCGCGAGAAGCTCGTGAGAAGCTAACCCATGAAAGAGCCATGTGAGGAGCACATGATTGGAAGCTGAAGAGTCATGCTAGGCTGTCGTTTTCGCGAGTGTCTCGCGGGTAAGGCCTTCCCGCGAGATAGTCGTGAAACATTTTGCTTGGAGGTTTTTTAAGAGTGACTTTCTTACCCTTCACCTATACTATATATACCCTCATTACTCGCAAATGCGTATAGAGGACAATTCAAAGAGAAAAACCCTAGATAGGTTTTCTACAACACACACACCCATCTTTTGAGAGAGAGCTAGTCATCCTTAGTGAGAAATCATTGTAGCCTCTTCTCCATCTCTCTCCCATTGACATACCTTGAGAGGAGATTTGTACGCAAACACAACCCACACCTATTCAGAGTGTAGAGAGTGTTTTAGAGGTGCTGGGAAGCATTGGAAGAAGCCAAGGATTGCAGATGCAACATGGAGCTTGTTGTGGGTTCCGGAGAACTAGACAAGACACGGTTCTAAGAAGCCTTGTTGGAGTAGGAGCTTGGAGGGCTTAGGTACATCAGGTAGATTAGGCTTGGAGGGTCTCTTGCTAACCCATGTATCCCAACTGATTGTCTAGTGGATCGATTTCCACTTTGAGGGCGGCAGAGAGGTTTTTCGCTGAGTTCTTCGGTTTCCTCTTTGATAACACATCGGCATGTTATCTTGTGTTTGCATCTTTTTTCCCTACTCTTTTACATTCCATTTTACTGCTATGTTGCTTAGATTATGGATTAGAGTAGCTTGTTTATTTATCCGCTTGCATTTACACTATTTTGCACTTAGTATTAAGTTAGTGTCAAATCTATCAAGCCGTAATTTTTATTTGGGGGTTTAAACAGCTCTTGTGTTTTCAACACATTTTTGAGCATTCAATTGATATTAGAGCAGGTACACTTGATTTGGTTTCATTACCTAAGTGTGATCCTTGACCCCTTGTGTGTTTTGCCATGGATAATGCTTTGTATGCTTCTATGGATATTGTTGATTGTAACATGCCATGTGTTTGTGAAAATGCCTCTATGAGAGTTTATCCTCATGATTGTGATCACATGTTACTTGAATCATTGGGTGTTGTTAATATTCCAAAAGACAAACTCTTGAAGAAAACTAAGAAGTTTCAAAAGAGTTTGAGTAAGTTATTTTATGAAAAGGATGATTTGATTGCTACCAACAAATTGGTTGAAAAATATAAGAAACTTGCTGAAAACTCTCTTGAAAAGCTAAAAGAGTTTGAATGTTTGAATATGGGCTTGGATGCTAAACTTGTTTTGTCTAACAAACTTGTTGATGATCTTAAATCTGAAAATGAATCTCTTAAGATGCATGCCAAGTGTTTGATTGCTGAACCTATTGTTAAAAATAATGAAAATATTTGTTGTAATCATGTTATGGTACCCGATATTGTGCCTATTGTGTGTTCTACCTCAAAGGACAAATCGGTGTACATTCCTCCACATAAAAGAAATCAAAAGGTGGAGAGAAAGGCTCTTAAGCCTAAGCCTTTGTTTAGGTCCCATCCTAAGGAATTAAGTGGGTCTAGGTTTGTTCTTAATTGCCACCATTGTGGTATGATCGATCACATAAGACCTCAATGCCCCAAGTTAAAGAGAGAACAAACTCATGTTGCTAGATCCCTTCCCAAAAGGCCTAGTGGACCTAAACACATTGTTTGTCACCATTGTGGTGCCTTTGATCATCTAAGACCTCACTGCTCTAAGTTTCAAGCTTTTAAAGGAATCAAAAGAAAAGAGAATCTTGAGCTTCTTGGAAGTTGTGCTTTGCATGCTAAACTAGATTTGAGTGAAAATAGCATGTTGTTAAAGAAAGTGTTTAATGCTCTTAATTCCTTGACTATGTGCATCTCCGGTTCTCATTCTCCCAACCCTCGTCTCACTTCTCATGAGATACTCATTCCAAACAATCATTCTGTTTGGATGAGGAAGGGTTCCTATGGTTGAGCTTATGCTCTTTTGGTCCTTGATCTAATTCTTTTGATCTTTGTAGGACCCTTCATGCATTAGATGCTTCATTGTTATGCATTTGTGCATCACGCATCTCTTTATATGCATTGTTTGTGTTATTGTTTTTTATCTTACTTTTATGTCTTTGTTTTGTGTGTGCAAAAATCCAAAACCACATAAAAAGTGAAAAATTCAAAAAGTTTGATTGTATATGTTTGAGTACATATCTCATATGAGTTTGGCCTAGTACTTTCGTACTAATGGCATAATACATTTACGAACTTAGCTTGTTATGTATGCACATATATCTGTGTGGAAGAAATCTTGAAAACTATGTGTGATTTTTGTAAATAGATCTTCAAGCTTGTCATGAATGATTGGTCAATAGTCTTGATGGTCTTGATGCTTAAGTAAACTTGTGTCTATATCTCTTCCCACCTTTATTTTTATGTTTTTACAATTGATCTCACCAAATGTAAATCTCCGAAAGAAAAGAGATAATGAGCTACAAAAGCCGTCGCACATACTAGTATTTGACTAGGAAAAAGGGAAAGCGACATTTTAAATTGAAATGTATAGTGCTCAAAAAGCCAAAGGCTAATTCTAAATGTTGAAATATCAAAAATTTCAAGCACCTATCTCAAAAATGAGATGTATTATCCAAAAATAGGATCAAATGTTATGATTTATGCAGAGACCAAATGAAAAGCTTCTAAGATTTGTAATCAATTTATGGGAGGTCATATATGCTCATTTCTATTATTGAGATAGTCCACTTGACTTAGTGCTAGTTGTGTATGGCTTGATTGAATTGATCATTGAAGCTTCACTTTGTTCTAAGGACTATTCCACACTTGATTCTCACACACAACACACTAGTTTAATGTTCAATGAATGCCTATTTCATTTGTGTCTTTGTACATGTTCAAATGTGATGTGTGTGTGCCCAACCATATGTGGATCAAACCAAAAAGATTTTTGTTCTTTTTGTTTGTTTTTGGAAGTGATTTGTATCACTCATGTTTTCCAAAGTTTTTCAAATTATTTTTGTGTGAAAAAACATGTTTTCTAGGTGTTTTTGTGACCTATTTCATGTGTAAGTTCAACTGGAAGTTAAATGATCTAATTCTCAAGTTTTTTAGCTTTGGACAGAGAGTTTCGTGACTGTTTTATGGTAGTTTCGCGAGTAAGACTTACCAACGAAATACTAGCGAGATACCAGCAAAATTTTGCAGGAAGCTAACCAGAGAGATACTAGTGAAAATTTTCAGATCAGCTTTTTAAAGGGCATTTTGTAGGTCTTTTGTTTTAAACGTCTCCCATCCTCTCATAAACCCCTGTTTTAATGTTTCTACATCAAAACCCAACTAAATTCAAGTGTTTTTCATTTCATTAACATCTCTAAGGTAATCTTTAACTCTTTTCATTGATTTTGATCCTTAGATTATGTTTTTGGGGGTTTTATGTTCATAGTTGGGATTTTCTCAAGTGGGAGTTGGAAAACTTATTTTCTGTCAATCTTTTTGGTTGGGCTTTGTTTTAAATGATAATTTGCTTTGGATGTTGGCCCTTTGTGGCAAAAATAACATGTATTTAGGCAAGATTTTCATATGTTCTTACATTGTTATCATACATGTGTAGTGTGTGCACTCTAAGTGTTTGATAAAATGCCCAAATGACATTTTCTCTTTGTTTTGGACTCCGATGAGTACCAAATTTTGGGGATCACCATAATTATTCATGTTTTGATCATTGATGGTGTGTTTTATACACTTTGCCTCGTGAGTGCTTATTCATGCATTGGTCATGCATCTCACATGCACACTAGATGGACTTTTGCTGCACACACTTGAACACTTGACATATTTTGCATTCACTCATGCTAGTTAAGTCCTTTTATACCTTTTAGCACATATAACATGTTCTTGTGTCTATGTCATGCCTAGGTCCATATCATGTTCCATCATCCTAGCATGTCATGTTTACTTTATGCTTTGTAGCATTTTTTTGATGTTTTTATCTTATGTTTGAGCTTCATTTTCTCATTCATCCTGCATCTCTCATGCATCATCTTTTACCCCTATTCATATCTTCTTTTCTTTCCCTCCTTCCTCTTGATTCATTTGTCTATTCGTGACAAAAAGGGGGAGACTATACCGGAGAGTAGAGTACACCGATGTGTTTCGTCCTTTCTATATGACTTATGTGCACATTCTTATGGGGAGAAATTCTACCTCGTGCACATTTGTAGGGGGAGAAAGCGATAGGGGAGATGCATATACTAAGGGGGAGAAGACATTTTTTTTTTAGAAAACCTTGATCTACTTTATGATTGTTTTCTCGTTGCCTTATGATGCTTTGATATGCTTTGTTGCTCTCATTGCATCGTGTTTATGTGTTGGAACACTCTTGTGCCCTTGTTGGATCTTGTATCCTTAATGCAAATACTTTGGTGTTTTGCATTGGTTATGTGTTGGACATGCATTTATCCTTATGCTATTGTGCTTTATTGGTTGTATGTTCGGATGATCATTTGCTTTGCTATATGATCATTGTAGTCATTTCCATATGATTGATTGGTGTATGATCAAGTTGCTCATATGTTTTACGACATGTTTACTTGATCGGATTTTACTTGTTATATTATACTTGTCCTTTTATCACTTGATTTACCTTGAGGGTCTAATGCGTTTTGTGCAAGTGTTTCAGGTTACAAGTATTTTGTTCCAAGTGCATCACAACTTCTAGATTTAGGTGTGAGTGAGTTTTTCCATTGTTCCCAAACTCATGTTTAAGTCTAGAGTCTGTTATAGGGTGTTTTGTCACGGAATAGCCAAAGGGGGATATTATAATGCTGTGATTTACAACTATGTTTTATGTTGGCTTTATTCCATGACAAAAAGGTTTGTAATTGCTTTAATTTTGTTCCTTATATTTTGTGGGATTTTATTGTGTTGGGTTTAGTATGAAGTTGGTGAAGACTCAAGTTAAAATGAAGAATCCGTGGATTTTGCCAGAAGCTCACGAGAAGCTAACCCGCGAAAGAGCCATGTGAGGAGCACATGACTGGATGCTGAAGAGTCGTGCCAGGCTGTCATTTTCACGAGTGTCTCGCGGGTAAGGCCTTCCCGCGAGATAGTTGCGAAACATTCTGCTTTGAGGTTTTTTAAGAGTGACTTTCTTACCCTTCACCTATATTATATATACCCTCATTACCCGCAAATGCGTATAGAGGCCAATTCAAAGAGAAAAACCCTAGATAGGTTTTCTACAACACACACACCCATTTTTTGAGAGAGAGCTACTCATCCTTAATGAGAAATCATTGTAGCCTCTTCTCCATCCCTCTCCCATTGTCATACCTTGAGAGGAGATTGTTAGGATTGGTGCCCTTAAATCCTATTGTAAGATGCTATGTATGATATTAAGTGTGACATTGTGTTTGACATTATGTATGACTTAATATTATGTTTAATAAATTTGTTTTATTATTATCTGAAATAATGGTAACATGAATATTCGGACATTATCATATAGTCCATGAGATGCATAGTATGTGATTTATGTGAAGAGTTACGGAAGATATAAATCACAAGTTCTTTGTAAACTCAGAATTATAGTTCGTAGTCGGTGATGAAATCGGGCATTTCATCTGCGAAGACTATAACATATCAACTACGATGATTTGTCTTGATCATGGAAGTGGAGACTTCTAGTTGATGTGTTAATATGTTTTAAGAGTTAAAACATATTGAACTGGACCGCTGTGAGATTTATTATTCTCCTAAAGACTGTCAAATGAATAATAAATCTCACGACTTGTATTTGCATGAACTCTTAATCCTGAGAGAATAATGAACCTGATCATGAGGTGTAGGTTGCTTTGATATATCAGGAGTGAGATCTATAGTAATGGTCAAAACCTCAGTATGTTGGGCAGCCACATTTAGTGTTGATGGAACATGTATTCTCAAGATGGAATTCATAGTCTCTTAACGGAGATATAAAATATTCCCTTGAGATAAGTTTAATGGGTTTGTTATTCAGAGAGTTAGGCCTAACCACTTTAGTGAGACTAAAGTATATATATTTATGAAATTGGATTTCATAAATATATAATGAATAACATTAAAGGATTAAACCGGGTACTCAAGGATTAAGATGTAGTAATTCACAAAGTGACAGTCTACATTAATGACTTTGTATTACTACGAATATTTTATGAAGGGGTTGCATGTATAATAAAGTCCTGGGATATAATTTATAGATAAGGCCTAGAGTGCAACTATATTTTTATAGTGGTATTAAATATAGTTAATGGTAACTTTGGACTTGTTAAGAGTTGACAGAAAAGCCCAAGGCCCATTGGAGCTAGTGTCTTATTGGTCCCTTTTGGTCCCACTCCAAGCCACACACTTAAGCCAAATTGGAAAGGCCCAAGTGGCTAGCCCAATTAGATTATTGGTTAGATACAAAGAGAAAAACGTACAGAAATGTAAGAGTAAGAAAAACATCATTGTAATGGTGTGCAAGTGAGTGAAAGTCACTCTCTAATAATCCCTTTGTTACCAATTGAGAGACCATACATCTTGAGTGTTAGTGGAATTGGAGTGAAGATTAAAAGTATTCCCAAGTGCTTCAATCTTCGGTTTTGAAATTCACCGCTTCAAGGTACGATCTCTTGTTCTCTAATTCTGAAATTTACTTTGTGCATGTTATCAATATCAAATGAAGTAGATCCGTTTTAAAACTTATTTTTTGCTGCATTTATCTTTATTTCCATCAGAGATTTGTACGCAAACACAACCCACACCTATTCAGAGTGTAGAGAATGTTTTGGAGGTTCTGGGAAGCATTGGAAGAAGCCAAGGATGGCAGATGCAACATGGAACTTGTTGCGGGATCAGAAGAACTAGACAAGACACGGTTCCGAGAAGCCTTATTGGAGTAGAAGCTTGGAGGGCTTAGGTACATCGGGTGGATTAGGATTGGAGGGTCTCTTGCTAACCCATGTATCCCAACTGATTGTCTAGTGGATCGATTTCCACTTGGAGGGCGGTAGAGAGGTTTTTTGCCGAGTTCTTCGATTTCCTCTTCAATAACTCATCGGCGTATTATCTTGTGTTTGCATCTTTCTTACCTGCTCTTTTACATTCCATTTTACTGCTGTGTTGCTTAGATTATGGATTAGAGTAGCTTGTTTATTTATCTGCTCGCATTTATACTATTTCGCACTTAGTATTAAGTTAGTGAAAAATCTATCGAGCAGTAATTTTTATTTGGGGGTCTAAACAGCTCTTGTGTTTTCAACACATTTTCGAGCATTCACATATTATTGCTCCCATTGGTGCCACCTTTCTTCGGCAAAGGGCTGCTCAGTTGAGAGCTAGCTTTAAATGCCCTATGGTTGAGTCTTCTGGTGTCGCACCTCCTCCTCCCTCTTCTACAGGTGATATTACGGCTGAGGAGTCTGTTGATCCTACTGCTAATGCTGCTGCTGTTGTTCCTCCACCATCTACTTTGGATGATTCGGACATTTGTCGTACGTTGGGGACTATCATGACTATTCAAGCGGCTCATGATCAGCTTTTGGAGGACATGCTTGATGGAGCTTCGTGCCTTGCGAGCAGATTTGGAGCACTTGAGACGGTCGCCTCTGCCACCTCCTTTTGATGATTGATTCTAATTGCCCTTTGGCATTCCATCACAAAAAGGGGGAGCACATTTGTAGATGAGTTTTTGTAGTTAGGGGGTGTTGGGAAATTTAGACCCCGGTTGATAGAATTAACAAGTTTTAAACCCAAGTTGTTAATTAGATTTATTATGAATACAACTTGTTAAAACAAACAAACATCAGTATCATGTCAATAATGAATGCAGTAGAATAATACAAGATATGATGACTTAGGAAAACTAATGAAACCAACCAGTTTCACAGTAAAAAACCTAGGGAGAAACCTTCCCGAAAAGCAATCCACTATAGTAAAGAGAAGTTTCAGATCTAGTACAAAACCTTTATCCCTAGACTATACAATCCTCGTAGATGAACTCACAGTAGAAACCTTCTACCGCTTCAAAACCTTTGAACTGTTCAATATATGAATGCCACCCTTTTTAATGCACAGATCCCAGTACGTGACTAACCAAAGATGCACGGCTCCTAGTACGTGACTAACCAATTGCGTGGATCCCAGTACGCGACTTAATCACCAACTAGAAGAAGATATTGGCTGCAAAGTTCTTCACTTCATCAAGAATGAAGATCAAGAAGCACTTGGTTACAAAAGCCTAAGGCGCAAAAGACGTAGTAGCTTCTTTAAGAGAGAATAAGGCATCGGCCATCTTTTGCATATGTTCTCCTTGTATTCTCTTATGTGACGACCTCTAAAATAAGTCTTATGTAGGTCTAGGGTTGTGAGAAAAGAAACCCTACACAAATACATAAGCCTGGCCCAAAAATCAAATCTGAAAATTTTGATTTCTGTAACCTCGATAGATAGTATCTGTCGAGCCTCATTAAACCTTAATAGATAGCTAGGTGTTAAAGAGGTATCAAGAAGCTGTCGAGGGGACAGGAGCTTTCTCGATCGATCCACCAACTGTCGAGAAGGTGTTGAGATTGCAATATCAATCAACTGAAGAGCTCGATAGATAGCCAGCTGTTAAAAGGTGTCGAGCAGCTGTCGAGCTATCTATCCACAGGTGTTGAGCTATCTGTCCAGCTTTATTGAATAGCTTTATTGAATAGCTATCTGTCTAGACTTAAACAACATGTTTCTCGAAGTATTAAACACATCCTAGATCTACCAAATTACAAGTAAAGTGCGTTTTGTCAAAGGATTAGCCAATTACATAAAAGAATGACATATGTTCCTAACAAGTGAAACACATATGTCCTAACAAGGGGAGATTTTTTTGATTTGGAGCTGTGGAGCTTTTAGATTGTATCTAGGTGCTTTATTATGTATTTACATTTTTTGGCTCATGATGTATTTTGTTTGGGTTGTCCATGATAGGGGGAGATACATTGTTTATACATGTTTCTTGTTTCACATTGTGTATTGATTTATATATATGAGTTTTCATGATATATGACTTTATTTTGTGTGTTATGTGAAATCAAGAAGTTATTTTGTTTTACTTGTATTTTCCATACATACGTTTATGTATTTGTTGAGTGTTTAAGGAAATATACAGGTTGATTCAGTCGTGCTGTTGTCTACACTTGCAACTGATAGATAGTAGTTAGGTTGGATTTTTTTTGTTGGGAAATGTTTTTGTAATGGGCTGTTTTTATGTAACTTTGAGCATTTTGTTAAGTTTGTTGTTTGTCACGGATTGCCAAAGGGAGAGTTTGTTAGGTTCTAAGGAATTGGAAACTAATGTATTAGAACTTCATTTTGTAATGTTGGCAAACCATGATCAAAACGTTTTAGTCTTGTTTAGACTTGCTCAAAGTATATGCTTATTATGTAAAGCTGGAATCGAGTTCTTGCAGGATTTACTGTGTAAATCTGCCTAGCTCGATCGATTGAAAGTCATGCAGATTGATTTTTCTGCAAAATTTCTAACTCAGCCCAAGCCGTTTAACGTGTAGGGTTTTACGTTTTGCTTTAAGTATAAAAAGGAAAACCCCAGCCATGTTTTGAGATTGCTCTTTATGCTGTGTGTGTGAATCTCTTGTAAGATCTAGAGGTGTTTGCCTTCACATATACTTAGGGTTTCCAAGATTCAAGATTATGTCAAGAACTTGGTGATCATTCAGTTGCAGAATCAAGAGCTTAAAGATACACAAGCGGGAGTGCTTGTACTTGCTGGGAATCCAAGAAAGAAGTAGCCTATGGACTCGGAGCTGTCACGTGGTCGTGGTAGTAAGTTTCCTACTCGAGGTAGCAATAAGATGTTAGTGGTCTAAGTCGCTATTGTGTAAACTTCAATTCTTTCATAGTGTATTCAGTTTTACCTTGAGGATAGCTAGGTTAAATCCTTCCCAGGTTTTTTACTCGTTTGGTTTTCCTTGGTCATCATATCTTTGTGTTCTTTATTTTCCACATTTAACATTGATATGATATATTTGTGTTAACCTAGATCTGATAATTTAACTAAGTAATCACTTGGCTAATAAACTAGGTTAATTTGATTCAGTTTTAAGGGGTCTAAAAACAGACAGATTCGATCGATCGAAATGCCTTCGATTGATCCAGAAGCAATCGAGCAGCGATCGAAATGGTCAGATTCAAACCAAAAATTTTAATCGCATTTTCGATCGGCCGAGCAATAGGTTTCATTGATCGAAAATTTGGAAAAAAACAGATATTTGAAAAACAGAGCAATTTTATGCAAAAACTCCTCAAAGCATAGTATTTTATGAATAGAATGCATGAGTATGAGACGAAATGCTTTTCAAAAACAGTTGTATTGAACCCAGATTTCCCAAAATTAAGATTTTCAATCAACTATCCTTAAATTCTCAAACTTCAAACACATTTTGCATTAAAAACAGGGAATTTTCAATCTTGGATGGCCAAAACAAAATCACGCACAATAACATGTATAAAGTTTAGCAAAGAGTAACTTGTGTAGTGTGTGCAACTAGTAAAAGCTTGAGATACATGTGAGGTTATATGTGAATAGAAATCAAGCACAATTTCTACAAAATTCATCACATAAACTTGAAAGGGACTATCACCTAGAGAGTTACATCATATAAATCCCACATCTTCTAGAAAACAAGCTTCCAATCATGTAAGTTTCTTGATTTGCCTCATAATGTACACACCAATTTTATTTGATCAGAAACCTATTAATAATAGCCAAGATAATGTACACACCAATTTTATTTGATTGATTTAATTATAGTCCAATAATGTACACACCAATTTTAGCATTTAAGCCAAGGCTACACCTTATATTCTTTTTGTGCATGTGCTACACTTTCTCAAGCACAAAATCTTACGATATGCACTAAGGTGTTCATGATCTTACAATGTGATTTGGCCATCACAAAGGTTTTACATGTGCTAATGTATGCTCACTAAACTGTCTTGACTTGTTTTTGAAAAGTAAAATTGGTTAGACTTGTTTAGTGTGTGTGTGTGTGTGTTTTTTTTGGGAGATCTAAAGAGTTTTTAGACCCCTTAAAACAACAATTGGATTAACCTAGTTTATTAGCCAAGTGATTAACTTAGTCAAATTATGCAATTCTAGGTTATCACAATCATACAATCATATCAAGAATATTTAAAGCAGCGGAATAAAAATAACACAAGATATGTTGACCTAGGAAACCACACGGTAAAAACTTGGGGAGGATTTGACCTAGCTATCCTCAAGGTAAACCTGAATCCACTATGAAAGAATCGAAGTTCATACAAAAGGACTTACAAGCTCCCTGCTTGACTTCCTAATGCTACCCACCAGTAGAACTTACTAACACGACCATGTGCAAGCTCCGAATCCACGGACTTCTTCTTTCTTGGATTCTTCAATTAGCTACAAGCTCCCCGTTTGTTTTTCTTTAAGCTCCAATGGTAGCAACTGAGTTGATCATCAAGATGTTGAAGTAATCTCTACCTTGAAAACCCTAAACTTTGTGTAAAGGAAAGCTCCTCTAGATATCACAAGAGATTTACACAAAATAGAAAAGTATGAGCAACAATACAACAGGAGCAACTCTCAAAAACGTGGCTAGGGTTTTACCTTATATACCTAGGGCAAAAACATAAAACCCTAAACGTTTAATGAGGTAGGGCGGAGTTGGAAATTCTGCAGAAAAAATAATCTGGCCGACTTTTGATTGATTAAGTCTATTCTTCGATCAATCGAGTCAGACCAAAAGTCACAAAGACTTCTGCAGCCACTCGATTCCAACTTTACAATAATTAATCAACTTTGAGCAAGCCTAAACAAGACTAAACATATTGTTTTGATCATGGTTTTCCAAAATTACATATTAGAGTTCTAAATACATTAAATCCTAAGTCTTTAGAACCTAAAAAACTCCCGCTTTAGCAATCTGTGACAAAACACAAATTAAAAGCTCAAAGTTTACAAATAAAAAGCCCTTTACAAACAGTAATGCTTATAAAATACAACTCAATCCTAACTACTATCCATCAGTTGCAAGTGTAGACAGCAGCCAAATCGAATCAACCTGTATATTCCTAAAACACTCATCAAACACATAAACGCATGTGTGACAGAAAAACAGTAAATCAACAGATATGTAAACTAACTCTCCCCTTAAGTTAGATACACCAAAAAATAAAAACATTCTTGAAAGTTCACACAACACATAATAAAGACATATATCAATGAATAACTCAAAAATATAAATCAATAAGCAGTGAACACAGAATCAAGAATCATATAACAAAAAAAATGTATTTCCCAACAAAGAATAGCTCAAAAATCAAAAAGAAAGTATACACGGTGAAGCACCTAGATACAATCTAATATCAAAATATCTCCACTAGCTCCACAAAAACTCTCCCTAACTACAAAAAGTCCTCTACAAATCTCCAAACTCTACTCCCCCTTTTTGTGACGGAATGCCAAGGACAATCACATGCCATCATCAAAAGGAGGTGGTGAGGGTGAACGAAGATGCGCCAAGTAAGCTCTCAGAGCACGAATCTCATCAAGCAAGTCCACCAAAATCTGACCATAAGCCACCTGAATGGTCATGACAGTCTCCAAGGTACGACGTACATCGAAGTCATCCAAAAGAGGTGGAGGAACAGCAGCAGTAGCAGCACCAGCACCAGCAGGATCAGGAACAACCTCACAAGCAGGACCTGTAGAAGAAGAAGGAGGGGGTGTGGTACCAGAAGGCTCAGACCTAAAGTGTTTAGAGCCAGCTCGAAGATGAGCAGCCCTCTGTCTAAGAAAAGGTGCACCTATGGGAGCAATCACATGGACAGGCTCAGAAGAAGGAAAATCATCTAGACCAAGATGAAACAAAATCCTATGAATAAAGATAGGATGGACAAGAGCATGAGATGCAGATAAACTCCTATAAACTTTGTTCATAGAACGAAGAAACAAGTGAGGAAAACTGATAGGAGCATCAGTGACAAGAGCATACAAAAATACACATCGCTCGAGAGGAATGGTGTGAAGATGAGAAATGGGCCAAAAAGAATGACACGCTATCCTAAAGAAAAGATAGATAGTCTCAGGAAGCTCAGCAGTGGTGATCCGAGGATCAGAACCCCACTGAATAGAAGACCTAGTGATGTAAGACATGACATCACTCAACAAAGGAGACTCATCATAAGGGTAAACAGGGTGTTGGACCAAAGGTACCCCTAGAGTATCAGTCATTACCGTAGGAGTAATGACATACTCTATACCTCGTATCCAACTCTTAACTAGAGTGTTGGAATCATAGACGCGGATAGGGATGTTCGAAAAGAACTCTCTAATCAAGGTAGTGGGAGGAAGAGGATCAGAAACATCCAACAAAGGTAACCAGCCCCGACGCTCAAAATTTACCCTAATGGCAGAATCAACCTCATCTAAGACAGCAAAATGCTCAGCCCAAATTTTTCTCTGTAGGTTCAGCTTCTCAAAAATCTCTTGGTTTTTCTCACTCGGAAACCTCTCACGGTCAAAGGCTTACGAGCTCTAGTCTTCCTAGGCATGATGCTAAGGAAAGGATAGACACACAAAGTAGAACCAAAAAAAAAAAAAAAAAAAACAAGGGCAGACTGCAAATTAGCACAAAAAAAAAAAAAAAATAGAATAAAAAATCTATATGATGCATGAACAATTAAAATGTCATGATGCATGTTCTAATGCAGTAAAAAGTAAGTTCAATTAAAGGTCAGATTAACAAAATTGGTTTGAACATAGGGTTTCTAACAAAAAACCCCAAAATTGAAATACCACTTGTTGAAATTTTTAAAACAAATTGATGAATTGAGCATCATATAACACAACACCTAGATTATAATGCTCAATTACATCAAAACAACAAGCCAATTTCATCAATTTTAACCTAATTAAACAAAATCCCCAATTCAGATTCAATACAAGCCCTAGAATTTTCAATTTTTCACAAATCCCAAAATTGATCAAATTAAACTATCAATATTATGTTTATAGCATGTCCCCACAAAAACCCATTGATCAAATTCACAAAATAAGGACTGAATCAACAAAAAAATCCCAAATATGCATAGTCCGAAAATTTGAGAGACTAATGCATGAAAAATGCATGAAAACTTGAAAAGAAACTCAAAAGGAAGGGCAAAAGTGTCTTACCGGCTTGAGGAAAGAGAAACCTTGCAAAACTTTTGGGAGAAAACGACAAAAAAATCACTGTGGAGCCTTGCCGAGTCAGAGAGAGAAAAGAAAAGTTTGAAAGTTTTTGAAAAGTGACTTTGAAAAAGTCAGATCTGAGTTTTTTAAAAAAACTTGATTCCCGAGTTTCGATTGATCGAAAATTACATTCAATCAATCGAAACAACCCGAGACTCATGAAGACATTTTAATCACAATTTCGATTGATCGAAAAACAGACTGGATCGATCGAAATAGGCAGAGGCTCACAAAATTTTTTAGAAAAATCACAGTTTTTGAAGGACCAAACACAATTTGACACAAACTCCTCAATCCAAAAAAAAATGATGAACAAAATGCATGAATATGAGATGAAGTGCTTTTTCAAAAACCCAAGTTTTAATCCCAATTTCAATCATTCTCCCTTTGAATTCTCAAGCAACAAATATGTTGTGCATAATTCTTAAGATATTTTCAAACTTGGTTGGTCAGACCAAAAACACTCACAATAACATGTACAGTGTGTAGCAAAGAGTAGCTTGTGTAGTGTGTGCTACTAGCAAAAACTTGAGATACATGTAAGGTGATATGTGAATAGCAATCAAACACAAAGTCTACACAATTCATCACATAGAATTTAAAAGAGACTATCACCAAAAGAGTTACATCCTATAACTCTCACATCGCCTAGAACAAAAGCTTGCAATTATGTAAGTTTCTTGAATTTTTGCCTTATAATATACACACCAATTTTAATTTATGTGAGATGGCATCAAGCCTAATAGTACACACCAGTTTTAAAGCATTAAGCAATTAAACCGAGGCTACACCTTATAATCTTTTTGTGCATGTGCTACACTTTCTCGAGTACAAAATCTTATGATATGCACTAAGGTGGTCATGATTGGCTAGTGAACAGTGGTGAGATGGTTATTTATGCCTTTCTCAAAAGGATCAAGTCCGACAGTCAAATAACATGTGACTTCAAGATTAAGACAGAGTGATTAATAATCACAAACATCTTTCCCACACAACATGCACTACAAAGTTTCAACTAATCAAGTGCAATAAATAAGCTCATTAAAGCTAAACAAGGTACACAAGACATGATATGTGTAAATAGATTGACCAACCTTGTTTTCAAAAACAAAGAAAAATAATGTCAAACATAGTTTTGCTTCCTCTTCTCCTTTTTTTTTTTTTAAATTTTTTTTTATTAAAAGAGAAAACAAATAAATCCTATAATGAAATTCATGGATGTAATGCAATGCAAGTCCTAGAAAAAAAAACACAAATACCAAAGAACAATGGTCACAGATGAATGAGCAATGAAGCACAAGGACCAAAGAAGCCAAAAGCAACTAGGGACACTGAAGCACACCAATTACTTGACGAAGTGTCTCAAACTTACTTCCATCAAGCGGTTTGGTAAAGATGTCAGCATTTTGACGATCAGTAGGGATATATTCAAGAACAACAATTTTCTTTTCAACCAAATCCCTAATGAAATGATATCTACCTTGAAAACCCTAAGCTTTGTGTAAAGGAAAGCTCCTCTAGATCTCACAAGAGATTTACACAAAACAGAAAAGTATGAGCAACAATACAACAGGAGCAACTCTTAAAACCGTGGCTAGGGTTTTGCTTTATATACCTAGGGCAAAAACATAAAACCCTAAACGTTTAATGAGGTAGAGCTGAGTTGGAAATTCTGTAGAAAAAACAATCTGGCCGACTTTTGATCGATCGAGTCTATTCTTCGATCAATCGAGTCAGACCGAAAGTCACAAAGACTTCTGCAGTCACTCGATTCCAACTTTACAATAATTAATCAACTTTGAGCAAGCCTAAACAAGACTAAACATATTGTTTTGATCATGGTTTTCCAACATTACATATTAGAGTTCTAAATACATTAAATCCTAAGTCTTTAAAACCTAACAAGATCCATGTGCTTAAATTCTTATTGAAAGATGATTTTGAGAGCTTTATATGTTGATTGGATCAATGGTTGAGGTGTATGTTGGATTGCATTCATGTCTGTGTTTTTCACTTTTCGAAAAACGGCTTTTAACTGTTGGCTCGACACCTCCTTGATACCTAGCTATCTGTTAAGCTTCTCAAGCTTTTTTCTTATCGCAATCTCGACACCTCTTCGACACCTGGTGGATCAATCGAGAAAGTTCTTGTCTCCTCGATACCTTCTCGATACCTTGTCGATCGATTGAGCTTCTGTTCTGGGTTTTGGTGTTTATTTCTCGATACCTTCTCGACACCTATAGCTGTCGAAGTTCATTTTCTCGACACCTACCTCAACACCTCTCGACACCTTTTGACACCTTAGTTGTTGAGAATTACTGAAGCTCCTATATAAGCTTCTGTCGCGATTCTGATCTCATTTCTCTCGATCTCTCTCGATCTGTCCGCGGCTGTTCATCTCCCTTACCTCCTTTTCTCACTCAAAATCTCCAACCCACTTGTTTTTCGGCCATTCCTTGCTTTAAATCACTTGGTAAGATCTCATTTTCCTCCCTTATTCATGCATTTCATGTTTTGAATCTTAGGTTTTGGGGTTTTTGAAAAATTTTGGGGTTTTTCAAAATCAATGAGTTTTTCTTGAAATTTTGGGTTGGGTTTTCACTTAAAGGTGTTCAAAATGTCATACATTGCATTTCATGTGCAATAGAATGATATTTACATGCATTTAGATGTGTGCTCTATGTTTGTGTGCTGGTAGGATTGGATTGGGCTGAGCCCATGATGCTTTTTAGTTTGCATGTCACATGTTCATGCATTCCCCATGCATAGGTACTTTTTATTCAATATATTTGATATATGTGAACTATTTTGGGACTTTTTTGATTGTCTCCCACTCTATCTCTTAGTCATTTTGTTTACGTTAGTAGTGTCTATGGCACCCAAACGTAAATCCACTCCGGCTCGAAACCCTCTGCGTTCTGGAGCTTCTTCATCTTTTGATTCTGCTCATCTAAATCTTCGGTTCCGTGATGGAGATGCCCACAAGGCATTTACGAAGAACTTTTCTAGACGAGGTGTTCATTCGGAATGCTAAGTCATTTTGGCAAACTTCGCTGACACTGACCTTCTCTTTGTCATTCACAGTGGGGGATGGGAGTCACTGTGTGACGTCCTGGTCACATGTCCTCTCGTGCTGATTCAGGAGTTTTTCTCCAACATGCACGGGATCGATCGTTTAGTACCTCTCTTTCACACTCACGTTCAAGGTACGGGCATCCCTGTCACACCGCAGCTAGTTACGGATGTGCTTAGGGTTCCTAGGATAGATTTTCGTGACTATCCTTCTTGTGAGCGTCTACGAACTGTGTCCAAGGATGAGCGCATATTAGCTTTTTGTGAGCGCCCTTCTGATTGGGGTGAATATCAGTACACATCATGTAGACCTTTTGCTAAAGGTCCTAGATTCCTAAACATGGTGATGACTTTTGTACTCCATCCACTCTCTCACTATAACTCCATCACAGAGCCTCGTGTTCGATTTTTGTTATCTCTTCTTGAGCATCTTACTATAGATTTTGCTTCTCATTTCATCCTTTCTATCATAGATGTTCATCTAGATTCAGCGTCTTGTGATAAGCTCATCTTTCCTTCCGCTGTCACGAGGATCTTACGCCATTTTTCTATCCCTTTTCCTGTGTCCGACCACTTCACTCATATCTGTGCCATAGATGCCGCTACAGTAAAACATAGTGAGGCTCAATTTAGATTGAGACAGACGGATTCCACTCCTCCCTCCCGTTTAGCTCCATCCAGATCTGTTCCATCTACATCTGCTCCTTCTACCTCTACGGGTGATGTATCTCTTGGAGACATCATGGCACAGCTGCAGCGCATGGATGCTCGCCTTGATACGCTCTCCACTGAGTTGTATTAGGTGAATGTTCGTGTTGGTCGTATTGTACGACGGCAGGTGACCATGGGTGGTTTTGCTTCTGAGGCTACTCCTTCACCACCTTCTCTAGCGGCTTCTAACTCTGAGGATAATGATGGTGATGGTGATGGTGATGGTGATGATGATGACGCTTCGGATGATGATGGAGATGCTAGCTTTACTAATGAGATGTCTACATGACACTCTACCCTTTGTCACTCGTGACAAAAAGGGGGAGTAGTTTTGGGTTATGAGAGTAGTCATCTTAGGGGGAGAGTTAGTATAGGACATTTTTTATAGGGGGAGTGTTGATATTTTGAGGGATGTAGTGAGGTTTTGATGTATCTTTTCTTTTCTATTCTTTATAGATACATTGATCTTGTATATGAGGTCTTGTGACCAGTTTTACATACATTGTACTTATTTTCTCTATATGTGAATGTATGTTTCTTTCACCTCTCTCTTCATGTGTTGTTTCTTCTCTATCTTTATACACATGTTCTTTATACTTGTATGCAATCTATTTATTTCTGTTTCACACAAGATGCCTTGATGAGTTTTGTTTAAAGTGTTTTAGAAATACAGGTTGTCAAAGTCTACTTGCCATAAACTCTCTTCTTGCAAAGTTTTTCAAGAGTTTGTGTTAGGATAGATTTTATTGTATTCAACAAGTGAATATGAGTTTAGTGATTTATGACTTCTCTCATATGTTCATTTGTTGGTTGTGGTTTTGTCACGGATTGCCAAAGGGGGAGATTGTTAGGACATATGTGGTTCACATGTTAAGAACATATGTCATACTTATTTATGTAAATTGGCTAATCCTTTGACAAAAGCACTCTACTTGTAATTGGGTAGTTCTAGGTGGTTTTAATAGTTCAAGAAACAAGGTTTCAAGATCAAGTGTTGAAGTCATCAAGTCTATCCAAGAAAAACAAGCTGAAGTGCAAAATCATTAAATCTCGACACCTTCTCGATAGCTCCTCGACACTTGCTATCTGTCGAGAATTAAAAAGTTAAATTTTCTGATCTGATTTCTTAGGATCCGTGAATATGTTTTTGGGCCTTCTTTTCTTCTAACCCTAAACATATAAAAGGATTGTTTTAAGAGCCGTTATATTGTACACAAGTTGCAAAAGCATTGAGCAATCTTTGTTCAAGAAAATTGTGATCAAAAGATGAAGTTCTTGACCTAATTCATCTTCTCTGAAGAAGTTGCTGTGTATTTGCACCAAAGGGTTTTGTGACCAAGCATCTTCCTGATCTTCATCGTGTAGGATGAACTGACGAACTTTGCAACCAACCTCTCCTTCTAAGTTGGTGTTTGAAGTCGCGTACTGGGATCCGCGCATTGATTAGTCACGTACTTGGGAGTCGTGCATCAAAAGTGGGATCTGTCACTACAGATCAAGTCCAATTGGGTATTGGGGTAAGGGTTCAACTGTAGGTTGGTAAGGTACTTGGGATTCCTTTACTTGTAACTGCTTGATTTTATAATATGGGAGTTTCGGGAGTGGTGACCTGAAAATCACCCGGTGGAGTTTTTGCCTTTAGGGTTTTCTCCATCTGTGAACAAATCACCGTGTTATTTTTTTTCCGCTGTATAATTAGTTTATTGGTGATTTGTTTGTGTTGCCATGCAATTGCATGATAAATTGATTAATTAATAACTTGGCTAATTAATTAATTGGTTTAATCACAAGGGGTCAATTCATTTGTGGCCTATCAATCTTCATGAATCCGAAATGAGAAAGTTGACTGAGTGACAAAACAAAAAAAGAAAAGACTTCAAACGAACCAACAAGAAATTATAGTCTTCATTATATTAATTAATTGAAGTGCACTAAGTTGTGTATAGCAAAAACCAATAAATTCATACAAATCGCCCTCATGATATGACACTCACAATCTTGAGTTCCACGTCTTTTGACTTTGGAAGATGTAACTTGAAATGAGAGAAAATTAATTCTAGCCAGCCAATAAAGTATGAATTGAATCCAAGAGCCCATAGGATACTTATGCTAAGGGGCATGGCCAAAATTTTTTTGTTGGAACTTGGGATGAAACTATTATATTTGATGTGCTAATTAAAAAAAAAAAAAAAAAAAAATGTACGGCATACCTACATACCTATCTTGGTGCATTAGCTTAAAAAAAAATTAAATGTTAAATTTTTTGCTAATTATTTCTTAAAAGATTCATCATCTTGACAGTAGTAAAAGTGTGCTAAAAAGATTCATCATATTGACTGGTATTGGATTTTCCAAAAAGGAATTGCATGAAATTTATTTGATAGACCAACTGCAAAAAGTGTGCTTAGAGCATACTATTAATATTCCACAAGGTACCTTTTCCTTTACGTCATCTAATTAATACATAATCACATATAGAAGGCCTAACTTCAGAAAGATGAGAGACATCGTTCTAGCCACGCAAAACCACATAAATTGAATTCTAGAGTCTAGAGAAGAAAAATCAGCACTATTCCTATTCTGTAGGCACCTTCAAGAATCCAAAATGAGAATCCTCAAAAAAAAAAAAAAAGACTTTAAATGCATGAACGAAAAATTATAGTCATTGTTATATTAATTAATTGAAGTGGACTAAGTCAGGTATCGCAAAACCCAATAAATTCAAAAAAGTTGTCCTCCACCAAACATCTGGACTTTTAATGCTTTAAGTTGTGAAAGACGTAACTTGAGGGTGAGAGAAAACAAATTCTAGCCATGCAATAAAGCATGAATTGAATCCTTGGGCCTATAGGATACTTATGCTTAGGGGATAGCCAAAAATGTTTGCTTGGAGCTCGAGATAAAACTATTGTATTTGATGTGCTATTGTTTAATACAAAAAAAAAAAAAAAAAAAAAAATTCAAATTCCGACACACCTACATACATATCTTGGTGCATTAGATTAAAAAAATTTAATGTTAAATTTTCTACTAAGTAGTTCTTAAAATATTCATCATCTTGTCAGTTACAAAAAGTGTGCTTAAAAGATTCATCATATTGACTAGTATTGGATTTTCCGAAAAGGTAATGCATGAAATTTAATTGATAGACCAACTTCTAAAAGTGTTCTTAGAGCTTACTACTAACATTCCTTAAGGTATCTTGACCTTTATGTCATCTAATTAACACATAATCACATATAGAAGGCCTAACTTCAAGAAGATGAGAGACACCGTTCTAGCCACACAAAACCGTAGGAATTGAACTCTAGATTCTACAGAAGATAAATGAGCCCTATTCTTTTCTTTTCTATTGGCATCTTCAAGAATGCGAAACGAGAAAGTTGACTGAGTGACAAGACAAAAAACGAAAAGACTTTAAACGCACCAAAAAGAAATTATAGTCTTCATTATATTAATTAATTGAAGTGGACTGAGTCGTGTATAGCGAAAACCAATAAATTCATAACAATCGTCCTCATGATATGACACTCAACCTCCACCAACAATCTTGATTTCCAAGTCTTTTAACTTCGGAAGACGTAACTTGAAGATGAAAGAAAACTAATTCTAGCTAGGCAATAAAGTATGAACTGAATCCAAGAGCCCATAGGATACTTATCCTTAGGGGCATGGCCAAAATTTTTTTGTTAAAGCCTGAGATGAAAATATTATATTTGATGTACTATTTATTAAAAAAAAAAACTCAATGTATGGCATACCTACATACCTATCTCGGTGCATTAACTTAAAAAAAAATTAAATGTTAAATTTTTTGCTAATTAGTTCTTAAAAGATTCATCATCTTGACAGTTACAGAAGTGTGCTCAAAAGATTCTTCATATTGACCAGTATTGGATTTTCCAAAAAGGAATTGCATGAAATTTAAGTGATAGACCCACTGCAAAAAGTGTGCTTAGAGCTTACTACTAACATTCCACAAGGTATCTTGACCTTTATGGCATCTAATTAACACATAATCACATATAGAAGGCCTAACTTCAGGAAGATGAGAGACATCGTTCTAGCCACGCAAAACCACAAGAATTGAACTCTAGAGTCTAAAGAAGATAAATCAGTGCTATTCTTTTTTCTATAGGCACCTTCAACACTCCAAAATGAGAATCCTAAAAAAAAAAAAAAAAAAAAAAAGGAATCTAAAATAGGAAAGTTGATAGAGTGACAATAACAAAAAAAAAAGAAAAAAAAAAGAAAAAAGAAAAAAAAAAGACTTTAAATGCACGAACGAAAAATTATAGCCATCATTATATTAATTAATTGAAGTGGATTGAGTCATGTATAGCAAAACCCAAGAAATTAATAACAGCCATCCTCATGATTTGACACTCGACCTCCACCAATCATCTTGACTTCTAATGCTTTAAATTCTGAAAGATGTAACTTGAAGATGAGAGAAAACAAATTCCAGCCATGCAATAAAGCAAGAATTGAATCCTAGAGCTTATAGGATACTTTTGCTTAGGGGTGTAGCCAAAAATGTGTTCTTGGAGCCCGGGATAAAACTATTATATTTGATGTGCAATTTATAAAAAGAAAAAGAAAACCTTAATGTACAGCATACCTACTTACATATCTTGGTGCATTTGCCAAAAAAAAATTAAATATTAAATTTTTTGCTAATTGGTTCTTAAAAGATTTATCATCTTGTCAGTTACAGAAGTGTGCTTAAAAGATTCATCATCTTGACTAGTATTGGATTTTCCGAAAAAATAATCGATGAATGTTAATTGATTGACCAACTTCTAGAAGTGTTCTTAGAGCTTACTACTAACATTCAACAAGGTACCTTGATCTTTATGTAATCTAATTAAAACATAATCACATATAGAAGGTCTAACTTCAAGAAGATGAGAGACATCGTTCTAGCCACGCAAAACCATAGGAATTGAACTCTAGAGGCTAGAGAAGATAAATCAGCCCTATTCTTTTTTTGTAGGCATCTTCAAGAATCCAAAATGAGAATCCTCAAAAAAAAAAAAACAAAAAAAAACAAAAAAAAACAAAACAAAACAAAAAAACAAAAAAAAAGACCTTAAATGCATGAACGAAAAATTATAGTCATCATTATATTAATTAATTGAAGTGGACTGAGTCATGTATCGTAAAACCCAATAAATTCATAGCAGTCGTCCTTATGATTTGACACTCGACCTCCACCAATCATCTTGACTTTTAATGCTTTAAATTCTGAAAGCCGTAACTTGAAGATGAGAGAAAACAAATTCTAGCCATGCAATAAAGCATGAATTGAATTTGTTGGGTTCTAAGACTTTAGGTTTAAATGTATTAGAACTTCATTTTGTAATGTTGGCAAACCATGATCAAAACGTTTAGTCTTGTTTTAGACCTGCTTAAAGTATGTTTATGTGTAAAGTTGGAATCGAGTAAACTATAGGATTTATTGTGTAAATTGCTAGCTCGATTGTTCAAAAATTAGACTCGATCGATCGAAGCTCATGCAGACTGTTTTTCTACAGAATTTTCCAACTTAGCCCAAGCCCGTTTGATGTGTAAGGTTTTATGTTTTGGCTTAAGTATAAAAGGAAAAACCCTAGCCACATTTTGTTGGTTGTTGCAGATGTTGTTTTTGCTGTGTATGTGAATCTCTTGTGAGATCTCAAGGTGTTTGCCTTCACATATACTTAGGGTTATCAAGAATCAAGATTATGTCAAGAGCTTGATGATCGATTTAGTTGCTGCATTAAGAGCTTAAAGATACACAAGTGAGAGTACTTTTGCTTGCTGTGAATCCAAGAAAAAAGTAGTCTGTGGACTCGGAGTTGTGACATGGTCATGGTAGAAAGTTTCCTACTCGAGATAGCAATAGGATGTTAGTGGTCTAAGTTGCTATTATGTAAACTTCAATTCTTTCATAGTGAATTTGTTTTACTTTAAGGATAGCTAGGTTAAATCATTCCCAGGTTTTTTACCGGTTTGGTTTTCCTAGGTTATCATATTGTTGTGTTATTTATTTTTAGCACTTTACAATGATATGATATATATATATATATATATGTTAACCTAGATCTAATAATTTGACTAAGTAATTACTTAGCTAATAAACTAGGTTAATCTGGTTGCGCTTTAAGGGGTCTAAAAACGTACAAGTGGTATCAGAGCAGGTTAGCTCTAGTGTTTAGATCCTTTGATTTAAGAGTTGATTCTTGACCCCTGTTGTCATGGAACACGGTCACTCTCTTGTGATCCCACCTCACTTTGATGGAAATAACTATGCCTACTAGAAAGTAAGGATGAAAGCATTCCTAAAATCTATTGATGTGAGAGTTTGGAATTCCGTTGAATATGGATGGGAGATACCTACTACTCCAGTTAGTGAGTGGCAAACTTCTCAGAAAGATGCAGCCACTTTTAATAGCAAAGCCATGAATGCTATTTCTATGGAGGAATTCAAAAGTATCTCTAATGTTGAGGTTGCTCATACTGCTTGGAATATTCTCCAAACTATGCATGAAGGCATAAAGGCAATTAAGATTAACAGACTGCAGCAGTTAACTACTAGGTTTGAAAGTATTAGAATGTCTGATGATGAAAGTTTTGATGCATTCAATGCTGAACTGATGCTAAACTAAATGATATTGTTAACTCTGCTTATAATTTGGGTGAAATCTATGATCAACCTAAAATTGTTAGGAAGATTCTTAGATCTTTGGCTAAGTACTTTAGACCCAAAGTGACTGCCATCATTGAAAGCAAGGATGTGGACTCCATCCCTATTGATGAACTTGTAGGATCTCTTCAGTCCTATAAGTTGGACCTACCTAAGACAAGCAAATCCAAATCGATGGCTTTTAAGTCTGTTGATGATGTTGATATGAGTGTATTTGATGATGAGCTCTCTGCTACAGAGATTGCCTATCTTGCCAAGAACTTTAGAAACTTTCTTAGGAACAACAACAGAAGGGCAAGAGGTAAAAACAATGCTGAACCTAAAAATTTTAGGAGGAATGATCCCACTAAGGTGAATAACATTGAAAAACCTAAAGAGAAAGTAGGTCAACCTTCTAATAACTCTATGTGTCAACAATGTTTTGGGTGTCAAGGGTATCGTCTTGTAAAATTTTAATATCCTACATTCTTGAGGTCTAAGGGTAAGGCTATGGCTGTAACCCTTAGTGATGATGAAGTTTTTGACAATAAATCTGGTAGTGATAAGGATAGAAACTTCATTGCTTTCATTGCTACTACTGTTGTTGATGAAAGTGTTGCTGTTGAAGAGAACCCTTCTGATGGGGAACTCTTTGAGGATGCAGATTTGCAAGAAGCCTACAATAAACTTTGTAAAGTTGCTGCAAAGGATGCTATGAGTGTTGATTTAGGCTTAAAGAAAATTGCATCTCTTGAAGTTGATAAGAAAATTTTGTTTTTGAAACTGTTTGATGCTAATGAATTGTTGAATAATGAGAAGATTGAGAACATGCTTTTGCTTGATAAAGTTAAGAGTTTGGAACTTGAATTATCTGTTGCTAAAGAACAAACAAATAGGTCTGCTAGTTCCAAACTTGATCACATGCTGAGTGTTCAAAAGTCTCCCTCAAATAAAACTGGTTTAGGTTTTGCAGAAAGCATTTCTGTGCCTGAAACTCATTCCACAAACTTTGTTTCTTCTTCTGAGCCTCTCGTGAGTGAGATTGTCAAAACGGCAGAAGTTACACCTCCTAGGAAGATTAGGGCTGATCTTCAAGAGTCTAAACCTAAGACTCCTAACCCTCCTAAGGGCAAGTTGCATGATAGACCTGCATGGGTTTGTCATTTTTGTGGAAAGTCTGGGAACATTCATCCAAACTGTTTCAAGTTGCAAGCTGCTAATCGGGCAAATAAACCAAAAGTACATGTGTCTCAAGCACAAGATCCTATGGTACTTATTGGTGAGTTGGTAAAGGCTTTAAACCTTTATTCCAATCCTGGAGTTGCTTAGAATTCTAATTTGAAGAACAACTCCAATGCTAGAGTTGCATCTAAAAAGTTTTGGATGTAAAAGGCTTAATCTAATTGAGTTCTTCTGACGTGGTCCTTGTACTTCATCGCTCTTCTGTTTGTGACCATTGTTCTTTGTTGTTTTTGTTTTCTTTGCTTTTGTAGGATTTGCATTGCATAACATTCATGCATTTCATTCTAGGTTGTTTTTGTTATTTCTTTTCAAAAATTTAAAAAAAAAAAAAAAAAAAAAGGAGGAAAAGGGAAGAAAAATGTGTTTTGCATTATTTTCTTGGATTTGAAATCAAGATTGGCCAATTTTATCTTTACATAACATGTCTTTGTACCTTGTTTAGCTTAGATGAGCTTATTTATTGCACTTTACTAGTTGAAGCTTTGTAGTGCATGTTATGTGGGAAGATATTTATAGTTTTTGATCACTTTGTTTGATCTTGAAGTTACATGCCTTTGATTGTTGGACTTGAACTTATTGAGAAATGTATAAATAACCATCTCACCACTGTTTACTAGCCAATTATGAACACCTTAGTGCATATCATAAGATTTTGTGCTCGAGAAAGTGTAGCACATGCATAAAAAGAACATAAGGTGTAGCCTTGGTTTAAATGCTAAAATTGGTGTGTACATTATTGGACTATAATTAATTCAATCAAATAAAATTGGTGTGTACATTATCTTGATGTGGGATTTATATGATGTAACTCTTTAAGTGATAGTCTCTTTCAAATGTATGTGTTGAATTTTGTAGAAATTGTGATTGCTTACTATTCTCATAGCACCTCACATGTATCCCAAACTTTTGCTAGTTGCACACACTACACAAGTTATTCTTTGCTAAACTTTGTACATGTTATTATGTGTGATTTTGTTTTGGCCATCCAAGTTTGAAAATTCCTTGATTTTAATACAAAATGTGCTTGACGTTTGAGAATTTAAGGAAAATTGATTGACAATCTTATTTTTGGGAGATCTGGGTTCAATACAAGTGTTTTTGAAAAGCATTTCATCTCATACTCATGCATTCTATTCATAAAATACTATGCTTTGAGGTTACATAAAACTGTTTTGTTTTTCAAAAAATTGATTTTTCCAGATTTTAGATCGATCGAACTTGTTTCTCAACTAATCGAAATTGCGATTAAAATTTTGGTTTGAATCTACTTGGTTTGATTGATGCTCAATCGCTGTTGGATCGATCGAATGTAATTTTCAATCGATCAAAAATTGCACAGAGAGTTTTTTTTTAAAAAAAAACCATTAGCTTTTCATGTGTTCAACACTTTATCAAACTTTTCGAAAGCTTTTCTCTCTCTCTCTCTCTCTTCGATATGTCAAGGATTCAAAGCAAGTTTTTTTGTCGTTTTCCCTCAAATTTCTTCAAGGGTTTTTGTCTTCTAAGGCCGGTAAGACCTTTTTGCCCTTCCTTTTTCATTTATTTTCATGTTTCATGAATTTTTATCATGCATTTTGGGAAATTTCGAACCTATATAAATTTGGGGTTTTTGTTGATTTCAATCTTTTCTTTACAAATTGATCATTGGGTTTTTGTTGTCGGAGGATATAAATCTGATCTTTGTGAATTAATTTGATCAATTTGTTGGTTTGGGAAAAATTGAATTTTCTAGGGCTTGAAACTACCCGAATTGGGGATTTTGTTCAATTAAGCTTTATTTGATGAAATTGGCTTGTTGGGTTGCTTAATTTGATCATTATATTTTGTAATATATCTTGTGTAATGATCAATTGATCAAATTGTTAAGTTTTTTGAAAGCGGGTTTTCAAAATTAGGGGTTTTTGATATAAACTCTATGCTCAAGCCAGTTTTGTGATTTTTACAGTAAAATTGAACATTTCTCACTGCATTAGAATATGCATCATGTGTTGTTATTATTCATGCATCATATAGATTGTTAATTTCTATATTGTTTTTGCTCTAGATTTGTCTGATGCAGTCTGCCCTTGGGTTTTTCTTGTTCTTATCTTTTGTCTCTTCTCTGTCTATACTTTCTGCTTTTTAGCATCATGGTTAGGAAGACTAGAGCCTATAGGGCCTCCTTTTCTATTTCTTCTCCTTCTTTTGATAGTGAGAGGTTTCTGAGTGAGAAAAACCAGGAAACATTTGAGAAGCTTAACATTAATAGGATTGTGTGGGCAAAGCATAAGGTCATTTTAGATGAGCTTGACTCGGAGATTAGGAGAAACTTTGACCGTAGGGGCTGGTTGCCTTGTTGGATGTTGATCATCCTCCTCTGGCTACCTTGATCAGAGAGTTCTACTCAAACCTCTTTGTCCACTCTGAAAGCTCGAAAATGTGTCGAAAACACACGAGCGGTTTAGACCCCCAAATTAAAATTACAGCTTGGTTGATTTTACACTAACTTAATGATAAGTGCGGAATAGTGTAAACACAAGCGTAAAGGCAAAACAACTACTCTAATCCATATTTAAAGCAACATAGCAGTAAAAAGGAAATGAACAAGAGTAGGGAAGAAGGATGCAAACACAGATAACACCAAGACGTGTTATCGAAGAGGAAACCGAAGAACTCGGCGAAAAACCTCTCCGCCACCCTCCAAGCGGAAATCGATCCACTAGACAATCAGTTGGGATACATGGGTTAGCAAGAGACCCTCCAAGCCTAATCTACCCGATGTACCTAAGCCCTCCAAGCTCCTACTCCAACAAAGCTTCTCGGAACCCTGTCTTGTCTAGCTCTCCGGATCCCGCAACAAGCTCCATGTTGCATCTGCCATCCTTGGCTTCTTCCAATGCTTCCCAGGAACTCCAAAACACTTTCTACACTCTGAATAGGTGTGGGTTGTGTTTGGGTACAAATCTCCTCTCAAGGTATGATAATAGGAGAGGGATGGAGAAGAGGCTATAATGATTTCTCACTAAGGAGGAGTAGCTCTCTCTCAAAAGATGGGTGGGTGAGTTGTAGAAAACCTATCTAGGGTTTTTCTTTCTGAATAGCCACCCAAAATATGTGGGTAATGAGGGTATATATATAGAGTGGGTGAAGGGTAAGAAGGTCACTCATAAAAATCCTCTAGGCAGAAAGTTTCGCGACTGTCTCGCAGGAAGGCCTTACCAGCGAGACACTCGCGAAAATGACAGCCTGGCATGACTCTTCAGCTTCCAGCACGTGTAGGGTACATGCACCATTTTGCGGGATGCTTAGTAGCGAGATACCTGCGAAAACCCTTCAGTCTTCAATTTCTTGAGTCTTCACACTCTCTCTCTCTCACACACAACCCTTACAATAAATCCCACAATAAATACAGGGTATACAAGATTGAAATCAATTACAATCAAATTTGGCACGGAATAAAAGCCAACAAAAACACAGTTGTAAATTACAACTTTACAATTTTCCCCTTTGGCTATTCCGTGACAAAACCCTATAACAGACTCTAGACTTAAACGTGAGTTTGGGAACACAGGCAAAACTCACTCACACCTAATTCTAGATTCTGAAATGCTCTTGAAACATATGAACAAGTAGCTCCGGAAACACAACAACACAATAACATCATTGTATGCAGAAAACTTGAAAAGCATATGGAGCAATAAAAAACATGATCAAGCAAAATGAAATAGAAACACTAGATCATGGCAAGATCAAACAAGTAATCACTATACAGAAGCAATTACTATGCTCATTCACACAGGGAATGAACATCCGGATATGCAAGATGATAAGCTCATTTGAAGAGTATCATTTGCACCTCCAACACTCAACCAATGCAAAATACACGAAGTATTTGCATTTAGGAACAGTCCTACAAGGGCACAAGAGTGTTCATCACTCAACCAATGCATAGAACGTATATGCATCTAGGAACAGTCCTACAAGGGCACAAGAGTGTTCATCACTCAACCAATGCATAGAACGTATATGCATCTAGGAACAATCCTACAAGGGCACAAAAGTGATGTACTTGAAGTAAAATGCATGACATTGAACAACAAGCAAACATGCATGAAGGTTGCATAAGCATGGTATTGCAAATGCATGATACAAACCACAAAGACCTATAAAATATGCATGAAACAAACCCTTAAAGCTTACATAAGCAACATGGGTACAAAATATAAAGTACTTCCCTATCATATCACTCCCCCTATCATGAATCATAGGAGTTGTGATGAACTTGGAACATATATACCTATAACCTGAAACACTTGCACAAAACACATTAGACCCTCAAGGTAAAGCAAGTAATAAATGGACAAGTATAATGTAACAAGTAAATAGCGATCAAGAAATCAAGATGTGAAACATGTGAGCAACTTGATCAAACACCAAAACAGTCATATGGAAATGACTACAATGATCATATAGCAAAGCAAATGAATCATCCGAACATGCAACCAATAAAGCACAATAGCATAAGGATAAAAGCATGTCCAACACATAAACACGATGCAATGAGAGCAACAAAGCATATCAAAGCATCATAAAGCAATGAGAAAACACGCATAAAGTAAATCAAGGTTTTCTCAAAAAGAATGTCTTCTCCCCCTTGGCATATGCATCTCCCTTATGGCTTTCTCCCCCTACGAATGTGCACAAGGTAGACTTTCTCCCCCTAAGAGTGTGCACATGAGTCATATAGAAATGACGATACACTCCCCCTTTTTGTCACGAATAGACAAATTAATCAAGAGGAAAGAGGGAAAGAAAAGAAGATATGAAAATGATGCATGAGGAGTGCAAGATGAATGAGAAACTGAAGCTCAAACATAATACAAACATTAAGAAATGCTACAAAGCATAAAGAACATGACATGCTAAGGATGATGGAACATGATATGAACCTAGGCATGACATGGACACAAGAACATGTTATATGTGCTAAAAGGTCTAAAAAGACTTAACTAGCATGAGTGAATGCAAAAACATGTCAAGTGTTAGAGTGTGTGCAGCAAATAGCATCTAGTGTGCATCTAGTGTGCATGTGTGATGCATGACTAATGCATGAGCAAGGCACTCAAGGGGCAAAGTGTACAAAACACACCACCAATGATCAAAACATGATAAACATGAATAATCATGGTGATTCCCAAAGTTTGGAACTCATCGGAGTCCAAAACAGCGAGAAAATGTCATTTGAGCATTTTATCAAACACTTAGAGTGCACACACTACACATGTATGATAAACAATGCAAGAACATATGAAAAACTTGCCTAAATACATGTTATTTTTGCCACAAGGGGCCAACAACCAAACCAAATCATCATTTAAAACAAAGCCCAATCAAAAAGATTGACAAAAATTAAGTTTTCCAACTCCCATTTGAGAAAAACCCAACTATGAACATAAAATCCCCGAAAATGTAATCTAAGGCACAAAATCAATGAAAAGAGTTAAAGATTACCTTAGAGATGTTTATGGAATGTAAAACACTTGAAATTAGTTGGGTTTAGATGTTGAAACCTTAAAACAGGGGTTCGGGAGAAGATGGGAGAAGTTTAAAACAAAAGACCCACGAAAAGCCCTTTAAAAAGCTGATCTGGAAATTTTCGCGGGAAGCTGACTCGCGAAAGTACTCGCGAAATTTTCGCGGGTAAGGCTTACTCGCGAGCTACTCGCGAAACACTCGCGAAACTCTCTGTCCAAAGCTGAAAAAGTTTTAAAATTGGACCATTTAACTCCCAGTTGAGCCTATACATGAAATAGGACACAAAAACACCCAGAAAACATGTTTTTCACACAAAAACACTTTAAAAACTTTGAAAGACATGGGAGATACAAATCACTTCCAAAAGCAAACAAAAAGAACATGAATCTTTTTGGTTTGAACCACATATGGTTGAGCACACACACATCACATTTGAGCATGTACAAACACACAAATGAAATAGGCATTCATTGAACATTAAACTTGTGTGTTGTGTGTGGGAATCAAGTGTGGAATAGTCCTTAGACCAAAGTGAAGCTTCAATGATCAATTCAAATGAGTAATACACAGCTGATACGAAATCAAGTGGACTATCTCCATTATAGACATGAGTATATATGACCTCCCACACATTGAGTACATAACTTAGAAGCTTTTCATTTGGCTTCTACATAAAGCATAACAATTGGTCCATTTTCTTTTGTATGGACAAAACATCTCATTTTGAGATAGGTGCTTGAAATTTATGATATTTCAACATTGATGATTAGCCTTTGGCTTTTTGAGCACCATAAAATTTACATTAAAAGAGTCACTTTCCCTTTTTCCTAGTCAAATACTAGTATGTGCGACAGGCTTTTGCAGCTCAATATCTCTTTTCATTTTGAGATTTACATTTAGTGAGCTCTTTTTGCAAAAACATAAAAATAAAGTGGGAAGAGATATAGACACAAGTCTATGCAAGTATCAAGACCAGCAAGACTATTGACCAATCATTCATGACAAGCTTGAAGATCTATTTACAACAGTCACACATAGTTTTCAAGATTTCTTCCCCATAGAAATAGGTGCATACATAACAAGCCAAGCTCGTAAATGCACTACGCCATAAGTACGAATGTACTAGGCCAAACTCACATGTGAAATGTGCTCAAACATATACGATCAAACTTTTTGAATTTTTCACTTTTTATGTGGTTTTGGATTTTTTACTCACACAAAGCTAAACAAAAAGGTAAGATCAAAACAAAAACAATGCATACAAATAAATGCACAGTGCACAAATGCATGAAGATATGACATTCAATGCATGAAGGGTCCTACAAAGATCGAAAGAATTAGATCAAGGACCAAAAGAGCAAAAGCTCAACCATAGGAACCCTTCCTCATCCAAATGGAATGATTGTTTGGAATGAGTGTCTCAAGAGAAGTGAGACGAGGGTTGGAAGAATGAGAACCGGAGATGCACATAGTCAAGGAGTTAAGAGCATCAAACACTTTCTTTAACAACATGCTATTTTCACTCAAATCCGGTTTATCATTTTTAGCACAACTTCCAAGAAGCTCAAGTTTCTCTTTTCTTTTGATTCTTTTAAAAGCTTGAAACTTAGAGCAATGAGGTCTAAGATGACCAAGGGCACCACAATGGTGACAAACAATGTGTTTAGGTCCATTAGGCTTTTTGGGAATGGATCTAACAACTTGGTTTTGTTCTCTCTTCAACTTAGAACATTAAGGCCTTATATGACCAATCACACCGCAATGGTGGCAAGTTGGAACAAACTTAGATCCATCCAAAGCCTTGGGTTGGGACCTAAACAGAGGCTGTGGCTTAAGAGCCTTTCTCTCCACTTTTTGATTTCTTTTGTGTGGAGGAATGTACACCGATTTGTCCTTTGAGGCAGAACACACATTAGGCACAAACTCGGGTACCACAACATGATTGCAACATATATTTTCATCCTTTTTAACAATAGGTTCAGCAATCAAACACTTGGCATGCATCTTAAGAGATTCATTTTCAGATTTAAGATCATCAACAAGTTTGTTAGACAAAACAAGTTTAGCATCCAAGTCCATATTCAAACATTCAAACTCTTTCAGCTTTTCAAAAGAATTTTCAGCAAGTTTCTTATATTTTTCAACCAATTTGATGGATTCATTGAGCTTAGCAATCAAATCATCCTTTTCACAAAATAACTTGCTTAAATTCTTTTGAAATTTCTTAGCATTTTTCTTTAAGAGTTTGGTGTTAAGAATATCAACAACACCCAAAGATTCATGTAACATAGCATCACAATTATAAGGATTATCACTCATAGAGGCATTTTCACAAACACATGGCATGTTACATTTATCACCAACCAAATCATACAAGGAGGCATACATAGCACAATCCATGGCAAATAGACAAGGGGTCAAGGATCACACTTAGGTATTTAAACCACAATAAGTGTACCCGCTCTGATACCAATTGAAAGCTCGAAAATGTGTCGAAAACACACGAGCGGTTTAGACCCCCAAATTAAAATTACGGCTTGGTTGATTTTACACTAACTTAATGATAAGTGCGGAATAGTGTAAACACAAGCGTAAAGGCAAAACAACTACTCTAATCCATATTTAAAGCAACATAGCAGTAAAAAGGAAATGAACAAGAGTAGGGAAGAAGGATGCAAACACAGATAACACCAAGACGTGTTATCGAAGAGGAAACCGAAGAACTCGGCGAAAAACCTCTCCGCCGCCCTCCAAGCGGAAATCGATCCACTAGACAATCAGTTGGGATACATGGGTTAGCAAGAGACCCTCCAAGCCTAATCTACCCGATGTACCTAAGCCCTCCAAGCTCCTACTCCAACAAGGCTTCTCGGAACCCTGTCTTGTCTAGCTCTCCGGATCCCGCAACAAGCTCCATGTTGCATCTGCCATCCTTGGCTTCTTCCAATGCTTCCCAGGAACTCCAAAACACTTTCTACACTCTGAATAGGTGTGGGTTGTGTTTGGGTACAAATCTCCTCTCAAGGTATGATAATAGGAGAGGGATGGAGAAGAGGCTATAATGATTTCTCACTAAGGAGGAGTAGCTCTCTCTCAAAAGATGGGTGGGTGAGTTGTAGAAAACCTATCTAGGGTTTTTCTTTCTGAATAGCCACCCAAAATATGTGGGTAATGAGGGTATATATATAGAGTGGGTGAAGGGTAAGAAGGTCACTCATAAAAATCCTCCAGGCAGAAAGTTTCGCGACTGTCTCGCGGGAAGGCCTTACCAGCGAGACACTCACGAAAATGACAGCCTAGCATGACTCTTCAGCTTCCAGCACGTGTAGGGCACATACACTATTTCGCGGGATGCTTAGTAGCGAGATACCTGCGAAAACCCTTCAGTCTTCAATTTCTTGAGTCTTCACACTCTCTCTCTCTCACACACAACCCTTACAATAAATCCCACAATAAATACAGGGTATACAAGATTGAAATCAATTACAATCAAATTTGGCACGGAATAAAAGCCAACAAAAACACAGTTGTAAATTACAACTTTACACACTCCAATGATTCCAACACTTAGTTTGTGCGAAGTTGGATAAGGGGTGAAGAGTACACCATTACTCCTATGGTAGTGGCCTCTACTCTTGGGGTGCTTGAGGTCCAGCATCCTGTTTATCTTTACGATGAGTCTCCACCCCTTGATGAGATTATGTCATATCTTACTAGGACTTCTATCCAGTGGGGTTCTGATCCTTAGATCACTTCTCACGAGTTGACCGGGATTCATTATCTTTTCTTCTGGATTTCTTGCCATTCTATTTGGCCCATCTTTCATTTGCATACTATTCTTTTAGAGAGATGTGCGTTTTTGTATGCTCTTGTCACAGAAGCTTCTATGAGTTTTCCTCATCTTTTCATTTGTTCTTTGATTAAGGTTCATAGGAGTAACTCTTCTGCTCCTGCTCTTTTCTTTCCTATTTTTATTCATCATATTTTGTTGATTAGAGTCGTTTCCTGCTTTTGAGCCTGCGCATATTATAGCTCCTATAGATGCCACCTTTCTTCAGCAGAGGGCTGCTCAGATGCGAGCCAGCTCCAAATGCCCTAGAGTAGATTCTTCCTCTTTTGGTGCTCCTCCTCCTCCTCCTCCTCCTCCTCCTCCTTCTATAAGTGATCTGGCTGTGGATGCTTTTGTTGATTCGACCGCTGTTGTCAATCTTCCACCTTCTGCTTCGGATGTATCTAGCATTCATCATGATTTGGACACTGTCATGACCTTTCAAACAGCTCATGGTTAGCTTTTGGTGGACGTGCTTACCAAGCTTTAGGCTTTGAGAGCAGATTTGGCGAGTTTTCGACGAACACCTTTGCCACCTCCTTTTGATGATAAGTGATTGCCCTTTGGCAATTCGTCACAAAAAGGGGTAGTACATTTGGATAGGAGATTATGTTGATAGGGGGAGATTTTGTTGTTTTGGAGCTGTAGATTGTATCTAGGTGCTTCACCTTGTATTTATTTTGGCTCATGTTGTATTTATTTTGATGTCTTCATTTTTTTTGATGAGTTGTATATGATAGGGGGAGACATCTTTTTTTTTGTTTATCTCTATTTCTTGTTTCACATTGTGCTACATTGATTATTGATTTAGATTTATGAGGTTATTCATGATATATGTCTTGTAGTTTATGTTATGTGAAATCAAGAATTTATTTTGTTTTACTTGTATTTTCCACACATGCATTTATGCGTTTGTTAAGTGTTATAGGAATATATAGGTTGATTCAGTCGTGCTGCTGTCTACACTTGAAACTAATAAATAGTAGTTAGGTTGAATTTGTTTTTTGTTGGGCAATGTTTTAGTAATGGGTTGTTTTTGTAAACTTTGAGCATTTTGTTTATTTTGTGTTTTGTCACGGATTGCCAAAGGGGGAGTTTGTTGGGTTCTAAGACTTTAGGTTTAAATGTGTTAGAACTTCATTTTGTAATGTTGGCAAACCATGATCAAAACGTTTAGTCTTGTTTTAGACTTGCTCAAAGTATGTTTATGTGTAAAGTTGGAATCGAGTAAATTGCAGGATTTATTGTGTAAATCTGCATGGCTCGATTGATTAAAAATTAGACTTGATCGAGTGAAGCTCGTGCAAATTATTTTTCTGTAGAATTTTCCAACTCAGCCCAAGCCCATTTGACTTGTAGGGTTTTATGTTTTGGGTTAAGTATAAAAGGAAAAACCCTAGCCATGTTTTGTTGGTTGTTGTAGATGTTGTTTATGTTGTGTATGTGAATCTCTTGTGAGATTTCGAGGTTTTTTGCCTTTAAATATAATTAGGGTTATCAAGAATCAACATTATGTCAAGAGCTTGATGATCGATTCAGTTGCTACATTAAGAGCTTAAAGATGTATAAGTGGGAGTACTTATGCTTGCTGTGAATCCAAGAAAGAAGTAGTCTGTGGACTCAGAGTTGTCACGTGGTCGTGGTAATAAGTTTCCTACTCGAGATAGCAATAGAATGTTAGTGGTCTAAATCGTTATTGTGTAAATTTCAATTCTTTCATTGTGGATCTGTTTTACCTTGAGGATAGCTAGGTTAAATACTCCCCATGTTTTTTACCGGTTTGGTTTTCCTAGGTTATCATATCATTGTGTTATTTATTTTCCACACTTTACAATGATATGATATATTTGTGTTAACATAGATCTGATAATTTGACGAAGTAATCACTTGGCTAATAAACTAGGTTAATTAGGTTGTGTTTTAAAGGGTCTAAAAGCATACAGAATCCTAGAGCCTATAGGATACTTATTCATAGGGGATAGCCAAAAATGTTTTCCTGGAGCCCGAGATAAAACTATTGTATTTGATGTGCTACTTAAAAAAATAATAATAATAAAAAAAATAAAAATAAAAACTCAAATTACGGCATACCTACATACATATCTTGGTGCATTAGCTTAAAAAAAAATTAATGTTAAATTTTTTACTAATTTGTTCTTAAAAGATTCATCATCTTGTCCGTTACAGAAGTGTGCTTAAAAGATTCCACAAGGTATCTTGACCTTTATGCCATCTAATTAACGCATTATCACATAAAGAAGTCCTAACTTCAGGAAGATGAGAGACATTGTTCTAGCCACGCAAAAGCACAGAAATTGAACTCTAGAGAAGATAAATCAGTGCTATTCCTTTTCTGTAGGCACCTTCAAGAATCCAAAATGAGAATCTTCAAAAAAGAAAAAGAAAAAAAAAATCCAAAATAAGAAAATTAACAGAGTGACCACAAAAAAAAAAAAAAAAAGACTTTAAATGCACGAACGATAAATTATAGCCATCATTATATTAATTAATTGAAGTGGATTGAGTCATGCATAACAAAATCCAATAAATTAATAACGGCCCTCCTCATGATTTGACACTCGACCTCCACCAATCATCTCGACTTCTAATGCTTTAAATTCTGAAAGACGAACTTGAAGATGAGAGAAAACAAATTCTAGCCATGCAATAAAACATTAATTGAATCCTCGAGCCTATAGGATAGTTTTGCTTAGGGGTGTAGCCAAAAATGTTTTCTTGGAGTCCGAGATAAAATTGAACGGTTTTAGACCCCTTAAAAACAACCAGATTGCGTAGCCTAGTTAATTAGCCAAGTTGTTACTTAATCAAATTAAACAATTCTAGGTTAAAACAATCAAACAATCATATCAAGAATATAATGCAGCGGAATAATAAATAACACAAGATATGATCACCCAGGAAACCACACGGTAAAAACCTGGGGAGGATTTGACCTAGCTATCCTCAAGGTAAACTTGAATCCACTATGAAAGAATCGAAATTTATACAAAAGGACTACAAGCTCCCCGCTTGACTTCCTAATGCTACCCACCAGTAGAACTTACTGACACGACCACGTGCAAGCTCTGAATCCACGGACTCCTTCTTTCTTGAATTCCTCAATCAGCTACAAGCACCCACGCTTGTTATTCTTTAAGCTTCAATGGTAGCAACCAAGTTGATCATCAAGATGTAGAAAATATCTCTACCTTGAAAACCCTAAGTTTATGTGAAGAAAAGCTCCTCAAAGATCTCACAAGAGATTCACATAAACAGCAAATATGAGCAACAAAGACTTAGAGAGGTTTGGGTACAAAACCCTAAAAATAAAAGGAGGCACAAGAGGCACTCTAATCTCTCTCTAAAATTCTCAAAAACGTAGCTTAGGGTTTCCTTTATATAGTGGGAGAAGTAGATCTGAAACCCTAATCCTTAATGGGCTTAAGCTGCTGTTTGGGCCGACTTAAAATTCTGCAGATACGATTTTCGATCGATCGAGCCTATTCTTCGATCGATCGAACCAGGCAGAATATGAAGTCTTCTTCCTGCAGCTTGTATGTTCTTGAATCTTGACTTGAATCACCTTGAGCATTGTCTTATAAAACCTATAGACTCTAAGATCTATATCTAGACAAGTTTGTGTTCACGATTTGCCAATTGTTCTAAACATTTAGAACCTAACAAACTCCCCCTTTGGCAATTCGTGACAAAACTTTCATACAGAATGAAATGCTCAAATACAAGAACAACCCAATACAATAAAATGCTCATTACAACAAATTCAACCTAACTACTATCCATCAGTTGCAAGTGTAGACAGCAGCTCAATTGAATCAACCTGTATATTTCTTGAAATACTAAACAAAATGCATAAACGCATGTGTGGAAAATACAAGTAAACAAAAATAAATTCTTGACTTTACAAAACACAAAACAAAGACATATATCATGAATAACTCATAAATATAAATCAATGAGTAGTGAACAAGAAACAGAAATAAAAACATAAGTAAACTAACTCTCCCCCTAAGTTAGATACAACAAAAAGTTTTTATTTTCTTCCCTTTCAAAAATAAATTCAACTCCCCCTAAACAAGACAAACATGATTCCCATAAATCAATAATTTCTCCCCCTTTTTGTCACGTATTGACAAAGACAACTCATACAAAGAGTAAATAGTCAACATACGCAATAAAGGATAAGAGAAAATAGAGAATCAAGGAAAACACAAAACAATTCAACTCTATAGAAAATAGAGACAGCTCCCTCTATGAACAACACAGGTTAAAAAAAACTTTTCTTCCCCTATAAAAATAGAAAAAACAAAACAAGTTGTGGGAAAAAACAATTTTGGGGAAAAATAAAGGAGGGGGGGGGGGGAAATCAGCAGCAGCAGCAGCATCACCAACAGGATCAGGAACATCCTCACCAGCAGGACCAAAGTTAAAAACACACAAACCAAAGTTAAAAACTAAGGTAAGGATACACATGAAGAAAAAATATTCTCTCTTTCAATAAAATGCAAACATGGCACTATGTGACCCATAAACAGTTGCATGAGTAGAGAAAATATTTGTACAGTTATTATCCATCATATCTTTTAAGAAAAATATTTTCTACAGTTTACACATAAGAAATAGCATATACTAGAATGTACAAAACTCAAAAATTAATCAATCAATTTTTAAATCAAGTTGAGTACCCAATGGAGCAAAGTGTATGCATGTTATGTGTGAAAACAATGAGAGATATGATTGCAAAATTGCAAGATGGATACAAAAACAATGCAATGCATGTGAATCCTAAACATAAAAGATGCATGAAAAAATATGTCATGATGCATGTACTAATGCAGTAAAATATTAAGTTCAATTGAAATCAAATTGACAAAATTGGTTTGAGCATAGAGTTTCTAACAAAAACCCCAAAAATTTGAAAACCACTTGTTGAATTTTTTAAACAAATTGATGAATTGAGCATCACATAACACAACTCACAGAGTATAATGCTTAATTACATCCAAACAACAAGCCAATATCATCAAATTCAACTCAATTTCACAGAAGCCCCAATTCGGATCAAGAACAAACCCTTTTTAAAAACCTGATTCGCAACTTTCGATTGATCGAAAAATACATTCGATCGATCGAATGAAACAGTCATTTTTAAACAAATTAAAGCACTTTTTCGATCGATCGAAAATCAGAATGGATCGATCGAACTGGGCAGAGGCTTATAAAATTTTTGAGAAAAAACAAAGTTTTGAAAAACACAAACCTAATTTTGAAAACAACTCCCCAAAGCATTAAACAACGAAAACAAAATGCATGAGTATGAGATGGAATTCTTTTTCAAAAACCCAAAATTTAAACCCAATTTTCTCAAAAAACAAGTTTCAATCATTTTCCCATTGAATTTTCTTAATCAACAAATATGCTATGCACAAATCTCAAGATATTTTCAAAATTTTCAAACTTGAAACACATTTTGCATTAAAATCAAGGAACTTTTAATCTTGGATGGCCACAACAAAATCACACACAATATAATGTACCAAGTTTAGCAAATAGTAACTTGTGTAGTGTGTGCAACTAGCAAAAGCTTGAGATACATGTGAGGTGATATGTGAATAGTAATCAATTACAAAGTCTACAAAATTCATCACATAGAATTTGAAAGAGACTCTCACCTAAAGAGTTACATCATATAACTCTCACGTCTCCTAGAAAACAAGCTTGCAATCATGTAAGTTTCTTGAATTTTGCCTCATAATATACACACCAATTTTAATTATGTGATTTGGTATCAAGCCTAATAGTACACACCAATTTTAAGCATTAAGCAATTAATCCGAGGCTACACCTTATGTTCTTTTTGTGCATGTGCTACACTTTCTCGAGCACAAAATCTTATGATATGCACTAAGGTGTTCATAATTGGCTAATGAACAGTGGTGAGATGGTTAGTTATGCCTTTCTCAAAAGGATTAAGTCCAACAATCAAAGGCATGTGATTTCAAGACCAAGACAAAGTGATCAAAAACTATAAACATCTTCCCACACAACATGCACTACAAAGCTCAAACTAGTAGAGTGCAATAAAATAAGCTCATCCAAGCTAAACAAGGTACATAAACTTGTTATGTAAAGATAATATGGCCAACCGTGATTATAAATCCAAGATATAATACAAAACACAAAAACCTTTTTGGTTAAAAAATTTATGACCAAGAACCAAAAACACACATTGTGCTAAATGATTAAAAATGCAAATGCAATGCATGATAGTGTTTAACCAAGCTATAGAGGGTACACAAACAAGAAATATTAATTTCTTAAGTAACCCTTGAGTACATGTACAAACTAGTACATACTCACACAAAATCAGAAATAGCTTAGCACTTATATAACACATACTATTCAAGTTTCTCCACAATGTCAAGCATGTTCTAAATCAAGAGAGAGATAACATAACTCATGTAATCCTCAAAACAAATAAAACAAGACACAAAATAAAAATATTTTTGTCTTTTTTTGAAATTTTTCAATGTTTTTGGATTTAAAAAAAAAAAAAAAAAAAAAAAAAAAAAAAAAACCTAAATAAAACAACCAAAAACAGAAACAAGACATGTCCACAAACAATTGAAAGAATTAAAACAGGGACAAGTTAGCAACACTCACCTTAGAGAATCTTTTCTCACCCATATAGCACGAGGCTTCGGCTTTGTAGGTGAAAATCCATGTGAAGCAAAGTGTATTTAAGAGATTACACCAATCTTTTGAGAAAGACTAAAATCCTACAAATTCCTTTCACAAGCCAACAAGCTTGAATTTTTCAAAAGCATATGAAACAATTTATTTGGACTTATGGCAGGAGAAATATCATCACATATCCTAGATTGACATACAGAATGCTTAAGTTTCAATTTATGACAATTAGGACGAATGTGACCACGGACACCACAAAAGTGGCAAACAGGAACAAATTTAGGAACAACAGTATTCTTAACAGCAAATCTAGTCTCAGATTTTGGTTTTTGCCTCAACAAAGAACAATTTGGTCTAATATGACCAACAACACCACAGCGGTGACAAGTAGGCACAAAAATAGATTTATTATGCTCTCTAACAGTAGGTTTAGACTTAGGTTTAGAAACTTCAGCGTCTACATCAGAACTTTTACCTTTGTCTATCCTAGCAAAATAAGCATTTTCTTTATTATTCCTCTTGAAAGGAGGGATACAAACTTTTTCTGCTTTAGGCTTAAGAGAAACAGAAACACATCTGTTATCATCAGCAGGCTTGGTACTAGTCAAATTTTCAATTTTAGCTTTAAATTCAACTAACTCTTGTTCCAAGCTTTTCATCTTCTCATCTTGAGAGGAAATTTGATTTCTAAAAAATTCATTCCTTTTATTAGATTCATCTAATCTAACAATCAATTCCTCTTTTTCAAGATTAGCCAATTTTAACTCTTCCTTGAATTTCTTAGCAATTTTCGAAGATTTCAATAATTCCTTACGAAGAGTTTCACAGGCATCAATAAAATCAACAGAAGCATGAGTAGAAACAAGATCAGAAAGACACTTCAAATTATCCATGACAACAGGGATCAAGGATCAGTTCTTAGATCAAAAGATCTAAAACAGAAGAGCTACCCGCTCTGATACCACTTGTTAGGTTTTTAGACCCCTTAAAATAATAATTGAATTAACCTAGTTAATTAGCCAAGTGATTAACTTAGTCAAATTATGTAAATCTAGGTTAACACAAGCATATAATCATATCAAGCACATAAAGCAGCGGAAATATAAAGAACACAAGATATGATGACCTAGGAAACCACACGGTAAAAACCTGGGGAGGATTTGACCTAGCGATCCTCAAGGTAAACTTGAATCCACTATCTTGAAAGAATCGAAGTTCATACAATAAGACTTACAAGCACCCCCGCTTGTGTTCCTATTGCTACCCACCAGTAGAACTTACTGACACGACCACGTGCAAGCTCCGAATCCACAGACTCCTTTTTTCTTGGATTCTCCACAAGATACAAGCACTCCTGCTTGTGTTTCTTTAAACTCCAATGGCAGCAACTAAGTTGATCATCAAGGTGTTGATAATATCTTTACCTTAAACACCCTAAGTTTATGTGAAGGAAAGCTCCTCAAGGATCTCACAAGAGATTCACACAAACAGCAATATGAGCAACCAGAGCTCCTCTAAAAACATGGCTAGGATTTCCTTTGTATAGTGGGAGAAGTAGATCTGAAACCCTAATCCTTAATGGGCTTGGGTTGAGTTGGAAAATTCTGCAGAAAAACGTTCTGCCCGAGATTCAATCGATCGAGCCTAAGCTTCGATTGATCGAGCCAAACAAAAAGTCACTAATACTTCTGCAGCCACTCGATTCTAACTTTACATAAACAACATACTTTGAGTAAGTCTAAAACAAGACTAAACACCTGTTTTGATCATGGTTTGCCAACATTATACATTAGAGTTCTAAATACATTAGTTTCTAAGTCTTTAGAACCTAACAGCATGGCTAGAATTTGTTTTGTCTCATCTTCAAGTTACATGTTTCAGAATCTAATGCATTAGAAGTCAAGATGATTGTTGGAGGTCGAGTGTAAAATCATGCAGACGGCTGTTATTAATTTATTGGGTTTTGCTATACATGAATCAATCCCCTTCAATTAATTAATATAATGATGACTATAATTTTTCATTCGTGCATTTAAAGTATTTTTTCTTTTTTTTTTTCCGGACGATTCTCATTTTGGATTCTTGAATATGTGTACAAAAAAGGAAAAAGGCTGATTTATCTCCTCTAGACACTAGAGTTCAATTCCAGTGGTTTTACGTGGCTGGAACGATGTATCTCATTCTTGAAGTTAGGTATTCTATATGTGATTATGTGTTAATTAGAAGACATAATGGTCAAGATATCTCGTGGAATGTTAGTATTATGCTCCAGGCACACTTTTAGAAGTTGGTATATCAATTAAATTTCATGCATTGCCTTTTCGGAAAATCCAATACTAGTCATTATGATGAATATTTTAAGCACACTTCTTAACTAACAAGATGATGAATCTTTTTTGAAATAATTAGTAGAAAATTTAGCATTTAATTTTTTTAAGCTAATGTAGCAAGATATGTATGTAGGTATGCAGTAATTCGAGTTTATCTAAAAAAAAAAATAAATAGGACATCAAATACAATAGTTTTTTCTCGAGCTCCATGAAAACATTTTTGGCTATCCCCTAAGCATAAGTATCCTATAGGCTCTAGGATTCAATTCTTGCATTATTGCATGGCTAGAATTTGTTTTGTCTCATCTTCAAGTTACGTCTTTCAAAATTTAAAGCATTATAAGTCAAGATGATTGCTGGAGGTCGAGTGTCAAATCATGAGGACAGCTGTTATTAATTTATTGGGTTTTGCTATAGATGACTCAATCCCCTTCAGTTAGTTAATATAATGATGACTATAATTTTTTGTTCGTGCATTTAAAGTCTTTTTTTTTTTTTTTTGGGACAATTCTCATTTTGGATGCTTGAATATGCGTACAAAAAAGGAAAAAGGCTGATTTATCTCCTCTAGACTTTAGAGTTCAATTCCAGTGGTTTTACGTGGCTAGAACGATGTCTCTCATCTTCTTGAAGTTAGGCACTCTATATGTGATTATGTGTTAATTAGAAGACATAATGGTCAAGATACCTCGTGGAATGTTAGTATTATGCTCTAGGCACACTTTTAGAAGTTGGTATATCAATTAAATATCATGCATTACCCTTTCGGAAAATCCAATACTAGTCATTATGATGAATCTTTCAAGCACACTTTTGTATGACAAGATGATGAATCTTTTAAAAACTAATTAGCAGAAAATTTAGCAATTAATTTTTTTAAGCTAATGCAGTATGATATGTATGTAGGTATGCCGTAATTCGAGTTTTTTTTTTTTTTTTTTAAATAAATTGCACATCAAATACAATAGTTTTTTCTCAAGCCCCATGAAAACATTTTTGGCTATCCCCTAAGCATAAGTATCCTTTAGGCTCTAGGATTCAATTCTTGCATCATTGCATGGCTAGAATTTGTTTTGTCTCATCTTCAAGTTACATCTTTCAAAATTTAAAGCATTAGAAGTCAACATGATTGCTGGAGGTCGAGTGTCAAATCATGAGGACAGCGATTATTAATTTATTGGGTTTTGCTATACATGACTCAATCCCCTTCAATTAGTTAATATAATGATGACTATAATTTTTCGTTCGTGCATTTAAAGCCTTTTTTTTTTTTTTTTTTTTTGGGACGATTCTCATTTTGGATTCTTGAATACGCATACAAAAAAGGAAAAAGGCTGATTTATCTCCACTAGACTCTAGAGTTCAATTCAAGTGGTTTTACGTGGCTAGAACGATGTCTCTCATCTTCTTGAAGTTAGGCAATCTATATGTGATTATGTGTTAATTAGAAGACATAATGGTCAAGATACCTTGTGGAATGTTAGTATTATGCTCTAGGCGCACTTTTAGAAGTTGGTATATCAATTAAATATCATGCATTACCTTTTCGGAAAATCCAATACTAGTCATTATGATGAATCTTTCAAGCACACTTTTGTATGACAAGACGATGAATCTTTTAAGAACTAATTAGCAGAAAATTTAGCAATTAATTTTTTTATGCTAATGCAGTATGATATGTATGCAGGTATGCCGTAATTCGAGTTTTTTTATTATAAATAAATTGCACATCAAATACAATAGTTTTTTCTCGAGCCCCACGAAAACATTTTTGGCTATCCCCTAAGCATAAGTATCCTATAGGCTCTAGGATTCAATTCTTGCATTATTGCATGGCTAGAATTTGTGTTGTCTCATCTTCAAGTTACGTCTTTCAAAATTTAAAGCATTATAAGTCAAGATGATTGCTGGAGGTCGACTGTCAAATCATGAGGACAGCTGTTATTAATTTATTGGGTTTTGCTATAGATGACTCAATCCCCTTCAATTAGTTAATATAATGATGACTGTAATTTTTTGTTCGTGCATTTAAAGTCTTTTTTTTTTTTTTTTTGGGACAATTCTCATTTTGGATTCTTGAATATGCGTACAAAAAAGGAAAAAGGCTGATTTATCTCCACTAGACTCTAGAGTTCAATTCCAGTGGTTTTACGTGGCTAGAACGATGTCTCTCATCTTCTTGAAGTTAGGCAATCTATATGTGATTATGTGTTAATTAGAAGACATAATGGTCAAGATACCTCGTGGAATGTTAGTATTATGCTCTAGGCGCACTTTTAGAAGTTGGTATATCAATTAAATATCTTGCATTACCTTTTCGGAAAATCCAATACTAGTCATTATGATGAATCTTTCAAGCACACTTCTGTATGACAAGATGATGAATCTTTTAAGAACTAATTAGCAGAAAATTTAGCAATTAATTTTTTTATGCTAATGCAGTATGATATGTATGTAGGTATGCCGTAATTCGAGTTTTTTTTTTTTTTTATATAAATAAATTGCACATCAAATACAATAGTTTTTTCTCGAGCCCCATGAAAACATTTTTGGCTATCCCCTAAGCATAAGTATCCTTTAGGCTCTAGGATTCAATTCTTGCATTATTGCATGGCTAGAATTTGTTTTGTCTCATCTTCAAGTTACTTCTTTCAAAATTTAAAGCATTAGAAGTCAAGATGATTGCTGGAGGTTGAGTGTCAAATCATGAGGACAGCGATTATTAATTTATTGGGTTTTGCTATACAGGACTCAATCCCCTTCAATTAGTTAATATAATGATGACTATAATTTTTCGTTCGTGCATTTAAAGCCTTTTTTTTTTTTTTGGTACAATTCTCATTTTGGATTCTTGAATATGCATACAAAAAAGGAAAAAGGCTGATTTATCTCCACTAGACTCTAGAGTTCAATTCCAGTGGTTTTACGTGGCTAGAACGATCTCTCTCATCTTCTTGAGTTTAGGTATTCTATATGTGATTATGTGTTAATTAGAAGACATAATGGTCAAGATACCTCGTGGAATGTTAGTATTATGCTCTAGGCATAGTTTTAGAATTTGGTATATCAATTAAATTTCATGCATTACCTTTTCGGAAAATCCAATACTAGTCATTATGATGAATCTTTCAAGTACACTTATGTATGACAAGATGATGAATCTTTTAAGAAATAATTAGTAGAAAATTTAGCATTCAATTTTTTTAAGCTAATGCAGCATGACATGTATGTAGGTATGCCGTAATTCGATTTAAAAAAAAAATAAATAAATAAATTGCACATCAAATACAATAGTTTTTTTCTCGAGCTCCATGAAAACATTTTTGGCTATCCCCTAAGCATAAGTATCCTATAGGCTCTAGGATTCAATTCTTGCTTTATTGCATGGGTAGAATTTGTTATGTCTCATCTTCATGTTATGTCTTTCAAAATTTGAAGCATTAGAAGTCAAGATGATTGCTGGAGGTCGAGTGTCAAATCATGAGGACGGCTATTATTAATTTATTGGGTTTTGCTAGACATGACTCAATCCCCTTCAATTAATTAATATAATGATGACTTTAATTTTTCGTTCGTGCATTTAAAGTCTTTTTTTTTTTGTCACTTTATCAAGTTTCTTATTTTCGATTCCTTTTTTTTTTTTTTTTTTTGGTTGAGGATTCTCGTTTTGGATTCTTGAATATGCATACAAAAAAGGAATAGGGCTGATTTATCTTCTCTAGCCTCTGGAGTTCAATTCCTGTGGTTTTGCGTGGCTAGAATGATGTCTCTCATCTCCTTGAAGTTAGGCCTTCTCTATGTAATTATGTGTTAATTAGATGACTGAATGGTCAAGATACCTTGTGGAATGTTAGTTGCAAGCTCTATGCACTCTTTTAGAAGTTGGTCTATGACTCTATCGGTTAAATTTCTTGCATTACCTTTTTGTAAAATCCAATACTAGTCAATATGAAGAATCATTTAAGCACACTTTTGTAATTGACAAGATGATGAATTTTTTAAGAACAAATTAGCAAAAAATTTAATATTTAATATTTTTAAGCTAATGCGCCATGATATGTATGTAGGTATGCCGTACCTTGAGTTTTTTTTTTTTTTTTTTTAATTGCTCATCAAATATAATAGTTTTATCGTAGGCTCCTAGAAAACATTTTTGGCTACGCCCCTAAGAAAAAGTATCCTATGGGCTCTCAGATTCGATTTTTTCTTTATTGCATGGCTAGAATTTGTTTTCTCTCATCTTCATGTTACGTCTTTCAGAATTTAAATACTTAAAAGTCAAGATCATTGGTGGAGGTCAAGTGTCAAATCAAAAGGAAAACTGGCATGAATTTATTTGGTTTTGCAATACATGACTTAGTCCACTTCAGTTAATTAATATTAAGATGACTATAAATTTTTTTCGTGCATTTAATGTCTTTTTTTTTTCACTCTGTCAATCTTCTTATTTTGGATTACAAATTTTTTTTTTTTTTTTGGGAGGATTCTCATTTTGAATTCTTGAAGATGCCTACAGAAAAGGAAAAAGGCTGATTTATGTCCTCTAGAATCTATAGTTCAATTCCAGTGATTTTGCAGGGCTAGGACGATGTCTCTAATCTTCTTGTAGTTAGGTATTCTATATGTGATTATGTGTTAATTAGAAGACATATAGGTCAAGATACCTCAGGGAATGTTAGAAGTAGGCTCCAGGCACACTTTTAGAAGTTGGTCTATCAATTAAATTTAATGGATTACCTTTTCGAAAAATCCAATACTAGTCATTATGATGAATCTTTTAAGCACACTTCCGTGGCTAACAAGATGATGAATCTTTTAAGAACTAATTAGCAGAAAATTTAGCATTTAATTTTTTTAAACTAATGCAGCAAGATATGTGTATAAGTATGCCATAATTTGATTTTTTTTTTTTAATAAGTAGCACATCAATTACAATAGTTTTATCTCGGGCTCCAAGAAAACTTTTTTGGCTGTCCCCTAAGCATAATTATCCTGTATGCTCTAGGATTGAATTCATGCTTTATTGCATGGCTAAATTTGTTTTCTCTTATCTTCAAGTTACGTCTTTCAGAATTTAAAGCATTAAAAGTCAAGATGATTGGTGGAGGTTGAGTGTAAAATCATGAGGACAACTTTTATGATTTTATTGGGTTTTCTATACATGACTAGGTCCACTTCAATAATTAATATAATGATGGCTATAATTTTTCGTTCATGCATTTAAAGTCTTTTTTTCAAAATTTTTTTTTTTGTCACTCAGTCAACTTTCTTATTTTGGATTCCGTTTTTTTTTCTTTTTTTCTTTTTTTTGGGTGAGAATTCTCATTTTGGATTCTTGACGATGTGTACAAAAAAGGAATAGGACTAATTTATCTTCTCTAGCCTCTAGAGTTCAATTCTTGTGGTTTTGCGTGTCTAGAACTATGTTTCGCATCTTCTTGAAGTTAGGCCTTCTGTATGTAATTATGTGTTAATTAGAAGATGTAAATGTTAGGATACCTCATGGAATGTTAGTAGTATGCTCTAGGCACACTTTTAGAAGTTGGTATATCAATTAAATTTCATGCATTACCTTTTCAGAAAATCCAATACTAGTCATTATGATGAATCTTTTAAGCACACTTCGGTAATTGACAAGATGATGAATCTTTTAAGAACGAATTTGTAGAAAATTTAGCATTTAATTTTTCTAAGCTAATGCAGCAAGAAATGTATGTAGGTATGCCGTAATTTGAGTTTTTATTTTTATTTTTATTTTTTCAATTAATTTTTTTTTTAAAGTAAGTAGCACATCAAATACAATACATTTATCTCCGGCTCCAAGAAAACATTTTTGGCTTTCCCCTAAGCATAAGTATCCTGTAGGCTCTAGGTTTGAATTCATTCTTTATTGCATGGCTAGAATTTGTTTTCTCTTATCTTCAATTTACGTCTTTCAGAATTTAAAGCATTAAAAGTCAAGATGATTGGTGGAGGTCGAATGTCAAATCATGACAATGACTTTTATGGATTTATTGGGTATGCTAAACATGACTCAGTCCACTTCAATTAATTAATATAATGATGACTATAAATTTTCATTCATGCATTTAAAGTCTTTTTTTTTTTTTTTTTGGTCACTCAGTCAACTTTCTAATTTTGGATTCCATTTTTTTTTTTTTTGGTTAAGGATTCTCATTTTGGATTCTTGAAGATGCGTACTAAACGTTCAAGGGTGTTTCATACCCAAATTGAACTTTCAATTGGTATCAAAGCGAGTACACTTGATGTGGTTTTAATACCTAAGTGTGATTCTAGACCCCTTGGTGTGTTTTTGAAAAGTGATTTTGTAAAAACCACCATGAAGGATTGTAAAATATTTGTGAAAATGACACTGTGAGCATATTTGAAGAATGTTCTAGTAATGTGTTTTTAGAGTTATTTAAATCAAAGAAACATGCTAGAATCTTCTGTCACATGCTGAAATCCCTAGTTCATAGGAACCATGATATACATAACAGCCTATGTGAGTCAAAGTCCTTAGTCTATAAGTATAAAAGGAGAAATAGACACCTGTGTGATGAACTTGATCATCTTAAAAGGAAACTACAATCATCCTTGAATGAAATAAAGGAAAATGAGTCCTGCTTTGAAGGTCAAGAATGTCTCTCTCATGCATGTCTTTTTGTTCACACCGCTTTGAAAGTATTTAATTCATGTTTGTGGTATCTTAATAGTGGTTGTTCAAGGCATATGACTAGAGAAAAATCTTTGTTCAAAACTCTTAATGAGAAGGAAGATGGATTTGTAACATTTGGAGATGGTAGTCATTCTCAAGTTCTTGGAAAGGGAATGGTGGATATTCCGGGATTGCCTCTGTTGATTGATGTGCTGTATACTAAAGGACTAAAAGTGAACTTGCTGAGTATCACCCAGATTTGTGATGAAGAGTTCTTAGTCCAATTTTCAAAGAAAGGGTGTCTAATATTGAATGAAGAAGGTGTTCAAATTCTGAAGGGACTAAGTACCATCGATAATTGTTATGGGGTTATTCCCAAACCCAGCATAGCTTGTCGGAGTGCTCGGGTAAATCTTTTAGAGTTGTGGCATCAACGACTTGGACATGCAAATTACAAACAAGTGGCAAAAGTCTCAAAGCTTGAAGCTGTGGTCAGTCTACCTAAGTTTGGGAAAATTGAGAAGAATGTTTGCGGTCCATGTCAATTGGGAAAACAAACAAAGTCAAGCCATCCTAAAGTAAATGTGGTTACAACTTCTCGATGTTTAGAATTACTGCATGTGGATTTGATGGGGCCAACAAGAACAGAATGCATGGGTGGAAAGCGTTATATTATGGTAGTAGTTGACAATTTCTCAAGGTATTCTTGGGTGGATTTTCTTAGAGAGAAATCAGAAGCATGTGACAAGATTGAAAAATTGTGCAAGAGACTGATGAATGAAAAGGGAGTACCTATCATCAAAATCATGAGTGACCATGGGAAAGAGTTTGAAAATGCAAAGTTTGAAGCATTTTGCAATGAACACGGTATCAAGAAGGAATTCTTAGCCCCAAAGACTCCACAGCAGAATGGAGTAGTTGAAAGGAAGAACCGGGTGATTCAAGAAATAGCTCGAGTAATGTTACTCAACAAAAACCTTCCACAGAAGTTTTGGGCTGAAGCTGTGAACACTTCATGTCACATTGGGAATAGGATTTATTTCCGAGCAGGAACGAAGAAGACATTGTATGAAATTTGGAGAGAAAAGAAGCCAAAAGTGAAGTATTTCCAAATATTTGGGGGCAAATGTTATATTCTCAATGATAGAGAGAATCCCGTAAAATTTGATGCTAAAAGTGATGAAGGGATATTTCTAGGCTATTCATTAAATAGTCGAGCGTATAGGGTGTTCAATAAGCGCACTAAGACCGTAATGGAGTCTATAAATGTGGTGATTGATGACACCATATCTAAAAAAGAAAGTGATGATGATGAAGGGTCGAACCTGAAGAAGGGGGAGGTTGAGGACAACATGTCACAAGATGAGGATATTGAGAAAGAATCACCGGAAAAAGAGTCCACACCCCCTATACCAAGAAGGGAGACTAGATCGACACAAGGAACTTCTAGCCCTCTCACTCCTCCAGAAGTTCATCCTCCCATTTCCCGGAATGATGAAGTCTCCACATCAAAGAAGCCATCATCAAGAGTGATTAAGAACCATCCGGATAGTAACATCATTGGATCATTAGATGAAGGTCTTTGACTCAGAAAAGGAAACGTACTCCTGGCTAATCATGTCACATACCACTGCTACCTTGCCCAATTCGAGCCAAAAATGGTAGAAGAAGCTCTCTAGGATGAAAATTGGGTAGAGTCAATGCATGAAGAGCTGAACCAATTTATGAGAAATGATGTATGGGAACTTGCACCAAGACCTGAAAATGTTCATGTCATCGGCACCAAATGGATATTCAAAAACAAGACAGATGAAGATGGAGAAATTATCAGGAATAAGTCTTGGTTAGTGGCTCAAGGATACACTCAAGTAGAAGGAGTAGACTTTGATGAATCCTTTGCACCTGTTGCTAGACTTGAGTCCATTCGAATTCTTATGTCCATTGATTGTAGTATGAACTTCAAACTCTATCAAATGGATGTTAAATGTGCGTTTCTAAATGGATATCTGAATGGGGAAGTGTTTGTTGAACAACCTAAAGGCTTTGAGGATCCTCACTTCCCTGACCATGTGTTGAGATTGAAGAAAGCCCTTTATGGCTTAAAACAAGCTCCTAGAGCTTGGTATGATCGGCTCACCCATTACCTCCTGGAAAGAGGTTTCAAAAGAGGTTATGCTGATCGAACTTTGTTTGTCAAGAATGATGAAGACTACCTTCTAATGGCCCAGGTGTATGTTGACGACATAGTATTCGGTGCTACCGTTGATGAACGAGCCGTAGAGTTTTCTAAAGAGATGAAGAAAGAATTTGAGATGAGTATGGTGGGAGAGCTTACCTTCTTCTTACGCCTTCAAGTCAAACAAAAGAAGGAAGGCATATTTGTTTCACAAGAGAAATATGCTAGAAATATTGTCAAAAAGTTCGGACTAGACTCCAAGAAGCATGCCTCCATTCCTATGAGTTCGTCCACAAAACTGAATGTTGATTCTTCCAGGGAGGAAGTGAGTCCAACCTTGTATAGGAGTATTATCGGGAGCTTACTCTATCTTACTGCAAGTAGACCGGATATTGCATTAAGTGTCGGTGTTTGTGCTAGATATCAAGCCGCTCCTAAGCAATCTCACCTGACAGCGGTAAAAAGAATTACACAGGTGGTCAATGGTACTCCAGATTATAGGTTGTGGTATTCCAATGGCTCAAATGCTTGTCTTGCTGGGTATTCAGATGCAGACTAGGCTGGGAGTATAGATGATTGAAAGAGTACTTCAGGAGGTAGCTTCTACCTTGGTAACAATCTTGTCTCTTGGATGAGCAAGAAACAAAACTCAGTGTCTCTTTCTACAGCTGAAGCAGAGTACATAGCCGCTGGAAATTGCTGCACACAACTTCTTTGGAGGAAGAAACTTCTTCATGATTACGGGATTCCTTAAGATACTATGTGTGTTTTCTATGACAACACCAGTGCCATAAATCTCTCAAAGAATCCTGTTCAGCATTCGAAGTCAAAACACATAGAGATACGCTATCATTTTATTCGTGATTTGGTGGAAGAAAAAGTTGTCTGTCTTGAATTTATACACACTAATAATCAAAAGGCAGATATCTTCACCAAGCCTCTCGATGGTCCTCGGTTTGAATCTCTCCGCAAGACCATTGGTGTTGGTACAATCCCTTGAAACTCATGTGTGCTATGTGCTTTACCTCTTTATATTGAGCTACCATATTTGTAGGGCACACATTCTCTTGTGGTCTTTTATGCATTGCATTCATTGGTTCAAATGTTTTTACGTTCTTTTTGTTTTGTTTTTGATCTATTCTTTACTGCTTTTGTGTCAAAAATTCAAAAACACATAAAAAGTAGAAAATCCAAAAAGTTTGATAAACTTTGTTGAGTTTTGTCTCAAATCATATTTTGCCCTGTACCTTTGTAGTAATGGCTTTATGCATCTATGAGCTTAGCTTGTCTTCTATGCACTCGTATCATTGTGGGAGAAATTCTGAAATTTATGTGACTATTGTAAATAGATCCTCAACCTTGTCATGAATGACTAGTGAATGGTTTTGTTGATCTTGAGACATGCATAGACTCATGCCTATATATCTTCCCACTCTTTATTTTTATTTTTGCTTAAAAGAGCTCTCTAAATGTAAATCTCCAAATGAAAAGAGATATAGAGCTGCAAAAGCCTGTCGCACATACTAGTATTTGACTAGGAAAAAGGGAAAGCGACCAAAATAAAATGTTTGATGCCCAAAAAGCCAAAGGCTATCTCATAAATTGAAATATCAAAAATTTCAGGCATTTATCTCTCAATGAGATTTTTTTTGCTTAAAAAGTGCAAATGATATGTTGAATATGGAGCCAAATGAAAAGCTTCAAAGAATGTAATCAAGTTTTTGTGGGAGGTCATATATGCATGTTTCTATAATTGAGATAGGTCACATGATCTAGTGCTAGTTGTGTATGCCTTGATTGAATTGATCATTGAAGCTTCACATTGGACTAAGGACCATCTCATTTTTGATATCCACACACAACACACAAGTCTTTGTTCAATGAATGCCATATTCATTTGTGTGATTGTACTTGATTAAATGTGTTTTCACATGCTCAATCTTTTTTTGATCAAACACAAAAAGATTTTTGAGTGTTTTTAGTTGTTTTTGGAATGTACTCTGTTTTTACAAAAATGTCAAAAATTTCAAAAACAATGTTGCCCTGTTTTGGCGACTAAGTCGCAGGTTGGCCCAGTCGCAAGTTCCAGTCGTGAGGGCCACTCAGAGATTGTTCGCGGCTCACTAGCGAGTCAGTAACCAAGTCGCGAAAAAGACTTAGAAAATTTTTCAAAATTTGAGTTTTGCATTTTTCGCGGCTCAGATTGGCGATTGGTTCGCGGGTGGAAGGTCCAATCGCGAGGGGCACTCACAGATTTTCGCGGCTCAGCTCGCGACTCTTTCGCGGGTAGATTTTCCAATCGCGAAAAACACTTGGAGAAATTTTCAAATTTCTTACCTTCACAGTGTTTCGCGGCTTACTCTGGCGACTTAATGGCGACTTGACCAAGTCGCGAAAAACGCATGTTTTGCGTTTTAAAGTCAGTTTTCAAAAAACTTTTCAGTTTTTCCCTCGTACTTTGTGATTGTTCATTGTCTTCCCCATTTCTCTCTCTGAAACTCGCCATGCTAATCTGTGAAATCCTTCATTATTGCACCATTTTCCCTTCAATCATCGAGATAAAGGTATGGGTTTTCAAATTTTCACTTCATTATTCATGATTTGAACATTTTTGTATGAGCTAAGTTGTTGATTTGTAATTTTTGTAATGGATCTGTACAGTTGATATAGTTTCCTTTCGCATTTGAGTCTCAGTTTGTGAAATGGTATTTGTCTTTGAGCCTATTTTGTTTTACTACTCTTGTGAGTTCATTATGTCTCTATTGACACCCACACACACTCATTGTCATACTTGGACCCAAAAATCCCAAATTCTTAGAGTTTCTCCACATGCACATGCTTTGATTCTAACCCTATTCTAATAGTGGTCTAGATTTTTTTTGGGTGTTTCCTTTTTGATAATCCATGTTGCAAAGTGAATACGTCACCATTCAAGACTTCAGCTGTGAAAGGTGGCAACAACAAAGGGAAAGAGCCAATCATTGATGTTGATGAAGATTCTCCTATACCAAAAAGAGCTCGTTTTCAAACAAGAATGTTTGATCCTAACTTGTTTAGGTCTTATGCTGCTTTTGAATCCTTTCAGAACCATTTTTAGGATGCTACCTTGTTGGCTAAAAGAGCCGTTGATCAGTCATCTCTGTTAGATACCGAAATTCCGACATGGTTTACCACAAAAGACTGGAATTTTCTTCTCTCCGGTCTTGAAGATGCCTATGAGAACATGGTGAAAGAGTTCTATGCCAATGCTATTGTAGAAGGAGAAGTGATCAAGTGCTGGGTTAGAGGAAAGCGGTTCTCGGTAACTCCGATTTATCTTTCTGAAATTCTTCACGTCAACCGGCCCATACTTCCTATCCCACCTATCTATGATGATTTGATTCCAAATGAGGGCACACTTCGGAGAGCATTAGGAGCTGATTTGGAATTCTCTTCCAGTGGATCGTCAATCAATGTGGCATCACTTTCTCCAGAATTAAGGCTTATGTCAACAATCATGTGCAACAATCTCTATCCATTGTCAAGCACAAGTTACATCAACCTTGGACGACTTGAATGTTTAGACCCCAAAAACAAAATTACCAATTCAAGCTTTATATCAAACAGTTAATGTGCAGAACATGATAACTAGCTTATAACAGAATTGATAAGTAATCTAAGCCAAATATAAACACATCCACAGCAGTAAATATAAGGCAAAGATAAAGGAAGGAAGATGCAAACACACGGACAACACACGATGTGTTATCGAAGAGGAAACCGAAGCCCTCGGTGTAAAACCTCTCTGCCGCCCTCCAAGCGGTCAAATAATCCACTAGAAAATGTAGTTGGGATACATGAACAGCAATAGACCCTCCAAGCCTAATCTACCCAAATACCTAAACCCTCCAAGCTTCTTGCTCCAACGAGGTTGCGCCGAACCTTTTTCTTTTCTAGCTTACCGGATTCCGCTACTAGACCATAGCATCAACCAATGTAGATTGGTTCCTTCCTAACTGCTTCCCAACAGCACCAAATGAACCTTCTCACAGACATGGGTGTGGTGAGATAAGGATTTGGTTAAAGGCCTCTCAAGGGTATAACAATGGAGAGGAAAAGAGAAGAGGAATTTGCAGAGTCTCTAAGGTGAAGATTGGGAATGAGGCAATCTTGTTTTTCTCTAGGGTTTCTTTCACCAAATTCTCTCTAGAAGCTCTCTCAATATGGTGGGTATAAGGGTATATATATAGTAGGGTGAGAAAGGAATGCAAAAGTCAGTTTTTGCCAAACAAGGCATTTTGGTGACTTGACCTCGCGACTGGGTCAAGTCACGAGTTCAAGCCGTGAGCTAACGGCCTGGCCAGCCTGGGACTTTTGTCCTATAATGCAACAGCTGGCGCGACTCTTCAGCTTCTGCCATGCTTGGCACGTGTGTGAACTTTTGGCGACTTGCAAGCCGCGACTCACCCGCGAGATCCAGTCACGAGACTCTGTTTTTCTTGCATACTCTTGAGCTTTTCTTCACATCTTCTCACACACTACCCTTACAATTTTCCCACCAAAATACAGGGTTACTAAGTGCTAAATTACAAGCAAATTGGTCACGGAATAAAGCCAATAAGATGGTTGATTAAATTCAACCTTACATGTACAAAAAAGGAATAGGGCTGATTTATGTTCTCTAGCCTCTAGAGTTCAATTCTTGTGGTTTTGCATGGCTAGAACGATGTCTCCAATCTTCCTGAAGTTAGGCCTTCTATATGTGATTATGTGTTAATTACATGACATAAAGGTCAAGATACCTTGTGGAATGTTAGTAGTAAGCTCTAAGCACATTTTTTGCCATTGGTCTATCAATTAAATTTCTTGCAATACCTTTTTGGAAAATCCAATACTAGTCAATATGATGAATCTTTTATGCACACTTCTATAACTGACAATATGATAAATCTTTTAAGAACTAATTGGCAAAAAAAAATTAATATTTAATTTTTTTAAGCTAATACACCAAGATATGTACGTAGTAGGTATGCCATACTTTGAGTTTTTTTTTTTTTTTAATTGAACATCAAATATAATAGTTTTATCTTAGGCTCCTAGAAAACATTTTTGGCTACGCCCATAAGCAAAAGTATCCTTTGGGCTATAGAATTCGATTCTTGCTTTATTGCATGGCTAGAATTTGTTTTCTCTCATCTTCATGTTACATCTTTCATAATTTAAATACTTAGAAGTCAAGATCATTGGTGGAGGTCAAGTGTCAAATCAAAAGGAAAACTGGCATGAATTTATTTGGTTTTGCAATACATAACTTAGTCCACTTGAATTAATTAATATTAAGATGACTATAATTTTTCGTTCGTGCATTTAAAGTCTTTTTTTTTTTTGGTGGATTCTCATTTTGAATTCTTGAAGATCCCTACAGAAAAGGAAAAAGGCTGATTTATAACCTCTAGAATCTAGAGTTCAATTCCAATGGTTTTGCGTGGCTAGAACGATGTCTCTCATCTTCTTGTAGTTAGGTATTCTATATGTGATTATATCTTAATTAGAAGACATAAATGTTAGTAGTATGCTCTAGGCACACTTTTAGAAGTTGGTCTATCAATTAAATTTAATGCTTTACCTTTTCAAAAAATCAAATACTAGTCATTATGATGAATCTTTTAAGCACACTTCCGTAACTGACAAGATGATGAATCTTTTAAGAACTAATTTGCAAAAAATTTAGCATTTAATTTTTTAAAACTAATGCAGCAAGATATGTATGTCAGTATGCCGTAATTCGAGTTTTTTTATTTTTATTTTTTATTTTTAAATAAGTAGCACATCAAATACAATAGTTTTATCAAGATGATTGGTGGAGGTCGAGTGTAAAATCATGAGGATGACTTTTATGAATTTATTGAGTTTTCTATACATGACTAGGTCCACTTCAATTAATTAATATAATGATGACTATAATTTCTTGTTGGTGCGTTTAAATTCTTTTCATTTTTTGTTTTGTCACTCAGTTAACTTTCTCATTACGGATTCTTGATGATGCCTACACAAAACGAATAGGGCTAATTTATCTTCTCTTGACTCGAGAGTTCAATTCATGTGGTTTTGCGTGGCTAGAACGATGTCTGTCATCTTCATGAAGTTAGGCCTTCTATATGTGATTATGTGTTAATTAGATGACATAAAGGTCAAGATACCTTGTGGAATGTTAGTTAGTAAGCTCTAAGCACACGTTTAGAAGTTAGTCTATCAATTAAATTTCGTCCATTACCTTTTTGGAAAATCCAATACTAGTCAAAATGACGAATCTTTTAAGCATAATTCTGTAACTGACAAGATGATGAATCTTTTAAGAACTAATTAGCAGAAAATTTTGCATTTAATTTTTTTTTTTAAGCTAATGCAGCAAGATATGTATGTAGGTATGTCGTAATTCGAATTTTTTTTTTTTTTAAATAAATAGCACATCAAATATAATAGTTTTATCTCGGGCTCCAAGAAAACATTTTTGGCCATCCCCTAAGCATAAGTATCCAATAGACTATAGGATTCAATTCTTACTTTATTGCATGGCTAGAATTTGTTTTCTCTCATCTTCAAGTTACATATTTCAAAATTTCAAGCATTAGAAGTTAAGATGATTGGTGGAGGTCGAGTGTCTAATCACAAGGACGGCTGTTATTAATTTATTGGGTTATGCTATACAAGACTCAATCCACTTCAATTAATTAATATAATGATGACTATAATTTTTCGTTCGTGCATTTAATGACTTTTTTTATTTATTTATTTTTTTGTCACTCTGTCAACTTTCTTATTTTGGATTCCTTCTTCTTCTTCTTTTTTTTTTTCTTTTTTTGAGAATTCTCATTTTGGATTCTTAAAGATACCTACAAAAAAAAGGAATACGGCTGATTTATCTTCTCTTGATTCTAGAGTTCAATTCCTGTGGTTTTGCATGGCTAGAACGTTGTCGCTCATCTTCTTGAAGTTAGATACTCTATACGTGATTATGTGTAAATTAGAAGACATAATGGTCAAGATACCTCGTGGAATGTTAGTAGTATGCTCTAGGCACACTTTTAGAAGTTGGTATATCAATTAAATTTCATGCATTACCTTTTCGAAAAATCCAATACAAGTCATTATGATAACTCTTTTAAGCACACTTCTGTAACTGACAAGATGATGAATCTTTTAAGAACTAATTAGCTGAAAATTTAGCAATTAATTTTTTTAAGCTAATGCAACAAGATATGTATGTAGGTATGCCGTAATTCGAGTTTTTTTTTTTTTTTTTTTTTTAAATAAAAAGCACATCAAATACAATACAAGATGAATCTTTTAAGCACAAAAAATTATCAAAAAATTTAGTATTTAATATTTTAAAGCTAATGTGCCAAGATATGTATTGTAAGGTTGAATTTAATCAACCATCTTGTTGGCTTTATTCCGTGCCAATTTGCTTGTAATTCCACAATTAGTAACCCTGTATTTAGGTGGGATTATTGTAAGGGTAGTGTGTGAGAAGATGTGAAGAAGAGCTTAAGTATGTGCAAGAAGGCAGAGTTTCGCAGCTAGGACTCGCAGCTGACTCGTGACTGGCAAGCCGCCAACTGCAAGCACGTGAGATGCACACAGGGGAGCTAAAGGGTCGCGCCAGCTGTCGCACTACAGGACAAAAGTCCCAGGTTGGCTAGACCATTATCTCGTTGTTTGAACTCGCGACTCAGACCAGTCGCGAGGCCAAGCTGCCAACCAGCCCTGTTTGGGAAAAACTGACTCTTCGCATTTGATAGGCCACAAACTGAATGACCCCTTGTGATTAAACCAATTAATTAATTAGCCAAGTTATTAATTAATCAATTTATCATGCAATTTGTGTGGCAGCACAAACAAATCACCAATAAACTAATTATGCAGTGGAAATAAAATAACATGGTGATTTGTTCACGAATAGGGAAAACCCTAACGGCAAAAACCCCACTGGGTGATTTTCAGGTCACCACTCCCGAAACTCCACTATTATCAAATCAAGCGGTTACAAGTAAAGGAATCCCAAGTACCTTACCAACCTATAGTTGAACCCTTACCCCAATACCCAATTGGACTTAATCTGCAGTGACAATTTCCACCTTTAATGCACAACTCCCAAGTACGTGACTAACCAAATGCGCGGATCCCAGTACGCGACTTCAAACACCAACTTAGAAGGAGAGGTTGGTTGCAAAGTTCTTCAGTTCATCCTACGCGATGAAGATCAGGAAGATGCTTGGTCACAAAACCCTTTGGTGCAAATACACAGCAACTTCTTCAGAGAAGATGAACTAGGTCAAGAACTTTGTCTTTGATCACAATTTGCTTGAACAAGGATTGCTCAATGCTTTTGCAACTTGCGTCTATGTTGACGGCTCTTAAAACAATCCTTTTATATGTTTAGGGTTAGAAGAAAAGAAGGCCCAAAAACATATTCACGGATCCCAAGAAATCAGATCAAAAAATATGATTTTTTAAATCTCGACAGATAGTAGGTGTCAAGGAGCTATCGAGAAGGTGTCGAGCTTTAATGAAAATGCACTTCAGCTTGTTTTTCTTGGACAGACTTGATGACTTCAACACTTGATCTTGAAACCTTGTTTCTTGAAGTATTAAAAACATCGAGAACTACCCAATTACAATTAGAATGCATTTTATTAAAGGATTAGCCAATTTACATAAATAAGTATGACATATGTTCTTAACATGTGAACCACATATGTCCTAACGCATTCCTTTCTCACCCCACTATATATAGACCCTTATACCCACCAAATGTAGAGAGCTTCCAGAGAGAATTTTGTGAGAGAAACCCTAGAGAAAAACAAGAGTGATTCATCCATAATCTTTACCTTAGAGACTTTTCACATTCCTCTACTCTCTTCCTCTCCATTGTTACATCCTTGAGAGGTCTTTAGCCAAATCCTTTTCTCACCATACCCATATCCGTGAGAAGCTTTATTTGGTACTGTTGGGAAGTAGTTAAGAAGGAACCAATTCACATTGGTTGATGCTATGGTCTAGTAGCGGAATCTGGGAAGCTAAAGAAGAAATAGGTTTGGCGTAACCTCATTGGAGCAAGAAGCTTGGAGGGATTAGGTACATTGGGTAGATTAGGCTTGGAGGGTCTTTTGCTGTTCATGTATCCTAACTACATTCTTTAGTGGATTATTTGACCGCTTGGAGGGCAGCGGAGAGGTATTACACCGAGGGCTTCAGTTTCCTCTTCGATAACACATCGTGTGTTGTCCGTGTGTTTGCATCTTCCTTCCTTTATCTCTGCCTTATATTTACTGCTATGGATGTGTTTATATTTGGCTTAGATTGTCTATCAATTCTGTATTTGGCTTATGTTCATGTTCCGTACATTAATTATTTGACAATAAGCTAGAATTGATAATTTGTTAATTGGGGTCTAAACGTTCAATGGTGTTTCATACCCATATTGAACATTCAATTGGTATCAGAGTGGGTACACTTGTTGTGGTTTAAATACCTAAGTGTGATCCCTGACCCCCTTTGAGATAGATAGGTCTCAATCTCTTAATGTACCACCATTTTTTGATGGTAACAATTATGCTTTCTGGAAAGTTAGAATAAGAGCATTTCTGTGTTCTATTGATGATGTTGTGTGGGATGCAGTTGAAGTAGGTTGGACAAAGCCGAAGGCTGCCAAGTCTACTTGGGATAAGGCTGCTCTTGCGGCGGCCAATGCAAATAGTAAGGCATGGAATGCTATTTTCTGTGGTGTCTCCCCATAAGAATTTCACCGGATTTCACATATCACCATTGCTAAGGAAGCATGGGAGATTCTGGAGACAACTTATGAAGGGACTAAGAAAGTGAAGGATACCAAACTTCAAATGTTGACCACTCGCTTTGAAGAGCTAAAGATGAGTGAGGATGAGTCTTTTGATTCGTTTTACAGTAAATTGAATGAAATGGTTGTTGGGAAATTCAATTTGGGGGAAAAGATGGAGGACTCGAAAATAGTAAGGAAGATTCTTCGGTCAGTACCAGAGAGTTTCCGAGCCAAAGTTATAGCAATTGAAGAGAGCAAAGATCTTGACGACATTAAGGTTCAAGAGCTGGTTGGTTCTTTGCAAACATATAAGTTGTCCCTGCCTACACAGAAGAAGAGCAAATCCCTTGCTCTTAAAACAATTGATGAGAGAATGGTGCCTCATGACTCTTCGAAAGAGGATGTAGTAGACAAAGATGTGGCATACCTTGTAAAGAACTTCCGAAAATTCTTAAAGCTCAAAAACAGTGGGAAATCTGGTGACAAAGGAAAATTTCAGAATTCCGGAAAGGAAAAGAAAGAGTTCAGAAGAAAAGAGGGTAGAGATTCCCAATCCTCACAAGGAATTACATACTTCGAATGTAATGGATATGGGCACTTCAAAAAGGAATGTCCAAATTATTTGAAGTCGAAGGGAAAGGCCTATGCCACTACTTTAAGTGATTCGGACTCATCAAATTCTGACTCTGAGAACAGCTGTGATGGAGAAGGAAACTACTCCACATTTATGGCTATTAAGCATGTTGAGTCCTCGGAGGACCTGAATCAACTTGTACAAGAACTTGGAGAACACAGCGATGATGAATCCTTAGGGATTGTTGAGGAATCAGATGCTGAAGAGGATAGAAATACAGATAGTCTTCAAGAGAATTACACCTTACTTATTGAGAGACCGGGAGAGTATACAAGGGTGGCAAAGGCGGCTGTGAAGAAGATGAAGAAAGCTGAGGAGGACTACAAAAGTCTCCTGACCAGATATAAGGAGGCAAAGTGTGAAATTGAGACACTAAATGGTGAGCTATCGGAAGCTTATACCAAAGTAAGATTCTTGAGCAAGAGGTTATGCAAGCACAAGCCAAGATAAAAAGGGTCTCCTCCAAGAAGCTGGAAGATGTTATCTCTTCTAAAAAAAACTTCTCTGACAAATCTGGTTTGGGTTATACCGGAGGAAGTAGCTCATCGGTCAATGTCACCAAAGAAATAAAATTTGTGAAGGCAAAAGAGACAGTGGTGGAAGAGCATATTCCTGAGAAAGTTAAGTTTGAAAAGAAGAAGCAAGTGGCTAATCAACGGGTGGTCATTAAGTCCCGTAATCAATCAGAAGCCATATTTGAAGCTAGAGGAAGATCACTCCCAAGATCACAAAGTGGTCTTGGATCGAATTATGTTTGTCACTATTGCGGATTGCAAGGACATACCAGACCCAACTGTTAAAAACTAAGAGCAGTGAACAATGCAAGTGCACCTCGCTCACGAGGAAGAAGAAATGACATGAGGTCTTGGGGTTGTGAGCAACCAAGAAGTCAAAACCGTGATCCAGGAATGATGGACGTGATGAAGATGATCGATGCCTTCACCAATTACCTGGAAAGCTTCACATGAAGGTTTGAAAGTCCTAACTCTCATACCCAATGCAGGATATCACCCCAAACGCACGTGATGTGTGGGTGACGAAGGGTACTCATGCATAAGCATTACAACATGTCCATGCATTAATACTTCCCATATTTTGTGTATATGCTTGGTTGTTTTGCTTCTTGCAAGTTTGAGTTGGAAATTTTTGTTTATGAGTTTTGCTTAAATTGACTTTTACTTTATTGATTTTGTTTTGATCAATCTTTATTTTTCTTGTGTCAAAAATTCAAAAACACATAAAAAGTAGAAAATCCAAAAAGTTTGATCAACTTTGTTGAGTTTTATCTCAAAGCATGTTTTACCTTGTACCTTTGTACTAATGGCTTTGTGCATCTACGAGTTTAGCTTGTTCCATATGCACTCATATCATTGTGGGAGAAATTTTGAAATCTATGTGATTGTTGTAAATAGATCTTCAACCTTGTTATGAATGATTAGTGAATGATTTTGTTGATCTTGAGACATGCATAGACTCATGCCTATATATCTTCCCACTCTTTTATTTTATGTTTTTGCTTATAAGAGCTCTCTAAATGTCAATTTCCAAATAAAAAGAGATATAGAGCTGCAAAAGCCTATCGCACATACTACTATTTGACTAGGAAAAAGGGAAAGCGACCAAAATAAAAATGTATGATATCCAAAAAGCCAAAGGCTAACTCATCAATTGAAATATAAAAAATTTCAGGCATCAATCTCACAATGAGATTTTGATTCAAAAAGCTCAAATGTCATTATGTAAATGGACCCAAATGAAAAGCTTCAAAGAATGTAATCAAGTTCACGTGGGAGGTCATATATGCATGTTTCTATAATTGAGATAGGTCACATTATCTAGTGCTATTTGTGTATGCCTTGATTGAATTGATCATTGAAGCTTCACATTGGACTAAGGACTATCTCATTTTTTATATCCACACACATCACACAAGTCTATGTTCAATGAATGCCATATCCATTTGTGTGATTGTACTTAATTAAATGTCTTTTTGTCATGCTCAATCTTTGTTTGATCAAACACAAAAAGATTTTTAAGTGTTTTAGCTGTTTTTGGAAAGTATTTTGTTTTACAAAAATGTCAAAAATTTCAAAAACTGTTTCCCCTATTTTGGCGACTAAGTCGCGGGTTAGCCCAGTCGCATGTCCTAGTCGCGAGCCCACTCAGAGATTTTTCACAGCTTACTGGTGAGTTAATGCTCTAGTCGTGACAAAGACTTAGAAAATTCTTCAAAATTTGAGTTTTTATATTTTTCGCGGCTACGTGTGGCGACTTGTTTGCGGGTGAAAGGTCCAGTTGCGAGGGGTAGATAGAGATTTTCGCAGCTCAGCTTGCAACTATCTCGCAGGTAGACCTTCCAGTTGTGAAAAACACTTAGAAGATTTTTCAAAACTTTTGGTTTCAAAGTGTTTCACGATTTACCCTAACGACTTACTGGCGACTTACTTCAATCGCGAAAAACGTGTATTTTGCGTTTTTAAGTCAGTTTTCAAAAACTTTTTAGTTTTTCCCTCGAAAATTAGTAACGGTTCATTGTCTTCAACTTTTCACCCTCTCAAACACTCCGTGTTGTTCTTCGAAAATCCTCCATTTCTACTTTTCTTTTTTTGTCTTCAATCTTCAAGAAAAAGGTATGGGTTTTCTCTTTCTCACTTCAGATTTCATGATTTTAGAGTTATTTTCATGTTTCTGTAGGTGTTGTTGATGACATTATGTTTTGATTTAAAGCATGTTCGTTCATGTCTTTGTCTCTGTCTGTTGAGTGTTATTTGGTTAGGAGTTGATTCTTTTTGAATAGTTAGTGATTATATTAATGATATTTTATGGGGTTTTTGTGCTCTCTGAAATGGTTCATGACTATACTGATTTTTGCATATAATGCTCATGGTAGTTTGTCTCTATGTCAGTGTGTGTCTTTGTGGTATTCAGTGATCACTTGACACTGAGTTGTAACTGAACATCACCATTCCTACTCCCTTGTTTCACACGATACTTCTGTGTCGCCTTTGTGTTATTAAGTTTGAAATCTCTCGGGTTATTCTGTGATTTAGTGAAATCTCTCGAATTCACATTCTTCTCTGAATCTAATCAAGTTAATGTTGGTACCCTGTGGTATTCCATTTGTTTCTTTACTGTGTGTCTATTCTTTTACAGATGACTCGCCGCTCATCAAAAGGCAAAGCCATTGCAACTGATGATCCATCAACACCGGTGGCTAAAAGGACACAACTCTCGTCTCAGTCATCTAGAGACTCTACAATTGAGAAATTCAGGACACCCATTGACTCAAAGACCTACACAAATATTTTTGTAAAGGCCCCTCCCATTGTGGAATGAGTTGTCAAGTTTGTGAATGTTCAATATGGGTATGAAACACCCTTGAACGTTTAGACCCCAAATTACAAATTATCAATTCAAGCTTATTATCAAACAATTAATGTGCGGAATATGAACATAAGCCAAACACAGAATTGATAAACAATCTAAGCAAAATATAAACACATCCACAGCAGTAAATATAAGGCAAAGATAAAGGAAAGAAAGATGCAAACACACGGACAACACACGATGTGTTATCGAAGAGAAAACCGAAGCCCTCGGCGTAAAACCTCTCCGCCGCCCTCCAAGCGGTCAAATAATCCACTAAAGAATGTAGTTGGGATACATGAACAGCAGAAGACCCTTCAAGCCTAATCTACCCAAGTACCTAAGCCCTCCAAGCTTCTTGCTCCAACGAGGTTATGCCGAACCTATTTCTTCTTTAGCTTCCCGGATTCCGCTACTAGACCATAGCATCAACCAATGTAGATTGGTTCCTTCCTAACTGCTTCCCAAAAGCACCAAATAAACCTTCTCATAGACGTGGGTGTGGTGAGATAAAGATTTGGCAAAGAACCTCTCAAGGGTATGACAATGGAGAGGAAGAGAGTAGAGGAATTTATAGAGTCTCTAAGGTAAAGATTGTGGATGAATCAATCTTGTATTTCTCTAGGGTTTCTCTCACAAAATTCTCTCTAGAAGCTCTCTCCATTTGGTGGGTATAAGAGTCTATATATAGTGGGGTGAGAAAGGAATGCGAAGAGTTAGTTTTTCCCAAACAGGGCTGATTGGCAGCTTGGCCTCGCGACTGATCTGAGTCACGAGTTCAAGCCGCGAAATAACGGCCTAGCCAGCCTGGGACTTTTGTCCTGTAGTGCGACAGCTGGTGCGACCCTTCAGCTCCCCTGTGTGCACCTCACGTGCCTGCAATTAGCAGATTGCCAGTCGCGAGTCCTAGCCGCGAAACTCTGTTTTCTTGCACATACTTGAGCTTTTCTTCACATCTTCTCGCACACTACCTTTACAATAATCCCACCTAAATACAGGATTACTACGTGCTTAAATTACAAGCAAATTGGCACGGAATAAAGCCAACAAGATGGTTGATTAAATTCAACCTTGCAGTTTGACACCCTGGGGACAACATTTATTCCTAGGATTTTTGAAGAAAGAGATTGGGCTGATCTTTTTGGCAACTTTGAGGATCCAATAGAAGAATTGATCAAGGAATTCTACGCCAATGCCAGATACACAGGGGTAGAGCTAAAATGCTGGGTTTAAGGAACAGAATTCTCCATCAATGCAGACTATATTGCAAGGGTTCTTCGCATCACCAGACCTGAAAATGCAAATCGAACTCCGTATGATGATAGAGTTCTTCAGGCTCAAGAAATTCTTCAAGTTCTTGGGAGTGAACATTAAGTGGGAAGCACAGGTTCTTCTATAGGCACTGCATCTTTTTCGCCTGAACTGACAACCTTAAAGCTGATCATGTTTTCCAACCTCTATCCGCTGTCAAACACTGCCTTCATCAGTCTTGGGAGGGCTAAATTCTTGTGTGACCTCATTACTAGTGTTCCAATTGACATATGTGCCCACATTTTTTAGATCATTGGGAAAACAGCGGCTCGATCAACAGCACGAATGAATTCTACAGTCTCATCATGAAGATCATCCTTCGTGAAGGTGTCAATCCTCCATCAGATGGCAAAATTGCATCTCGTCCTCGATCAATATCTTTATACACTCTTCAAGCAAGTAAGAGCCACTCTAAAGCACCTAAGAGTGAACAAGTCACTCCATCTGGCCAAAGCTCAGCTACACCTTTACAATCCACTAGTGCTCCATCTATTCCCCCTAGATTTCAAATGCCAAGGCAAAGCCACTTGATTGAAAATGTAGTTGAGCGGATCTCTGAATTACACCGGCTTATCTACACAACTAACAATTAAGTTCAAGTGTGTCTCATGGCTATTGAAACACAGCTAGATACTATTCAGCAAAAGTTAGAGGAGAGCCTTTAGCTATTCCTGACAAAAAGGAGGAGAGCGATAGCATATAGTAAGGGGGAGACACAGGAAGGAGAAGGAGAAGATGTGCATATTGGAAGGGGGAGTTGTGTGTTCAGGATGTTATCATACATACTTTTTGTTTTTGTTTTTGGATAGACTAACTTATGTTTCTTGTTTATATCTATCTGTGTGGATACAGTTCTTATACTTTTGGTTTATATATATTATGTTGTTTATTCAGTTTTTGTGTTATGGTTATTTTTTACCCATGTTGCTTTTGTAAGCTTTAAGGGTTTGTTTCCATGCACTTATGCAGTTTGTAGGCTTTTATGGTTTGTACCATGCAATGCAATCTTTTTGCTTTGTAGCCTTGCTTTGTGGCTTACGTACTTGTTAATGTTTTGCATTTTCTTAAATACATCACTCTTGTGCCCTTGTAGGATTGTTCCTAGATGCATATATGTTGTTTACATTGGTTGAGTGTTGGACATGCAAATGATACTTTGCATAGAAGCTTATTAGCTTGCATGTCCGGATGTTCATTCCTTGTGTGAATGAGCATAGTGATCACTTTTGTATAGTGATTGCTTGTTTGATTAAGCCATGATTTATTGCTTTATTACTTAAGTCCATTTTTGCTTGATCATGCTTTTATTGCTCCATATGCATTTCAAGTTTTCTGCATACAATGATATTATTATGTTGTTGTGTTTCAGGAGTTACTTGTTCATATGTTTCAAGAGCTTTTCAGAATCGAGAATTAGGTGTGAGTGAGTTTTGTTCAACTGTTCCCAACTCACGCGTTAAGTCTAGAGTCTGTTGTAGGGTTTTGTCACGGAATAGCCAAAGGGGGAGATTGTAAGGTTGAATTTAATCAACCATCTTGTTGGCTTTATTCCGTGCCAATTTGCTTGTAATTCAGCAATTAGTAACCCTATATTTAGGTGGGATTATTGTAAGGGTAGTGTGTGAGAAGATGTGAAGAAAAGTTCAAGCATGTGCAAGAAGGCAGAGTTTCGTGGCTAGGACTCGTGGCTGACTCGCAACTGGCAAGTCGCCAACTACAGGCACGTGAGATGCACACAGGGGAGCTAAAGGGTCGCGCCAGCTGTCGTACTATAGGACAAAAGTACCAGGCTAGCTAGGCCGTTATCTTGCGGCTTGAACTCACGACTCAGACCAGTCGCGAGGCCAAGCTGCCAACCAACCCTGTTTGGGAAAAACTGACTCTTCGCATTCCTTTCTCACCCCACTATATATAGACCCTTATACCCACCAAATGTAGAGAGCTTCCAGAGAGAATTTTGTGAGAGAAACCCTAGAGAAAAACAAGATTGATTCATCCACAATCTTTACCTTAGAGACTCTTCACATTCCTCTACTCTCTTCCTCTCTATTGTTACATCCTTGAGAGGTCTTTAGCCAAATCCTTTTCTCACCATACCCATATCCATGAGAAGGTTTATTTGGTGCTGTTGGGAAGCAGTTAAGAAGGAACCAATTCACATTGGTTGATGCTGTGGTCTAGTAGCAGAATCCGGGAAGCTAAAGAAGAAATAGGTTTGGCGTAACCTCATTGGAGCAAGAAGCTTGGAGGGCTTAGGTACATTGGGTAGATTAGGCTTGGAGGGTCTTCTGCTGTTTATGCATCCCAACTACATTCTTTAGTGGATTATTTGACCGTTTGGAGGACGGCGGAGAGGTTTTACACCGAGGGCTTCGGTTTCCTCTTCGATAACACATTGTGTGTTGTCCGTGTGTTTGCATCTTCCTTCCTTTATCTCCGCCTTATATTTACTGCTGTGGATGTGTTTATATTTGGCTTAGATTGTCTATCAATTTTGTATTTGGCTTCTGTTCATGTTCCGCACATTAATTGTTTGACAATAAGCTAGAATTGATAATTTGTTAATTGGGGTCTAAATGTTCAAGGGTGTTTCATACCTATATTGAACATTCATGTATGTAGGTATGCCGTACCTTGATTTTTTTTTTTTTTTTTTTAAATTGCTCATCAAATATAATAGTTTTATCTTAGGCTCCTAGAAAACATTTTTGGCTACGCCCCTAAGCAACAGTATCCTATGGGCTCTCTAATTCGATTCTTTCTTTATTGCATGGCTAGAATTTGTTTTCTCTCATCTTCATGTTACGTCTTTCAGAATTTAAATACTTAGAAGTCAAGATCATTGGTGGAGGTCAAGTGTCAAATCAAAAGGAAAACTAGCATGAATTTATTTGGTTTTGCAATACATGACTTAGTCCACTTCAATTAATTAATATTAAGATGACTATAATTTTTTTTCGTGCATTTAATGTCTTTTTTTTTTTTTTTTTTTTTTGTCACTTTGTCAATCTTCTTATTTTGGATTCCATTTTTTTTGGGGAGGATTCTCATTTTGAATTCTTGAAGATGCCTACAGAAAAGGAAAAAGGCTGATTTATCTCCTCTAGAATCTAGAGTTCAATTCTAGTGGTTTTGCGGGGCTAGAATGATGTCTCTCATCTTCTTGAAGTTAGGTATTCTATATGTGATTATGTGTTAATTAGAAGACATAATGGTCAAGATACCTCGTGGAATGTTAGTAGTATGCTCTAGGCACACTTTTAGAAGTTGGTATATCAATTAAATTTCATGCATTACCTTTTCGGAAAATCCAATACTAGTCATTATGATGAATCTTTTAAGCACACTTCTTAACTAACAAGATGATGAATCTTTTAAGAAAATAATTAGTAGAAAATTTAGTATTTAATTTTTTTTAAGCTAATGCAGCAAGATATGTATGTAGGTATGTCGTAATTCGAGTTTTTAAAAAAAAAAAATAAATTGCACAACAAATTCAATAGTTTTTTCTCGAGCTCCAAGAAAACATTTTTGGCTATACCCTAAGCATAAGTATCCTATAGGCTCTAGGATTCAATTCTTGCTTTCTTGCTTTATTGCATGGCTAGAATTTGTTTTCTCTCATCTTTAAGTTACGTATTTTAGAATTTTAGGCATTAGAAGTCAAGATGATTTGTGGCGGTCGAGTGTTGTCTAATCATGAGGATGACTGTTATTAATTTATTGGGTTATGCTATACAAGACTTAGTCCACTTCAATTAATTAATATTAAGATGACTATAAATTTTTTTCGTGCATTTAATGTCTTTTTTTTTTTGGTCACTTTGTCAATATTCTTATTTTGGATTCCATTTTTTTTTTTTTTTGGGAGGATTCTCATATTGAATTCTTGAAGATGCCTACGGAAAAGGAAAAAGGCTGATTTATCTCCTCTAGAATCTAGTGTTCAATTCCAGTGGTTTTGCGGGGCTAGAATGAAGTCTCTCATCTTCTTGAAGTTAGGTATTCTATATGTGATTATGTGTTAATTAGAAGACATAATGGTCAAGATACCTCGTGGAATGTTAGTAGTATGCTCTAGGCACACTTTCAGAAGTTGGTATATCAATTAAATTTCATGCATTACCATTTCGGAATATCCAATACTAGTCATTATGATGAATCTTTTAAGCACACTTCTTAACTGACAAGATGATGAATCTTTTAAGAAATAATTAGCAGAAAATTTAGCATTTATTTTTTTTAAGCTAATGCAGCAAGATATGTATGTAGGTATGCCGTAATTCGAGGTTTTTTTATTTATTTTTTATTTATTAATAAATTGCACATCAAATACAATAGTTTTTTCTCGAGCTCCAAGAAAACATTTTTGGCTATACCCTAAGCATAAGTATCTTATAGGCTCTAGGATTCAATTCTTGCTTTCTTGCTTTATTGCATGGCTAGAATTTGTTTTCTCTCATCTTCAAGTTACGTATTTTAGAATTTCAGGCATTAGAAGTCAAGATGATTGGTGGTGGTCGAGTGTCTAATCATGAGGACAGCTGTTATTAATTTATTGGGTTATGCTATACAAGACTTAGTCCACTTCAATTAATTAATATAATGATGACTATAATTTTTCATTCGTGCATTTAATGTCTTTTTTTTTCTTTTTCTTTTTCTTTTTGTGGAGGATTCTCATTTTGAATTCCGGAAGATGCCTACAGAAAAGGAAAAGGGCTAATCTATCTCCTCTAGAATCTAGACTTCAATTCTAGTGGTTTTGCGTGGCTAGGACGATGTCTCTAATCTTCTTGTAGTTAGGTATTCTATATGTGATTATGTGTTAATTAGAAGACATATAGGTTAAGATACCTCAGGGAATGTTAGTAGTAGGCTCCAGGCACACTTTTAGATGTTGGTCTATCAGAATATAAGTTTCTCTTATATTCAAGTTATGTCTTTCAGGATTTAAAGCATTAAAAGTCAAGATCATTGGTGGAGGACAAGTGTAAAATCATGAGGACGAATTTTATGAATTTATTAGGTTTTCTATACATGACTAGGTCAACTTCAATTTATTAATATAATGATGGCTATAATTTTTCGTTCATGCATTTAAAGTCTTTTTTTCATTTTTTTTTTTTTTTTGTCACTCAGTCAACTTTCTTATTTTGGATTCCTTTTCTTTCTTTTTTTCTTTTTTCTTTTTTTTGGGTGAGAATTCTCATTTTGGATTCTCAAAGATGTGTACAAAAAAGGAATAGGACTAATTTATCTTCTACAGCCTCTAGAGTTCAATTCTTGTGGTTTTACGAGTCTAGAACGATGTCTCACATCTTCTTGAAGTTAGGCCTTCTATATGTAATTATGTGTTAATTAGAAGATGTAAATGTTAGGATACCTCGTGGAATGTTTGTAGTATGCTCTAGGCACACTTTTAGAAGTTGGTATATCAACTAAATTTCATGCATTACCTTTCCGGAAAATCCAATACTAGTCATTATGATGAACTTTTAAGCACACTTCTATAACTGACAAGATGATGAATCTTTTAAGAACGAATTTGCAGAAAATTTAGCATTTAATTTTTCTAAGCTAATGTAGCAAGATATGTATGTAGGTATACTGTAATTCGAGTTTTTTTTTTTATTTTTTATTTATTTATTTTTTTTAAGTAGCACATCTAATACAATACTTTTATCTCCGGCTCCAAGAAAACATTTTTGGCTTTCCCCTAAGCATAAATATCCTATAGGCTCTAGGTTTGAATTCATTCTTTATTGCATGGCTAGAATTTGTTTTCTCTTATCTTCAATTTACGTCTTTCAGAATTTAAAGCATTAAAAGTTGTTAGGTTCTAAGGTCTTAGGATTTTATATATTTAGAACTCTAATTTGTAATGTTGGCAAACCATGATCAAAACAATGTATTTAGTCTTATTTAGGCTTGCTCAAAGTTGGTTTATTATTGTAAAGTTGGAATCAAGTGGCTGCAGAAGTACTTGGGACTTTCGGCCTGGCTCGATCGATCGAAGGATAGGCTCGATCGATCGAAAATCGCACAAGTTGATTTTTCTACAGAATTTCCAACTCAGCCCTACTTCATTAAACGTTTAGGGTTTTATGTTTTTACCCTAGGTATTTAAACAAAACCCTAGCCACGTTTTTGAAGGTTGTCCACATTGTATTGTTGCTCATACTTTGCTGTTTTGTGTGAATCTCTTGTGAGATCTTAGAGGAGCTTTCCTTTACACAAAACTTTGGGTTTTCAAGTTAGAGATGATTTCAACATCTTGAAGATCATTACAGTTGCAACCATTGGAACTTAAAGAAGAACAAGCGAGGAGCTTGTAGTTGATTGAGGAATTCAAGAAAGAAGGAGTCCGTGGATTCGGAACTTGCACGTGGTCGTGTCAATAAGTTCTACTGGTGGGTAGCATTAGGAAGTCAAGCGGGGAGCTTGTAAGTCCTTTTGTAAGAACTTCAATTCTTTCTTAGTGAATTCTATTTTGCCTTGAGGATCGGTGGGTCAAATCCTCCCCAGGTTTTTACCGTGTGGTTTCCTGGGTGATCATATCATTGTGTTCTTTATTATTTCCACTGCTTTATATGTTTTATATGCTTGATATGATTATTTGATTGTTTTAACCTAGAATTGCTTAATTTGACTAAGTAACAACTTGGCTAATTAACTAGGCTACGCAATCTGGTTGTTTTTAAGGGGTCTTAAATCATAAGGTTTAGCCTCAATTAAATTAAAACTGGTGTGTACTATTAGGCTTTATGCCAATTCACTTAATTCAAACTGGTGTGTACTATTAAGCTGAATGCCAATTCATATAAATAAGAGGCAAAAATACAAGAAACTTACATGATTGCAAGCTTTTGTTCTAGGAGATGTGGGAGTTATAGGATGTAACTCTTTAGGTGATAGTCTCTTTTAAATTCTATGTGATTAATTGTGTAGACTTTGTGTTTGATTGCTATTCACATATCACCTCACATGTATCTCAAGTTTTTGCTAGTATCACACACTTCACAAGTTACTCTTTGTTAAACACTGTACATGCTAGTGTGTGTGTTTTTGGTCTGACCAACCAAGCTTGAAACTATCTTGAGAATTGTGCACAACATATTTGCTTCTTAAGGAAATTCAATGGAGAATGATTGAAACTTGTTTTTGAGAAAATTGGTTTTAAAAATTTGGGTTTTTGAAAAAGCATTCCATCTCATACTCATGCATTTTGTTTTCATTGTTCAAATGCTTTGTGGAGTTGTTTTCAAAATTAGGTTTGCGTTTTTCAAAACAGTGATTTTTCTCAAAATTTTTGTGAGTTTCTGCCCAATTCGATCAATCCATTCTGATTTTCGATCGATTGAAAAAGTACCCTAGTTTGTTCTAAAACTACTGTTTCATTCGATCGATCGAATGTAATTTTCGATCGATCGAAGATCGTGGAGAAGCTTTTTTAAAAGTTCAAATCTGACTTTTTCAAACACTTTTTCAAAACTTTTCAAACTTTTTCCTTTCTCTCTCCGACGAGGCAAGCATCACAGTCAGATTTTTGTCGTTTTCCTCTGAATTTTTTGCAAAATCTCTCTTTCCTCAAGCCGGTAAGACTCTTTTACCCTTCCTTTTTATTTTATTTTCATGATTTCATGCATAAATTCATGCATTTGAGGGAGATTTTCGGACTTAATTTTTTTTGAATTCTTGATGATTCAAACACTTTTTCCTGCAATTGATCATTGGGTTTTTATGGGGACACATCATACACTTGTTCCTTGATGGTTAATTTGATCAATTTTGAGTTTGGAGAAAATTTGAAAAATCTAGGTTTCCTATTTGATCCGAATTGGGGATTTTGTTCACTTGAGTTTAATTGATGAAATTGGCTTGTTGAATTGATGAAATTAGTTATTATAATCTGTTTTCAACATTGTGTAATGATTAATTCGTCAATTTGTTGCAAAATTTTTCAAGTGGTTTTCAAATTTTTTAGGGTTTTTGTTAGAAACTCTATTTTCAAGCCAATTTTGTGTAATTGAACTTAATTTGAACCTGTTTACTGCATTAGTTCATGCATCACAACATTGCATTTGTTCATGCATCATATAGATTTTTCATTCTATTGTTTTTGTGCTAACTTGCAATCTGCCCTTGGTTTTGTTTTCTTGATTTCTTTTGGTTTTCTCTTTGTGTCTCTGTCATTTCCTTAGCATCATGCCTAGGAAGACTAGAGCCCGTAGGACTATTCCTTCCCCTTCTCCTTCCCCACCTTCCTTTGACTGATAGAGGTTTTCGAGTGAGAAAAACCAAGAGATCTATGAGAAGCTCAATCTTCAGAGGAAGATTTAGGCTGAGCGTTCTGTTATACTAGATGAGCTTGATCCTGCCATTAGGGCAAACTTTGAGCGTAGGGGCTGGTTACCTTTGTTAGATGTGTCTGGTCCTCCTCCTCCGACTACCTTGATTAGAGAGTTCTTCTCGAACATCTCTATCCGCATCTATGATTCCAACACTCTAGTTAGGAGTTGGATATGAGGCGTAGAGTACTCCATTACTCCTCAGGTAGTGGCTGATGCTCTAGGGGTACCGTTGGTTCGTCATCCTGTCTATCCTTATGCTGAGTCTCCCGAGCTGAGGGATGTTTTGTCTTACATCACTGGGACTACTGTCCAATGGGGTTCTGATCCTAGGATCACTTCTGCTGAGCTCTCCGGGTTGCATTATCTATTCTTTAGGATAGCCTGTCATTCCATCTGGCCCATCTCTCATGTTCACACCATTCCTCTCGAGAGGTGTGTATTTTTGTACGCTCTAGTTACTGATGCTCCTATTAGTTTTCCTCATCTCTTTCTTCGTTCTTTGAACAAAGTTTATAGGAGTTCATCTACTTCTCATGCTCTTGTGCATCCCATCTTCATTCATAGGATTTTGCTTTATCTTGATATTAATGGCTTCCCTTCCTCTGAGCCCGTTCATGTTATTGGTCCCGTAGGTGCGACTTTTCTTAGACAGAGGGCCGCTCATCTTCGAGCTGGTTCTAAACACCCTAGGTCTGAGCCGTCTAGTAGTGCTCCTCCTCCTCCTTCTTCTTCTACAGGTCCTACTAGTGAGGCTGTTCCTGATCCTGATGATGATGCTGCTACTGTTCCTCCACCTCCTTCGGATGACTTCGATGTTCGTCGTACCCTGGAGACTGTCATGACCGTTCAGGCGGCTCATGGTCAAATTTTGGTGGATCTGCTAGATGAGATTCGTGCTCTGCGAGCCGACTTTGCGCGTCTTCATTCACCCTCACCACCTCCTTTTGATGGCGACTTGTGATTGCCCTTTGGCATTCCGTCACAAAAAGGGGGAGTGGAGTTTTGACTTGTAGAGGAGTTTTTTTGTAGTTAGGGGGAGATTTTTTTTGTTAGCTTGTGGAGTTTTTTAGATTGTATCTAGGTGCTTCACTTTGTATATCAGTTTTGGGGATATTCATGTTAGGAGGAGTAACATTGATTGATATATTGATATACATGATTATTATTTAATTCTTGTTGTCTCATGATTCACTGCTTATTGATTTATATTTATGAGTTGTTCATTGATATATGTCTTTATTTTGTGTTGTGTGAATCTTACAAGAATGTTATACCTATTTATATACTATTTTCTGTCACACATGCATTTATGCGTTTGTTGAGTATTTCAGGAATATACAGGTTGATTCAATTTGGCTGCTGTCTACACTTGCAACTGATGGATAGTAGTTAGGATTGAATTTGGTTTATGAGCATTACTTTTTGTAAAGGGATTTTTATTGTAAACTTTGAGCATTTAGTTTATGTTTTGTCACGGATTGCCAAAGGGGGAGTTTGTTAGGTTCTAAGGTCTTAGGATTTTATGTATTTAGAACTCTAATTTGTAATGTTGACAAACCATGATCAAAACAATGTATTTAGTCTTATTTAGGCTTGCTCAAAGTTGGTTTATTATTGTAAAGTTGGAATCGAGTGGCTACAGAAGTACTTGGGACTTTCGGCCTGGCTCGATCGATCGAAGGACAGGCTCGATCAATCGAAAATAGCACAGGTTGATTTTTCTGCAGAATTTCCAACTCAGCCCTACTTCATTAAACGTTTAGGGTTTTATGTTTTTACCCTAGGTATTTAAACAAAACCCTAGCCACGTTTTTGAAGGTTGTCCACATTGTATTGTTGCTCATACTTTGTTGTTTTGTGGGAATCTCTTGTGAGATTTTAGAGGAGCTTTCCTTTACACAAAACTTAAGGTTTTCAAGGTAGAGATGATTTCAACATCTTGAAGATCATTACAGTTGCAACCATTGGAACTTAAAGAAGAACAAGCGAGGAGCTTGTAGCTAATTGAGGAATTCAAGAAAGAATGAGTCCGTGGATTCGGAACTTGCACGTGGTCGTGTCAGTAAGTTCTACTGGTGGGTAGCATTAGGAAGTCAAGCGGGGAGCTTGTAAGTCCTTTTGTAAGAACTTCAATTCTTTCTTAGTGAATTCTATTTTGCCTTGAGGATCGATGGGTCAAATCCTCCCCAGGTTTTTACCATGTGGTTTCCTGGGTGATCATATCATTGTGTTCTTTGTTATTTCCACTGCTTTATATGTTTTATATGCTTGATATGATTATTTGATTGTTTAACCTAGAATTGCTTAATTTGACTAAGTAACAACTTGGCTAATTAACTAAGCTATACAATCTGGTTGTTTTTAAGGGGTCTTAAACCGTTCAAAAGTCAAGATGATTGGTGGAGGTCGAATGTCAAATCATGACGATGACTTTTATGAATTTATTGGGTTTGCTAAACATGACTCGGTCCACTTCAATTAACTAATATAATGATGACTATAATTTTTCGTTCTTGCATTTAAAGTCTTTTTTTCTTTTTCTTTTTCTTTTTTTTTTTTTTTGGTCATTCAGTCAACTTTCTAATTTCGGATTCCATTTTTTTTTTTTGGTTGAGGATTCTCATTTTGGATTCTTGAAGATGCGCACAAAAAAGGAATAGGGCTGATTTCTGTTCTCTAGCCTCTAGAGTTCAATTCTTGTGGTTTTGTGTGGCTAGAACAATGTCTGTAATCTTCCTGAAGTTAGGCCTTCTACATGTTATTATGTGTTAATTACATGGCATAAAGGTCAAGATACCTTGTGGAATGTTAGTAGTAAGCTCTAAGCACATTTTTTGCAGTTGGTCTATCAATTAAATTTCTTGCAATACCTTTTTGGAAAATCCAATACTAGTCAATATGATGAATCTTTTAAGCACACTTCTATAACTAACAAGATGGTGAATCTTTTAAGAACTAATTGGCAAAAATTTTAATATTTAATTTTTTTATGCCAATGCACCTAGATATGTATGTAGGAATGCCGTACTTTGAGTTTTTCTTTTTTTCTTTTTTCTTTTTTTAAATTTGCACATCAAATATAATAGTTGTATCTTGGGCTCCAAGAAAACATTTTTGGCTATCCCCTAAGCATAAGTATCCTATAGGCTTTAGGATTCAATTCTTTCTTTATTGCACGGCTAGAATTTGTTCTCTCATCTTCAAGTTACGCCTTTCAGAATTTAAGGCACTAGAAGTCAAAATGATTGTTGAAGGTTGAGTGTCAAATCATGCGGGCGGCTATTATTAATTTATTGGGTTTTGCTATACATGACTCAACCCCCTTCAATTAATTAATATAATGATGACTATAATTTTTCGTTCTTGCATTTAAAGTCTTTTCTTTTTCTTTTTCTTTTTTGAGGATTCCCATTTTGGATTCTTGAAGCTGTGTATATAAAAGGAATAGGGCTGATTTATTATATCTAGCCTCTAGAGTTCAATTCCTGTGGTTTTGTGTGGCTAGAACGATGTCTCTCATCTTCTTGAAGTTAGGCCTTCTATATAATAGTTTTAGAAGTCAAGCTCATTGGTGGAGGTCAAGTGTCAAATCAAAAGGAAAACTAGCATGAATTTATTTGGTTTTGCTGTACATGACTTAGTCCACTTGAATTAATTAATATAAAGATGACTATAATTTTTCGTTCGTGCATTTAATGTTTTTTTTTTTTTTTTTTTTTTGAGGATTCTCATTTTGGATTCTTGAAAATTCCTACAGAAAAGGAAAAAGGCTGATTTATCTCCTTTAGAATCTAGATATCAATTCCAGATGTTTTGGGTGGGTTGAACAATGTCTCTCGTCTTCTCGTAGTTAGGTATTCTATATGTGATTATGTGTTAATTAGATGACATAAAGGTCAAGATACCTCATGGAATGTTAATAGTATGCTCTAGGCACACTTTTAGAAGTTGGTCTATCAATTAAATTTCATGCATTACCTTTTCAAAAAATCCAATACCAGTCATTAGGATGAATCTTTTAAGCACACTTCTGTAACTGACAAGATGATGAATCTCTTAAGAACTAATTAGCAAAAATTTTAGCATTTAATTTTTTTAAGCTAATGCAGCAAGATATGTATGTAGGTATACTGTAATTCGAGATTTTTAAAAAAATAAAATAAAATAAAATAAGTAGCACATCAATTACAATAGTTTTATCTTGGGCTCCAAGAAAACATTTTTGGCTATCCCCTATGCATAAATATCCTATAGGCTCTAGGATTGAATTCATGCTTTATTGCATGGATAGAATTTGTTTTCTCTTATCTTCAAGTTACGTCTTTCAGAATTTAAAGCATTAAAAGTCAAGATGATCTGTGGAGGTCGAGTTTCAAATCATGAGGATGACTTTTATGAATTTATTGGGTTTTCTATACAAGACTCGGTCGACTTCAATTAATTAATATAATGATGACAATAATTTTTCGTTGACGCATTTAACGTCTTTTTTTTTTTTTTTTTTTTTTGGGTGAGGATTCTCACTTTCGATTCTTGAAGACACTACAACAAAATGTATTTTCAGTGACGAAAAAATTTGTCGCTAAAAGTCCAGTTTTTCGTCACTAAGAACCTTTAGTGACGAAACTCATTCCGTCCCTGTAGCCTCGTCACTAAAAGTCCTGGTGACAAAAAATTTTGTCACTAAAAGTCCGATTTGATTTAAAAAAAAAAAAACTTTTAGTGACGAAAATGTTTCGTCACTAAATGTTTTCCTCACTAAAAACATTATTCAGTGACGAAAATATTTCGTCACTAAAAACACTTTAGTTTACTAAATCATATTTAGTGACGAATAATTTCATCACTAAAACTATGTTCAGGTACATATAGTGACAAAAAAAATTCGTCACTAAAACTATTTTTAAGAAAATCCAGGCACATATAGTGACGAAAATTTTCGTCACTAAAACCATTTCTTACAAAATTTTGCTATACTTAGTGACGAAATTTTCGTCACAAAAACAATTTTTTGTTGCTATATTTGTGACGAAAAAATTCATCACTAAAACTTATTTTTTTGTTTTTAATTTTTTCATGGCTTTGATATTAACCTGTAACCTGTCATTACATTATTAAAACCTCACATTTGAATAACACATTTATTTCAACAACACATTTATAAAATAAAAAAATTAAAAAAAAAAATCCATACATTCCACAAGTAAAAAATAAAACAAGTATCCAATTCAAACTCCTTCCATACAATAATTGTTTGCAATACATACAATAACTCTACCTAAACCCTATTTTAGAACTAACGGAAGATGTCCTCATATGTCTTCAAGTAATGCCAAAAGTAAGTCCCATAAAAGCCACCAATAAGAAATCTGCACAAATATAAAAACAATACATTAAAATCGTAAAGTAAAAACATTAACTATGTTATAAGAAACATTTCTAACAATGCATTAAGAGTAACCACACCAATAAATTAAAATCACAACTCCTAATGTATAAGTTGTAGAAAGCAAATAAAGTACTAACCAAAAAGTGTTTTAACTTGAAGTTGAACCACCCCCATAAGTAAGAGCATCATCATAACCTTTGCTCCTCAAAAAGTTAAGAATATTCTTTTGGACCTCATCTTGCTTAGTTCATGCATCTTGGTGCATCTTTTGGACCACACCAATAAATTATCCATGTTTGACTACAATTACAAGATGAATGCTACTTAAGTAAAATAAGGACAACTCATGTATACCATATTCTAACATCTAAGTCTATAAGCTACTTAGATAAAGTTCTATCTCATACATGAATGCACAAGTCTATATTAATCCTTAAACAAATATACATTGCACACACAAATATACACTCCCAATATTCTATTCTTACTACACCAAGGAATGAATACTTATTTTAGAGGACAAGACACCATGCACACCATTAAATGGACATTTTCCATTTCAAAGACAAATGAAGAGGACCCTTTTCCTGGGAAAAAAAAATTACTTAACAAGAACACGCCTCTTTACCTACTCATTTTACCCTTTTCTATCCAAGTTTTATGTATATAGCCCTTACATTAGATCACCTTGAAATAATGTGAAACCAAAGAATCCCCCATAAACAACTAATTAATCTTTGAACCTTAATTCTTGGAAGCAACAACCAAACAATTATAAGTAAATATTGAACCACACTTTGAAACAAACACCCAAATGCCAAAAAGTTCATACAATTTTCACCAATTGAACCCTCCTCATAAAGTTCATACAATTTTCTCCAATCTCAAAAATCCACATCCCATATCATATATATACAAACTAATTGAAATGAATGAAGTAGTACCTAATCTACTCATCACACTTTAACCCTCCTCAAAAGGTTCATACAATTTTCACCAATCTCAAAAGTCCAACACAACCCACCTTATAACACCATGCAAGCCACTCGCTTGCTCCAACACAACAACCCACCACAAAACCAATCACAAACATCACAAATATAGCGTGTTTACAAGTATTGAAATCAATTAAAGTACTATTCATCACATCTAATCAACAAGGTCCATTCACATTTGAAAGAAATTAAAAACACTCCCAATATGAATTTAAGCCACCTTATAACACCATGCAAGCCACCCGCTTGCTCCAACACAACAACCCACCACAAAACCAATCATAAACATCACAAATACAATGCTTACAAATATTGAAATCGAATAAAGGAACACAATTGCTACTAATCAACAAGTTTCATTCACATTTGCAAGAAATTAAAAATACTCCCAATATGAATTTAAATCACCTTATAACATCATGCAAGCCACCCACTTGCTCCAACACAACATACCACCACAAATCCAATTTCCAACATCACAAGTATAGAATTTAATAAGTTTTTAACTAGAATTTATTTACTTTGCTCAAGCTAAGTTTACAACTTTCAGAAAAAATCCAATGTTACTGCAAACAATGTGTATTTAGTCTGCAAAAGAAAAGTTAAATTTATAAGTACAAAAGTTAAACAAGCAGATAAGGCAATAATTAGGACCGCCAATGAAGAAAGATATTTATAGGGGAATAAAAAGCTTGTAAACAACCAAATGTCAGCACAGATATCTAATTCTTCAAAATCACTACCCCACATGAAAACTAGCAAACAAAAGCCACAATCCAGAAACAATACTACTTGCACTGTAATGGAAAAATTAGATTAAAAAATCAACCATTCAACTGAACAACTCTTTAGAGAAACAACACCAACCATTCACCTAACTGTGAAGATTCACCTAATTCAACACCAACATAAAGATGGTACAACTAACACTTATTAATTATAGAATTCCCCCTGTTCAACAACCATTATCAACATAACAACTATTAATACAAAAGCTTTCACCAAAAATCCCACATTGATATCACTAAAACTTGCAAAATAGTAACACACATTATTATTATTATATCATAGAGTCCAGAATGAATCCAAATCCTATAAAACACTGCCTTAAGTTCCTACTAAAAGGCAAGCAATTGTTTCACATTTTCAATTAAATCAATCAAGCAACATAATACAACAAACAAGTAATCTTTCCCTTATTTTGGAGCAAACACATAAGTAATCACCCATTGTTGTTTCAACTAGAACAATAAAAAATTTAAAACAAAAAACAAAAAAAATTATAGATTTCCAACATGGAAAAACAAACTCAAATTTGGATCATTAAAAAAAATTAACAAAAAAATTAACTCAAAAGAAAAAAAAAATGAAAAAAATATCGATTACACGAACTGAAGCGTCGTCGGTTGTGGTGGGAGGCGAAGGGTCACCGGTTGGGGGTGGGAGGTGAAGGGTCACCAGCTAGGTGGAAGGCAAAGGGTCACCGGAAGCGTCGCTAGATGGTGCAAACTGAAGCGTTGCCAGATGGTGCGAACTGAAGTGTCGCGAACATTTACCAACGGCGATGCTGAAGCGTCGCGATCTATCAGCGCCAACGGCGAACTGAAGTGGCGCCGGCGACGCTTAAACGTCGCAATCTATCGGCGCCAACGGCGAGTTGAAGCATCACCAATGGCAACGCTTAAGCGTTGCAATCTATCAGCGCCAACAGCGAGCTGAAGCGTCGCCCTTGGTGCCAACAGTGACGCTTAAGCGTTGCGATGGGCTACTTGAGAAAGTGTGAGGGAGAGCCTTTTTTTTTTAACGAATGTGAGGGAGAGCTTGAGAGTGTATCGGATGTGAAAAAAAATGGAGCTGAAGTGTTTTATATATATACCTTATCTTTAATGACTATTTGATTTCGTCACTGTTGTATGCCTTTAGCGACGAAGTCTGGTTCATCGCAAATGATAAAACTAATGGCCACCGTTTTCCTTTCAGTGACGATTTCATTTCATCACTAAATGTCACATTCAGCGACGAAACGGGCTTCGTCACTAAAGCATGACCAGTAGCATCTTTTAGTGACGAAATTATTCGTCACAAAAAACTTAAACTTTTAGTGACGAAAAAATTTGTCACTATAGATCAATTTGGTTTCCCGCCTCTACTTTTGTTTGGCACATTGAATTTAGCACACCCTATAGTGACGAAATCTAAATTTTCTCACTAAATGTTACTATTTTTTTTTTATATATAGTGGCAAAATATAAATTTCGTCACTAAATGGTACTTTTTTGTGACAAAAAAATTTTCCTCACTAAAATTCATCACTATAGTTACATTTTGTTGTAGTGAGATGCATACAAAAAAGGAATAGGGCTGATTTATCTTCTCTAGCCTCTAGAGTTCAATTCCTGTGGTTTTGCCTGTCCAGAACGATGTCTAGCATCTTCTTGAAGTTAGGCCTTCTATATGTTATTATGTCTTAATTAGAAGACATAAAGGTCAAGATACCTCGTGGAATGTTAGTAGTATGCTCTAGGCACACTTTTAGAAGTTGGTATATCAATTAAATTTCATGAATTACCTTTTCAAAAAATCCAATGCTAGTCATTGTGATGAATCTTTTAAGCACTCTCCTGTAACTGACAAGATGATGAATCTTTTAAGAACTAATTAGCAGAAAATTTAGCAATTAATTTTTTTAAGCTAATGCAGCAAGATATGTATGTAGGTATGCCGTAATTCGAGTGTTTAAAAAAAATAATAATAAATAGCACATCAAATACAATAGTATTATCTTGTGCTCCGAGAAAACATTTTTGGCTATCCCCTAAGCATAAGTATCCTATAGGCTCTAGGATTCAATTCTTGCTTTATTGCATGGCTAGAATTTGTTTTCTCTCATCTTCAAGGTACGTCTGTTAGAATTTAAAGTATTAGAAGTCAAGATAATTATTGGAGGTCAAATGTCAAATCATGAGGACGGATATTGTTAATTTATTGGGTTTAGCTATACATGACTCAATCCCCTTCAATTAGTTAATATAATGATGACTGTAAAGTCTTTTTTTTTCTTTTCTTCTTTTTTTTTTTTTTTTTTTGAGGATTCTCGTTTTGGATTCTTGAATATGCAAACAAAAATGGAATAGGGCTGATTTATCTTCTCTAGTCTCTGAAGTTCAATTCCTATGGTTTTGCGTGGCTAGAATAATGTCTCTCATCTCCTTGAAGTTAGGCCTTCTATATGTAATTACGTGTTAATTAGATGACTTAAAGGTCAAGATACCTTGTGGAATGTTGGTAGCAAGCTCTATGCACTCTTTTTGAAGTTGGTCTATCAGTTAAATTTCTTGCATTACCTTTTTGTAAAATCTAATACTAGTCAATATGAAGAATCATTTAAGCAAACTTTTGTAACTGACAAGATGATGAATTTTTTAAGAACAAATTAGAAAAAAATTTAATATTTAATATTTTAAAGCTAATATTTAATATGCATGTAGATATGCCGTACTTTGAGGTTTTTTTTTTTTTTTAATTGCACCTCAAATATAATAGTTTTATCTCAGGCTCCTAGAAAACATTTTTGGCTACACCCCTAAGCAAAAGTATCCTTTGGGCTATAGAATTCGATTCTTGCTTTATTGCATGGCTAGAATTTGTTTTCTCTCATCTTCATGTTACGTCTTTCAGAATTTAAATACTTAGAAGTCAAGATCATTGGTGGAGGTCAAGTGTCAAATCAAAAGGAAAACTAGCATGAATTTATTTGGTTTTGCAATACATGACTTAGTCCACTTCAATTAATTAATATTAGTATGCTCTAGGCACACTTTTAGAAGTTGGTCTATCAATTAAATTTAATGCATTACCTTTTCGAAAAATCAAATACTAGTCATTATGATGAATCTTTTAAGCACACTTCCGTAACTGACAAGATGATGAATCTTTTAAGAACTAATTTGGAGAAAATTTAACATTTAATTTTTTTTAAACTAATGCAGCAAGAAATGTATGTAGGTATGCCGTAATTCGAGTTTTTTTATTTTTAAATAAGTAGCACATCAAATACAATAGTTTTATCTCGAGCTCCAAGAAAACTTTTTGGGCTATCCTCTAAGCATAAGTATTTTATAGACCCTTGGATTGAATTCATGCTTTATTGCATGGCCAGAATTTGTTTTCTCTTATCTTCGAGTTACATCTTTCAGAATTTAAAGCATTAAGAGTCTAGATAATTGGTGGAGGTCGAGTGTAAAATCATGAGGATGACTTTTATGAAGTTATTGGGTTTTCTATACATGACTAGGTCCACTTCAATTAATTAATATAACGATGACTATAATTTTTCGTTCATGCATTTAAAGTCTTTCTTCCTTTTTTTTTCTTTTTTTTTTTTTTTGTGTCACTCAGTCAAATTTCTTATTTTGGAGTCCTTTCCTTTTTTTTCTTTTTTTCTTTTTTTTGTTGAGAATTCTCATTTTTGGATTCTTGATGATGCGTACCAAAAAGGAATAGGGCTGATTTATCTTCTGCAGCCTCTAGAGTTCAATTCCTGTGGTTTTGCGAGGCTAGAACGATGTCTCACATCTTCTTAAAGTTAGGCCTTCTATATGTAATTATGTGTTAATTAGAAGACATAAATGTCAGGATTCCTTGAGGAATGTTAGTAGTATGCTCTGGGCACACTTTTAGAAGTTGGTATATCAATTAAATTTCATGCATCACCTTTTCGGAAAATCGAATACTAGTCATTATGATGAATCTTTTAAGCACACTTCTGTAACTGACAAGATGATGAATCTTTTCAGAACTAATTAGCAGAAAATTTAGCATTTAAATTTTCTAATCTAATGCAGCAGGACATGTACGTTGGTATGCCGTAATTCGAGTTTTATTTTTTTATTTTTTTAATTGCACATCAAATATAATAGTTTTATCTCAGGATCCTAGAAAACATTTTTGGCTACGCCCCTAAGCAAAAGTATCCTTTGGGCTATAGAATTCGATTCTTGCTTTATTGCATGGATAGAATTTGTTTTCTCTCATCTTCATGTTACGTCTTTCAGAATTTAAATACTTAGAAGTCAAGATCATTGGTTATCCCCTAAGCATAAGTATCCTATAGGCTCAAGGATTGAATTCATGCTTTCTTGCATGGCTAGAATTTGTTTTCTCTTATCTTTAAGTTTCGTCTTTCAGAATTTAAAGCATTAAAAGTCAAGATGATTGGTGGAGGTCGAATGTCAAATCATGAGGATGACTTTGACTTTTATGAATTTATTGGGTTTGCTATACATGACTCGGTCCACTTCAATTAATTAATATAATGATGACTATAATTTTTCGTTCATGCATTTAAAGGCTTTTTTTCTCTTTCTTTTTTTTTTTTTTTGGTTGAGGATTCTCATTTTGGATTCTTGAAGATGCGTACAAAAAAGGAATAGGGATGATTTATCTTCTCTAGCCTCTAGAGTTCAATTACTGTGGTTTTGCGTGGCTAGAAAGATGTCCTGCTTCTTCTTGAAGTTAGGCCTTCTATATGTAATTATGTGTTAATTAGAAGACATAAAGGTCAGGATACCTCGTGGAATGTTAGTAGAATGCTCTAGGCCCACTTTTAGAAGTTGGAATATCAATTAAATTTTATGCATTACCTTTTCAGAAAATCCAACGCTAGTCATTATGATGAATCTTTTAAGCACACTTCTGTAACTAACAAGATGATGAATCTTTTAAGAACTTATTAGCAAGATATGCATGTAGGTATGCCGTAATTCGAGTTTTATTTTTTTTTTAATTTATTTTTTTATATATATAAATAGCACATCAAATACAATATTTTTATCTCGGGCTCCAAGAAAACATTTTTGGCTATCTGCTAAGCAAAAGTATCCTATAGGGTCTAGGATTGAATTCATGCTTTATTGCATGGCTAGAACATCTTTTCTCCCATCTTCAAGTTACGTCCTTCAGAATATAAAGCATTAAAAGTCAAGATGATTGGTGGAGGTCAAGTGTCAAATCATGAGGACAACTTCTGTTAATTTATTGAATTTTGCTAGACATGACTTAATCCCCTTCAATTAATTAATATAATGATGACTATAATTTTTCCTTCATGCATTTAAAGTCTTTTTTTTTTGTTTTTTGTTTTTTTTTTTTTTTTTGCCACTCAGTCAACTTTCTTATTTTGGATTCCTTTTTCTTTCCTTTTTTTTTTTTCTTTTTTTTTTTTTTTCTGTTGAGGATTCTCATTTTCGATCCTCGAAGATGCATACAAAAAAGGAATAGGGCTGATTTATCTTCTCTAGCCTCTAGAGTTCAATTCCAGTGGTTTTGCATGTCTAGAACGTTGTCTCACATCTTCTTGAAGTTAGGCCTTCTATATGTAATTGTGTGTTAATTAGAAGATATAAAGGTCAGGATACCTCGTGGAATGTTAGTAGTATGCTTTAGGCACACTTTTACAAGTTGGTACATCAATTAAATTTCATGCTGTACCTTTTTGGAAAATCCAATACTAGTCACTATGATGAATCTTTTAAGCACACTTCTGTAATTGACAAGATGATGAATCTTTTAAGAACTAATTAGCAGAAAATTTAGCACTAAATTTTTTTTAAGCTAATGCAGCAAGATATGTATGTAGGTATGCTGTAATTCGAGTTTTTTTTTTTTTTTTTTTTAAATAAATAGCACATCGAATACAATAGTTTTATCTCAGGCTCCAAGAAAACATTTTTGGCTATCACCTAAGCATAACTATCCTATGGGCTCTAGGATTTGTTTTCTCTCATCTTCAAGTTACGTCTTTTAGAACTTAAAGCACTAGAAGTCAAGATGATTGCGGGAGGTTGAGTGTCAAATCATGAGGACGGCTATTATTAATTTATTGGGTTTTGCTATACATAACTCAATCCCCTTCAATTAATTAATATAATGATGACTAAAATTCTTCATTCATGCATTTAAAGTCTTTTTTTTTCTTTTTTTCTTTTTTTGTCACTCAGTCAACTTTCTTATTTTGGATTCATTTTTTTTTTTTTTTTTGGTTGAGGATTCTTGTTTTGGATTCTTGAATATGTGTACAAAAAAGGAATAGGGCTGATTTATCTTCTCTAGCCTCTGGAGTTCAATTCCTGTGGATTTGCGTGGCTAGAATGATGTCTCTCATCTCCTTGAAGTTAGGCCTTCTATATGTAATTATGTGTTAATTAGATGACTGAAAGGTCAAGATACCTTGTGGAATGTTAGTAGCAAGCTCTATGCACTCTTTTATAAGTTGGTCTATCAATTAAATTTCTTGCATTACCTTTTTGTAAAATCCAATAATAGTCGATACGAAGAATCATTTAAGCACACTTTTGTAATTGACAAGTTGATGAATTTTTTAAGAACAAATTAGCAAAAAATTTAATATTTAGCAAAAAAATTAGCAAAAATAAAAAACTATTATACTATTAACTTTTTTAAGCTAATGCAGCAAGATATGTATGTAGGTATCCTGTAATTCGAGATTTTTTTTTTTTTAATAAGTAGCACATCAATTACAATAGTTTTATCTCGGGCTCCAAGAAAATATTTTTGGCTATCCCCTATGCATAAGTATCCTATGGGCTCTAGGATTGAATTCATGCTTTATTGCATGGATAGAATTTGTTTTCTCTTATCTTCAAGTTACGTCTTTCAGAATTTGAAGCATTAAAAGTCAAGATGATTGGTGGAGGTTGAGTGTCAAATCATGAGGATGACTTTTACGAATTTATTGGGTTTGCTATACAAGACTCAGTCGACTTCAAGTAATTAATATAATGATGACTATAATTTTTCGTTCCTGCATTTAACGTCTTTTTTTCATTTTTTTTTTTTTTTGGTCACTTATTCAACTTTCTTATTTTGGATTCCATTTTTTTCTTTTCTTGGGTGAGGATTCTCATTTTGGATTCCTGAAGATGCGTACAAAAAAGGAATAGGGTTGATTTATCTTCTCTAGCCTCTAGAGTTCAATTCCTGTGGTTTTGCCTATCCAAAATGAATTCTAGCATCTTCTTGAAGTTTGGCCTTCTATATGTAAATATGTCTTAATTAGAAGACATAAAGGTTAGGGTACCTCATGGAATGTTAGTAGTATGCTCTAGGCACACTTTTAGAAGTTGGTATTGCAATTAAATTTCATGCATTACCTTTTCGGAAAGTCCAATACTTGTCATTGTGATGAATCTTTTAAGCACACTTTTGTAACTGACAAGATTATGTATCTTTTAAGAACTAATTAGCAGAAAATTTAGCATTTAATTTTTTTAAGCTAATGCAGCAATATATGTATATAGGTATGCCATAATTCGAGTTTTTTTTTTTTTTTAAATAAATAGCACATCTCAAATACAATAGTTTTATCTCGTGCTCCAAGAAAACATTTTTGGCTATCCCCTAAGCATAAGTATCCTATAGGCTCTAGGATTCAGTTCTTGCTTTATTTCATGGCCGGAATTTGTTTTCTCTCATCTTCAAGTTACGTCTTTTAGAATTTAAAGCATTAGAAGTCAAGATAATTACTAGAGGTCAAATGTCAAATCATGAGGATGGATATTATTAATTTATTGGGTTTAGCTATACATGACTCAATCCCCTTCAATTAGTTAATATAATGATGACTATAAAGTCTTTTTTTTTTTTTTTTTGGTTGAGGATTCTCGTTTTGGATTCTTGAATATGCGTACAAAAAAGGAATAGGGCTGATTTATCTTCTCTAGCCTCTGGAGTTCAATTCCTATGGTTTTGCGCGGCTAGAATGATGTCTCTCATCACCTTGAATTTAGGCTTTCTATATGTAATTTTGTGTTTATTAGATGACTTAAAGGTCAAGACACGTTGTGGAATGTTAGTAGCAAGCTCTATGCACTCTTTTTGAAGTTGGTCTATCAGTTAAATTTCTTGCATTACCTTTTTGTAAAATCCAATACTAGTCAATATGAAGAATCATTTAAGCACACTTTTGTAACTGACAAGATGATGAATTTTTTAAGAACAAATTAGCAAAAAATTTAATATTTAATATTTTTAAGCTAATGCCCCAAGATATGTATGTAGGTATGCCATACTTTGAGTTTTTCTTTTTTTTTTTTAATAAATTGCACATCAAATATAATAGTTTTATCTCAAGCTCCTAGAAAACATTTTTGGCTACGCCCCTAAGGAAAAAGTATCCTTTGGGCTCTAGGATTCGATTCTTGCTTTATTGCATGGCTAGAATTTGTTTTCTCTCATCTTCATGTTACGTCTTTCAGAATTTAAATACTTAGAAGTCAACATCATTGGTGGAGGTCATGTGTCAAATCAAAAGGAAAACTGGCATGAATTTGTTTTGTTTTGCAATACATGACTTAGTCCACTTCAATTAATTAATATTAAGATGACTATAATTTTTCGTTTGTGAATTTAAAGTCCTTTTTTTTTTTTTTGGAGGATTCTCATTTTGAATTCTTGAAGATACCTACAGAAAAGAAAAAAGGCTGATTTATAACCTCTAGAATTTAGGGTTCAATTCTAGTGGGTTTGCGTGGTTAGAACGATGTCTCTTATCTTCTCGTAGTTAGGTATTCCATATGTGATTATGTGTTAATTAGAAGACATAAATGTTAGTATTATGCTCTAGGCACACTTTTAGAAGTTGGTCTATCAATTAAATTTAATGCATTACCTTTTCGAAAAATCCAATACTAGTCATTATGATGAATCTTTTAAGCACACTTCCGTAACTGACAAGATGATGAATCTTTTAAGAACTAATTAGCAGAAAATTTAGCATTTAATTTTTTTAAATTAATGCAGCAAGATATGTACGTAGGAATGCCATAATTTGAGTTTTATTTTTATATTTTTTTATTTTTAAATAAGTAGCACATCAAATACAATAGTTTTATCTCAGCCTTTGAGAAATCTTTTTTGGCTATCCCCTAAACATAAGTATCTTGTAGGCTCTTCGATTGAATTCATGCTTTATTGCATGGCTAGAATTTGTTTTCTCTTATCTTCAAGTTACGTCTTTCAGAATTTAAAGCATTAAGTATTGGTTTGGATATCACTGAAAGTTGCGTTCCGTTTCCAGTGAGCTGCATTTTCTCTTTTTTTTTTTTTTTTTTTTTTGGCCAAATTTCTTGTCTTTTTAGAGACAAAAAAATATTGTTCATGAACAGTGCGTGCACTGTTCACGCACTGTTCATAAGACAAAAAACACTGTTCACGCACTGTTCATGGGACCCACAGCCACTTTATTAAAAAATATATTAAAAATGGGTCCCGCAGTACTATTCACACATTTAAAAATTATTTTGTTACAATGTTTTCAGCAACAATCATCAGTTTTCAGCAACAATAAGCTATATCCAAACGGACCCTAAAAGTCAAGATCATGAGGACGACTTTTATGAATTTATTGGGTTTGCTATACATGACTCAGTCCACTTCAATTAATTGATATAATGATGACTATAATTCTTCGTCCATGCATTTTAGTCTTTTTTTCTTTTTTTCTTTTTTTGGTTGAGGATTCTCATTGTGGATTCTTGAAGATGTGTACAAAAAAGGAATAGGGCTGATTTATCTTCTCTAGCCTCTTGAGTTCAATTCCTGTGGTTTTGTGTGTCTAGAAAGATGTCTCACATCTTCTTGAAGTTAGGCCTTCTTTATGTAATTATGTGTTAATTTGAAGACATAAAGGTCAGGATACCTCGTGGAATGTTATTAGTATGCCCTAGACCCACTTTTAGAAGTTGGAATATCAATTAAATTTTATGCATTACCTTTTCAGAAAATCCATTACTAGTCATTATGATGAATCTCTTAAGCACACTTCTGTAACTAACAAGATGATGAATCTTTTAAGAACTTATTAGCAGAAAATTTAGCATTTAATTTTTTTAAGCTAATGCAGCAAGATATGTATGAAGGTTTGCCGTAATTCTTTCTCATTTTGGAATCTTGAAGATGCGCACCAAAAAGGAATAGGGCTGATTTATCTTCTCTAGCCTTTAGAGTTCAATTCTTGTGGTTTTGCATGGCTAGAACGATGTTTCTCATCTTCATGAAGTTAGGCCTTCTATATGTAATTATGAGTTAATTAGATGACATAAAGGTCAAGATACCTTGTAGAATGTTAGTAGTAAGCTCTAAGCTCTCTTTTAGAAGTTGGTCTATCAATTAAATTTCTTGCATTACCTTTTTGGAAAATCCAATACTAGTCAATATGATGAATGTTTCAAGCACACTTCTGTAACTGACAAGATGATGAATCTTTTAAGAACTAAATAGCGAAAAATTTAATATTTAATTTTTTTAAGCTAATGCCCCAAGATATGTATGTAGTTATGCCATACTTTGAGGTTTTTTTTTTTTTTTAGTTGCACATCAAATATAATAGTTTTATCTTGGGCTCCAAGAAAACAATTTTGGCTATGCCCCTAAGCAAAAGTATCCTATAGGCTCTAGGATTCAATTCATGCTTTATTGCATGGCTATGATTTGTTTTCTCCCATCTTCATGTTACGTCTTTCAAAATTTAAAGAGTTAAAAGTCAAGATCATTGGTGGAGGTCAAGTGTCAAATCAAAAGGAAAACTGGCACGAATTTATTTGGTTTTGCTGTACATGACTCTGTCCACTTCAATTAATTAATATAATGGTGACTGTAATTATTCATTCGTGCGTTTAAAGTTTTTTTTTTTGTCACTTAGTGAAGTTTCTTATTTTGGATTCCTTTTTTCTTTTCTTTTTTTGGGGGGGGGGGGGATACTCATTGTGGATTCTTGAAGATGCCTACAGAAAAGGAAAAAGGTTGATTTATCTCCTATAGACTCTAGAGTTCAAATCCTGTGGTTTTGCGTGGCAAGAACGAGGTCTCTCATCTTATTGAAGTTAGGTATTCAATATATTATTTTGGGTTAATTAGAAGACATAAAGGTCAAGATACCTTGCGGAATGTTAGTAGCATACTCTAGGCACACTTTTAGAAGTTTGTCTATCAATTAAATTTCATGCATTAGCTTTTTGGAAAATCCAATACTAGTCAATATGATGAATCTTTTAAGCACACTTCTATAACTGACAAGATGATTAATCTCTTAAGAACTAATTAGCAGAAAATTTAGCAGTTAATTTTTTTAAGCTAATGCATCAAGATATGTATGTATGTATGCCGTAATTCGAGTTTTTTTTAAAAAAGTAAGTAAATAAATTGCACATCAAATATAGTAGTTTTAACTCGGGATCCAAGAAAATATTTTTGTCTATCCCCTAAGCATAAGTATCCTATAGGCTCTAGGATTCAATTCATGCTTTATTGCGTGGCTAGAATTTGTTTTCTCTCTCTTCAAGTAACATATTTCAGAATTTAAAGCAATAGAAGTCAAGATGATTGGTGGAGGTCGAGTGTCAAATCTTGAGGACGGCTATTATTAATTTATTGGGTTTTGCTATACATGACTCAATCCACTTCAATTAATTAATATAATGATGGCTATAATTTTTCCTTCATGCATATAAAGCCTTTTTTTTTTTTTCTTCTTCTGTTGAGGATTCTCATTTTTTATCCTTGAAAATGCAAACAAAAAAGGAATAGGGCTGATTTATATTCTCTAGCCTCTAGAGTTCAATTCCAGTTGTTTTGCGTGTCTAGAACAATGTCTCACATCTTCTTGAAGTTAGGCCTTCTATATGTAATTTGTTAGGACATATGTGTTCACATGTTAAGAACATATGTCATAATGTTTATGTAAATTGGCTAATCCTTTGACAAAACGCACTCTACTTGTAATTGGGTAGTTCTAGGTGTTTTTAATACTTCAAGAAACAAGGTTTCAAGATCAAGTGTTGAAGTCATCAAGTCTATCCAAGAAAAAGCAAGCTGAAGTGCACAGTTTTTAAAGCTCGACACCTGCTATCTGTCGAGATTTAAAAAGTCAGAATTTCAATCTGATTTTCTTGGGATCCGTGAATATGTTTTTGGGCCCTCTTTTCTTCTAACCCTAAACATATAAAAGGATTATTTTAAGAGCCGTCAACATAGACACAAGTTACAAAAGCATTGAGCAATCCTTGTTCAAGCAAATTGTGATAAAAGACGAAGTTCTTGACCTAGTTCATCTTCTCTGAAGAAGTTGCTGTGTATTTGCACCATAGGGTTTTGTGACCAAGCATCTTCTAGATCTTCATCGCATAGGATGAACTGAAGAACTTTGCAGCCAACCTCTCACTCTAAAGTTGGTGTTTGAAGTCGCGTACTGGGATCCGCGCATCTGGTTAGTCACGTACTTGGGAGCCGTACATCAAAAGAGGGAACTGTCACTACAGATCAAGTCCGATTGGGTATTGGGGTAAGGGTTCAACTGTAGGTTGGTAAGGTACTTGGGATTCCTTATTTGTAACCGCTTGATTTGATAATAGTGGAGTTTCGGGAGTGGTGACCTAAAATCACCCGGTGGGGTTTTTGCCGTTAGGGTTTTCCCCATTCGTGAACAAATCACCGTGTCATTTAATTTCCGCTGCATATTTAGTTATTCGGTGATTTGTTTGTGCTACCACGCATTTGCATGTTAATTGAACCTAATTAATTCACTTGGCTAATTAATTGGTTAATTAATCACAAGGGGTCATTCAGTTTGTGGCCTATCAAGTGGTATCAGAGCAGGCACACTCTGATTAGGTTAATCTTTGCTGTGTTGATCCATTGACCCCTGTTTGTCATGGCTATGACCGGCTTTAAGAGATCTATGTTTTCAAATACATCTTGTTTTTCTAATCACTATTTGTTTGAGTGTCTCAGAAAACACAAGTCTAAAAGTTATTTGAATTCACTTATAATGACTATGGTAAAAGATCTCAGTTTGGCTAAGAAGAAACTAGACTGTCTCAGAATGAAAATGTGCAAAAGAGTTCGTTTGAGAAGAGTAAAAGTTAAAGGCTTAGCTAGTAGATGGCAGTTGAGAGAAAGAACTGTTCCCTCTGATTTGTCATCCAAGCATGAAGTATGTTTCATGATGAAGTCTGCATTCAAAGTGATGGATACATGCCTTTGGTATCTTGACAGTGGTTGCTCAAGACACATGACTGGAGATAGATCTCTCTTCAAGATCTTTGAGCCTACGAAAGGTGGAAATGTGACCTTTGGTGATGGAAGCAAGTCACAGATTAAAGGGAAAGGAATCATATCTCTACCAGGACTGCCGGACATTGCAAATGTTCTCTATGTAGAAGGCCTAAGGGTGAATCTACTAAGCATAAGTCAGATATGTGATCAAGACTTCATGGTGCTGTTCTCAAAAGGAAAGTGTCTTGTCATGGATGAGTCCGGAAAGAATCTCATCAGTGGGGTTCGTACTTTGGACAATTGTTATGGATTGGTTCCTGATGCTGATATAGTGTGTAATAGCATTCGTTTGCCTAATGAATATCTATGGCACCAACGGATGGGACATGCTAGTTACAAGCATCTATCCATTGTCTCTAATCATGAATCTGTCTTGGGGATACCAAAGCTTAGTAGAATGAGCAATGTGGTATGTGGACCATGTCAACTTGGGAAACAGACAAAAGCTAAGCATCCAAGCACTCAGGCATCCGCTACCTCCAGACCGTTGGAATTGTTACATTTAGATCTTATGGGTCCAACCAGAACTGAGTCTCTTGGTGGTAAGAGATATATCATGGTAGTGGTAGACGACTTGACCATATACACTTGGGTCATCTTACTTCGATCCAAGTCTGATGCTCCCGAGCACATTGAGGCCTTGTGCACAAGACTGCAGAATGAAAAGAATTTGAAGATTGATCGAATTCGAAGTGACCATGGTAAAGAATTTGAGAATTCATACATGGAATCTTTCTGCTTGAAATCAGGTATATCTTAAGAATTCTCTGCACCGATTACTCCTCAACAGAATGGTGTGGTAGAAAGAAAGAATAAAGTTATTCAAGAGATGGCCAGAGCCATGTTGCATAACAAAGATGTGGCTCGAAACCTATGGGGAGAAGCCATAAACACTGCATGTCATACAGTGAATAGGGTGTACTTCAGACCCGGTACCAAAAAGACTCCCTATGAGTTATGGAAGGGAAGAAAGCCAAATGTGAAGTATTTCAGAATCTTTGGAAGTACTTGCTTCATCCTCAAGGATAGAGAAAATGTGGGAAAGTTTGACTCTCGGAGTGATGAAGGTATATTTCTAGGCTATTCTTCTACCAGCAAGGCCTATCGGGTATACAACAAAAGAACTATGAAGGTAATGGAGACTGTAAATGTTGTCATTGATGAGTCTTCAGATTCCATTTCTGAGAAAGGCATTGATGAACTTCCCGAGGAAATTCTTCCCACTGAGCCTACGGAAGTTCAAGACATTGTTGACCGAGAACCTGCATCTCCTAATGCTCCCGGTACTCCCAGCGTTGTGGAAGAGTCTGCAGAAATTCCGACTTCACCTGATTCTGAATCTCGTCAGGAGAAAGGACCTTCCTCAAGGATTAAATTAACTCATCCTCCAAAAGTTATTGTGGGAAACTTGAATGAACTCACATTAAGGAAACGAACAGTTGATAAATGTGTTGCTAACTTTGTGTCTTATTCTTGCTACTTGTCACAGGTTGAACCCAAGAAAGTGGAGGAAGCACTACAAGATGAAAGTTGGGTTGAAGCAATGCATGATGAACTGCTCCAGTTTCAGAGGAATGATGTTTGGACTCTTGTACCTAGACTGGAGGGCGAGCACATCATTGGTACAAAGTGGATTTTTCGCAACAAGACCGATGAAGAAGGCAATGTGATTCGAAACAAGGCTCGACTTGTGGCTCAAGGATACTCTCAGATGGAAGGAGTAGACTATGATGAAACATTTGCCCCAGTTGCTAGAATGGAGTCCATCAGAATTCTGCTTGCCCTAGCATGTCACCTGAAATTCAAACTTTATCAGATGGATGTAAAGACTGCCTTTTTGAATGGGCTGCTTAAAGAGGATGTCTATGTGGCTTAACCAAAAAGGATTCATTGATCCACACTTTTCGGATCATGTGTTATATCTCAAAAAGGCACTTTATGGGTTGAAGCAAGCCCCTAGAGCTTGGTATGACAGACTCACACAATATCTCGTGTCACATGGGTTCACAAGAGGAAAAGCTGACCAAACTCTCTTCATCAAAAAGGAAGATGGTGAATTGATGGTTGCTCAAGTGTATGTTGATGATATCATCTTTGGGTCGACTAAGGATGAACTTGCTCATGACTTCTCAAAGCTCATGCAAGCAGAGTTCGAGATGAGCATGATTGGAGAGCTGACTCACTTCCTCGGATTGCAGATTCGTCAACAAGATTCAGGTATTTTTCTATCTCAATCTAAGTATGCTAAGAATCTTGTGAAAAAATTTGGCTTGGAATCTGCTAGTTCTGTTCGTACCCCTATGAGCCCTAATGTTAAACTCACTGTAGATGTGTTAGGTAAGAGTGTTGATCCTTCTCTTTATAGAAGCATGATAGGTAGTCTTCTTTACCTTACTGCTAGTAGACCTGACATTAGCTACAGTGTTGGTGTGTGCGCTAGATATCAAGCTAATCCCAAAGAATCACATATGACTGCTTTAAAAAGAATTATAAAGTATGTCAAAACTACCGCTGAGTTCGGTGTGTGGTACAGCAAGGACACTAATAATGTCTTAGCTGGATATTCCGATGCGGATTGGGCTGGGAATGCTGATGATAGGAAGAGTACTTCAGGGGGTTGTTTTTATGTAGGCAACAATCTCGTCTCTTGGATGAGCAAAAAGCAGAACTCCATCTCCTTATCCACTGTTGAAGCTGAGTACATTGCTGCTGGTAGCTGTTGCACACAACTCCTCTGGATGCAAAAACTCCTTCATGATTATGGTATTTGTCAAGATCATCTCACTATCTATTGTGACAATACCAGTGCCATAAATATCTCTAAGAATCCAGTTCAACATTCTCGAACCAAACACATAGAGATTCGACATCACTTCATTAGGGAGCTTGTCGAAGATGGTATTCTCACTCTTGAGTTTATTCACACCGATGATCAGAAGGCTGATTTGTTTACCAAACCTCTTGACAGCAAACGCTTTGAATTCCTTCGTCAAAACATTGGTGTTATCTCCATGGATTGATTTCCCTATCTTCTTTCCCTTCCTCATGCATTTGCATCTAGTTTTATGCATTGTTTTTGCTTTGCTTAACATGTTTTTGTGTGTTTACTTTCAGTTTTGTTTATTTTGTTTTTCATAAAATAAAAAAAAATTAAAAAAAAAATTGAAAAAAATACAAAAACAGTGTGTGTTTTGTGTACTTTGGTACTTGTGTACCTTGGATGGCCAATGAAACAAAGTTTTCTAAACTTTGTATCTCTTGTAGCTTAGATGAGCATCTTTATGCACAACTACGCAAGTGAGTTTTGTGGCTCTTGTTTGTGATGAGTAAGATTAGGTTATTTCTTAAACTTAACACTCATATCACTCTTTTTGATGGGTAGGACTAGAAAATCCTAAGAGAAAGGCATAAATAACCATCTCACCACTGTTGCCCGCCAATCATTAATGACATCTGTATGTTTCAGCATAGCAAAAGTGTGATGTCAATGACATTTGTGTGCTTAGGCATAGCAAAATTGAAATGTCAAATATCAATGGGTATTTCTTTTCTTTCTCATAAGCCCATGTATGATATGTTTAAAAAGAAAATATGCAAAGAAATAAAAAGCAAAAAGATTAAAAATGCTTTAAGCATGGTTGCAAGCGTGTATTCTAGGAGATGTGGGAGTTATAGGATGTACCTCGAAGGTGATAGTCTCCATCAAACAGTTATGATTGTGTGTGAGTTAAAGTTATTTTCTCATATCTCAAATCGTCATAACATGTATACACATATGCAATCTTGCGATGTTTTGCACACACACCACGCAATATTCTTTGCTACTTTTGATACATGTGCAGGTACAATGTGATTTGGCCATCACAAAGGTTTTACATGTACTTTTGTATGCTCACTAAACTGTCATGACTTATTTTTGAAATATAAAATTTGTTAGACTTGTTTAGTGTGTATGTGAGTTTTTGGGAGATCCATGTGCTTAAATTTTCATTGAGAGATGATTTTTGAGAACTTATTATGTTGGTTGGATCATGGTTGAGGTGCATGTTTTGATTGCATTCATGATTGTGTTTTTCACTTCTCGAAAAACTGCTTTGAAAAGCTGGCTCGACACCTCCTCTATACCTGATCATCTGTCGAGCTTCTCAAACTTTTTCTAATCGCAATCTCGACACCTGTCTCGACACCTGATGGATCGATCGAGATTTCTCCTGTCTCCTCGATACCTCCTCGACACCTAGTCGATCGATCGAGCTTCTGATCTCTGAAATTGGTCTTGTACCTCGACACCTCCTCGACACCTTCAGCTGTCGAAGGCTATTCTCCTCGATACCTTCCTCGACAGCTTCCTCGATACCTCTCGACACCTCAGCTGTCGAGAATTACTGAGGTGCCTATTTAAGGATCTGTCGCGATTTTCTTCTCACTTTCTCGATCTCTCTTCGATCTGTCCGAGGCTCTTCTTCTCCCAAAACCATTTTTCTCACTCAAAGCCTTCATCCAACGTGATTTTCGGCCCTTCCCTGCTTCAAATCACTTGGTATGATCTTTTTATCCCTCACTCTTCATGCATTTCATGGTTTTGAATATTAGGTTTTGAAGTTTTTGAAAATTTTGGGGCTTTTCAAAATTGATGAGTTTTTCTTGAAATTTTGGGTTGGTTTTTCACTCAAATGTTTTTAAAATGTCATACATTGTATTCCATGTGCATTAGAATGATATTTTCATGCATTTAGATGTGTGTTTCTTGTATGTGTGCTGCTAGGTTTGGATTGGGCTGAGCCCATGATGCTTTTTAAGTTTGCATGTCACATGTCCATGCATTCCCATGCATACGTACTTCTTGTTCAACATATTATCATATTTGAACTGTTTGGGATTTTTCTGATTGTCTCCCTCTCTATCTCATTCTCATTCTTTTACGTTAGTAGTGTCTATGGCACCCAAACGTAAATCCACTCCAGCTCAGAACCCTCTGCGTTCTGGAGCTTCCTCTTCTTCTGATTCTGCTCCTCTTAACCTTCGGTTCCGTGATGGAGATGCCCACAAGGCATTTACTGAGAACTTTTCTAGACGAGGTGTTCATTCGAAACGCCAAGTCATTCTGGCGGACTTCGCTGACACTGACCTTCCCTCTGTCATTCACAGTAGGGGATGGGAGTCACTGTGTGACGTCCCGGTCACCTGTCCTCTCGTGCTGATTCAGGAGTTTTACTCCAACATGCACGGGATTGATCGTTCAGTACCTCTCTTTTTCACTCGCGTTCGAGGTACGCGCATCCCTGTCACACCGCAGCTAGTGGTGGATGTGCTTAGGGTCCCTAGGATAGAGTTTCCTGACTATCCTTCATGTGAGCGACTGAGGACTGTGTCCAAGGATAAGCTCATTTCCGCTTTTTGTGATCGCCCTTCTGATTGGGGTGAGCATCAGTATACATCATGTAGACCTTTTGCTAAAGGTCCTAGATTCCTAAACATGGTGATGACTTTTGTACTTCATCCTCTCTCTCACTATAACTCTATCACTGAGCCTCGTGCTCGATTTTTGTTATCTCTACTTGAGCATCTTACGATAGATTTTCCTTCACTCTTCATTTTCTCTATCATAGATGTTCATTTAGATGCGGCGTCCCGTGATAAGCTCATCTTTCCTTCCGCTATCATGAGGATTTTATGCCATTTTTCCATCCCTTTCCCTGTGTCCGACCACTTCACACACATATCTGCCATAGATGCCGCTACCGTAAAACGTAGTGAGGCACAGTTTAGGTCGCGACAGCCGGATTCCACTCCTCCCTCGCGTTCGGCTCCATCCAGATCAGCTCCATCTACATCGGCTCCTCCTTCTTCTTCAGGCGATGTATCTCTTGGAGATATTATGGCGCAGCTACAGCGCATGGATGCTCGCCTCGATACACTCACCACTGAGTTGTATAAGGTGAACGTTCGTGTTGGTCGTATTGCACGACGGCAGGCGACCATGGGTGGTTTTGCTTCTGAGGCTTCTCCTCCACCACCTCCTCTAGTTGCTTCCGATTCTGATTCTGAGGATGATGATGATGATGGTGATGACGATGATGCTTCGAATGACGATGATGGAGATGCTAGCTCTACTGATGAGATGTCTACATGACACTCTACCCTTTGTCACTCGTGACAAAAAGGGGGAGTAGTTTTGGACTATGAGAGTAGTCATCTTAGGGGGAGAGCTAGTATAGGACATTTTTGTTAGGGGGAGTGTTCATATTTTTGAGGGATGTAGTGAGGTCTTGATGTATCTTTTCTTTTCTATTCTTGTTAGATACATTGATTTTGTATATGAGGTCTTGTGACCAGTTTACATACATTGTACTTATTTCTCTCGATATGTGGATGTATGTTTCTTTTTCACCTATCTTTTCATGTGTTGTTTCTTTTCTATCTTTAGATACATGTTCTTTATACTTGTATGCAATCTAATTATTTCTGTTTCACACAAGATGCCTTGATGAGTTTTGTTTAAAAGTGTTTCAGAAATACAGGTTGTCAAAGTCTACTTGCCATAAACTCTCTTCTTGCAAAGTTTTTCAAGAGTTTGTGTTAGGATAGATTTTATTGTATTCAACAAGTGAATATGAGTTTAGTGATTTATGACTTCTCTCATATGTTCATTTGTTTGTTGTGGTTTTGTCACGGATTGCCAAAGGGGGAGATTGTTAGGACATATGTGTTCACATGTTAAGAACATATGTCATAATGTTTATGTAAATTGGCTAATCCTTTGACAAAACGCACTCTACTTTTAATTGGGTAGTTCTAGGTGTTTTTAATACTTCAAGAAACAAGGTTTCAAGATCAAGTGTTGAAGTCATCAAGTCTGTCCAAGAAAAAGCAAGCTGAAGTGCACAGTTTTTAAAGCTCGACACCTGCTCGATAGCTACCTCGACACCTGCTATCTGTCGAGATTTAAAAAGTCAGAATTTCAATTTGATTTTCTTGGGATCCGTGAATATGTTTTTGGGCCCTCTTTTCTTCTAACCCTAAACATATAAAATGATTATTTTAAGAGCCGTCAACATAGACACAAGTTGCAAAAGCATTGAGCAATCCTTGTTCAAGCAAATTGTGATAAAAGACGGAGTTCTTGACCTAGTTCATCTTCTCTGAAGAAGTTGCTGTGTATTTGCACCATAGGGTTTTGTGACCAAGCATCTTCTAGATCTTCATCGCATAGGATGAACTGAAGAACTTTGCAGCCAACCTCTCACTCTAAAGTTGGTGTTTGAAGTCGCGTACTGGGATCCGCGCATCTGGTTAGTCACGTACTTGGGAGCCGTGCATCAAAAGAGGGAACTGTCACTACAGATCAAGTCCGATTGGGTATTGGGGTAAGGGTTCAACTGTAGGTTGGTAAGGTACTTGGGATTCCTTATTTGTAATCGCTTGATTTGATAATAGTGGAGTTTCGGGAGTGGTGACCTGAAAATCACCCGGTGGGGTTTTTGCCGTTAGGGTTTTCCCCATTCGTGAACAAGTCACCGTGTCATTTAATTTTTGCTGCATATTTAGTTATTCGGTGATTTGTTTGTGCTACCACGCATTTGCATGTTAATTGAACCTAATTAATTCACTTGGCTAATTAATTGGTTAATTAATCACAAGGGGTCATTCAGTTTGTGGCCTATCATAATTATGTGTTAATTTGAAGACATAAAGGTCAGGATACCTCATGGAATGTTAGTAGTATGCTCTAGGCACACTTTTAGAAGTTGGTATATCAATTAAATTTCATGCAGTACCTTTTCGAAATATCCAATGCTAGTCATTATGATGAATCTTTTAAGCACACTTCTGTAACTGCCAAGATGATGAATCTTTTAAGCACTAATTGGCAGAAAATTTTGCATTAAATTTTTTTATGCTAATGTAGCAAGATATATATGTAGGTATGCCGTAATTCGAGTTTTTTTTTTTTTTTTTTAAAATAAATAGCACACTAAATACAATAGTTTTATCTCGGGCTCCAAGAAAACATTTTTGGCTATCACCTAAGTATAAGTATCCTATGGACTCTAGGATTTGTTTTCTCTCATCTTCAAGTTACGTCTTTCAGAACTTAAAGCATTAGAAGTCAAGATGAATGCTGGAGGTCGAGTGTCAAATCATGAGGATGACTATTATTAATTTATTGGGTTTCGCTATAAATAACTCAATCCCCTTCAATTAATTAATATAATGATGACTAAAATTTTACATTCATGCATTTAAAGCCTTTTTTTTTTCTTTTCTTTTTTTTCTTTTTTTGTCACTCAGTCAACTTTCTTATTTTGGATTCCTTTTTTTCTTTTTTGGTTTAGGATTCTCATTTTGGATTCTTGAAGATGCGTACAAAAAAGGAATAGTGTTGACTTACCTTCTCTAGCCTCTAGAGTTCAATTCCTGTGGTTTTGTGTGGCTAGAATGATGTCTCTCATCTTCTTGAAGTTGGTTCTTCTATATGTAATTATGTGTAAATTAGATGACATAAAGGTCAAGATACTTTTAGCAATTGGTCTATCAAATATTATTTCATGCATTACCTCTCTAGAAAATCCAATACTAGTCAATATGATGAATCTTTTAAGCAAACCTCTATAACTTACAAGAAGATGATTCTTTTAAGAACTAATTTGCAGAAAATTTAACATTAAATTTTTTTAAGCTAATGCAGCAAGATATGTATGCTGTAATTCGAGTTTTTTTTTTTTTTTTTTTTTTTTTAATTTAAAATAGCACATCAAATACAATACTTTTATCTCGAGCACCAAGAAAACATTTTTGGCTGTCCCCTAAGCATAAGTATCCTATAGGCTCTTGGATTGAATTCATGCTTTATTGCATGGCTAGAACATCTTTTCTCTCATCTTCAAGTTACATCTTCCAGATTTATTGCGTTAAAAGTCCAGATGATTGGTGGAGGTTGAGTGTCAAATCATGTGGACAACTTTTATGAATTTATTGGATTTTGCTATACATGACTCGGTTCACTTCAATTAATTAATATAATGATGACTATAATTTTTTGTTCATGCATTTAAAGTCTTTTTTTTTTTTTTTTTTTTTGGTTGAGGTTACTCATTTTGGATTCTTGTAATGCGTACAAAAAATGAATAGGGCTGATTTATATTCTCTAGCCTCTAGAGTTCAATTCCAGTTGTTTTGCGTGTCTAGAACAATATCTCACATCTTCTTGAAGTTGGGCCTTCTATATGTAATTATGTGTTAATTTGAAGACATAAAGGTCAGGATACCTCATGGAATGTTAGTAGTATGAACTAGGCACACTTTTAGAAGTTGGTATATCAATTAAATTTCATGCAGTACCTTTTCGAAAAATTCAATGCTAGTCATTATGATGAATCTTTTAAGCACACTTCTGTAACTGCCAAGATGATGAATCTTTTAAGTACTAATTGGCAGAAAATTTTGTATTAAATTTTTTTATGCTAATGTAGCAAGATATGTATGTAGGTATGCCGTAATTAAGTTTTTTTTTTTTAAATAAATAGCACACCAAATACAATAGTTTTATCTCGGGATCCAAGAAAACATTTTTGGCTATCACCTAAGTATAAGTATCCTATGGACTCTAGGATTTGTTTTCTCTCATCTTCAAGTTACGTCTTTCAGAACTTAAAGCATTATAAGTCAAGATGAATGCTGGAGGTCGAGTGTCAAATCATGAGGACGACTATTATTAATTTATTGGATTTTGCTATAAATAACTCAATCCCCCTCAATTAATTAATATAATGATGACTAAAATTTTACATTCATGCATTTAAAGTCTTTTCTTTTTCTTTTTTTTTCTTTTTTTTGTCACTCAGTCAACTTTCTTATTTTGGATTCCTTTTTTTTTTTTTTTTTTTGGTTTAGGATTCTCATTTTGGATTCTTGAATATGCGTACAAAAAAGGAATAGTGCTGACTTACCTTCTCTAGCCTCTAGAGTTCAATTCCTGTGGTTTTGTGTGGCTAGAATGATGTCTCTCATCTTCTTGAAGTTAGTTCTTCTATATGTAATTATGTGTAAATTAGATGACATAAAGGTCAAGATACTTTTAGCAATTGGTCTATCAAATATTATTTCATGCATTACCTCTCTAGAAAATCCAATACTAGTCAATATGATGAATCTTTTAAGCAAACCTCTGTAACTTACAAGAAGATGATTCTTTTAAGAACTAATTTGAAGAAAATTTAACATTAAATTTTTTTAAGCTAATGCAGCAAGATATGTATCCTGTAATTCGAGTTTTTTTTTTTTTTTTTTTAATTTAAAATAGCACATCAAATACAATACTTTTATCTCGAGCACCAAGAAAACATTTTTGGCTGTCCCCTAAGCATAAGTATCCTATAGGCTCTTGGATTGAATTCATGCTTTATTGCATGGCTAGAACATCTTTTCTCTCATCTTGAAGTTACATCTTCCAGATTTATTGCGTTAAAAGTCAAGATGATTGGTGGAGGTCGAGTGTCAAATCATGTGGACAACTTTTATGAATTTATTGGATTTTGCTATACATGACTCTGTCCACTTCAATTAATTAATATAATGATGACTATAATTTTTCGTTCTTGAATTTAAAGTCTTTTTTTTTTTTTTTTTTTTGTCACTCAGTCAACTTTCTTATTTTGGATTCCTTTTTTTTTTTTTTTTTTTTTTTTGGTTGAGGTTACTCATTTTGGATTCTTGAAATGTGTACAAAAAAGGAATAGGGCAGATTTATCTTCTCTAGTCTCTAGAGTTCAATTCCTTTGGTTTTGCGTGGCTAGAACGATGTTTCTCATCTTCATGAAGTCAGCCCTTCTATATGTAATTATGAGTTAATTAGATGACATAAAGGTCAAGATACCTTGTGGAATGTTAGTAGTAAGCTCTAAGCTCTCTTTTAGAAGTTGGTCACTCAATTAAATTTCTTGCATTACCTTTTTGGAAAATCCAATACTAGTCAATATGATGAATGTTTTAAGCACACTTCTGTAACTGACAAGATGACGAATCTTTTAAGAACTAATTTGCAAAAAATTTAATATTTAATTTTTTTAAGCTAATGCACCAAGATATGTATGTAGGTATGCCGTACTTTGAGGTTTTTTTTTTTTTTTTTTTTTTTTTTTTTTTTTTTTTTTTTTTTTTTAAATTGCATATTAAATATAACAGTTTTATCTCGGGCTACAAGAAAACATTTTTGGCTATGACCCTAAGCAAAAGTATCTTATAGGCTCTAGGATTCAATTCATGCTTTATTGCATGGCTAGAATTCGTTTTCTCCCATCTTCATGTTACGTCTTTCAAAATTTAAAGAGTTCGAAGTCAAGATCATTGGTGGAGGTCAAGTGTCAAATCAAAAGGAAAACTAGCATGAATTTATTTGGTTTTGCTACACACGACTCTGTCCACTTGAATTAATTAATATAATGATGACTGTAATTTTTCGTTCATGCGTTTAAATTTTTTTTTTTTTTTTTTGGTCACTTAGTCATGTTTCTTATTTTGGATTCCTTTTTTTTTATTATTTTATTTATTTAATTTTTTTTTTTTTGGTGGGGATACTCATTTTGGATTCTTGAAGATGCCTACAAAAATGGAAAAATGATGATTTATCTTCTATAGACTCTAGAGTTCAATTCCTATGGTTTTGCGTGGCGAGAACGATGTCTCTCATCTTCTTGAAGTTAGGTATTCTATATGTGATTTTGGGTTAATTAGAAGACATAAAGGTCAAGATACCTTGTGGAATGTTAGTAGCATACTCTAGGCACATTTTTAGAAGTTAGCCTATCAATTAAATTTCATGCATTACCTTTTCGGAAAATCCAATACTAGTCAATATGATAAATCTTTTAAGCACACTTCTATAACTAACAAGATGATTAATCTAAGAACTAATTAGCAGAAAATTTAGCATTTAATTTTTTTACACTAATGCAGCAAGATATATATGTAGGTTTGCCGTAATTCGAGTTTTTTTTTTTATATAGAAAAAATAAATAAATAAATTGCAAATCAAATACAGTAGTTTTATCTCGGGCTCCAAGAAAATATTTTTGGCTATCCCCTAAGCATAAGTATCCTACAAGCTCTAGGATTCAATTCTTCCTTTATTGCATGGCTAGAATTTGTTTTCTCTTGTCTTCATGTTACGTATTTCTAAATTTAAAGCAATAGAAGTCAAGATGATTGGTGGAGGTCAAGTGTCAAATCTTGAGGACGGCTGTTATTAATTAATTGGGTTTTGCTATACATGACTCAATCCACTTCAATTATTTAATATAATGATGACAATAATTTTTTGTTCTCGCATTTGAAGTCTTTTTTTTTTTTTTTTTTTTTTTTTTTTTTTTTGAGAATTCTCATTTTGGATTCTTGAAGATGCCTACAGAAAAGGAATCGTGCTGATTTACCTTCTCTAGCCTCTAGAGTTCAATTCCTGTGGTTTTGTGTGGCTAGAATGATGTCTCTCATCTTCTTGAAGTTAGTTCTTCTATATGTAATTATGTGTAAATTAGATGACATAAAGGTCAAGATACTTTTAGCAACTGGTCTATCAAATATTATTTCATGCATTACCTTTCTAGAAAATCCAATACTTGCCAATATGATGAATCTTTTAAGCACACCTCTGTAAATTACAAGAAGATGATTCTTTTAAGAACTAATTTGCAAAAAATTTAGTATTTAATTTTTTTTAAGCTAATGCACCAAGATATGTATGTTGGTATGCCGTACTTTGAGGTTTTTATTTTTTTATTTTTAAATTGCACATTATATATAATAGTTTTACCTCGGGCTCCAAGAAAACAATTTTGGCTATGCCCCTAAGCAAAAGTATCATATAGGCTCTAGGATTCAATTCATGCTTTATTGCGTGGCTAGAATTCATTTTCTCCCATCTTCATGCTACATCTTTCAAAATTTAAAGAGTTAGAAGTCAAGATGATTGGTGGAGGTCAAGTGTCAAATCAAAAGGAAAACTAGCATGAATTTATTTGGTTTTGCTACACACGACTCTGTCCACTTGAATTAATTAATATAATGATGACTGTAATTTTTCGTTCGTGCGTTTAAATTTTTTTTTTTTTGGTCACTTAGTCAAGTTTCTTTTTTTTTTGGTGGGGATACTCATTTTGGATTCTTGAAGATGCCTGCAAAAATGGAAAAATGATGATTTATCTTCTATAGACTCTAGAGTTCAATTCCTGTGGTTTTGCGTGGCGAGAACGATGTCTCTCATCTTCTTGAAGTTAGGTATTCTATATGTGATTCTGGGTTACTTAGAAGACATAAAGGTCAAGATACCTCGTGGAATGTTAGTAGCATACTCTAGGCACATTTTTAGAAGTTAGCCTATCAATTAAATTTCATGCATTACCTTTTCGGAAAATCCAATACTAGTCAATATGATAAATCTTTTAAGCACACTTCTATAACTGACAAGATGATTAATCTAAGAACTAATTAGTAGAAAATTTAGCATTTAATTTTTTTACACTAATGCAGCAGGATATATATGTAGGTTTGCCGTAATTCGAGTTTCTTTTTTTTCGAAAAAATAAATAAATAAATTGCACATCAAAAACAGTAGTTTTATCTTGGGCTCCATGAAAATATTTTTGGCTATCCCCTAAGCATAAGTATCCTACAAGCTCTAGGATTCAATTCTTGCTTTATTGCATGGCTAGAATTTGTTTTCTCATGTCTTCAAGTTACGTATTTCTGAATTTAAAGCAATAGAAGTCGAGATGATTGGTGGAGGTCAAGTGTCAAATCTTGAGGACGGCTGTTATTAATTAATTGGGTTTTGCTATACATGACTCAATCCACTTCAATTATTTAATATAATGAGGACAACAATTTTTTGTTCTCGCTTTTGAAGTCTTTTTTTTTTTTTTTTTTAGAATTCTCATTTTGGATTCTTGAAGATGCCTACAGAAAAGGAATAGTGCTGATTTACCTTCTCTAGCCTCTAGAGTTCAATTCCTGTGGTTTTGTGTGGCTAGAATGATGTCTCTCATCTTCTTGAAGTTAGTTCTTCTATACGTAATTATGTGTAAATTAGATGACATAAAGGTCAAGATACTTTTAGCAACTGGTCTATCAAATATTATTTCATGCATTACCTTTCTAGAAAATCCAATACTTGCCAATATGATGAATCTTTTAAGCACACCTCTGTAACTTACAAGGAGATGATTCTTTTAAGAACTAATTTGCAAAAAATTTAGCATTTAATTTTTTTAAGCTAATGCACCAAGATATGTATGTAGGTATGCCGTACTTAGAGGTTTTTTTTTATTTTTTTATTTTTTAATTGCACATCAAATATAACAGTTTTATCTCGGGCTCCAAGAAAACATTTGAACGGTTTTGACCCCTTAAACAAACAACCAGATTGCGTAGCCTAGATTAATTAGCCAAGTTGTTACTTAGTCAAATTAAATAATTCTAGGTTAAAACAATCAAATAATCATATCATGCATATAAAACATATAAAGCAGCGGAATAATAAACGAACACAAGATATGATCACCCAGGAAACCACACGGAAAAACCTGGGGAGGATTTTACCCACCGATCCTCAAGGCAAAACGGAATCCACTAAGAAAGAATTGAAGTTCTTACAAAAGGACTTACAAGCTCCCTGCTTGACTTCCTAATGCTACCCACCAGTAAAACTTCCTGACACGACCACGCGCAGGCTCCGAGTCCACGAACTACTTCTTTCTTTGTATTCCTTCAATCAGGTACAAGCTCCCCGCTTGTTTATCTTTAAGCTTCAAAGGCAGCAACCAAGTTGATCATCAAGATGTTGAAGTAATCTCAATCTTGAAAACCCTAAGCTTTGTGTAAAGGAAAGCTCCTCTAGATCTCACAAGAGATTTACACAAAACCGCAATGTATGAGCAACAATACAACTTATGCAACTCTGAAAACGTGGCTAGGGTTTTGCCTTATATACCTAGGGCAAAAACATAAACCCTAAACGTTTTAAAAGAGTTAGGGTTGAGCTGGAATTTCTGCAGAAACGCATCTGGGCCGATTTTCGATCGATCGAAAATTACATTCGATCGATCGAGCCAGGCCGAAATGCACCAATGCATCTGCAGTCACTCGATTCCAACTTTACAATATTTTACCAACTTTGAGCAAGCCTAAATTAGACTAAATACATTGTTTTGATCATGGTTTACCAACATTACAAATTAGAGTTCTAAATACATAAAATCCTAAGACCTTAGAACCTAACAAACTCCCCCTTTGGCAATCCGTGACAAAACACAAATAAAAAGCTCAAAGTTTACAATTGAAAAGCCCTTTACAAAAATAATGCTCATAAAGACTAGAATTCAATCCTAACTACTATCCATCGGTTGCAAGTGTAGACAGCAGCTCAATTGAAACAACCTGTATATTCCTGAAATACTCAACAAACGCATAAACGCATGTGTGACAGAAAATAGTATATAAACAGGTATAATATTCTTGTAAGATTCACACAACACAAAATAAAGAAATATATCAATGAACAACTCATAAATATAAATCAATAAGCAATGAATCATGAGACAACAAGAATCAAATAAAAAACAAGTATATCAATATATCAATGTTACTCCCCCTAACATGAATATCCCCAAAAATGATATACAAAGTGAAGCACCTAGATACAATCTAATAAACTCCACAAAACAAAATCTCATGCTAAAAAAAATATCTCCCCCTAACAACAAAATCTCCTCAAAAAAGTCAAAATTCCTCTACAAGACAAGATATCCACTCCCCCTTTTTGTGACGGAATGCCAAAGGGCAATCAAGAGTCGCCATCAAAAGGTGGTGGTGAGGGTGAATGAAGACGCGCAAGGTCGGCTCGCAGAGCACGCATCTCATCCAACAGGTCCACCAAAATTTGACCATGAGCCGCCTGAACGGTCATGACAGTCTCCAAAGTACGACGAACATCGAAGTCGGCCGAAGGAGGTGGAGGAACATCAGCAGCAGCAGCATCATCACCAACTGGATCAGGAATATCATCACCAGCATGACCTGTAAAAGACGAAGGAGGAGGAGGAGCGCTAGTAGATGGCTCAGACCTAGGGTGTTTAGAACCAGCTCGAAGATGAGCGGCCCTCTGTCTAAGAAAAGACGCACCTATAGAACCAATGACATGTACAGGCTCAGATGAAGGGAAGTCACTAAGAGCAAGATAAAGTAAAATCCTATGAATGAAAATAGGATGAACAAGGGCATGAGCAGTAGATGAACTCCTATAAACTTCGTTCAAAGAACGAAGAAAAAGATGAGGAAAACTAATAGGAGCATCGGTGACTAAAGCGTACAAAAATACACACCTCTCGAGAGGAATGGTGTGAACATAAGAGATGGGCCAGAGGGAATGACAAGCTATCCTAAAGAAAAGATAATATAACCCGGAGAGCTCAGCAGAAGTGATCCTAGGATCAAAACCCCACTGGACAGTAGTCCCAGTGATGTAAGACAAAACGTCGCTCAGCTCGGGAGACTCAGAATAAGGATAGACAGGCTCACGAACCAACGGTACCCCTAGAGCATCAGCCACTACCTGAAGAGTAATGGAGTACTCTACGCCTCGTATCCAACTCCTAACTAGAGTGTTGGAATCATAGACGCGGATAGAGATGTTCGAAAAGAACTCTCTAATCAAGGTAGCCGGAGGAGGAGGGTCAGACACATCTAACAAAGGCAACCATCCTCTACGCTCAAAGTTTGCCTTAATGGCAGGATCTAGCTCATCTAGAATGACAGAACGCTCAGCCCAAATCTTCCTCTGAAGATTGAGCTTCTCATAGGTCTCTTGGTTTTTCTCGCTCGGAAACCTCTCTCGGTCAAAGGAAGGGGGGGAAGGAGAACGAGAGGGAATAGTCCTACGAGCTCTAGTCTTCCTAGGCATGGTGCTAAGGAAAGGACAGAGATACAGAGACAAAACCAAAAGAACAAAAACAAACAAAACCAAGGGCAGACTGCAAGTTAGCACAAAAACAATAGAATGAAAAATCTATATGATGCATGAACAATAACAATGTTATGATGCATGAACTAAATGCAGTAAACAAGTTCAAATTAAGTTCAATTTCACAAAATTGTCTCGAACATAGAGTTTCTTAACAAAAACCCTAAAAATTTGAAAACCACTTGAAAAATTTTGCACCAAATTGATGAATTAAGCATTACAAAACACAATACAATGATTATAATGCCTGATTACATCAATACATAAAGCCGATTTCATCAAATTCAACTCAATTTCACAAAAGCCCCAATTCGGATCAAATAGGAACCCTAGAATTTTCAATTTTTTATCAAACACAAAATTGATCAAATTAAACTATTAAGAGCATATCTAGGACGTGTCCCCATAAAAACCCATTGATCAATTTCACAAAATGTGGTCTAAATCATCAACAATCCCAAAAAGAAAAAGTTTCGAAAATCTCCCTTAAATGCATGAAAAAATGCATGAAAACTTGAAAATAAGTTGAAAAGGAAGGGCAAAAGAGTCTTACCGGCTCGAGGAAAGAGATTTCTTGCAAAAAATCCGGAGGAAAACGACAAAAAATTTGAATAGGAGAGCTTGCCAAGTCGGAGAGAGAGAAAAGACTTTGAAAAGTTTTGAAAAAATGTTTGAAAAAGTCAGATTTCTTCTTTAAAAAAAACTTCTCCACGATCTTCGATCGATCGAAAATTACATTCGATCGATCGAATGTGACAGTCATTTTGACACATTCTGGGACACTTTTTAGATCGATCGAAAATCACACTGGATCGATCGAAATGGGCAGAGGCTCACTAAAATTTTGAGAAAAATCACTGTTTTGAAAAATGCAAACCCAATTTTAAAAACACCTCCTCAAAGCATTTGAACAATGAAAACAAAATGCATGAGTATGAAGTGAAATGCTTTTTCAAAAACCCAAATTTTCAAACCCAGTTTCATCAAAAACAAGTTCCAATCATCCTCCATTTAATTTTCTCAAGCAACACATATGTTGTGCACAAATCTCAAGATATTTTCAAACTTGGTTGGTCAGAAATCAAGAAAAATAGTGTCAAACATAGTTTTTGCTTTCTCCTTTTTTTTTTTTTTTTATTTATTAAAAGAGAAAACAAATAAATCCTAGAATGAAATGCATGAATGTAATGCAATGCAAGTCCTAGAACAAAAAGACACAAAAACCAAAGAACAATGGTCACAAAGAATAGAGCAATGAAGCACAAGGACCATGTCAGAAAGACTCAGTTAGTTTGAGTCTTTTGCATCCAAAACTTTTTAGATGCACCATGAGCATTGGAGTTCTTATTCACATTAGAGTGATTCCCAACTCCAAAATTGGAATAAAGGTTTAACGCCTTTACCAATTCACCAATTAGTGCCATAGGATCTTGTGCTTGAGGCACAGGCACTTTTGGTTTCTTCGCTCTCTTATCAGCTTGAAGCTTGAAACAGTTAGGACGAATGTGTCCAGACTTTCCACAGTAATGACAAACCCAAGCAGGTTTGCCATGCATCTTGTCCTTGGATTTGGTAGGCTCCTTAGGTTTAGATTCCCTTAAGTCTACCCTAATCTTCTTAGGTGGTGAAACTTCTACAGGTTTAACAACCTCACTCACAGGGGGTTTAACAGTTTCACTCACGACCTCACTCACAGAAGGTACAGAAGAAGAAGCAAGAACAAAAACAGTGGAATGGGGTGCAGAATCAAAGATGCTTTCAACATAACCTAACCCAGATTTATCAGAAGAAAACTTTTGAACATTCAGCATGTGATCAAGTTTAGAACTAGCAGATCTAGCAACAGATAAATCATGTTCCAAAGTTCTAACTTTATCAAGCAAAAGCATGTTTTCAGATTTAACATTATTCAAAAGCTCATTAGCATCAAACAATTTGACAAGCAAGTTCTTCTTTTCAAGCTCAAGAGCATCAATTTTCTTCAGGCCTAGATCAACTTTCATAGCATCCTTTGCAGCAATTTTGCAAAGTTTGTTGTAGGCCTCTTGAAGATCTGCATCTTCAGAGAGTTCCCCATCAGCAGGGTTCTCCTCAGCAGATATGCTTTCATTGACTACAGCAGTAGCAGTGAAAGCAATGAAGTTTCCATCCTCGTCACAACCGGACTCATCATCAGAAACCTCATTATCATTAAGGGTTACAGCCATAGCTTTACCCTTATTTCTCAAGAAAGTAGGACATTCAGATTTGACATGACCATACCCTTGACAACCAAAACACTGAGGACCCAAAGAATTATTTGAAGATTGACCTACTTGTTCTCTAGGTTTTTCAAAATTATTAACCTTAGTGGGATCATTCTTCCTAAAGTTTCTAGGTTCAACAGTGTTGGTATTCCTTGCCTTCCTATTAGTGTTTCTAAGGAAATTTCTAAAATTCTTGGCAAGGTAAGCTATCTCAGTAGGAGAGAGCTCATCATCAAAACCACCAGCCTCAACATCATCAACAGACTTAAGAGCCATTGATTTGGATTTGGTAGTCTTGGGTAGGTCAGACTCATAGGACTGAAGCGATCCTACAAGCTCATCCACAGGGAAGGAGTCAACATCCTTACTTTCAGTAATGGCTGTCACTTTGGGTCTAAAGTCTTCAGTTAAGGATCTAAGTATCTTCCTAACAATTTTAGGTTGATCATAGACTTCACCCAAATTATAAGCAGAATTAACAATATCATTCAGTTTAGCATAAAACTCATCAAAGGTTTCATCATCAGACATTCTAATGCTTTCAAACCTAGAAGTTAATTGCTGCAATTTGTTTATCTTCACAGCCTTTGTGCCTTCATGCACAGTTTGGAGGATTTTCCAAGCAGTATGAGCAACCTCAACATTAGAGATCCTCTTAAATTCCTCCATTGAAACAGCATTAAAAATGGCATTCATAGCTTTGCTATTAAATGCAGCTGCTTCTTTCTGAGAAGTTTGCCACTCACTCACAGGAGTAGTGGGCTTTTCCCATCCATATTCAACTGAGTTCCAAACTCTCTCATCAATGGATTTCAGGAATGCTTTCATCCTTACTTTCTAGTAAGCATAGTTGTTCCCATCAAAGTGAGGAGGAATAAACAGAGAGTGTCCATGCTCCATGACAACCGGGGTCAAGGATCAGCTCAGAAAAAAAAATCTCAAACAGAAGAGCAACCTGCTCTGATACCACTTGAACGGTTTTGACCCCTTAAACAAACAACCAGATTGCGTAGCCTAGATTAATTAGCCAAGTTGTTACTTAGTCAAATTAAATAATTCTAGGTTAAAACAATCAAATAATCATATCATGCATATAAAACATATAAAGTAGCGGAATAATAAATGAACACAAGATATGATCACCCAGGAAACCACACGGAAAAACCTGGGGAGGATTTTACCCACCGATCCTCAAGGCAAAACGGAATCCACTAAGAAAGAATTGAAGTTCTTACAAAAGGACTTACAAGCTCCCCGCTTGACTTCCTAATGCTACCCACCAGTAAAACTTCCTGACACGACCACGCGCAGGCTCCGAGTCCACGAACTACTTCTTTCTTTGTATTCCTTCAATCAGGTACAAGCTCCCCGCTTGTTTATCTTTAAGCTTCAAAGGCAGCAACCAAGTTGATCATCAAGATGTTGAAGTAATCTCAATCTTGAAAACCCTAAGCTTTGTGTAAAGGAAAGCTCCTCTAGATCTCACAAGAGATTTACACAAAACCGCAATGTATGAGCAACAATACAACTTGTGCAACTCTGAAAACGTGGCTAGGGTTTTGCCTTATATACCTAGGGCAAAAACATAAACCCTAAACATTTTAAAAGAGTTAGGGCTGAGCTGGAATTTCTGCAGAAACGCATCTGGGCCGATTTTCGATCGATCGAGCCAGGCCGAAATGCACCAATGCATCTGCAGTCACTCGATTCCAACTTTACAATATTTTACCAACTTTGAGCAAGCCTAAATTAGACTAAATACATTGTTTTGATCATGGTTTGCCAACATTAAAAATTAGAGTTCTAAATACATAAAATCCTAAGACCTTAGAACCTAACAACATTTTTGGCTATGCCCCTAAGCAAAAGTATCTTATAGGCTCTAGGATTCAATTCATGCTTTATTGCATGGCTAGAATTCGTTTTCTCCCATCTTCATGTTACGTCTTTCAAAATTTAAAGAGTTAGAAGTCAAGACAATTGGTGGAGGTCAAGTGTCAAATCAAAAGGAAAACTAGCATGAATTTATTTGGTTTTGCTACACACAACTCTGTCCACTTGAATTAATTAATATAATGATGATTGTAATTTTTCGTTCGTGCGTTTAAATTTTTTTTTTTTTTTTTGGTCACTTAGTCAAGTTTCTTATTTTGGATTCCTTTTTTTTTATTATTTTATTTATTTAATTGTTTTTTTTTTTTTTTTTTTTTTTGTGGGGATACTCATTTTGGATTCTTGAAGATGCCTACAAAAATGGAAAAATGATGATTTATCTTCTATAGACTCTAGAGTTCAATTCCTGTGGTTTTGCGTGGCGAGAACGATGTCTTTCATCTTCTTGAAGTTAGGTATTCTATATGTGATTTTGGGTTAGTTAGAAGACATAAAGGTCAAGATACCTTGTGGAATGTTAGTAGCATACTCTAGGCACATTTTTAGAAGTTAGTCTATCAATTAAATTTCATGCATTATGAAAGCTCGAAAATGTGTGGAAAACACACGAGCGGTTTAGACCCCCAAATTAAAATTACGGCTTGGTTGATTTTACACTAACTTAATGATAAGTGCGGAATAGTGTAAACACAAGCGTATAGGCAAAACAGCTACTCTAATCCATATTTAAAGCAACAGAGCAGTAAAAATGAAATGAACAAGAGTAGGGAAGAAGGATGCAAACACAGATAACACCGAGACGTGTTATCGAAGAGGAAACCGAAGAACTCGGTGAAAAACCTCTCCGCCGCCCTCCAAGCGGAAATCGATCCACTAGACAATCAGTTGGGATACATGGGTTAGCAAAAGACCCTCCAAGCCTAGTAACCAATGTTACTAAGGTTCTAAACTATGCTCCCCCTAACGCTGTGGAAGCTTTGATCCAGCTCCCTCTCAAAAATTTCTCCCCCTTTTTGATCGGAATGGCCAAAGGGCTAGAACTCTTCAGACTCTGAATCCGAACCTTGCTCCATAGATAAATCTTGTATTTGGGAAGAGAGCACGGTGATCTGTCCTTGAAGGTATGCAAACTGATCTGCAGTGTGCTGTACATGAGAATCTAGCACCGTAGACATCTGATCCATTTTAGCCAGCAAGAGATCAAGTTTGCTCAAGCCTTGTGGTGGAGCAGAAGAAGAAGGCTGTGCAGAAGGCTCTGGAGTCGAGATGAACCTATCAATTTCCTCCTCTGTATCTCCACCCTCATCTTGTTCAACTCGAGGCTATGGGATAGTATGCACACCAGTCTTGGAGCCCTTGATGTGTGCAATGCTCCGAGTCAGTGTATGACCACCAATGGGGTAGTCTCTCTGAACAACTGTGAGGCCACTGGGTAGCTTGATTTTTGCCTTGGCAATCAATCCCATGATCAAGGAGGGGAATGGCATCACAGTCCGGGAATTCTGCTTTGTGATGCTCTTCTTCAAGACATGCATGATGTGGCCACAAATGTCAATTTCCTTATGAGTAAAGAGATCATAAAGGAACCTTGTTCGCGGAGCAGATAGAGTGGTGAGATTGGTGACCGGGTACAGATTGTGAATCATCACATAGCTTAGTGTCCTCATTTCTGGAAAGAATTTGATAGTGTTCATGGATCATTTCTTCGGTTCACCACCAAGGAGTTTAATCATCTCAGCAGTAGAACCAAGTCTGTCCTCATATGCAACTGTGAGTGGCTGTGATGGGGGATGAGTTTCCAATAAGTCTTGGATTATTTCTCTTGTAATCACAAACTCCTTGTGTCTTACCTAGCAGTCAATACGATCTCCGTTGACAGTGGCATTAGAGAAGAACTCCCTGATAATCTCTAAATAAACCACTCCAGACAGGTTTAGCAGCTTGGTCCAAGTTCTTTCCTTGAACACTTCAGGGATGAAAGTGTCCTCAAGAGTTTCTAGTTGAACAACTCTCTCCATGATGATCGTCCTGTCCTTATAGCAGTCATTGTACTTCATATCTGCTTCCGCGGACTTGAAGTTATCAAATTCAGTACGTGCATGCTTAGAAGATTTCTTCTTTGTAGCTGCATGCTTGGTGGGAGACATCTGCACAATTTAACAAAGCAAAAGAAATTGCACAAACACAAACCACAAGACAAAAACTTGATTAGATTCAAGTTAGTTCCAAATCATAGTTAAACTAACTGAAAACATAACATGGTTGACCCTTAATAGCATGCTTAAAAACACAAACCTATAAAGCATAAGCATAATGCATAAACCTAAGAGACAGTGCAAGTGTGTGTGTCTGTGTGCAAGTGCTAATGAGTGTGTGCGGCATGAGATGCATGAGGGGTGCCTAAGTGTGCCTAGGTGTGTGTCAAGAGTGTGCACAATGAGCAAAGTGTATGAAACACACAAGATTGAAGATCAACTAGAACAAAATATGGTAAGACATATGGAAACTCTAAAAATGGAACACACTTGAGACCAATTAAGCATAAGAATGTCACTTGGACATTTTATCAAACACCAAATATGCACAAAGTTGTTCTAAGTATGAGTAATGCATGAACATGGTGAAAACATGCCTAAATACACTTTAAAATGCCACAAGGGACCAACACAGATGCACAAAGATGAAGAGGAACACAACCCTAATAAAAATTTGACAATACTTCACCCAATTATGAAAACCAACCCAAAAATTTGAAAATCCCCAAATATCAATGCCCTAACAAAAAAAAAAAAAAAATCTATATAATCTAAGCAAAAACTTAAAAAGAAATGTTTAAGAAACATACCTTGTGAAGAAAAATGCAAAGAAACTTGTGTGGATTGAAAAGGACTGAATGGAATAGTGATTTGGGTGAGAGAGGTTCAAAGGAGTTTATGCAAGGGAAGAAATTGTGATTTGAAAAATTGTCACATCAGCCCTATAAAACTGAAAACACGCATTTTTCGCGGGTTAGAGAGTAGCGACATAGTCGCGAGATAGTCGCGAAAGTGGCCACTGAAGCACAAATTTTTCGCGAGAAGCTTTAAGTCGCGAAACAGTCGCGAAACTCTCTATCTGATTTTGAAAAATTTCAGTTTTTGCTAAACAGCATTTCGCGAGAAGCTGTTGGTCGCGAGACAGTCACAAAAGTCTCTGAGTGACAGGATGAAAAAATATTTCCCTCAACCCCTTTTCGCGGGAAGCTCTAAGTCGCAAGCTTCTCGCGAAACAGCCCCTGAACCAGTTTTTTGATGAAAAATACACAAAATGCATTTTGACCAAAAATGAAACACAAGAAAGCATAAAATCACTTTAAAAAACATATAAAATTCACAAAAATCTTTTTGGATTTGATCAACAAGTTCATGAGCATATACATCACATTTGGACATATACAATCACACAAATGAGATAGGCATTGATTGAATCAAAGACTTGTGTGTTGTGTGTGAGTATCAAATGTGAAATAGTCCTTAGACCAGAGCGAAGCTTCAATGATCAATTCAATCGAGTCATACACAACTGATACGAAATCAAGTGGACTATCTCCATTATAGAAGTGAGTATATATGACCTCCCACACAATGAAAACATAACAAAGAAGCTTTTCATTTGGCTTCACATAAATCATAATAGATGGTCCTTTTTCATTTTGATAGGACAAAAACATCTCTTTTGAGATTGATGCTTGAAATTTATGATATTTCAATATTGATGATAAGCCTTTGGCCTTTTTGAGCACCATATAAAACACATTAAAAAGAGTCGCTTTCCCTTTTTTCTAGTCAAATACTAGTGTGTGCGACAGGCTTTTGCAGCTCAATATCTCTTTTCATTTGGAGATTTACAGTTGGTGAGCTCTTTTTACAAAAACATAAAAAATAAAGTGGGAAGAGATATAGACACAAGTCTATGCAAGTATCAAGACCAACAAGACTATTGACCAATCATTCATGACAAGCTTGAAGATCTATTTACAACAGTCACACATAGCTTTCAAGATTTCTTCCACATAGAAAAGAGTGCATACAAAACAAGCTGAGATCGTAAATGCACTACGCCATAAGTACGGAAGTACTAGGCCAAACTCACATGAGATATGCACAAAACAAGTGATCAAACTTTTTGAGATTTTTCAATTTTTATGGGTTTTTGAATTTTTTGAAACACACCCAAAACAAAACAAGAAAAGTAAGATCAACAAAAAAAACATGTGCAAACCAGACAAAAGAAAATTAAAATGAAAGCAATGCATGATATGATGCAACAACAAGTGTCCCTAAACATTGAAAGAATTAATGCATGGACATATTATAATGCTTATGCATGAGTACCCCTCTTCACCCACACGTCACGTGCGTTTGGGGTGATATCCTTGACGGATTGGGTATGAGAGTTGGGACTTTCAAACCTTCTGGTAAAACTCTCCAAGCAAGTGGTGAAGGCACCAATCATCTTCATCACGTCCGTCATTCCTGGATCATAGTTTTGACTTCTTGGTTGCTCACCACCCCAAGACATCTTGTCATTTCTTCTTCCTCGTGACTGCGGTGCGCTTGCATTGTTGTCTGCTCTCAGCTTTTGACAGTTTGGTCTAGTATGTCCTCGCAGTCTGCAATAGTGACACACATAATCTGTTCTAGGACCCCGTTGAGGTCTTGAAAGAGATCTTGCTCTGGTTTCGTGTCTGCCTACAGATTGATTTCGGGGCTTATTCACCATCCGTTGCTCAATTACATTCTTCTTCTCAACCTTAACATTCTCAGGGATGGCCTCTTCTACAATCGGCTCTATGGCCTTCACAAATTTTACTTCTTTGGTAGCTTTGACCGATGAGCTACTCCCTTCGGTATATCCCAATCTGGACTTGTCTGAGGAATGTTTTTGGGATGAGATAACATCATCCAACTTTCTGGAGGAAACCCTGTCTACCTTGGCTTGCGCTTGCACCACCTTTTGTTCAAGAAATCTGATCTTTAAGTAAGCTTCTGACAGCTCACCGTTCATCTTTTCTATCTCTCATTTTGCCTCCTTATGTCTGACCAAGAGGCTCCGGTAATCTTCCGCAGCCTTCTTCATTTTTCTGACAGCCGCCTTGGCTACCCTTGCATATTTTCCCGACTTCTCAATGAGTAATGAGTAGTTTTCTTGAAGATTAGCTGTACTCTCTTCCTCTTCCGCATCTGATTCTTCCATAATTCCAATAGACTCTGAATCAGAATGCTCACCAAGTTCCTTCACAAGTGCACCCAAGTCATCCGAGGAGTCTCCATGAGCAATGGTCATGAAGGCGGAGTAGTTTCCCTCACTGTCACAGCTCTCTTCCAAGTCAGAATCAGAAGAGTTAGAATCACTGAGCATTGTAGCATAAGCCTTCCCTTTTCCCCTTAGAAAATTCGGACACTCCTTCTTTAGATGTCCATGGCCATTGCACTCATAGCACACAATGTCTGAAGAGGGTTGAAAATCCTTCCCTTCTTTTCTCTTAAACTCTTTCTTATCACCTCTTGAAGGAGAGAACTTTCCACTATTGAACGGTTTCCCACTATTCTTCATTTTCAGAAGTTTGCGGAAGTTCTTTGCAAGATATGCTACTTCCTTCTCCACTCCATCTTCTTCGGAGGAATCATTTGTTCTTTCGGTGATGGTTTTAAGAGCAAGCAATTTGCTCGTCTTATGGGAAGGCAGTCCTAGCTCATACGTTTGGAGAGACCCGATCAACTCTTGAATTTTAATCTTATCCAAGTCTTTGCTTTCTTCTATGGCTGTAACCTTTGCTTTAAAACTTTCAGGCAGGGACCTCAATATTTTTCTCACCACCTTAGTGTCTTCAATCTTCTCCCCAAGATTGAGTTTAGCAATGACAATTTCATTGAGCTTCCCATAGAATGAATCAAATGGTTCATCATCACTCATCTTGAGTTCTTCAAATTTGGTGGTAAGCATCTGAAGCTTCGTGTCCTTAACTTTCTTTGTACCCTCATAAGTAGTCTCCAAAATCTCCCAAGCTTCCTTGGCTACTGTCATATGAGAAATCCTGTGGAATTCATCAGGGGACACACCACAAAAAATAGCATTTAAAGCTTTACTATTTGCGTTGGCTACTGCTAGAGCTGCCTTATCCCAAGTGGACTTTGGAGCCTCCGGCTTAGTCCAACCTATCTCAACCGCATCCCAAATGGTATCATCGATAGAGCATAAGAATGCTCTCATTCTAACTTTCCAGAATGCATAATTATTCCTGAAAGCTCGAAAATGTGTCGAAAACACACGAGCGGTTTAGACCCCCAAATTAAAATTACGGCTTGGTTGATTTTACACTAACTTAATGATAAGTGCGGAATAGTGTAAACACAAGCGTAAACTGAGCCTCACTACGTGCTCTGTGGCATTATGATTTTGTACCCATGATTGCTTATGTAAGCTTTAGGGTTTGTTTCATGCATGTTTGTAGGTCTTTGTGGTTTGTGCCATGCATTTGCAATACCTTGCCTATGCAACCTTCATGCATGTTTACTTGTTGTTCAATGTCATGCATTTTACCTCAAGTACATCACTCTTGTGCCCATGTAGGATTGTTCTTAGATGCATACACGTTCTATGCATTGGTTGAGTGATGAACACTCTTGTGCCCTAGTAGGATTGTTCCTAGATGCAAATACTTCGTGTATTTCGCATTGGTTGAGTGTTGGAATTGCAAGTGACTCTCTTTAATTGAGCTTATCATCTTGCATATCCGGATGTTCATTCCATGTGTGAATGAGCATAGTAATTGCTTTTGTATAAGTGATTACTTGGTTGATCGTGCCATGATCTAGTGTTTCTATTTCGTTTTGCTCGATCATGTTATTATTGCTCCATATGCTTTTCAAGTTTTCTGCATACAATGATGTTATTGTGTTGTTGTGTTTCAGGAGTTACTTGTTCATATGTTTCAAGAGCTTATCAGAATCTAGAATTAGGTGTGAGTGAGTTTTGCCTTTGTTCCCAAACTCACGGTTAAGTCTAGAGTCTGTTTTAGGGTTTTGTCACGGAATAGCCAAAGGGGGAGATTGTAAAGTTGTAATTTACAACTATGTTTTGTTGGCTTTTATTCCGTGCCAAATTTGATTGTAATTGTGTTCAATCGTTTAAACCCTGTATTTGTTGTGGGATTTGTTGTAAGGGTTGTGTGATAGAGAGAGTGTTTGAAGACTCCAGCATTTGAAGAACTGAAGGATTCTCGCGGGTATCTCGCGACCTAGCATCCCGCGAAGTGAGCCATGTGCCAGGCACATGCTGGAATGCGAAGAGTCAGGCCAGGTGGAGACAGTTGTGTCTCGCGAGTATCTCGCGGGTAAGGCCTTCCCGCGAGACACCCGCGAGACTAGCTGTTCTGCCAGCCTGTACTTTTTGAGTCACACCTTTTGCACCTCTCCTATATATACCATCATTACCCACAATTGTTGAGGAATGCTTCAGAGAGAAAACCCTAGCCAAACACATTGGTAATTAGAGATTGTCTTCCCCACCTTTCTCTATACATTTGCTTGTGGTATTTCCTCAACCCTTCCCTCTCCATTATCCATATCTTTGAGAGGTTGATAGCCCAAACACTTACCACACCTTGTGAGTGCTGTGTGACGTTTTGGTGCTGCTGGGAAGCATTGGAAGAAGCCTTGAATGGCAGATGCAACATGGAGCTTGTTGCGGGATCCGGATAACTAGGACAAGACACGGTTCCGAGAAGCCTTGTTGGAGTAGGAGCTTGGAGGGCTTAGGTACAGCGGGTAGACTAGGCTTGGAGGGTCTTTTGCTAACCCATGTATCCCAACTGATTGTCTAGTGGATCGATTTCCGCTTGGAGGGCGGCGGAGAGGTTTTTCGCCGAGTTCTTCGGTTTCCTCTTCGAGAACACGTCTCGGTGTTTTCTGTGTTTGCATCCTTCTTCCCTACTCTTGTTTAATTCCATTATACTGCTGTGTTGCTTAGTTTATGGATTAGAGTAGCTTACTTGTTCATCCGCTCGCTTTTACACTATTCCGCACTTTGTATTAAAGTTGTGTAAAATCTATTGAGCCGTAATTTTAATTTGGGGGTCTAAACAGCTCTTGTGTTTTTCAACACATTTTCGAGTTTTCAATTGGTATCTGAGCAGGTACACTTATTGTGGTTTAAATACCTAAGTGTGTTCCTTGACCCTTGTTGAGATGGATCGGTCTCAATCGCTCAATGTTCCACCATTTTTTGATGGAAATAATTATGCATTCTGGAAAGTTAGAATGAGAGCATTTCTATGCTCTATCGATGATACCGTTTGGGATGCGGTTGAGATAGGTTGGACTAAGCCGGTGACTCCTAAGTCCACTTGGGATAAGGCTGCTCTAGCAGCGGCCAATGCTAATAGTAAGGCCTTAAATGCTATTTTTTGTGGTGTGTCCCCTGATGAATTCCACAGGATTTCTCATATGACAGTAGCCAAGGAAGCATGGGAGATTTTGGAGACTACCTATGAGGGTACAAAGAAAGTTAAGGACACGAAGCTTCAGATGCTTACCACCAAATTTGAAGAACTCAAGATGGGTGATGATGAACCATTTGATTCATTCTATGGGAAGCTCAATGAAATTGTCATTGCTAAACTCAATCTTGGGGAGAAGATTGAAGACACCAAGGTGGTGAGAAAAATTTTGAGGTCCCTACCTGAAAGTTTTAGAGCAAAGGTTACAGCCATAGAAGAAACCAAAGACTTGGATGAGATTAAGATTCAAGAGTTGATAGGGTCTCTCCAAACGTATGAGCTGGGACTGCCTTCCCATAAGACAAGCAAATCGCTTGCTCTTAAGACCATCACCGAAAGGATAAATGATTCCTCCGAAGAAGATGGAGTGGAGAAGGAAGTAGCATATCTTGCCAAGAACTTCCGCAAATTCTTGAAAATGAAAAATAGTGGGAAACCGTTCAATGGAGGAAAGTTCTCTTCATCAAGAGGTGATAAGAAAGAGTTTAATAGAAAAGAAGGGAAGGACTCTCAACCTTCTTCAGATATTGTATGCTATGAGTGCAATGGGCATGGACATTTAAAGAAGGAGTGTCCGAATTTTCTGAGGGGAAAAGGGAAGGCTTATGCTACAACACTCAGTGATTCTGACTCTTCTGATTCTGACTCGGAAGAGAGCTGTGACGGTGAGGGAAACTACTCCGCCTTCATGACCATTGATCATGTAGATTCTTCGGATGACTTGGAAGCACTTGTGAAGGAACTTGGTGAGCATTCTGATTCAGAGTCCGTTGGAATTGTAGATGAATCAGATGAGGAAAAGGATGAAAGTACAGCTAATCTTCAAGAAAACTACTCATTACTCCTTGAGAAGTCGGGAGAATATGCAAGGGTAGCCAAGGCGGCTGTCAGAAAAATGAAGAAGGCAGAGGAAGATTACCGGAGCCTTATGGTCAGACATAGGGAGGCACAATGTGAGATAGAAAAGATGAATGGTGAGCTGTCGGAAGCTTACTTAAAAATCAGATTTCTTGAACAAGAGGTGGTTCAAGCGCAAGCCAAGATAGATAGGGTCTCCTCCAGAAAGTTGAATGATGTTATCTCATCCCAAAAACAATTCTCAGACAAGTCCGGATTGGGATATACCGGAGTGAGTAGCTCATCAGTCAAAGCTACCAAAGAAGTAAAATTTGTAAAGGCCGTAGAGCAAATTGTAGAGGAGGCCGTTCCTGAGAATGGTAAAGTTGAAAAGAAGAATGTAATTGAGCAACAGATGGTGAATAAGCCCCGAAATCAATCTGTAGGAAGACATGAAAACAGAGCAAGATCTCGTTCAAGACCTCAACGGGGTCCTAGAACAGATTATGTGTGTCACTATTGCGGACTGCGAGGACATACCAGACCAAACTGCCAAAAGCTGAGAGCAGACCACAATGCAAGCGCGCCGCGGTCACGAGGAAGAAGGATTGACAATAGAGCTTGGGGTGGTGAGAACTCAAGAAGTCAAAATCATGATCCCGAAGTGACAGACGTGATGAAGATGATTGGTGCCTTCACCACTTGCCTGGAGAGTTTTTCAAGGAGGTTTGAAAGTCCCAACTCTCGTACCCAATCCGTCAAGGATATCACCCCAAACGCACGTGACGTGTGGGTGAAAAGGGGTACTCATGCATAAGCATGATAATATGTCCATGCATCAATACTTTCCATGTGTAGGGACATTTGTTGTTGCATCCTTTCATGCATTGTTTTATTTTGAATTTTCCTGTTTTGGTTTAAACCTATTTGTGTTGATCTTGCTTTTCTTGTTCTGATTTGGGTGTGTTTCAAAAAATTCAAAAACCCATAAAAATTAAAAAAAATCTAAAAAGTTTGATCACTTGTTGTGTGCATATCTCATGTGAGTTTGGCCTAGTACCTTCGTACTTATGGCATAGTGCATTTACGATCTTCGCTTGTTCGTATGCACTCTTTTCTGTGTGGAAGAAACCCTGAAAACTATGTGTGACTGTTGTAAATAGATCTTCAAGCCTGTCATGAATGATTGGTCAATAGTCTTGTCGGTCTTGATACTTGCATAGACTTGTGTCTATATCTCTTCCCACTTTATTTTTACGTTTTTGCAAAAAGAGCTCTCAAAGTGTAAATCTCCAAATGAAAAGAGATATTGAGCTGCAAAAGCCTGTCGCACACACTAGTATTTGACTAGGAAAAAGGGAAAGCGACTCTTTTTAAAGTAAAAGTTATGGTGCTCAAAAAGCCAAAGGCTTCTCATCAATGTTGAAATATCATAAATTTCAAGCACCTTCCTCAAAAATGAGATGTTTTGTCCAATCAAAATGAAATTGGACCAATTGTTATGAGTTATAAGAAGCCAAATGAAAAGCTTCTATGTTATGTTTTCAATGTGTGGGAGGTCATATATACTCATTTCTATAATGGAGATAGTCCACATGATTTCGTATCAGTTGTGTATGACTCGCGTGAATTGATCATTGAAGCTTCGCTCTGGTCTAAGGACTATTTCACATTTGATACTCACACACAACACACAAGTTTTTGATTCAATCAATGCCTATCTCATTTGTGTGATTGTATATGTCCAAATGGGATGTGATTGCCCATGAACTTGTTGATCAAATCCAAAAAGATTTTTGTGAGTTTTATTAGTTTTTGAAAGTGATTTTATCCTTTCTTGTGTTTCTTTTTGGTCAAAATGTTTTTGTGTGTTTTTCATCAAAAACTGGTTCAGGGGTTATTTCGCGAGAAGCTTGCGACTAAGCTGCTTCCCGCGAAAAGATTTGAGGGAAAATTTTTTCATCATCCTGTCACACAGAGAATTTCGCGACTGTCTCGCGACCAACAGCTTCTCGCGAAATGCTGTTTGGCAAAAACTGGAATTTTTCCAAAATCAGACAGAGAATCTCGCGACTGTTTCGCGACTTAGAGCTTCTCGGGAAAATTTTTTGCTTCAGTGGCACTTCTCGTGACTGTCTCGCCCCTATCTAACCTGCGAAAAACACGTGTTTTCAGTTTTTAAAGGGGCTGATGTGACAGTTTTTCAAAAACTCAAAAACTCCCTCCCTCATTTTCTTCGAACCTCTCTCAACCCAAAACACTATTCCATCAAACCCCTTTCCAAATCAAGTCTTTTTCTGCATTTTCTTCTTCAAGGTATGTTTGTTTACCATTTCTTTTTAAATTGTTACTTAAATTATGCAGTATTTGTGGTTAGGGCTTTCAAAATTGGGAATTTTCGAAACTTTGATTGGTTTTCAAAATTGGGTGAAGTTTTTGTTAAATTTTTGATTGGGTTTTGTTCCTTTTGATCTTGATGCATCTGTGTTGGCCCCTTGTGGCATTTTATCATGTATTTAGGCATAATTTTTCCATGTTCATGCATTGCTCATACATGAAGTGCTCTTATGCATATTAGGTGTTTGTTTTAATGTCTAAATGATAATGTTGTGCCTAATTGGTCTCAAGTGAGTCCCAATTTCAATGTATTCATGAGTCTTACCATGGTTTGATCTTGAATTGATTGTTGCTCTTGTGAAGATTGCATTTTGAATATGTTACATTTACTTGGCTCACAACTAAACACCTAGGCACACCCTCATGCATCCCTTGTTGCACACACTTGCATACACACAAACACACACACTTGCACAGTTATTTAAATTCATGCATAGGGTCTTGTTTCCATGCATTCTTATTTTTGATTTAGTGCTGTATATGTTGTAGCATGTTTGTGTGAATTGGTCATGCTCTGTTTTTTTTTAACATACTCTGTTTTGGGATTATTTCAATAGGTGCAACCTAACTTGAATCTAATCAAGTCATTGCTCTTATAATTTGTGCACTTGTGCTATGTGTGTTGTGTCCACTTGTGCAGATGTCTCCCACCAAGCATGCTGCCTCAAAGAAGAAGGGTCCTAAGCGTGCTCGTACTGAATCCGATCACTTCAAATCCGCGGAAGCAGATATGAAGTACAATGATTGCTACAAGAAAGCAACCATTATCATGGAAAGGGTGGTCCAATTGGAGGAACTTGAGCATACATGCATTCCAGATGCATTCAAAGAAAGAACTTAGACAAAATTGTTGAACCCAATTGGAACCGTGTACTCAGAAATAATCAGAGAGTTCTTCTCCAATGCTGCTGTAGAAGATGACAAGATAATCTGCTGGGTGAGGCACGAAGAATTTCAGATCACAAGGGACAGTATTCAAGACCTTCTGGAGATACGTCCTACCTCACAGCCGATGACGGTTCAGTATGATGAGAGATTGGGGTCTATCACGGAGATGATATCCACTCTTGGTGGGGTTCCAAAGAAATCCTCAATGGATACTCTTAAGTTCTCTCCAGAAATGAGGACTTTGAGCTACGTTATGATCCATAACCTGTACCCGGTCACCAACCTCACCACCTTATCAGCTCCAAGGACGAGATTTCTCTACGATCTCTTCACTCACAAGGAAATAGATATCTGCAGTCACATTTTCCATATCCTGAAAAAGAGCATCACAAAGCAAAATTCACGAACCATAATGCCTTTTCCCTCACTGATCATGGGGTTCGTTGCCAAGACAAAGCTGAAGTTCCCTAGTGGTCTTACGGTGGTTCAGAGGGATTACCCCATTAGTGCAAATACTCTGACTCGGAGCACTGCACATATTAAAGGACCCAAGACTGGTGCCCATCTCATTCCACCGCCTCGGGTTGTGCCTCAAGATGCACCAGATGAGGGTGGGGATACAGAAGAGGAGATTGACAGGTTCACTTCTGACCCAGGGACTGCACAGCCATCGTCTTCTGCTCCAGCACAAACACCAGGTCTCAGCAAGCTTGATCAGATCCTAGCTAAGATGGATCACATGTCCACAGTGCTTGACACTCATGTACAGCACACAGCGGATCAGTTTGCCTACCTCCAGGAGCAGATAACCACATTATCAGCCCAGATTCAGAGCTTATCTCCTACACATGGTTCAGACTCCGAATCCGACCAGATCTAGTCCTTTGGCCATTCCGGTCAAAAAGGGGGAGAAAATTTTGAGGGGGAGCTGCTGAACAAGAGCTTGCACAGCCTTAGGGGGAGCATGAAGCATAGCCTAGACACATAACTATAGTTGATATTGGTTATTGGTTTTACAGACGGGTTTATACAGTTTCTTTTAGTTTTCTTTCGGTTTATGATTACTGTCCTAATTTTTTTGGTTTATAGTTCTGACACTTATGCTTTAACCTCAGTATTAATTTCAGTATATTTTCAGAACTGTGTGTTTAATTTTCTATGCTTTGTGGCATATATGCTATGTGGCACTTTTATGTTTGTACCCATGTTGCTTATGTAAGCTTTAAGGGTTTGTTTCATGCATTGTTTTGTAGGTCTTTGTGGTTTGTGCCATGCATTTGCAATACCTTGCCTATGCAACCTTCATGCATGTTTGCTTGTGGTTCAATGTCATGCATTTTTACTTCAAGTACATCATTCTTGTGCCCATGTAGGATTGTTCCTAGATGCATACACGTTCTATGCATTGGTTGAGTGATGAACACTCTTGTGCCCTAGTAGGATTGTTCCTAGATGCAAATACTTCGTGTATTTCGCATTGGTTGAGTGTTGGAATTGCAAGTGACTCTCTTTAATTGAGCTTATCATCTTGCATATCCGGATGTTCATTCCATGTGTGAATGAGCATAGTAATTGCTTTTGTATAAGTGATTACTTGGTTGATCGTGCCATGATCTAGTGTTTCTATTTCGTTTTGCTCGATCATGTTATTATTGCTCCATATGCTTTTCAAGTTTTCTGCATACAATGATGTTATTGTGTTGTTGTGTTTCAGGAGTTACTTGTTCATATGTTTCAAGAGCTTATCAGAATCTAGAATTAGGTGTGAGTGAGTTTTGCCTTTGTTCCCAAACTCACGGTTAAGTCTAGAGTCTGTTTTAGGGTTTTGTCACGGAATAGCCAAAGGGGGAGATTGTAAAGTTGTAATTTACAACTATGTTTTGTTGGCTTTTATTCCGTGCCAAATTTGATTGTAATTGTGTTCAATCGTTTAAACCCTGTATTTGTTGTGAGATTTGTTGTAAGGGTTGTGTGATAGAGAGAGTGTTTGAAGACTCCAGCATTTGAAGAACTGAAGGATTCTCGCAGGTATCTCGCGACCTAGCATCCCGCGAAGTGAGCCATGTGCCAGGCACATGCTGGAATGCGAAGAGTCAGGCCAGGTGGAGACAGTTGTGTCTCGCGAGTATCTCGCGGGTAAGGCCTTCCCGCGAGACACCCGCGAGACTAGCTGTTCTGCCAGCCTGTACTTTTTGAGTCACACCTTTTGCACCTCTCCTATATATACCATCATTACCCACAATTGTTGAGGAATGCTTCAGAGAGAAAACCCTAGCCAAACACATTGGTAATTAGAGATTGTCTTCCCCACCTTTCTCTATACATTTGCTTGTGGTATTTCCTCAACCCTTCCCTCTCCATTATCCATATCTTTGAGAGGTTGATAGCCCAAACACTTACCACACCTTGTGAGTGCTGTGTGACGTTTTGGTGCTGCTGGGAAGCATTGGAAGAAGCCTTGAATGGCAGATGCAACATGGAGCTTGTTGCGGGATCCGGATAACTAGGACAAGACACGGTTCCGAGAAGCCTTGTTGGAGTAGGAGCTTGGAGGGCTTAGGTACAGCGGGTAGACTAGGCTTGGAGGGTCTTTTGCTAACCCATGTATCCCAACTGATTGTCTAGTGGATCGATTTCCGCTTGGAGGGCGGCGGAGAGGTTTTTCGCCGAGTTCTTCGGTTTCCTCTTCGAGAACACGTCTCGGTGTTTTCTGTGTTTGCATCCTTATTCCCTACTCTTGTTTAATTCCATTATACTGCTGTGTTGCTTAGTTTATGGATTAGAGTAGCTTACTTGTTCATCCGCTCGCTTTTACACTATTCCGCACTTTGTATTAAAGTTGTGTAAAATCTATTGAGCCGTAATTTTAATTTGGGGGTCTAAACAGCTCTTGTGTTTTTCAACACATTTTCGAGCTTTCACACTTGAAAGCTCGAAAATCGTGTTGAAAACACACGAGCGGTTTAGACCCCCAAATTAAAATTACGGCTTGGTTGATTTTACACTAACTTAATAATAAGTGCGGAATAGTGTAAACACAAGCGTATGAGCACAACAACTACTCTAATCCATATTTAAAGCAACACAGCAGTAAAAATGAAATAAACAAGAGTAGGGAAGAAGGGTGCAAACACAGAAAACACCGAGACGTGTTCTCGAAGAGGAAACCGAAGAACTCGGCGAAAAACCTCTCCGCCGCCCTCCAAGCAGAAATCGATCCACTAGACAATCAGTTGGGATACATGGGTTAGCAAAAGACCCTCCAAGCCTAGTCTACCCGCTGTACCTAAGCCCTCCAAGCTCCTACTCCAACAAGGCTTCTCGGAACCGTGTCTTGTCTAGCTCTCCGGATCTCGCAACAAGCTCCATGTTGCATTTGCTATCCTTGGCTTCTTCCAATGCTTCCCAATAGCTCCAAAACACTCTCTACACTCTGAATGTGTGTGGGTTGTGTTTGGGTACAAATCTCCTCTCAAGGTATGATAATGGGAGAGGGATGGAGAAGAGGCTATAATGATTTCTCACTAAGGAGGAGTAGCTCTCTCTCAAAAGATGGGTGGGTGAGTTGTAGAAAACCTATCTAGGGTTTTTCTCTCTGAATAGCCACACCAACATATGTTGGTAATGAGGGTATATATATAGAGTGGGTGAAGGGTAAGAAGGTCACTCATAAAAATCCTCCAGGCAGAAAGTTTCGCGACTGTCTCGCGGGAAGGCCTTACCAGCGAGACACTCGCGAAAATGACAGCCTGGCATGACTCTTCAGCTTCCAGCACATGCAAGGCACATGCACCATTTCGCGGGATGCGTAGTAGCGAGATACCCGCGAAAACTCTTCAGTCTTCAATTTCTTGAATCTTCACACTCTCTCTCTCTCTCACACACAACCCTTACAATAAATCCCACAATAAATACAGGGTATAAACGATTGAAAATAATTACAATCAAGTTTGGCACGGAATAAAAGCCAACAAAAACACAGTTGTAAATTACAACTTTACAATCTCCCCCTTTGGCTATTCCGTGACAAAACCCTATAACAGACTCTAGACTTAAACGTGAGTTTGGGAACAAAGGCAAAACTCACTCACACCTAAAGCTAGATTCTGAAGTGCTCTTGAAACATATGTACACGTAACTCCTGAAACACAATAACACAATAACATCATTGTATGCAGAAAACTTGAAAAGCATATGGAGCAATAATAGCATGATCGAGCTAAATGAAATAGAAACACTAGATCATGGCAAGATCAAACAAGTAATCACTATACAGAAGCAATTACTATGCTCATTCACACAGGGAATGAACATCCGGATTTGCAAGATGATAAGCTCATTTGAAAAGAATCACTTGCAACTCCAACACTCAACCAATGCGAAATACACGAAGTATTTGCATCTAGGAACAATCCTACAAGGGCACAAGAGTGTTCATCACTCAACCAATGCATAGAACGTGTATGCATCTAGGAACAATCCTACATGGGCACAAGAGTGTTCATCACTCAACCAATGCATATAACGTGTATGCATCTAGGAACAATCCTACAAGGGCACAAGAGAGATGTACTTGAAGTAAAATGCATGACATTGAACAACAAGCAAACATGCATGAAGGTTGCATAGGCAAGGTATTGCAAATGCATGGCACAAACCACAAAGACCTACAAACTATGCATGAAACAAACCCTAAAAGCTTACAAAAGCAACATGGGTACAAAATATAAAGTACTTCCCTATCATATCACTCCCCCTATCATGAATCATAGGAGTTGTGATGAACTTGGAACATATATACCTGTAACCTGAAACACTTGCACAAAACACATTAGACCCTCAGGGTAAAGCAAGTAATAAACGGACAAGTATAATGTAACAAGTAAATTGCGATCAAGTAATCAAGATGTGAAACATGTGAGCAACTTGATCAAACACCAAAACAGTCATATGGAAATGACTACAATGATCATATAGCAAAGAAAGTGATCATCCGAACATGCAACCAATAAAGTATAATAGCATAAGGATAAAAGCATGTCCAACACATAAACACAATGCAATGAGAGCAACAAAGCATATCAAAGCATCATAAAGCAACGAGAAAACAAGCATGAAGTAAATCAAGGTTTTCTCAAAAAGAATGTCTTCTCCCCCTTGGCATATGCATCTCCCCTATGGCTTTCTCCCCCTACGAATGTGCACAAAGTAGAATTTCTCCCCCTAAGAGTGTGCACATGAGTCATATAGAAATGACGATACTTTCCCCCTTTTTGTCACGAATAGACAATTAATCAAGAGGAAGGAAGGAAAGAAAAGAAGATATGAAGATGATGCATGAGGAGTGCAAGATGAATGAGAAAATGAAGCTCAAACATAATACAAACATTAAAAAAATGCTACAAAGCATAAAGAGCGTAACATGCTAAGGATGATGGAACATGATATGGATCTAGGCATGACATGGACACAAGAACATGTTATATGTGCTAAAATGTCTAAAAAGACTTAACTAGCATGAGTGAATGCAAAAACATGTCAAGTGTTAGAGTGTGTGCAGCAAAATGCAACTAGTGTGCATGTGTGATGCATGACTAATGCATGAGCAAGGCACTCAAGGGGCAAAGTGTACAAAACACACCACCAATGATCAAAACATGATAAACATGAATAATTATGGTGATCCCCAAAGTTTGGAACTCATCGGAGTCCAAAACAACGAGAAAATGTCATTTGGGCATTTTATCAAACACTTAGAGTGCACACACTACACATGTATGATGAACAATGCAAGAACATATGAAAAACTTGCCTAAATACATGTTATTATTGCCACAAGGGGCCAACAACCAAACCAAATCATCATTTAAAATAAAGCCCAATCAAAAAGATTGACAGAAAATAAGTTTTCCAACTCCCATTTGAGAAAATCCCAACTATGAACATAGAACCTCCAAAAATGTAATCTAAGGCACAAAATCAATGAAAAGAGTTAAAGATTACCTTAGAGATGTTTATGGAATGTAAAACACTTGAAATTAGTTGGGTTTAGATGTTAAAACCTTAAAACAGGGGTTTGGGAGAATATGGGAGAAGTTTAAAACAAAAGACCCACGAAAAGCCCTTTAAAAAGCTGATCTGGAAATTTTCGCGGGAAGCTGACTCGCGAAAGTACTCGCGAAATTTTCGCGGGTAAGCCTTACTCGCGAGACACTCGCGAAACTCTCTGTCCAAAGCTGAAAAAGCTTTAAAATTGGACCATTTAACTCCCAGTTGAGCCCATACATGAAATAGGACACAAAAACACCCAGAAAACATGTTTTTCACACAAAAACACTCTAAAAACTTTGAAAAACATGGGTGATACAAATCACTTCCAAAAGCAAACAAAAAGAACAAAAATCTTTTTGGTTTGAACCACATATGGTTGAGCACACACACATCACATTTGAGCATGTACAAACACACAAATGAAATAGGCATTCATTGAACATTAAACTTGTGTGTTGTGTGTGGGAATCAAGTGTAAAATAGTCCTTAGACCAGAGTGAAGCTTCAATGATCAATTCAAACGAGTCATACACAGCTGATACGAAATCAAGTGGACTATCTCCATTATAGACATGAGTATATATGACCTCCCACACATTGAGTACATAACTTAGAAGCTTTTCATTTGGCTTCTACATAAAGCATAACAATTGGTCCATTTTCTTTTGTATGGACAAAACATCTCATTTTGAGATAGGTGCTTGAAATTTATGATATTTCAACATTGATGATTAGCCTTTGGCTTTTTGAGCACCATAAAATTTACATTAAAAGAGTCGCTTTCCCTTTTTCCTAGTCAAATACTAGTATGTGCGACAGGCTTTTGCAGCTCAATATCTCTTTTCATTTTGAGATTTACATTTAGTGAGCTCTTTTTGCAAAAACATAAAAATAAAGTGGGAAGAGATATAGACACAAGTCTATGCAAGTATTAAGACCAACAAGACTATTGACCAATCATTCATGACAAGCTTGAAGATTTATTTACAACAGTCACACATAGTTTTCAAGATTTCTTCCACATAGAAATAGGTGCATACATAACAAGCCGAGCTCGTAAATGCACTACGCCATAAGTACGAATGTACTAGGCCAAACTCACATGTGAAATGTGCTTAAACATATACAATCAAACTTTTTGAATTTTTCACTTTTTATGTGGTTTTGGATTTTTTACTCACACAAAGCTAAAACAAAAAAGTAAGATCAAAACAAAAACAATGCATACAAATAAATGCAAAGCGCACAAATGCATGAAGATATGACATTCAATGCATGAAGGGTCCTACAAAGATCGAAAGAATTAGATCAGGACCAAAAGAGCAAAAGCTCAACCATAGGAACCCTTCCTCATCCAAACAGAATGATTGTTTGGAATGAGTGTCTCAAGAGAAGTGAGACGAGGGTTGGAAGAATGAGAACCGGAGATGCACATAGTCAAGGAGTTAAGAGCATCAAACACTTTCTTTAACAACATGCTATTTTTACTCAAATCCGGTTTATCATTTTTAGCACAACTTCCAAGAAGCTCAAGTTTCTCTTTTCTTTTGATTCTTTTAAAAGCTTGAAACTTAGAGCAATGAGGTCTAAGATGACCAAGGGCACCACAATGGTGACAAACAATGTGTTTAGGTCCATTAGGCTTTTTGGGAATGGATCTAACAACTTGGTTTTGTTCTCTCTTCAACTTAGAACATTGAGGCCTTATATGACCAATCACACCGCAATGGTGGCAAGTTGGAACAAACTTAGATCCATCCAAAGCCTTAGGTTGAGACCTAAACAGAGGCTGTGGCTTAAGAGCCTTTCTCTCCACTTTTTGATTTCTTTTGTGTGGAGGAATGTACACCGATTTGTCCTTTGAGATAGAACAAACAATAGGCACAAAATCGGGTACCACAACATGATTGCAACAAATAGTTTCCTCCCTTTTAACAGTAGGTTCAGCAATCAAACACTTGGCATGCATCTTAAGAGATTCATTTTCACATTTAAGATCATCAACAAGTTTGTTAGACAAAGCAAGTTTAGCATCCAAGTCCATATTCAAACATTCAAACTCTTTCAGCTTTTCAAGAGAAATTTTATCAAGTTTTTTATATTTCTCAACCAATTTGTTGGATTCATTGAGCTTAGCAATCAAATCATCCTTTTCACAAAATAACTTGCTCAAATCCTTATGAAACTTCTTAGCATTTTTCTTCAAGAGTTTAATGTTAGGAATATCAACAACACCCAAGGATTCAATTAACATGTCATCAGAATTATGAGGATTAACACTCATAGAAGCATTTTCACAAACACATGGCATGTTACAATCAACAACATCCATAGAAGCATACAAAGCATTGTCCATGGCAAAACACACAAGGGGTCAAGGATCACACTTAGGTAATGAAACCAAATCAAGTGTACCCGCTCTGATACCAATTGAAAGCTCGAAAATCGTGTTGAAAACACACGAGCGGTTTAGACCCCCAAATTAAAATTACGGCTTGGTTGATTTTACACTAACTTAATGATAAGTGCGGAATAGTGTAAACACAAGCGTATGAGCACAACAACTACTCTAATCCATATTTAAAGCAACACAGCAGTAAAAATGAAATAAACAAGAGTAGGGAAGAAGGGTGCAAACACAGAAAACACCGAGACGTGTTCTCGAAGAGGAAACCGAAGAACTCGGCGAAAAACCTCTCCGCCGCCCTCCAAGCGGAAATCGATCCACTAGACAATCAGTTGGGATACATGGGTTAGCAAAAGACCCTCCAAGCCTAGTCTACCCGCTGTACCTAAGCCCTCCAAGCTCCTACTCCAACAAGGCTTCTCGGAACCGTGTCTTGTCTAGCTCTCCGGATCTCGCAACAAGCTCCATGTTGCATTTGCTATCCTTGGCTTCTTCCAATGCTTCCCAATAGCTCCAAAACACTCTCTACACTCTGAATGTGTGTGGGTTGTGTTTGGGTACAAATCTCCTCTCAAGGTATGATAATGGGAGAGGGATGGAGAAGAGGCTATAATGATTTCTCACTAAGGAGGAGTAGCTCTCTCTCAAAAGATGGGTGGGTGAGTTGTAGAAAACCTATCTAGGGTTTTTCTCTCTGAATAGCCACACCAACATATGTGGGTAATGAGGGTATATATATAGAGTGGGTGAAGGGTAAGAAGGTCACTCATAAAAATCCTCCAGGCAGAAAGTTTCGCGACTGTCTCGCGGGAAGGCCTTACCAGCGAGACACTCACGAAAATGACAGCCTGGCATGACTCTTCAGCTTCCAGCACATGCAAGGCACATGCACCATTTCGCGGGATGCGTAGTAGCGAGATACCCGCGAAAACTCTTCAGTCTTCAATTTCTTGAATCTTCACACTCTCTCTCTCTCTCACACACAACCCTTACAATAAATCCCACAATAAATACAGGGTATAAACGATTGAAAATAATTACAATCAAATTTGGCACGGAATAAAAGCCAACAAAAACACAGTTGTAAATTACAACTTTACAACACTCAAGTAGTAGCCTGGACGATCAACAAATGGAGAGCCAAGATCATCTAAAGGGAACTATATATTGTAAGAGACCCTCCATGGAGAGGGGATCGAAGAACTAAGAGAGAATTACTGTGGCAATAAGAACAATACCTGTAACCAACATCAAGAGATATATACAAGAATTGATCTCCTCGGATTGTGCTGAGGATGATTTTCATTAGATACAACCAGTCTAGTTTTACTTTATTGTCATTTGGATCCACTGTAATTGCTACCCAACTCATTAGAACCTAGTTTTCCACTCTCTACAAATTCATTGTATTGAGCTTTTTGGGCCTAGATCCTTTGCAATTTTTGGGCCTAGGACTCAAATCTGATCCTTACAACTATTATATTTGATGTGGAATTTAAAATTATAAAAAAAAAAAAAAAAAAACTCAAAGTACGACATACCTACATACATATCTTGGTGCATTAGCTTAAAAAAATTAAATATTAAACTTTTTGCTAATTAGTTCTTATGCAAAGAATTTTGGGTGACTTTAGACTTTAGTTATATTTTTGTTGAGCTACTTGAAATGAACCCAACTTTTGGACATTTGTGTATTTAACTTTCTTGAAAAGAGCACAAGGATATTGAGTTGAATTGAACTCCTGCCAGTTATTTTATTTTATTTTTTGTAGGCATCTAAGGGCACAAGAATACTGAGTTGAGTCAACTCAGCTAACTATGTGGCGAAAACAAAGACTTTAATTTCCTTTTTTTCTTTTCATTGTAAAATGTTATATTTTTCATTGTAAAATTTTGTATCCCTTTAAAAATTTATCCATTGATTATAAAATAATCTGTGTTAGGTTCAAAGACTTTAGGAACTAAATGTATTAGAACTTCATTTTTTATTATGTTAGCAAACCATGATAAAAACATAGAGTCTAGGTCTTGGCTAGCTCAAAGTGTGTTTATTTGTAAAAGTTGGAATTGATCGAAATCTACAAGGCTCGACTAATCAAAAATTAGACTCGATCGATCGAACCTCGTGCAGATTATTTTTTTAGCAGAATTTCCAACTTAGCCCAACTCGGTTTGACGTGTAGAGTTTTATGTTTTACTCCAAGTATGAAAAGAAAAACCCTAACTACATTTTAGAAGTCTTTGATGTGCTGTGTGTTGAATCTCTTGTGAGATCTAGAGGTGTTTACCTTTGATAGGTATTTAGACCCTTTAAACCACAATTGAATTAACCTAGTTAATTAGCCAAGTTATTACTTAGTCTGAATTTCAGATCTAGGTTAACACAAAACAATCATATCATGCAAAGCAGCGGAAATATAAAGAACACAATGTTATGATGACCTAGGAAACCACACCGGTAAAAACCTGGGGAGGATTTAACCTAGCTATCCTCAAGGTAAACTTGAATCCACTATATGAAAGAATCGAAGTTCATACAATAGGACTTAGACCATTAACATCCTATTGCTACCCACCAGTAAAACTTACTGACACGACCACGTGCAAGCTCCGTATCCACAAACTCCTTCTTTCTTGGATTCTCCAGCAAATACAAGCACCCCCGCTTGTGTATCTTTAAGCTCCTATTGCAGCAACTGAATGATCATCAAGGTCTTGAAGTAATCTCCTACTTGATAACCCTAAGTCTATATGAAGGAAAGCTCCTCAAAGATCTCACAAGAGATTCATACAAACAGCAATATGAGTAACAAGAGCCATCTCTAAAACATGGCTAGGGTTTCCTTTATATACCTAGGATAAAAACATAAAACCCTAAAACGTTTTAAGTGAACTAGGGTTGAGTTGGAATTATGCAGAAAACTCATTCTGCCCAAGGTTCGATTGATCGAGCCTAAGCTTCGATCGATCGAGCTAGGCCGAAATGCATAGTAACTTGTGCATCAACTTGATTCCAACTTTACATAAAATGACACTACTTTGAGCAAGTCTAAACAAGACTAAACAACCTGTTTTGATCATGGTTTGCCAACATTACACATTAAAGTTCTAAATACATAAAATCCTAAGTCTTTAAAACCTAACAAACTCCCCCTTTGGCAATCCGTGACAAAACACAAACTAAAAGCTCAAAGTTTACAAATAAAAGCCCTTTACAAAAATAATGCTCATAACAACAAATCCAATCCTAACTACTATCCATTAGTTGCCAGTGTAGACGGTAGCAAAATTGAATCAACCTATATATTTCCTGAAACATTAAACAAAACGCATAAACGCATGTGTGAAAATAATACAAGTAAACAAAATAAAATCTTGATTTCACAAAACACAAACTAAAGAAATATATCAATGAATAACATCATAAATATAACTTAATAAGCAGTGAAACAAGAAATATATATAACAAAACAAAATAAATGTATCTCCCCCTAACATGAATAACCCATCAACATACATCAAGAGCCAAAAAAAAATGTAGATACAATCTAATCACCACAAGCTCTCCAAGACAATCAAAACTCCCCATATAAACAAAAACTCTACAAGCTACTCAAAATGCTACTCCCCCTTTTTGTGACAGAATGCCAAAGGGCAATCAGAATCCATCATCAAAAGGAGGTGGCGAAGGTGGTCGTCTAAAATGTGCCAGCTCTGCACGCAAAGCATGAACCTCATCGAGCAAGTCCACCAAAATCTATCCATGAGCCGCCTAAACGGTTAAGACATGATCCAACATACATCGAATGTCAGAATCATCCAAAGTAGTCGGTGGAGGAACATCAGCATCAGCAGCAGTAGCACTAGACGCCTCAGCCTGTGCATCACCTGTAGAAATGGAAGGAGGGGGTACAACACCAAAAGGCACAACTCGAGGAGCTCTCATATGAGCAGCCCTCTGCCTAAGGAAGGAAGCACCTATGGGACCAGTAATATGTATGGGCTCAGATGCGGGGAAACCAGTCAAGCCTAAATGTAATAAAATCCTATGTATGAAAATAGCGTAAACAAGAGCGTGACCAACAGCGCTACTCCTATGAATCTCGTTCAAAGAAAGAAGAAACAAATGGGGGAAAGAAATAGATGCACCAAAAACAAGTGCGTACAAAAACACACATCGCTCAAGAGGGATGGTGTGGAGATGAGAAATAGGCCACAAAGAATGACACGCTATCCTAAGAAAAAGATAGGTAGTCTCAAGAAGCTCAGCGGATGTGATCTGAGGATCAGAACCCCGCTGGATAGAAGACTCAGTGATGTATGACATAACGTCATCAAAAGGTGGAGACTCCTTATAAGGATAGTCGGGCTGCCTAACAACCGGAACTCCAAGAGCTTCAGCCACTACCCTAGGGGTAATGGTGAACTCTACACCTCGTATCCAACTCCTAACAAGGGTGTTGGAATCATAGACGTGGCAAGAGAGATTCGAATAGAACTCTCTAATCAGGACAGACGGCGGTGGATGATCTATCTCCAACAAAGACAACCAGCCTTGACTTTCAAAATTTGCCCTAATGGCAAGATCTAACTCATCTAACAACACCTTCCGCTCAGCCCAAAATTTTCTCTTAATGTTCTGCTTCTCATAGGCCTCTCTACATTTGTCACTCCGAAACACCTCACTCCTAGAGGGAGACTCAGAAGAGGTGGAGGGTGTCCTATGAGCTCTAGTTTTCCTATGCATGATGCTAAGGAAAGGACAAAGACACAAACCAGGACCCAAAAAGAACAAAAAGAAAACCAAGGGCAGACTACAAGTTAGCACAAGAAAAAAAATATAGAATAAAGATCTATATGATGCATGAACGGGTAAATGTCATGATGCATGCTCTAATGCAGTGAACATGCAGTGAACTTAGTTCAATTAGTGTTCAAATTCACAAAATTGGCATGAGCATAGAGTTTATAAAAAATTGACCAATTGATCATTACACAAGATACAAAACAGTTTAGAATGATCAATTACATCAATCCAACAAGCCAATTGCATCAATTAAACCTAATTTGAACAAAATCCCCAATTCGGATTAAAACAAGCCCTAGAAATTTCAATTTCTCACAAATCACAGAATTGATCAAATTAAACCATCAAGATCAAGTTTACAACATCCTAGAACAAAAACCCATTGGTCAATTTCAGAAAAGATGGTTTGAAACATCAAAAACCCCAATATGCATAGGTTCGAAAATTTCAAAGAAAAATGCATGAAACTTGAAAATAAAAGAAAAAGAAGGAGCAATAAGGTTTTACCGGCCTTAGAGGACAAAAAACTTGCAAAAGATTCAGAGGAAAACGACAAAAATTTGACATGGAGCCTAGTCCGAATCGGAGAGAGAGAAAGGCTTGAAAAGTTTTTGAAAAGTGATAAAGAACAAGTCAAACTCGGTTTTAAAAAAACTTGATTCACGATTTTCGATTGATAGAAACATTAGGTTCGATCGATTGAAACAGACAGAGGCTCACATCAAATTTCAATCGCAATTTCGATTGACCGAAAAAACATGTTCGATCGATCGAAATTCTGGAAAAATGAAAATTTTGAAAAACAAAGAAATTTTGCACAAAAACACATCAAAGCATTAGATTTTCAAATTAAAATGCATGAGTATGAGATAAAATGCTTTTCAAAAACACAAGTTTTAAACCCAGATTTCCCCTAAGATTTTCAAGCATTCTCTTAAATTTTCAAGCAATAAATATGTTTTGCATAAAACTCAAGGTATTTTCAAACTTGGTTGGTCAGACCAAAAACACACACAATAACATGTATAATGTTTAGCAAGGAGTAACTTGTGTAATGTGTGCAACTAGCAAAAGCTTGAGATACATGTGAGGTGATATGTGAATAGCAATTAAGCACAAAGTTTACAAAATTCATCATATAGAATTTGAAAGAGACTATCACCAAAAGAGTTACATCACATAACTCCCACATCTCCTAGAACATAAGCTTGCAATCATGTAAGTTTCTTGATTTTTACCTCATAATATACACACCAATTTCAATTGTTCAGAAACTTATTAAATAGCCAGGATAATGTACACACCAATTTTATTTATTAGATTCAGCTTTAAGCCCAATAATGTACACACCAATTTTAACATTTAAACCGAGGCTACACCTTATGTTTTTTTTGTGCATGTGCTACATTTTCTCGAGCACAAAATCTTACGATATGCACTAAGGTGTTCATGATTGGCTAGTGAACAATGGTGAGATGGTTATTTATGCCTTTCTCAAAAGGTTCAAGTCTATCAGTCAAAGACATGTGACTTCAAGATCAAGACAAAGTGATCAAAAACCATAAACATCTTTCCCACACAGCATGCACTACAAAACTTCAACTAGTAAAATGCAATGGATAAGCTCATCAAAGCTAAACAAGGTACATAAGACATGTTATATGAAAATAAATTGACCAACCTTGTTTTCAAAACCAAGAAAATAATGCAAAACACAATTTGCTTCCCTTTTTTTTTTTTTTTTTTTATTTAAAAGGAGGAAACAAAAGAAATCCTAGAATGAAATACATGAATGTTATGCAATGCAAATCCTAGAAAAAAAAAATGGTCATAAAGGGTAGAGCAATAAAGCACAAGGACCATGTCAGAAAGACTCAATTAGTTCGAGTCTTTTGCATCCAAAGCCTTTTAGATGCACCATGAGCATTGGAGTTCTTATTCACATTAGAGTGATTTCCAACTCCAGGATTGGAATAAAGGTTGAGAGCCTTTACCAATTCACCAATAAGTGCCATAGGATCTTGTGCTTGAGGCACATGCACTTTTGGTTTGTTTGCTCTCTTAGCAGCTTACAACTTGTAACAGTTAGGACGAATGTGTCCAGACTTCCCACAAAAATGACAAACCCAAGCAGGCTTACCATACATCTTGTCCTTAGAAAGGGTAGGCTCCTTAGGTTTAGACTCTTTCAAATCAACCCTAATCTTCCTAGATGATGAAACTTCTATAGGTTTGACAACCTTACTACCAGGGGGTTTAACAGTTTCACTCACAACCTCACTCACAGAAGGTTCAGAAGAAGACGAAGGAGCAAAGTTTGTGGAATGTGGTGCAGACACAGAGATGCTATTAACAAAACCTAATCCAGATTTGTCAGAAGGAGACTTTCGAACACTTAACATTTGATCAAGTTTAGAACTAGCAGATCTAGCAACAGATAAATCAAGTTCCAAAGATTTAACTTTATCAAGCAATAGCATATTCTAAATTTTCACATTATTTAAAAGTTCATTAGCATCAAACAATTTTACAAGAAAATTCTTCTTATCAAGCTCAAGAATTTCAATTTTCTTCAGGCCAAGTTCAACATTCATAGCATCCTTTGCAGTAACTTTGCAAAGTTTATTGTAGGCCTCTTGAAGATTTGCATCCTCAGAGAGTTCCCCATCAAAAGGGATCTCTTCAACAGACAGACACGCTTTCATTGACTACAGCAGTAGCAGTGAAAGCAATGAAGTTTCCATACTCATCACACCCAGACTCATCATTAGAAGCTTCATTATCACTAAGGGTTACGGCCATAGCCTTACCCTTAGACCTCAAAAATGTAGGACATTCAGATTTCACATGACCGTACCCTTGACATCCAAAACACTAAGGACCCATAGAATTATTAGAAGTTGACCAAATTTTTCTCTAGGTTTTTCATTGTTGTTAACCTTAGTGGGATCATTCTTCCTAAATTTTATAGGTTCAGTAGTGTTCGCACCTCTTGCCCTTCTGTTACTATTCCTAAGAAAGTTTCTAAAGTTCTTGGTAAGATAAGCAGTCTCTATAGCAGAGAGCTCATCATCAAATCCACCAACCTCAACATCATCAACTGACTTAAGAGCCATTCATTTGGATTTGCTAGTTTTGGGTAGGTCTAACTCATAAGACTAAAGAGATCCTACAAGTTCATCAACAGGGATGAAGTCCACATCCTTGCTTTCAGTGATGGCAGTCACTTTGGGTCTAAAATCTTCAGATAAAGATCTAAGAATCTTCCTAACAATTTTAGATTGATCATAGATTTCACCCAAATTATATGCAGAATTAACAATGTCATTAAGCTTAGCATAGAATTCATCAAAGGATTCATCATCAGACATCCTAATGCTCTCAAATCTAGTAGTCAATTGCTGCAACTTATTTATTTTAACTGCCTTTGTGCCTTCATGCACAGTTTGGAGGATATTCCAAGCAGTGTGAGCAACCTCAACATTAAAGATTCTCTTAAATTCCTCCATAGAAACAGCGTTAAAGATAGCATTCATAGCTTTGCTATTGAACGCAGCTGCTTCTTTCTAAGAAGTTTGACACTCACTCACAAGAGTAATGGGCTTCTCCCATCCGTACTCGACAGAATTCCAAACTCTCTCACCGATGGATTTCAGGAATGCTTTCATCCTTACTTTCCAATAAGCATAATTATTCCCATCAAAATGAGGAGGAATAACTAGAGAGTGTTCGTGTTCCATGACAACAGGGGTTAAGGATCAGCTCAGAGATCAAAAGATCTACAACAAAAAAGCTACCCGCTCTGATACCACTTCTTAGGTTTTTAGACCCCTTAAACTACAATTGAATTAACCTAGTTAATTAGCCAAGTTATTACTTAGTCCAAATTTCAAATCTAGGTTAACACAAAACAATCATATCATGCAAAGCAGCAGAAATATAAAGAACACAATGATATGATGACCCAGGAAACCACACCGGTAAAAACCTGGGGAGGATTTAACCTAGCTATCCTCAAGGTAAACTTGAATCCACTATATGAAAGAATTGAAGTTCATACAATAGGACTTAGACCACTAACATCCTATTGCTACCCACCAGTAAAACTTACTGACACGACCACGTGCAAGCTCCGTATCCACGGACTCCATCTTTCTTGGATTCTCCAGCAAATACAAGCACCCCCGCTTGTGTATCTTTAAGCTCCTATAGAAGCAACTGAATGATCATCAAGGTCTTGAAGTAATCTCCTACTTGATAACCCTAAGTCTATGTGAAAGAAAGCTCCTCAAAGATCTCACAAGAGATTCATACAAATAGCAATATGAGCAACAAGAGCTACCTCTAAAATGTGGCTAGGGTTTCCTTTATATACCTAGGGTAAAAACATAAAACCTAAAATGTTTTAAGTGAACTAGGGCTGAGTTGGAATTATGCAGAAAACATATTCTACCCGAGGTTCAATTGATCGAGCATAAGCTTCGATCGATCGAGCCAAGCCGAAATGCACAATAACTTCTGCATCAACTTGATTCCAACTTTACATAAAATGACACTACTTTGAGCAAGTCTAAACAAGACTAAACAACCTGTTTTGATCATGGTTTGCCAACATTACACATTAAAGTTCTAAATACATAAAATCCTTAAGTCTTTAGAATCTAACAAACTTCCCATTTGGCAATCCGTGACAAAACACAAACTAAAAGCCCAAAGTTTACAAATAAAAGCCCTTTACAAAAATAATGCTCATAACAACAAATCCAATCCTAACTACTATCCATCAGTTGCAAGTGTAGACAGCAACAAAATTGAATCAACCTATATATTTCCTGAAACACTAAACAAAACGCATAAACGCATGTGTGGAAATAATACAAGTAAACAAAATAAAATCTTGATTTCACAAAACACAAAATAAAGAGATATATCAATGAATAACATCATAAATATAACTCAATAAGCAGTGAAACAAGAAATATATATAACAAAACAAAATAAATGTATCTCCCCCTAACATGAATAGCCCATCAACATACTTCAAGAGCCAAAAAAAAAATGTAGATATAAAGTGTAGCTCCTAGATACAATCTAATCACCACAAGCTTTCCAAGACAATCAAAACTCCCCCTATCAACAAAAACTCTATAAGCTACTCAAAATGCTACTCCCCCTTTTTATGACAGAATGCCAAAGGGCAATCAGAATCCATCATCAAAAGGAGGTAGCGAAGGTGGTCGTCTAAAATGTGCTAGCTCTGTACGCAAAGCACGAACCCCATCGAGCAAGTCCACCAAAATCTGTCCATGAGCCGCCTGAATGGTTAAGACATGATCCAACATACGTCGAATGTCAGAATCATCTGAAGTAGTCGGTGGAGGAACATCAGCATCAGCAGCAGCAACACCAGACGCCTCAGCCTGTGCATCACCTGTAGAAGTGGGATGAGGGGGTACAATACCAGAAGGCGCAACTCAAGGAGCTCACACACACACACACACACAAAAAAAACACACCGTGGCTTTCCCCCATCTAGTAATTGGGTGGTCAGTCTAGTTGGTTGGGCGGCCGGTGTTGACGGTCCACTAGCTAGACCTCCAACATTGGAGGCTTCGGAGACTGAGCCACTGATTTTGGTGGTTTGTACTTAAAAAATTTTATATGTCACACCAAACATTTGAAAATATTTTACTGAAAATGTTTTACAACAAAACAAACTAAGCATTAATTTGTTGGAATTTTTTAAATCCATATCAACCTTTAAAGTTTGAATTATCCATATAAAACTCCAAAATTTGAATAATCTTAGCAATAACCTTAGGAATTTTTCCTAGGATACTTATTTGTTAGGACACATGTGATTCACTTGTTAGGATCATATGTCACTATTTTATGTAATTAGCTAATCCTTTGACAAAACATACTTTACTTGTATTTGGGTAGATCTAGGATGTGTTTAATACTTCAAGAAATCTTGTTTCAAGATCAAGTGTTAAAGCCATGCAAGTCTGTCCAAGATTCAAGCTAAAAAGTGCAAGTTCATTAAAGCTCGACAGTTAGTATCTATCGAGCTTGAAGAGTTGTTCCAGTCTCGTGGCTCGACAGCTTCTCGATAACTGCTTGACAGATGGCTATCTATCGAGGTTTATAAAATTCAAATTTTCTGTTATGTTTTTCATTCAATCCGTGATTGTATGTTTGGGCTTTCTTTTCTTACAACCCTAGACATATAAAATGATTATTTTAAGGGCCGTCAAAGGTGACATAAGTTGCACAAGTGTTGAGCAAAGTTTGTTCGAGCAAATTATGACTGGAGATAGAATTTGCCCTAGTTCATCATTCTTATGTAGAAGTTGTTGTGTTTGTGCATCGTAGGGTTTTGTAACCAAGCATCTTCTTGATCTTCATCGTCTGGATGAACTGAAGAACTTTGCAGCCAACAACCTTCTCTAGTTGGTGATTGAAGTCGCGTATTGGGATCCACGCAATTTGTTAGTCACATATTGGGAGCCGTCCATGTAAAAGGAGAGATTGTCACTACAGAACAAGTCCAATTGGGTATTGGGGTAAGGGTTCAACTGTAGGTTGGTAGAAGGTACTGGGATTCCTTTACTTGTAAACGCTTGTTTTGATAATAGTGGATTCTCGAGAGTAGTGACCTTAAAATCACCTGGTGGGGTTTTTGCTGTGTTGGTTTTCCCCATTCGTAAACAAATCACCGTGTTAATTTAATTTTTGCTGCACTTAGTTTAATTGGTGATTTGTTTGTGCTACCAAGCGCTTTGCATGTTAATTTGATTAATTAATAATGTTAGGACATATGTGTTCACATGTTAAGAACATATGTCATAATGTTTATGTAAATTGGCTAATCCTTTGACAAAACGCACTATACTTGTAATTGGATAGTTCTAGGTGTTTTTAATACTTCAAGAAACAAGGTTTCAAGATCAAGTGTTGAAGTCATCAAGTCTGTCCAAGAAAAAGCAAGCTGAAGTGCACAGTTTTTAAAGCTCGACACCTGCTCAATAGCTACCTCGACACCTGCTATCTGTCGAGATTTAAAATTTCAGAATTTCAATCTGATTTTCTTGGGATCCGTGAATATGTTTTTGGGCCTTCTTTTCTTCTAACCCTAAACATATAAATGGAGTGTTTTAAGAGCCGTCAACATAGACACAAGTTGCTAAAGCATTGAGCAATCCTTGTTCAAGCAAATTGTGATCAAAGACGAAGTTCTTGACCTAGTTCATCCTCTCTGAAGAAGTTGCTGTGTATTTGCACCATAGGGTTTTGTGACCAAGCATCTTCCAGATCTTCATCGCATAGGATGAACTGAAGAACTTTGCAACCCACCTCTCTTTCTAAAGTTGGTGTTTGAAGTCGCGTACTGGGATCCGCGCATCTAGTTAGTCACGTACTTAGGAGCCGTGCATCAAAAGGGGAAACTGTCACTACAGATCAAGTCCAATTGGGTATTGGGGTAAGGGTTCAACTGTAGGTTGGTAAGGTACTTGGGATTCCTTTACTTGTAACCGCTTGATTTGATAATAGTGGAGTTTCGGGAGTGGTGACCTGAAAATCACCCGGTGGGGTTTTTGCCATTAGGATTTTCCCCATTCGTGAACAAATCACCGAGTTATTTATTTTTCTGCTGCATATTTAGTTTTGGTGATTTGTTTGTGCTGCCACCGTTTGCATGATAAATTGATTAATTAATAACTTGGCTAAATTAATTAATTAGTTTAAATCACAAGGGGTCATTCAATTTGTGGCCTATCAAGTGGTATCAGAGCAGGCACACTTTGATTAGGTTTAATCTTTGCTGTGATTGATCCATTGACCCCTGTCTGTCATGGATAGAGGACAATCTCTCATTATACCTCCTTTATTTGATGGGACTAACTATGCCTACTAGAAAGTACGCATGAGAGCTTTTTTGCAGTCCTTAGACGAGAAGGTGTGGCAAGCTGTTGAGATTGGCTGGACCAAGCCAAAAGAAGTGCCGGCCGATTGGGATGAAGCCAAGATCAAGGCGGCAAACTTCAACAGCAGAGCGTTGAATGCCCTATTTAGCGCTGTCACCAATGAGGAGTTCAAGAAGATATCCTCAACAGAAACTGCTAAGGAGGCGTGGACCATCCTCCAGACAACCTATGAAGGAACAAAGGCTGTCAAAGATTCAAAGCTACAGAGGCTCACTACTAGCTTTGAAGAAATTAAGATGGAGGAGGATGAGTCATTTGATGAGTTCTATGCCAAACTAAAGGACATAGTGAACTCAGCCTTCAATCTTGGGGAAACCATCCCTGAACCCAAGGTTGTAAGGAAGGTGCTCAGATCTCTATCTGAGAGATTTCATGCCAAGATTACGGCAATAGAAGAATCAAAGGACATTGACAAAATTCCTTTGACTGAGGTTGGGAACTTGCAGACCTACGAGCTAGGTTTATCAAGAATTGGCAAGTCAAGCAAGGGCAAGAGCATGGCCCTAAAGGCAAAGAGCAGTGATACAGATGAATCTTCCGATGATGAAGATTCCAAGATGAAGTCCTACATTACGAGGCAGTTCAAGAAGTTTATGAAGAATGCCAATGGGAGGAGCTTCGACAAGGACCACAGGTAATCCAGTTCTTCATAGTTCAAGAGTCAAGACAAAGGAAGGAAGGATGCTAAGGAAGGCGGTCAGTACACTGTTCCGGCAGGACCCAAGTGTTTTGGGTGTCATGGGTTTGGACACATGAAGAATGAGTGTCCTACATATCTGAAGAGCATTGGGAAGAGCAAAGCTCTTGCTGCAACCCTGAGTGACACTGAGCCTGAAGATGACTCCGACAGTGAGGATGACGGAATCTTAAATGCCTTCACTGCCACAGTCAATCCTACTGAAGGGATTGTTGAAGAAGTGGAACAGGAAGAAGAATTGGTGGATACTGAATGTGAGAAGATGGATGACAAAGATGATATCCATTCAGCCTATGAGAAGCTTTACAAGCTCTCTGAGAAACATGAGAAGTTGTATAGGCTGGCCACCAAGAAGCTCAGTGATGTGGAACTTGATCGAAAAGAGTTGTCCACAAAGTTTGATGAGGTGAATCAAACTATTGGAGCACTGAGGTTTGAGAATAACTTCCTGGCTGAGAAGACAAAGAAGCTTGAAGCAGAGCTGTTTCAAGTCAGACCTCAACTAGAGAGGACTTCAAGTGCAAAACTTGATGAGATGCTCAGCAACCAGAAATCTGCTTCAGATCAAACAGGTTTAGGGTATGGTCTTTCTTTCTCTAATTCTGCTTCTACTAGTTCTACTGTTTTTGTTCCTCTTGCTATTACTGTTAAAATTGAGAACATTGATGTTAAATCTGAATTAGCTAGTGAGAACATAGACAAGGGTAAATTCATCTTAGGAGCACCCCCTAAGTTAGATAAGAAAGATGCTAAAAACCCTAGGGCTAAGAAGGCTAACTCTCAAAAGCCTAAACAAAAGAAGCAGCATCTCTATCATCATTGTGGAGCTGCCGGTCATACTCGACCAAATTGCTACAAGTGGCTAGCCACCCAACAGAGCAACAGTATGACAGCATTTGGAAGCCAAAATCAGCTTCAATCCTCTCTTGCTCCTCTTGGAGATCTTCTAAAAGCCATCATGTTCCTTTCGAACTTGAACGGTTTCAATTCTTCCCCCTCACCGCCGGTTCAAGGATTCAATCAAAGGAAAGGCTCTTCCAAGGTGTGGAAGAAAAAGGACTCAAAGTGATTTCATCACTTTCTTCTCCCTTCTTATTTTTCTTGTTTGTTGCATTGCTTGTGTGTTTTACATTTTTTTTGAGTCAGTCTAGTTTTATGCATTGTTGTGCTTTGTTAACATGTTTCTGTGTGTTTACTTTCAGTTTTGTTTATTTTATTTTTGATATAAAATAAAAAAAAAATTGAAAAATACAAAAACAGTGTGTTTTGTGTACTTTGGTACTTATGTACCTTGGATGGCCAATGAAACAAAGTTCTCTAAACTTTGTATCTCTTGTAGCTTAGATGAGCATCTTTATGCACAACTAAGCAAGTGAGCTTTGTGGCTCTTGTTTGTGATGAGTAAGATTAGGTTATTTCTTTAAACTTAACACTCATATCACTCTTTTTGACGGGTAGGACTAGAAAATCCTAAGAGAAAGGCATAAATAACCATCTCACCACTGTTGCCCGCCAATGATTAATGACATCTGTATGCTTCGGCATAGCAAAAGTGTGATGTCAATGACATTTGTATGCTTAGGCATAGCAAAATTGAAATGTCAAATATCAATGGGTATTTCTTTTCTTTCTCATAAGCCCATGTATGATATGTTTAAAATATATATATATACATATGCAAAGAAATAAAAAGAAAAAAGATCAAAAATGCTTTAAAAATGGTTGCAAGCGTGTATTCTAGGAGATGTGGGAGTTATAGGATGTACCTCGAAGGTGATAGTCCCCATCAAACAGTTATGATTGTGTGTGAGTTAAAGTTATTTTCTCATATCTCAGATCGTCATAACATGTATACACATTTGCAATCTTGCGATGTTTTTCACACACAACACGCAATATTCTTTGCTACTTTTGATACATGTCCAGGTACAATGTGATTTGGCCATCACAAAGGTTTTACATGTGCTTTTGTATGCTCACTAAACTGTCATGACTTATTTTTGAAATATAAAATTTGTTAGACTTGTTTAGTGTGTGTGTGAGTTTTTGGGAGATCCATGTGCTTAAATTTTCATTGAAAGATGATTTTTGAGAACTTTTTATGTTGATTGGATCATGGTTGAGGTGTTTGTCTTGATTGCATGCATGTCTGTGTTTTTCACTTCTCGAAAAAATTGGTTTTATAAGCTGGCTCGACACCTCCTCGACACCTCCTCGATACCTGATCATCTGTTGAGCTTTTAAGCCTTTTTCTTATCACAATCTCGACACATCCTCGACACCTGGTGGATCGATCGAGAAAGTTTCTGTCTCCTCGATAGATTCTCGACACCTGATGGATCGATCGAGACTCCCTTGTTGTGTCTGATGCTTCTTTCTCGACACCTGTCTCGACACCATGTGGATCGATCGAGAAATCTCCTGTCTTCTCGATACCTCCTCGATACCTAGTCGATCGATCGAGCTCCTGATCTCTGAAATTGGTCTTGTACCTCGACACCATCTCGACACCTTCAGCTGTCGAAGACCAATTCCTCGACACCTTCCTCGACAGCATCCTCGATACCTCTAGACACCTCAACTGTCGAGATTTACTGAGGTGTCTATATAAGCTCCTGTCGCGATTTCTCTCTCATTTCCTCGATCTCTCTTCGATCTGTCCGAGGCTTTTCATCTCCCGGACCATTTTTCTCACTCAAAACCTTCATCCAACGTGATTTTCGGCCCTTCCTTGCTTCAAATCACTTGGTATGATCTTTTTATCCTTCATTCTTCATGCATTTCATGATTTTGAATCTTAGGTTTTGGAATTTTTGAAAATTTTGGGGTTTTTCAAAATTGATGAGTTTTTCTTGAAATTTTGGGTTGGTTTTTCACTCAAATGTTTTTAAATGTCATACATTGCATTCCATGTGCATAAGAATGATATTTTCATACATTTAGATGTGTGCTTCTTGTATGTGTGCTGCTAGGTTTGGATTAGGCTGAGCCCATGATATTTTTTTTGGTTTGCATGTCACATGTCCATGCATTCCCATGCATACGTATTTTTTTGTTCAAAGATATTATCATATTTTAACTGTTTGGGACTTTTCTGATTGTCTCCCTCTCTATCTCATTCTCATTCTTTTACGTTAGTAGTGTCTATGGCACCCAAACATAAATCCACTCCAGCTCGGAACCCTCTGTGTTCTGGAGCTTCCTCTTCTTCTGATACTGCTCCTCTTAACCTTCGGTTCCGTGATGGAGATGCCCACAAGGCATTTACTGAGAACTTTTCTAGACGAGGTGTTCATTCGGAATGCCAAGTCATTCTGGCAGACTTCGCTGACACTGACCTTCCCTCTGTCATTCACAGTAGGGGATGGGAGTCACTATGTGACGTCCTGGTCACCTGTCCTCTCGTACTGATTCAGGAGTTTTACTCCAATATGTACGGGATTGATCGTTCAGTACCTCTTTTTCATACTCGCGTTCGAGGTACGCGCATTGATGTCATACTACAGCTAGTTGCGGATGTGCTTAGAGTCCCTAGGATAGAGTTTCCTAACTATCCTACATGTGAGCGACTAAGGACTGTGTCCAAGGATGAGCTCATTTCCGCTTTTTGTGAGCGCCCTTCTGATTGGGGTAAGCATCAGTATACATCATGTAGACCTTTTGCTAAAGGTCCTAGATTCTTAAACATGGTGATGACTTTTGTACTTCATCCTTTTTCTCACTATAACTCTATCACAAAGCCTCGTGCTCGATTTTTGTTATCTCTACTTGAGCATCTTACGATAGATTTTCCTTCACACTTCATTTTCTCTATCATAGATGTTCATTTAGATTCGGCGTCCCGTGATAAGCTCATCTTTCCTTCCGCTATCATGAGGATTCTACGCCATTTTTCCATCCCTTTCCTTGTGTTCGACCACTTCACACACATATCTACCATAGATGCCGCTACCGTAAAACGTAGTGAGGCACAGTTTAGGTCGCGACAGCCGAATTCCACTCCTCCCTCGCGTTCGGCTCCATCCAGATCAGCTCCATCTACATCGGCTCCTCCTTCTTCTTCAGGCGATGTATCTCTTGGAGATATTATGGCGCAACTGCAGCGCATGGATGCTCGCCTCGATACACTCACCACTGAGTTGTATTAGGTGAACGTTCGTGTTGGTCGTATTGCACGACGGCAGGCGACCATGGGTGGTTTTGCTTCTGAGGCTTCTCTTCCACCACCTCCTCCAGTCGCTTCAGATTCTGATGCTGAGGATGATGATGATGATGGCGATGGCGATGACGATGATGCTTCGGATGATGATGATAGAGATGCTAGCTCTACTGATGAGATGTCTACATGATACCCTACCCTTTGTCATTCATGACAAAAAGGGGGAGTAGTTTTGGATTATGAGAGTAGTCATCTTAGGAGGAGAGTTAGTATAGGACATTTTTGATAGGGGGAGTGTTCATATTTTTTTGAGGGATGTAGTGAGGTTTTGATGTATCTTTTCTTTTCTATTCTTGTTAGATACATTGATCTTGTATATGAGGTCTTGTGACCAGTTTACATACATTGTACTTATTTTCTCTATATGTGGATGTATGTTTCTTTTTCACCTATCTTTTCATGTGTGGTTTCTTTTCTATCTTTAGACACATGTTCTTTATACTTGTATGCAATCTAATTATTTCTGTTTCACACAAGATGCCTTGATGAGTTTTGTTTAAAAGTGTTTCAGAAATACAGGTTGTCAAAGTCTACTTGCCATAAACTCTCTTCTTGCAAAGTTTTTCAAGAGTTTGTGTTAGGATAGATTTTATTGTATTCAACAAGTGAATATGAGTTTAGTGATTTATGACTTCTCTCATATGTTCATTTGTTTTGTTATGGTTTTGTCACGGATTGCCAAAAGGGGAGATTGTTAGGACATATGTGTTCACATGTTAAGAACATATGTCATAATGTTTATGTAAATTGGCTAATCCTTTGACAAAACGCACTCTACTTGTAATTGGGTAGTTCTAGGTGTTTTTAATACTTCAAGAAACAAGGTTTCAAGATCAAGTGTTGAAGTCATCAAGTCTGTCCAAGAAAAAGCAAGCTGAAGTGCACAGTTTTTAAAGCTTGACACCTGCTCGATAGCTACCTTGACACCTGCTATCTATCGAGATTTAAAATTTCAGAATTTTAATATGATTTTCTAAGGATCCATGAATATATTTTTGGGCCTTCTTTTCTTCTAACCCTAAACATATAAATGGAGTGTTTTAAGAGCCGTCAACATAGACACAAGTTGCTAAAGCATTGAGCAATCCTTGTTCAAGCAAATTGTGATCAAAGACGAAGTTCTTGACCTAGTTCATCCTCTCTGAAGAAGTTGCTGTGTATTTGCACCATAGGGTTTTGTGACCAAGCATCTTCCAGATCTTCATCGCATAGGATGAACTAAAGAACTTTGCAACCAACCTCTCTTTCTAAAGTTGGTGTTTGAAGTCGCGTACTGGGATCCGCGCATCTAGTTAGTCATGTACTTGGGAGCCGTGCATCAAAAGGGGAAACTGTCACTACAGATCAAGTCCAATTGGGTATTGGGGTAAGAGTTCAACTGTAGGTTGGTAAGGTACTTGGGATTCCTTTACTTGTAACCGCTTGATTTGATAATAGTGGAGTTTCGGGAGTGGTGACCTGAAAATCACCCGGTGGGGTTTTTGCCGTTAGGGTTTTCCCCATTCGTGAACAAATCACCGAGTTATTTATTTTTCCGCTGCATATTTAGTTTTGGTGATTTGTTTGTGCTGCCACCGTTTGCATGATAAATTGATTAATTAATAACTTAGCTAAATTAATTAATTAGTTTAAATCACAAGGGGTCATTCAATTTGTGGCCTATCAAATAAACTTGGCTAATTAATTACAAGGGGTCAATGCATTCTTGGCCTATTAAGTGGTATCAGAGCAGGCACACCCTGATTAGGGTTAATCTTTGTTGTGTTAATCCATTGACCCCTGTTTGTCTTGGATAGAGGATAGTCATTAATTATACCTCCTTTATTTGATGGTACTAACTATCCATACTGGAAAGTACGCATGAGAGTTTTCTTGCAGTCTCTAGATAAGAAGATGTGGCAGGCTGTTGAGATAGGCTAGACCAAGTCGAAGGAAGCACCAACCAATTGGGATGAAGCTAAGATTAAGGAGGCAAACTTCAACAGCAGGGCATTGAATGCCTTATTCAGTGCGGTCACTAATGAGGAGTTCAAGAAGATATCCTCTACTAAAATTGCTAAGGAGGCATAGACCATTCTCCGGACAACCTATGAAGGAACCAAGGCTGTCAAGGACTCAAAACTTCAGAGGCTCACTACAAGCTTTGAAGAGATCAAGATGGAGGAGGATGAGTCATTCGATGAGTTTTATGCCAAACTGAAGGACATAGTGAACTCAGCTTTTAATCTTGGAGAAACCATTCCTAAGCCCAAGATTGTAAGAAACATGTTTAGATCTCTACCCGAGAGATTCCATGCCAAGATCACCGCAATAGAGGAATTAGAGGACATTGACAAGATTCTTTTGACAGAACTAGTTGGTAATCTACAGACCTATGAGTTAGGTTTAACAAGAATTGGCAAGTTGGGTAAGGGTAAGAGCATGGCATTGAAGGCCAAGAGCAGTGACACTGATAAGTTTTCAGATGATGAGGATTCTAAGATGAAGTCCTACATTACAAGGAAATTCAAGAAGTTCATGAAGAATGCCAATGGGATGGGCTTCAACAAGGACCGTAGGCAATCTAGTTCTTCTCAATTCAAGAGCCAAGATAAAGGGAAGAAGGATGCTAGGATGGTGGTCAGTTCACTGTTCCTGCAGGACCTAAGTGCTTTAGGTGTCAAGGCTTCGGTTACATGAAACAGGAGTGTTCTACATATCTCAAGAGTATCGGGAAGAGCAAGGCACTTGCTGCTATTTTGAATGACACTGAGCCTGAGGATGATTCCGACAATAAGGATGACAGAATCTTGAATGTCTTCACTGCCATTGTCAATCCTACTGAGGGGATTGTTGAAAATGTGGATGAAGAAGAAGAATTGGTGGAGTCCAAGTTCGAGAAGATGGATGATCAAGATGATATCCATACAACCTATGAGAAACTATACAAGCTTTCTAAGAAGCATGAGAAACTTTATAGGCTGACCACTAAGAAGCTCAGTGATGTGAAACTTGATCGTGAAGAGCTTTCCACAAAGTTTGATGAAGCTAATCAGACTATTGGAGTACTGAGGTTTGAAAATAATTTCTTGGCTGAGAAGGCCAAGAAGCATGAAGCGGAGCTGTTTCAAGTTAGAGCTCAATTGGAGAGGACTTCAAGTGCGAAGCTTGATGAGATGCTCAGCATTCAGAAATCTGCTTCTGATTGAACAAGTTTAGGGTATGATTTCTCTTCTTATAGTATTACTTCTGCTAGTACTACTATTTTTGTTCCTCCTTCTAATAATGTTAAAATTGAGAACAATGATGTTAAAATTGAATTAGCTAGTGAGAACTTAGACAAGGGTAAATCCATCTTAGGAGCACCCCCTAAGAAGGATAAGAAAGAAGCTAAAAACCCTAGAGTTAAGAAGGCTAACTCTTAAAAGCCTAAATAGAAGAAGCAGCATCTTTTTCATCACTATGGAGCAGCCGATCATACATGACCTAATTGCTATAAGTGGCTAGCCACTCAACAAAGCAATGGCATGATTGCATCGAGAAACCAGAATCAGTTTCCATCCTCTTTTGCTCATCTTGGAGATCTTCTCAAATCCTTTATGTTCCTTTCGAACTTGAACGGTTTCAATTCTTCCCCCTCACCGCTAGATCAAGGGTTTGCTAGACAAAAAGGTTCTTCCAATGTGTGGAAGGAAAAGGGCTCCATGTGATTCTATCACTTCTTCTTTCCCTTCTTGTTTTTGTTTGCATTATTTGTGTGTTTTGCTTTATAGTTTTGAGTCAGTCTAGTTTTTATGCTTTTCTTTGTTTAACATGTTTTTGTTTGTTTTCAGCTTTGTTTATTTTGTTTTTGATATAAAAATAAAATAAAAAATTGAAAAATAAAAAAAAATACAAAAATAGTGTGTGTTTTGTGTACATTGGTACGTGTGTACCTTGGATGGTCATTGAAACAAAGTCTTCTAAACTTTGTATCCTTTGTAGCTTAGATGAGCATCTATATGCACAACTAAGCAAATGAGCTTTGTGGCTCGTGTTTGTGATGAGCAAGATTAAGTTATCTCTTATACTTAACACTCGTATCACTCTTTTTGATGAGAAGGACTAGAAAATCTTAAGAGAAAGGCATAAATAACCATCTCACCACTGTTGCCCACCAATCATTAATGACATTTGTGTGCTTCGGCATAGCAAAATTGGAATGTCAAATGCTTAGCATAATTGGGCATTTCTTTTCTATCTTTCATATGCCCATGCATGGTTTGCTTAAAAGAAAAATATGCAAAGAAAAATCAAAAGCAAAAAGATTAAAATGCTTTTAAATATGATTGCAAGCGTGTATTCTAGGAAATGTGGGAGTTATAGGATGTACCTTAAAGGTGATAGTCTCCATCAAATAGTTATGATTGTGTGTGAGTTAAAGTGATTTTCTCATATCTCAAATCGTCATAACTAGTTGACACTTATGCAACCTTGAGATTTTTTTCACACACAACACGTAATATTCTTTGCTACTTTTAATACATGTGCAGGTACAATGTGATTTAGCCATCACAAGGTTTTACATGTGTTAATGTATGCTCACTAAACTCTCTTGACTTGTTTTTGAAATATAAAATTAGTTAGACTTGTTGTGTGTGTGTGTGTGTGTGTGTGTGTGTGTGTGTGTGTGTGTGTGTGTGTGTGTGTGTATTTTTGGGATCCATGTGCTTTAAATTGTTGTTAAGAAATGATTTTGAGAGTCTAAAATGTTGATTGGATCATTGGTTGAGTTGCATACTTGATTGCATTCATATCTATGTTTTTCCTCTTCTTGAAAAACTGTGTTTAAGCAATCTCGACACCTAGCTTATCTGTCGAGCTCTTAAGTTGTTTCTTATTGTAATCTCAGCACCTCTCGATAGCTAGATGGATTGATTGAGAAAGCTCCTATCCTCTTGATAGCTTCTCAACCGCTAATGGATCGATCGAGCTTCTTTAATCGTGTCTGTTGAATTGTTCCTCGCACCTTCTCGACAGCTGAATCTGTCGAAGCATTTTTGCTTGACACCTGTCTCGACACCTCTTAACACCTCTATCTATCAAGCTTTACTGACCTTCTATATAAAGGTTCAGCGCGATCCGATTCTCACTTTTCTCGATCTCAAACCTCTCTTACTCTCTCCAAACTTCTTCCTCAAGGTTTCTTCAAGGTTTTTCTAAGTTTTTTTCATTTGGTGAGTTTCTAATCTCTCATTTTCATGCATCTCATGTTTTGAAACCTAGGTTTTGGGGTTTTGAAAATTTTTTAGGTTTTTCAAAATTGATGAATTTTTGGTGAAATTTTGGGATGTGTTTAAATGAGTTTAAATCTCATGCATTGCACCACATAAGCATTATAACAGTATTATCATGCATTTAGATATGTACAAATTGATTGTGTGCTAGTAGGATTGGATTGGGCTGAGCCCATGATGCTTTTTATATTGCATGTCACATGTTCATGCATTTCCCATGCATACGTACTCTCTTTTCAATATACTTGCTATATTTGAATTGTGTTAGGACTTTTCTAATTGTCTCTCTCTCTCCCCCTCTCTTTGTTTGCGTTAGTCTGTGTCTATGGCACCTAAACTCAAGTCTATTCCGTCCCGGAACCCTCTTCGTTCCGAGTCATCCACTTCCTCTGATCCTACTCCATCACATATTCGGTTCCGTGATGAGGATGCCCGAAAGGCCTTCTCAGAGAACTTTTCTCGACGAGGCATTCATTCTAAATGCCAAGTCATCCTAGCGGACTTCGCCGACACTGACCTTCCTGATGTCATTCACAGTAGGGAATGGGAGTCACTGTGTGATGTCTCGGCCACATGTCCATCAGTGCTGATCCAAGAGTTCTACTCCAACATGCATGGATTTGATTTTTCAGTACCTCATATCATCACTTGCATTTGAGGTACGCGCATTGCTGTCACACCACAGCTTGTTGCGGATGTGCTTCATGTTCCTAGGGTAGAGTTTCCTAACTACCCTGGTTATGAGCGTCTGAGGACCGTGTCCAAGAATGAGCTCAAGTCTGTTTTTTGTGAGCCCCCTTCTGAGTGGGGTAAGCATCAGTTCACTTACTGCACGGACCTTGCTAAAAGTCCTCGGTTTTTGAACATGGTCATGACTTTTGTTCTTCACCCTCTTTCTCACTATAACTCTATCACAGAGCCTCGTGCTTGATTTTTGTTGTCCCTTTTTTAGCATCTTACTATAGATTTTCCTTCTCACTTTATTCTTTCTCTTATAGATATCCATAGGGATTTGGCGTCCTATGATAAGCTCATCTTCCCTTTGGCTATCACGAGGATCTTATGCCACTTTTCTGTTCCCTTTCCAGCATTCGACCACTTTTCTTGCATGTGTGCCATAGACGCCGCTATCGTTAAACGTAGCGAGGCGTAGTTTAGGTCGAGGCAGTCTAGGTCAGTAGCTCCTCCCTCCTGTTCTGCTCTATCCACATCCGCTCCTTCCTATTCTACGAGTGATGTGACTCTTGCGGACATCATGGCGCAGTTGCAACATATGGATGCTCGCCTTGACACTCTTAGTGATGAGTTGTGTCAGGTGAACACCCGTGTGGGTCATATTGCCCGGCGGCAGGCGATCATGGGTGGCTTCGTCTCTCATTCTCCACCTATTCTAGAGGCTTTTGATGCTGAGGATGGTGATAATGATGATGCTTCCGAGGATGATGATGATGGAGATGCTAGCTCTTCCGGTTCTAATGAGATGTCTACTTGATACTTTTACCCTTTGTCACTTGTGACAAAAAGAGGAAGTAGTTTTGTATATGAGAGTAGTCATACTTAGGGGGAGAGTTAGTATAGGACCATTTTGTTAGCAGGAGTGTTGATATCTGAGGGATGTATTGAGGATTATATGTATCTTTTTCTTTTCTCTACTTTAGATACATTTATTCTTGTACCTTAGGTCTTGTGACCATTATTGACATACGTTGTACTTATCTTCTTTATATGTTTATGTATGTTTCTTTTACCTACCCTTACATGTGTTGTTTCTTTTCTCTCTTTATGCACATACTTCTTATTACTTGTATGCAATCTATTATTTTTGTTTCACACAAAGATGTCTTGATGAGTTTTGTTTAAAGTGTTTCAAAAATACAGGTTGTCAAAGTCTACTTGCCATAAACTCTCCTCTTGCAAATTTTTTCAAGAGTTTGTGTTAGGATAGATTTTGTTGTATGTAACAAGTATGAGTTGAGTGATTTATGACTTCTCTCATATGTTCATTTGTTTGTTGTGGTTTTGTCACAGATTGCCAAAGGGGGAGATTGTTAGGACATATGTGATTCACTTGTTAGGAACATGTGTCACTATTTTAAGTAATTGGCTAATCCTTTGACAAAATACACTTTACTTGTATTTGGGTAGATTTAGGATGTGTTTAATACTTCAAGAAATCTTGTTTTAAGATCAAGTGTTAAATCCATGCAAGTCTGTCCAAGATTCAAGTTGAAAAGTGCAAGTTCATTAAAGCTCGATAGCTAGTATCTATCGAGCTTGAAGAGTTGTTCCAGCTCCATGGCTCGACAGCTGCTGGACAGATGGCTATCTGCTGAGGTTTATGAGATTCAGATTTTTTGTACTGTTTTTCACTCAATTTGTGATTGTATGTTTGGGCTTTCTTTTCTCACAACCCTAGACATATAAAAGGATTATTTTAAGGGCCATCAAAGAGGACACAAGTTGCACAAGTGTTGAGCAAAGTTTGTTCAAGCAAAGTTTGTTCAAGCAAATTGTGGCCGGAGACAGAATTTGCCCTAGTTCATCATTCTTGTGTAGAAGTTACTTTGTTTGTGCACTGTGGGGTTTTGTAACCAAGCATCTTCTTGATCTTCATCATCTGGATGAACTGAAGAACCAAGCATCTTCTTGATCTTCATCTTCTCTAGTTGGTGATTGAAATCGCGTATTGGCATCCGCGCAATTGGTTAGTCACGTACTAGGAGTCGTGCATGTAAAAGGAGAGATTGTCACTACAGAACAAGTCTAATTGGGTATTGGGGTAAGGGTTCAACTGTAGGTTGGTAGAAGGTACTGATATTTCTTTACTTGTAACTGCTTGTTTTGATAATAATGGATTCTCGAGAGTGGTGACCTTAAAATCACTCGGTAGGGTTTTTGCCGTGTTGGTTCTCCCCATTCGTAAACAAATCATCGTGTTAATTTAATTTCCGCTGCACTTAGTTTAATTGGTGATTTGTTTGTGCTACCACATGCTTAGCATGTTAATTTGATTAATTAATAAACTTGGTTAATTAATCAATTAATTAATCACAAAAGGTCAATACATTCTTGGCCTGTCAAGACTCATTAATTAAGATTCTTAAATTACACAAAATCTAATAAAAAAGAAAATTTGAATATATCGACGTCACAAAAAAAAATGCAAATAGATGAAATTTTACAATTTTCTACTACTAACAAAATTAAAAAGCAAAAAGGGCCCGATGAGAGATAAAATGAGGACTGAGAATGTTGAATTGAGACTAATAAAATGAGAAAGAATCTGAAATGATGATAAAGAAGAGAAAAGTGAAGAAAGAGAGAGAGAGAGAGTTAGCAAATTGATGATAACTGTTGCGATTACAAGCCAAGCCATTGAGCAGAGCGTAATGGTACCTTTTTTTTCTTTTTTTTAGGAAAAATATAATTTAGGATTATTTCTATAGAATAGGATGAATGAGTTACAAATATGAATGATTAGGGGTTTTCATTTTTTTTAAATGAACTTTTGATTGATTAAATTGTTGATGTTTGAAAGCTCAAAAATGTGTTAAAACACAAGAGCTATTTAAACCCCCAAATTAAAAATTACGGCTAAGTGTAAATGTTATCCTGGATTCAATTTCATCAATGACAGCAATAAGTTCCTGGGCTGCCACGAGAAATTCAATGAAGATTGAAAGCTCGAAAATGTGTTGAAAACACACGAGCGGTTTAGACTCCCAAATTAAAATTACGGCTTGGTTGATTTTACACTAACTTAATGATAAGTGCGGAATAGTGTAAACACAAGCGTATGAGCACAACAACTACTCTAATCCATATTTAAAGCAACACAGCACTAAAAATGAAATGAACAAGAGTAGAGAAGAAGGGTGCAAACACAGAAAACACCGAGACGTGTTCTCGAAGAGGAAACCGAAGAACTCGGCGAAAAACCTCTCCGCCGCCCTCCAAGCGGAAATCGATCCACTAGACAATTAGTTGGGATACATGGGTTAGCAAGAGACCCTCCAAGCCTAGTCTACCCGATGTACCTAAGCCCTCCAAGCTCCTACTCCAACAAGGCTTCTCAGAACCGTGTCTTGTCTAGCTCTCCGGATCCCGCAACAAGCTCCATGTTGCATTTGCCATCCTTGGTTTCTTCCAATGCTTCCCAATAGCTCCAAAACACTCTCTACACTCTGAATGTGTGTGGGTTGTGTTTGGGTATAAATCTCCTCTCAAGGTATGATAATAGGAGAGGGATGGAGAAGAGGCTATAATGATTTCTCACTAAGGAGGAGTAGCTCTCTCTCAAAAGATGGGTGGGTGAGTTGTAGAAAACCTATCTAGGGTTTTTCTCTCTGAATAGCCACACCAACATATGTGGGTAATGAGGGTATATATATAGAGTGGGTGAAGGGTAAGAAGGTCACTCATAAAAATCCTCCAGGCAGAAAGTTTCGTGACTGTCTCGCGGGAAGGCCTTACCAGCGAGACACTCGCAAAAATGATAGCCTGGAATGACTCTTCAGCTTCCAGCACATGCAGGGCACATGCACCATTTCGCGAGATGCTTAGTAGCGAGATACCCGCGAAAACTCTTCAGTCTTCAATTTCTTGAGTCTTCACACTCTCTCTCTCTCACACACAACCCTTACAATAAATCCCACAATAAATACAGGGTATAAACGATTGGAAATAATTACAATCAAATTTGGCACGGAATAAAAGCCAACAAAAACACAGTTGTAAATTACAACTTTACAATCTCCCCCTTTGGCTATTCCGTGACAAAACCCTAAAACAGACTCTAGACTTAAACGTGAGTTTGGGAACAAAGGCAAAACTCACTCACACCTAATTCTAGATTCTGAAGTGCTCTTGAAACATATGAACAAGTAACTCCTGAAACACAACAACAACATCATTGTATGCAGAAAAACTTGAAAAGCATATGGAGCAATAATGGCAAGATCAAGCAATGAAATAGAAACACTAGATCATGGCAAGATCAAACAAGTAATCACTATACAGAAGCAATTACTATGCTCATTCACACAGGGAATGAACATCCGGATTTGCAAGAAGATAAGCTCAATTGAAGAGAGTCACTTGCAACTCCAACACTCAACCAATGCGAAATACACGAAGTATTTGCATCTAGGAACAATCCTACACAGGCACAAGAGTGTTTATCACTCAACCAATGCATAGAACGTGTATGCATCTAGGAACAATCCTACATGGGCACAAGAGTGATGTACTTGAGGTAAAATGCATGACATTGAACAACAAGTAAACATGCATGAAGGTTGCATAGGCAAGGTATTGCAAATGCATGGCACAAACCACAAAGACCTACAAACATGCATGAAACAAACCCTAAAGCTTACATAAGCAATCATGGGTACAAAATATAAAGTACTTCCCTATCATATCACTCCCCCTATCATGAATCATAGGAGTTGTGATGAACTTGGAACATATATACCTATAACCTGAAACACTTGCACAAAACACATTAGACCCTCAGGGTAAAGCAAGTAATAAATGGACAAGTATAATGTAACAAGTAAATAGCGATCAAGTAATCAAGATGTGAAACATGTGAGCAACTTGATCAAACACCAAAACAGTCATATGGAAATGACTACAATGATCATATAGCAAAGCAAATGATCATCCGAACATGCAACCAATAAAGCATAATAGCAAAAGGTTAAAAGCATGTCCAACACATAAGCACGATGCAATGAGAGTAACAAAGTAAAACAAAGCATCACAAAGCAACGAGAAAACAAGCATAAAGTGAAACATGGTTTTCTCAAAAAATGTCTTCTCCCCCTTGGCATATGCATCTCTCCTATGGCTTTCTCCCCCTACGAATGTGCACAAGGTAGAATTTCTCCCCCTAAGAGTGTGCACATGAGTCATATAGAAATGACGATACTCTCCCCCTTTTTGTCACGAATAGACAAATTAATCAAGAGGAAGGAGGGAAAGAAAAGAAGATATGAAGATGATGCATGAGGAGTGCAAGATGAATGAGAAAATGAAGCTCAAACAAAATACAAACATTAAAAAAATGCTACAAAGCATAAAGAACATGACATGCTAAGGATGATGGAACATGATATGGACCTAGGCATGACATGGACACAAGAACATGTTATATGTGCTAAAAGGTCTAAAAAGACTTAACTAGCATGAGTGAATGCAAAAACATGTCAAGTGTTAGAGTGTGTGCAACAAATTGCATCTAGTGTGCATCTAGTGTGCATGTGTGATGCATGACTAATGCATGAGTAAGGCACTCAAGGGGCAAAGTGTATAAAGCACACCACCAATGATCAAAACATGATAAACATGAATAATCATGGTGATTCCCAAAGTTTGGAACTCATCGGAGTCCAAAACAGCGAGAAAATGCCATTTGGGCATTTTATCAAACACTTAGAGTGCACACACTACACATGTATGATAAACAATGCAAGAACATATGAAAAACTTGCCTAAATACATGTTATTTTTGCCACAAGGGGCCAACAACCAAACCAAATCATCATTTAAAACAAAGCCCAATCAAAAAGATTGACAAGAATTAAGTTTTCCAACTCCCATTTGAGAAAAACCCAACTATGAACATAAAATCCCCAAAAACGTAATCTAAGGCACAAAATCAATGAAAAGAGTTAAAGATTACCTTAGAGATGTTTATGGAATGTAAAACACTTGAAATTAGTTGGGTTTAGATGTTGAAACCTTAAAACAGGGGTTCGGGAGAAGATGGGAGAAGTTTAAAACAAAAGACCCACGAAAAGCCCTTTAAAAAGCTGATCTGGAAATTTTCGCGGGAAGATGACTCGCGAAAGTACTCGCGAAATTTTCGCGCGTAAGGCTTACTCGTGAGCTACTCGCGAAACACTCGCGAAACTCTCTGTCCAAAGCTGAAAAAGCTTTAAAATTGGACCATTTAACTCCCAGTTGAGCCTATACATGAAATTGGTCACAAAAACACCCAGAAAACATGTTTTTCACACAAAAACACTTTAAAAACTTTGAAAGACATGGGAGATACAAATCACTTCCAAAAGCAAACAAAAAGAACATGAATCTTTTTGGTTTGAACCACATATGGTTGAGCACACACACATCACATTTGAGCATGTACAAACACACAAATGAAATAGGCATTCATTGAACATTAAACTTGTGTGTTATGTGTGGGAATCAAGTGTGGAATAGTCCTTAGACCAAAGTGAAGCTTCAATGATCAATTCAAACGAGTCATACACAGCTGATACGAAATCAAGTGGACTATCTCCATTATAGACATGAGTATATATGACATCCCACACATTGAGTACATAACTTAGAAGTTTTTCATTTGGCTTCTACATAAAGCATAACAATTGGTCCATTTTCTTTTGTATGGACAAAACATCTCATTTTGAGATAGGTGCTTCAAATTTATGATATTTCAACATTGATGATTAGCCTTTGGCTTTTTGAGCACCATAAAATTTACATTAAAAGAGTCGCTTTCCCTTTTTCCTAGTCAAATACTAGTATGTGCGACAGGCTTTTGCAGCTCAATATCTCTTTTCATTTTGAGATTTACATTTAATGAGCTCTTTTTGCAAAAACATAAAAATAAAGTGGGAAGAGATATAGACACAAGTCTATGCAAGTATCAAGACCAACAAGACTATTGACCAATCATTCATGACAAGCTTGAAGATCTATTTACAACAGTCACACATAGTTTTCAAGATTTCTTCCACATAGAAATAGGTGCATACATAACAAGCCAAGCTCGTAAATGCACTACGCCATAAGTACGAATATACTAGGCCAAACTTACATGTGAAATGTGCTCAAACATATACGATTAAACTTTTTGAATTTTTCACTTTTTATGTGGTTTTGGATTTTTACACACACAAAACAAAGACATAAAAGTAAGATCAAAACAAAGGCAATGCATATAAATAAATGCACAAATGCACAAATGCATGAAGATGTGACATTTAATGCATGAAGGGTCCTACAAAGATCGAAAGAATTAGATCAAGGACCAAAAGAGCAAAAGCTCAACCATAGGAACCCTTCCTCATCCAAACGAAATGATTGTTTGGAATGAGTGTCTCAAGAGAGGTGAGACGAGGGTTGGGAGAATGAGAACCGGAGATGCACATAGTCAAGGAGTTAAGAGCATTAAACACTTTCTTTAACAACATACTATTTTCACTTAAATCCGGTTTATCATGCAAAGCACAACTTCCAAGAAGTTCAAGTTTCTCTTTTCTTTTAATTCTTTTAAGAGCATGAAACTTAGAGCAATGAGGTCTTAGATGACCAAGGGCACCACAATGGTGACAAACAATGTGTTTAGGTCCATTAGGTTTTTTGGGAATGGATCTAGCAACTTGGGTTTGTTCTCTCTTCAACTTAGAACATTGAGGCCTTATATGACCAATCACACCGCAATGGTGGCAAGTTGGAACAAATTTAGATCCACTCAATTCCTTAGGATTGGACCTAAACAGAGGCTTTGGCTTAATAGCCTTTCTCTCCACTTTTTGATTTCTTTTATGTGGAGGAATGTACACCGATTTGTCCTTTAGGTTAGAACACACACCAGGCACAATATCGGGTACCACAACATGATTGCAACATATATTTTCATCATTTTCAACAATAGGTTCAGCAATCAAACACTTGGCATGCATCTTAAGAGATTCATTTTCAGATTTAAGATCATCAACAAGTTTGTTAGACAAAACAAGTTTAGCATCCAAGTCCATATTCAAACATTCAAACTCTTTCAACTTTTCAAAAGAATTTTCAGCAAGTTTCTTATATTTTTCAACCAATTTGATGGATTCATTGAGCTTAGCAATCAAATCATCCTTTTCACAAAATAACTTGCTTAAACTCTTTTGAAACTTCTTAGCATTTTTCTTTAAGAGTTTGATGTTAGGAATATCAACAACACCCAAAGATTCATGTAACATCGCATCACAATTATGAGGATTATCACTCATAGAGGCATTTTCACAAACACGTGGCATGTTACATTTATCACCAACCAAATCATACAAAGAGGCATACATAGCACAATCCATGACAAATAAACACAAGGGGTCAATGATCACACTTAGGTATTTAAACCAAAACAAGTGTACCCGCTCTGATACCAATTGAAAGCTCGAAAATGTGTTGAAAACATACGAGCGGTTTAGATCCCCAAATTAAAATTACGGCTTGGTTGATTTTACACTAACTTAATGATAAGTGCGGAATAGTGTAAACACAAGCGTATGAGCACAACAACTACTCTAATCCATATTTAAAGCAACACAACACTAAAAATGAAATGAACAAGAGTAGAGAAGAAGGGTGCAAACACAGAAAACACCGAGACGTGTTCTCGAAGAGGAAACCGAAGAACTCGGCGAAAAACCTCTCCGCCGCCCTCCAAGCGGAAATCGATCCACTAGACAATTAGTTGGGATACATGGGTTAGCAAGAGACCCTCCAAGCCTAGTCTACCCGATGTACCTAAGCCCTCCAAGCTCCTACTCCAACAAGGCTTCTCGGAACCGTGTCTTGTCTAGCTCTCCGGATCCCGCAACAAGCTCCATGTTGCATTTGCCATCCTTGGCTTCTTCCAATGCTTCCCAATAGCTCCAAAACACTCTCTACACTCTGAATGTGTGTGGGTTGTGTTTGGGTATAAATCTCCTCTCAAGGTATGATAATAGGAGAGGGATGGAGAAGAGGCTATAATGATTTCTCACTAAGGAGGAGTAGCTCTCTCTCAAAAGATGGGTGGGTGAGTTGTAGAAAACCTATCTAGGGTTTTTCTCTCTGAATAGCCACACCAACATATGTGGGTAATGAGGGTATATATATAGAGTGGGTGAAGGGTAAGAAGGTCACTCATAAAAATCCTTCAGGCAGAAAGTTTCGCGACTGTCTCGCGGGAAGGCCTTACCAGCGAGACACTCGCGAAAATGATAGCCTGGAATGACTCTTCAGCTTCCAGCACGTGCAGGGCACATGCACCATTTCGCGGGATGCTTAGTAGCGAGATACCCGCGAAAACTCTTCAGTCTTCAATTTCTTGAGTCTTCACACTCTCTCTCTCTCACACACAACCCTTACAATAAATCCCACAATAAATACAGGGTATAAACGATTGGAAATAATTACAATCAAATTTGGCACGGAATAAAAGCCAACAAAAACACAGTTGTAAATTACAACTTTACCAAGATGATTGCATACGCAGTAAAGATCCAGCTGTGCTATACAATGTCACTTCTTTACAGAATTTGTGGTGGAGTGATTTCCCTTATTCAGTTATGCCAATGGATAAGGAAGATTGTGGCACATCTTGCCTGGAAGACTGTAATTGTGGAGCAGTATTGTATACGGGTGATTATTACAGCAAATATAAGCTTCCGCTTAGATATGGTAGAATAAATGCAAGCAAATCAACTACAGCTTTCTTCAAGGTGATTAGTGAAAGTACAAATATTTCAGACCATCCCCATCAAGACTGGGGAGTCATTATTGGAAGCAAGAGGAGTCCGATTTTGATTCTTTCTATAATTTTGGGCACAGTTTCATGCTTGTGTCCTGTTTTGGCAACCTCTAGCTTCTTTGTGTACAGGCACAAACTTCACAGGTACACAAAACTGTCAGAAAACGTGAAACTTGGGATTAGCTGAAGAATTTACACTCCACTCTTTTTCTTACAACGAGCTTGAGAGTGCTACGGATGGCTTCAAGGAAGAGTTAGGTAGGGGCTCATTTGGAGCAGTTTATAAAGGGGCTATATATAAGGGTGGCAAAACAATTGCTGTTAAGAGACTTGAGAAAGCCGTGGAAGAAGGGAAGCAGGAATTTCGGGCTGAAATTACTGCAATTGCTCGAACTCATCATAGAAACTTGGTTCTAGTGATTGGTTTTTGTATTGAGGGCCCCAGGAAGCTTCTAGTTTATGACTATATGAAGAATGGCTCACTTGCAGATCTTATCTTTAAGGCTGAGAGGCCACTGACTTGGAAAGAAAGAATAAGAATTGCACTAGATGTAGCAAGACAGCTTCTCTATCTGCATGAAGAGAGTGAAATTCATAACATCCACTGCAACATAAAGCCTCAAAACATATTCATTGATGATAATTGGACTACAAAGATTTCTGACTTTGGGTTTGCAAAACTTCTATTGCCAAATCAATCAAAAGCCACAATGGGTGCAGAGGGGACAATTGGATATTTAGCGCCTGAATGGGAAAAGAATTCCTTGATATCATTAAAGGCTGATATATACAGCTTTGGAGTTGTGCTTTTGGAGATTGTTTGTTGTAGAAAAAGTATAGAAGTAAACGTTTCAACCGCAGATGAGATATTACTTTACAATTGGGTATATAATTGCTTTTCTGCGGGAGATGGACCAGCTTGTGGAAGATGAAAATGTAGACTACAGGACATTGGAAAGAATGATGAAGGTGGGCTTGTGGTGTATTCAAGAAGATCCAGCTTTGCGCCCCTCAATAAAGAATGTAATCTTGATGTTGGAGGGGACCATAGATATTCCAGTTCCCTCATCGCCAGTTCTTTCTATTGTTGTTTCATCTATATATATATATAAAACCGAAGCCTCTGAAGCTCTCACAATTTTCCACATCATCACTATTTTCTTTTTCTTTTTATTTTAGATTTTATATCTTATATAGAATCCACCAGAAAAACAATAGACAAAAGTTTGAATTTTTATTAATATCAATAATATTAAAAAACGTATACAAACTTGGAGGCCTATTTAAGGGCTTCATAAAACTTGATGGACAAGAAAATATATTCTAAAATAAGTCCTAATTAATACCTAACCATAATAGGAACCAAATTTGACCTAAAAAAACATTAAAAGAATCTAAAAATAAGGAAATAAATCACCTAGATCTAAAATAACGTTTTTTGCATAAAAATACCAAAATAACAATATCCTACATCAACTTATCACAAAAATACCAAATAGTTTCTTTTTATTTTAGATTCTTTTTATTCTAGGTTTTATATCTTCTTATATTTATTAGTGTTACAATAGTTTAGTTTAAGTAAAACTCTATTAGATATATTTTGTTAGCCTATCACATCATTATTATTATCTATATATAATATAAAATTGAAGATTAAAAATTAATTATAATTTTTTAAGATACCTCACGTTAGAATTAAAAAAAAAAAAAAAAAAGACTCACTTTAGGTTTGAATTTTTTTTTTATTTTAAAAAAAGGACTCACCAAAAAAAAAAAAACTTTAGGATTAAGAAAAAAAGAGAGAGACTTCTGGTAGGACTCTCTCTTCTCTCCTTAAAACCCTAGCAATTACAATCTCAAAACCATAAACTCAACTTCACTTTAAGATTAAAAAAATAAGAAGGAGAGAGACTCACGTAAAAAAAAAAAAAAAAAAAAAAAAAAAAAAACGTATGTTTTGTCTTTTTTATTTGCTTTCATATGTGGCTGAAATTTTCATTCTATCTTATTGTTTTATTATGTTTAGAATTGATTTTTTTCTAAGTATTTTGGTTAATCTCTATATTTTGATAGTGTTTTTATGGGTTTAGTTTTTGGGTTGAAATTCTAATAATTATTTTATATTGTATATGACAGATAAAACATCTCTATTTTTTGGAAAAAAATCAAAACTGCAACCTGTGTCTTCCAGCCCAAGGTGTGGTAAATTTTTATATGTTCTTGCTTTATTGAGAATTTTTATTTGGGTTCATGTAATTTTTTGTTTTTTTATTAAAGCTTTGATTTTTGGTTGATTAATTATTCGTTTGGATTAATTTTAATTAATTATTTGTTTGGATTCAACGTAAAAGATAATGGAATTAGGTGTTATAAATTTGATAATGTTCCATGTTTTGAATTGTTTATATTATTTAGACTCTTGGTAGGACTCTCTCTTCTCTCCTTAAAACCCTAGCAATTATCATCTCAAAACCCTAAACTTAACTTCACTTTAAAATTAAAATAATAAGGAGAGAGACTCAACTAAAAAAAAAAAAAAAAAGTAGGTTTTGTTTTTTTTTTTTGCTTTCATATGTGCCTAAAATTTTCATTCTATCTTATTATTTTGTTATGTTTAGAATTTATTTTCTTCTAAGTGTTTGGGTTAATCTCTATATTTTGATAGTGTTTTTGTGGGTTTGGTTTTTGGGTTGAAATTTCTAATAATTATTTTATATTGTATACGGCAGATGAAGCATCTCTATTTTTTGGAGAAAAATCAAAGTTGCAACCTATGTTTTCCAACTCAAGGTGTGGTAAATTTTTATTTGGTATATTATATATGAATTTTTTGAATTTGAAGGGTTTTGTTTGGTTTTGAAGTAGAATTTGGGGATTCTATAAAATTTGGAAGGTTTAAGTTTTGGAGTTTTTGGTATTTGCATCTTAGTAGGTTGATCTTAATTCTTTACCTTATATGTTTTTTCTTTATTAAGAATTTTTATTTTGGGTTCATGTGATTTTTTGTTTTCTTAATTAAAGCTTTGATTTTTGGTTGATTAATTATTTGTTTGGATTAATTTCAATTAATTATTTGTTTGGATTCAACGTAAAAAATAATGGAATTATGTGTTATAAATTTGATAATGTTCCATGTTTTGAATTGTTTATATTGTTTTTAATACGACTAAATAAGATTTGTTTTTATCTTTGTAGTTTATATCAGTTTTGAGTGTGTGTATATATATAACTTTTGGGAACTTTGCTTTATTAATTTAAGAACTATAAATTACTTTGTAGATTTCAGTAACTATGCACCTGCAGTGAGACATTGACAATAGAAGCATATATATATATATATGGTATTAACATTTTATAAAAATCTTTCTTACAACCCAATAACATTCTACGTTAGACAACACTTCTAAACTATAGAAAAACATAGAACTTAAATATTTATTCCCATTGTATTTTATTTAATTATGACAGATCTATTTTTTTTTAAACGCTAACTAGCAAAATGTCTATAATATGCATATTATTAACCCAATTTTCTATTTCTAAATTTCTTAAATTTTATTATATCAATCTTTTTTTCTTTTAAATTCTTGGTGGGCAAATCAGTCTCTCACTAATTCTTTTATCTTAACGTGATGTTGGTTAATTGTCCTTTTATTTAACTATCCCGTGCATCGCACGGGTTAGCGACTAGTGATATGTATTGTGTAATCTAGTTGATGTATCCTAGGGACGAATTCAAGATATCTTTGTTTTTGTGACACCGACAATAATTACATTAATTATTCATGTAAGATTTACATTATATAGATTTGCATAAAAATATACAATATTGTACACATTTGTTTATTCTACAATATATATCTTACCTGAATAGTACAATATAAACTAATAATTTTCCTTCATAGCCCTTTGTGTGTGTTTTTTTATTTTTTATTTTATTACGTATGGAGCCATTTTATCTTGAACAAAACAGTCAAGTTGACGTATCTATCAACATTATTGTAACTAATAGGGGGATGTGACCTGTTAATTGGCTCCTTTATCTTTTTGTATTCTACGTACTTCTATATCTTTCTTTAGCAAAAAAAAAAAAAAAAAAAACAAAAACAAAAACAAAAACAAAAAACAAAAGTGAAGTGAAGTGATAAAATAAATTGTCTTTCATGTGTGACTGTTTCATTCTAAAGGAAGACTTCAATCCAAGCCAGCATAGAAATTTTTTACAGCATCCATTCTAAAGGACGACTTCACGACTTTCTTGTGTCTCTCTATTTAAATCTCACTCTCACCTACTAGTTAAAAGACAAAAATAGATAACGTTTCTTTCAGTCCCTCCCATGGCTTCCACATCCATCATTTTCATCGTCCTGTCCATAACCTTTGCTGCTTTGCAGGTGGAAGAGCTCAACCAATGCAATCTAGCCTAATAATCTTGGGCACTTCACTTACCTACCCTACTTCATGGCTTTCTCCTTCGAGCCAATTTGCATTTGGATTCTATCAGCAAGGCAGAGGCTTTGCGGTTGGAATTTGGTTCGTCGGTAAAGACAACACAACAATTGTGTGGACAGCAAATCGTGACGATCCACCGGTCACCTCGAAGTCAATGCTGGATTTTACCAGGGATGGTAAAATTCTGTTAAGAACAGAGCAAGGACAGAAACAACTCATTGTTACTAGTGCAACAGACCCTGTTTCATACGCTGCCATGCTTGATACTGGAAATTTTGTGCTCTATGACAAGGATTCCAAGATCATCTGGCAGAGTTTTGATTATCCTACCGATACCATTTTAGGAGGTCAGACTCTATTCACTGGAGGGCAACTGTTCTCTAGTTTAACTCAAAGTGATCACTCAACCGGACAGTTTCATCTCAAGATGCAGCCTGATGGAAACCTTGTTTTATACCCAGTAACCAGTGAAGATACTCCAGCAGATGCCTATTGGTACACTAGTACTTTTGGGAATGGTTTCATGTTTAACCTTTATCTTAATGATGCAGGCCGTTTAATGATCATGAATGACTCCAGTCTAGAATCCTTATATACCATTTATCCAGATTCAGATTCAGATTCGTATTCATCCGGCATCAACTTCAACAGCAACGACGACAATACCATTTATCGTGCAACTCTTGATGTTGATGGAGTTTTTCGATTGTATTCTCACACCTACCATGAGAACGGCAACTGCCATGTATCTCGTTTGTGGTCAGCATTAAGCAGTTCATGAATGGTAAACGGTTTTTGTGGCTTCAATAGCTTTTGTACGCAAGATAACAGCCAAAGCGACTGTCGTTGCCTTCCTGGGCATGATTTTGTAGACCCTAATCAATGGTCTCTCGGCTGTCAGAGAAACTTCTCAGAAGCAGGGTGTAGAGGTGGGAAAGAAAATGTAGCCTCATATAACATCAGCACTATGAAGCATATGACTTGGGGAGACACTCCTTATTTTGCTGCATCAATGTCTAGGGAAGAATGCAGTTGGTCATGTTTGGAAGACTGCAATTGTGGGGCGGCACTCTTCAGCAGTAATTATTGCCAGAAACAAAAGCTTCCAGTGAGATGTTAGAAGAGACAAAGGAGGGTACACCGCGTTCTTGAAGATTGGGCATTGGGGGATTCTTGAAGGGGGGTCTTGATCCAAAAAAGCCACCCGCTAAGATCACAAGGAAAATAGCGATGGTACAAATTGTTCTTGTAACTTTAGGTTTTACTGTTTTGTCATGTGTTGCTCTTGCAATCTTTGGCCGTTTTGTTTTCAAAATTCGAGTTTTAACTTACAGAAGGCTGTTAAAGAATGGAAATTTGGGCTTGCCCGAGGAGGTAACCTTAAGGTTGTTTACGTACACCGAGCTCAAAAGAGCAACAAATGGTTTTAAGGAGGAGTTGGGTAAAGGTTCATTTGGAGCAGTTTACAAAGGTGCTCTAAACAAAGGTAAAAAACTTGTTGCAGTGAAAAGACTAGAGAAATTAGTTGAAGAAGGTGAAAGAGAGTTCCGCGCAGAGATGCGAGCAATTGGAAGAACCCATCACAGTAACTTGGTTCGATTGCTGGGTTTTTGTGCTGAGGAGTCTAAAAGGCTTATAGTTTATGAATATATGAGCAATGGCTCCCTTGCTGATCTTCTGTTTAAGGCCATATGGCGTCCAGATTGGCATGAGAGATTAAGAGTCGCATTGGATGTTGCAAGAGGTATTCTCTATCTACATGAAGAGTGTGAGGCGCCTATCATTCATTGTGATATAAAACCTCAGAACATTTTGATGGATGATTGTTGGACTGCTAAAATCTGACTTTAGGCTAGCGAAGTTCTTAATGCCAGATCAAACAAGGACCTTCACAGGGGCTAGAGGGACAAGAGGGTATGTGGCACCAGAAAGGCATAAGAACATTCCTATATCGGTGAAAGCAGATGTTTACTGTTATGGAATAGTGCTCTTAGAAATTGTATGTTGCAGAAAGAATATAGATGTTAACGAGTCCACAGCAGAGGAGATTGTCCTTTCTTCCTGGGTCTATAAGTGCTTTGCTGCTACAGTTAAATAAGCTTGTGATTGGTGAATAAGTAGATAAGATGAGCTTGGAGAAAATGGTTAAGGTGGGACTGTGGTGCATTCAAGACTAACCAGCTCTTCGTCCCTCTATGAAGAGTGTTGTCTTGGCGTTAGAAGGTATTACTGAAATTCCGGTTCCACCATGTCCAACTACTCCCTCTGTGTAAACAATTTCCCGTGTGGTTGAATTTTTCATTTCTCATTTGTACAAATAGGTGACAACACACGATGCATGAGCATGTTGTAGTTTCATTTCTAAATAAGTTTAGCAAGTTTGAAATATATTATGTAAGTTTGTGTTTTCATGTAGTTAATGTTTGGGGAATTACTTGTAACAAGATGTAAATATTGTGCATCATGGATGCTTGTCTTTGACAAGTTAAAATAGAAGCTCCCCATAAGATGACAGATCTTACAGTCTCGTTTTGTAACATATGTTGCTCTACAATGCAAGGTAAATACCGAGATGCGTGGTTCTTGTTGTTAGCAATAGCAGACAGCCACAATATCTTATACAAGTTCCATGCCAACTGTAACTCAAAAAATAATAAAGAAAAACCATAGTTTTATGATTTGTATTCACTCCTACTAGTACCCAAATTAAATTCAATGAGGAAGGCTTAATTTCTGTATACATATAAAAAGGGTCTTGATTTTGCCGAGGATGTGCTCATAGACAAGGCTGTTTCCTTTATTATTCCCCTTCAACTGCTTGATATTGAGAGGTTAGTAAAAATCCCACTTGGTGGGAAAGTCAATACTTTTCTTTCAAATATTACAATTTATTATGTTGATATTGCTTCTCCATATGTTGATTCTGGAGAGACAGGTATTGTTTTAGGGCTTCGGGTGTCACAACAAATTTGAGCATGAGACTGCAGAATTTTCAAATTACTTGATTGGTTCTAGTTGCAGTTACAGATGATGGGGCTGCATCTGTTCAGGTATACAGCCAGGCTTTTTATTTAATTTCTGCTATAATTGCAGTAAATGATAGATAAATTGCTAAATTATGGTAGATATGGTATTTCTTCTACTGGTTTGCCTTTGTCATAGCCTCGTAGTACTTGCAGTCTGTTTTATCCAAGCTTGAAATTAGGGCTTTTGCCCAAAGCCTTGTAACTCAGCTAACACTTCCTAGTGTTTCAAACGGAGACATCTAGAGTTCACCAATTTATCTACAATTTACTGCAAATTGCTTGAAGGAACCTCAAGATAAACAAGTCATAGAAATAGAGATCCCATCCCACTTCAATCATACTAACTTCAAAACAGATCAGTTAATTGGTAATGCACTTTGTCTTTTAATTGTTGATGATATATTTTTATTATTCTTACTGTCTGAGTCTGCATTCCATGGTCTGATGTGTCTTATTAATTGAAAACATTAAATACTTATGCACTTTATTATTTTACTTTTACTCCACGGAATTGGATGCTTTTGAAGGGAAAATAGCATCTGCAGTTGAAGATGCTTTTCCAAGAAAATCAGGGAAGGGATAATAAAGCTTGACTCCTTATTGCAATCATTTTCTAATCAAGTCCCAGTATACGGCATTGCTGTTTTAAATGTAACTTTTGTGGACAAGCCTGTGTTGTGTTATTCTTCAATTGAATTCGAGATTAATGGTCTAGTCACAGGCGCAATAAAGGATGCATTAGTAGTTTCAAACTAAAACTATAAATGATGGAGGGGTTCTGCTTCCTGCAGCAGTCCAGCTAAGATGATTCAGATCTCATTACAAGAAACTTTTTTTAATTCTGTACCATAATTTACTTTGATGTAAGTTCTTTCACTGTCAATTCTTTTTTTTTTTTTTTCCCTACCTTATTGTTCTAAGTATATTTGAAAGGATCTCTTAATTTTGCTTTTGTAATAGTGCCAATATCGTATTTTGAAAATATCAAGCCATATTTTTTTGCATTTTCAAGATTGGACATATTACTTAGACTGGCTTCTAGCTTTTTTTCAGTATGTGTCTTATGCTGGATTGAAAATGTTGCCTGACTAACTCACATTGGGCATATCTGAGTTGGAACCTTGTATTTTCTTTAATGCAATTGAAATTGGACACCTAAACTAATGCTTCTTTTTGTGGTCGGGCAGATTATATGCACTGGATTGTTGAAAAGAAAATACCGGATAAGTCAATTTTCAACAATGCTGGATGGAGATACATTATTCCTCAGCTGTACAAGTAGTACCGTGTTATTTTTTGGTTCAGGAGATAATTACTTCAGGCTCCATTATTATTATTATTATTTTTTGTATTTAGCTTTATTTTTGAAATATTTTAGTTAGTTATCATGTTTGAAAAATTATTTAGCAAACTAGCATCTCGAGTCTTAAAGACTCGAGTTCCATCTTAAAACTCAAATTGCATGTGGTGGCAATCTAATGTGAAAAAAAATCCACGTGGGTTATGGGTTGTGTAGCGGCGGTGTGGTGGCAGGTGGTGGCAATTTTTGGGTTTGGTTGTGTGTGTGTTTATTGATTTTTGTTGTGCGTTGTGGTTGTGTGAATTTGGCCTTGATTTTTAGTTTGGTTGGTTTGTGTGTGTGTGTATGTTTCTAGATGAATTTTTGTGTTCGTTGATCGGGGATGGTTGATTGGCTAGTTGGTTGCTGGCTGTGAGAGAGAGAGAGAGAGAGAGAGAGTATTTAAATAAAGTTTGGAATTTTAGGTGTACTATAAAATGATTTGCTATAATAGATAAAATAGCTTTTAAGATGCTAAAATGAGATAGTTTTTAGAAACTAAATGCTAATGCTCTCATGGGTATTAAATAGTGGGCAATTGGGCATAACCACCTCCCTTTTGTCCATGATTCTGTGTTCAACTAAATTTGATACTAAAGAGTAACTGTCCTTGAAGGGTAATAATTTAAAATTGCAAGTTATTTTTTTTTAAATTAAGGTGTTAATTGCCTTAGGAACGGGATATGGCCCTTCGTCATATATTAGGCTTTTGTTGGGCATGATAGAAATTACACAAATTAAAAATTTTTAAAAAATTATGATAGAAATTATAAAATTTAAGCTTTCCATACCAATACTTTTCAAATTTACCCATATTGATAGAAATTACAGAAATTTAAAAAAAAAATTTATTGTTAGAGAAATAACAAGGAAGTGAATAGTTTTAATATCTTCTACTTGATCACAATAAAATCTAAGAATATTTTCATAACAAACTAAGGTCTTAAACCACCATAAATCAAAATAAAATAAAAGCACGTTAGACTCACTATAACTCAAAATAAAATTGTTATGAAAATGTTGTCAACTTTCTTGAACTTTCTCTTTTGAACATGCATAATAATCATGGGACAACCAAAATGAAAATGTTTTTTTTTATTATCCAAACCAAAATATAAAATGTTAGACAATAAATATAGGGATAAGGGAATACAAGTTCAATATGGCTTCTCAGACATCATGCAAATTCAATGCTGTAATTTGTATTCTATCCCAGAAAATAAGAATGTTGTAATTTGCAATTGAAGAGATGAATTTTTGGTTTGGATCTGACATAGGCCCGGGTTTAGTCTAGGGAGGAGTTCCACTTACTACTCTTTACTTTTGGGCTTTATTGGGCCCCGCGATTAACTAGAGGCTTATGAGCCTTCACCAGGGGCACGTGTGAGGTGAAAACTCAAGCTCCCAATGGACCCTCAAATGGTGTCGCTTCGAGCCCGCAGTAAGTCAGGGAAAACTAAGGGGCTGGGAATTGGCTTTGGGCTTTTGTTGGACTATTAGTCCAATGCGCGTGTGGGGATTAATTTGTTCACCTTTTGAGCTTGGGCTATTTATTTAAAAATCAGCCGTAATCTCTATAGATTTATATTTTTATTTTTATTATTTTTAATAATTTGAAAGTTTCTGTTAAAAATATCAAGAAGTGTCAATTAAATTACAAACTCTTAACTACATTTTTTTTTTTTTTTAAAGTAACTAAGTCTGAAAATGAAAAATTGTTCTTATGTCTAATATTATATCATTGGTCTAACCAAAAGATTTATAAATAATTTTCATTTATTTTTTTGGATGAGTGAAAAGCTTTTAAAACCTTATCTATCGCCAAAAAAAGTTAGCGCTTACCAGAGGAAGAAAGTTGCAATAGAACAAAATTTCTTGAAGTGACTCTACTTATGTTACATTACATGTGTCAAAGTGTACCTGTTATCTAATGGAATGCACTTTAAGAAATGAACAAATAATAATAATAATAAACAAATTTCTTTTAATTTATTTGAAAGTTGTTGCCTCCCTAAATAAAGTTAGTCAATTGTAATAAAAATTCAACCTTAAGTAAGCAAGGCATTTTAAATCTATAACACTACTACAAGTAGCTAGGACAAAAATAAACACTTTTTTTTTTTTTTTTTTTTGGTGATAAGACAAAAATAAACACTTGGTCATGCTTGTACGGTTGAGGAAAAATGTACGTATCTCCATCGAGCAGTGTTCAAAATGGACTGATAGGTAATTTTGTTAACAATCCAATGTCCAATCTCAATTGCATTACAGAAAATTCAAGGTTGCAACTCAGATATGCCCAATGTGAGTTAGTGCTCAGGAAACAGTTTCAATCCAGCATAAGACACTTTTGGAGATACTCAAACAAAGCCAGAAGCCAGTCTAAGTAATATGTCCCATCTTGACAATGTAAAAAATGCATCACACAGTTGTATAGCTTGATATTTTCAAAATTCCATACATGCGCTATTACAAAAGTAAAAGAGATCTTTTCAACTGTACTTGAATAATGAAGTTAGAAGTAGAAAGCAAGAGTTAAGACAGTGAAACAACATACATCAAAGTAAACTATGATACATAATTAAAGACAGTTTCTAGTAATGCGATCTGATCCATCCTTTATGGTTATAGTTTGAAACTACAAATGCATCCTTTGCAGTGCCTTTGACTAGACCTTTAATCTTAAATTCAATGGAAGAATTACACAGCACAGGATTGGCCACACAAGTGGCTTTTAAAACAGCAATGCTGTATACTGGGATGTATATTTGAAGTGATTCCAAGACTCAAGCTTTATAATACCTTCTCTAATTTTATTGGAAATAGCATCTTCAGCTGATGGTATTTACCCTTCAAAGCATCCACTTCCCAGAGTAAAAGAATCAAGTTCATAAGTAGTTTATATTTTCAAATACTAAGATGCGTTAGACCATGGAATGCAGACCCAGACAAATAGAATAAAGATTGATATGCCATCAAAAAATAAAATATGATGTGTATTATCCTATAACTGATCTGTTTTGAAGTTAGTATGATTCAAGTGAGAAAGGATCTTGACATGTCCTTCAGAAAATGTAAGCTCTTTCTTAAATACAACTATAAATGCCAGTAACACTATGGAACTAATTTAGGGAAGAGATTTTTAACCAATAGAGGTTGATAATTTATAAAATTTACAGTTACATATGTAACAGGGTAGGAATTCACATGACATTCACATTTTAGCACAGAGAGATTGATATTTCCTTCTTAGTTCTTCGGAGCTGCAATTACCCCCACTTCCATAACTTCACCATTCACAGAAATAGCACTGCTTAATGAGAAAGTAAAGTTCTAGTTAAAAGTCCCTGAACACTTTTTGCTAGGAACAGTGTATTTTTGTAAGTTTCATTTCATGTCAACCACTAAACAGATTTGTTTTAATAATTCACATTTACATATCATGTTATGTCCTTTAATCTTTGAAATCATCTCCTCGTTCACATTTAAGAATTTTATTTCACCTTTACATATGTTGCTATCTGATTGTTTACAGATGCTTGTTTGAGATTAACTTCTGTTATATGACTTAACTTTAATTTGTTCTAAATCAAGCTTTTTATTTTTGTGACAGTAAGACTTCAATGAACAGACAAGATGGCATATTAAGATTATTTGTAGATTATTGATCATCTCTTTCATCACCTATTTTTGGTAACTTTCACATCTACCACAACCATATTTCCAAATTTGGAGACAAAACATTCAAATTACAGCATATACTCTTGAGAGCAACAGATAGAAATATAAGGGTTATGTTGATGACATTGGTTGGTTGTACTTTTTGGAGATTTTTTCATTAAATTTTAAGATACATTTGGCATGGAATTTGTATAAGATATTGTGGCTGCTGGCTATTGCTAACAACAAGAACCATGGGTATCTGCCTCGCATTGTAGAGTAACATATGTTAGAAATGGAGACTGTTAAATCTTTTATCTTCTGGGGTGAGTATTTTAACTTGCCAAAGACAAGCATTCATGATGCACAATATTCGCATCTTGCTTCAAGTAATTCTCTAAACATTTATTATATGAGAATTTCACATAAGTAATACATTTGTTTCAAAATGAAAATACAACACGCCCATGCATCATGTGTCACCACTTATTTGTACAAATGAGAAACAAAAATTTAAACTTCAGGCAAAATCGATTACATGGAGGGAGTAGTTGGACATGGGGGAACTGGTACTTCAGTAATACCTTCTAACATCAAGACAACACACTTCATAGAGGGACGAAGAGCTGGTTCTTCTTGAATACACCACAGTCCCACCTTCACCATATTCTCCAAGCTCATCATTCTACCTCTTCACCAATCACAAGCTTACATAAATCTCTAGCAGCAAAGCACTTATATGCCCAAGAAGAAAGGACAATCTCCTCTGCAGCGGATGCATTAACATCTATGTTCTTTCTACAAGATACAATTTCCAAGAGCACAATCCCATAACTGTAAACATCTGCCTTCACTGATATAGGGATGTTCTTATGCCATTCTGGTGCCACATACCCTCTTGTTCCTCTGGCCCCTGTGAAGGTCCTTGTCTGATCTGGCATTAAGAACTTGGCCAGCCCAAAGTCAGAGATTTTAGCATTCCAACAATCATCCATCAAAATGTTTTTAGGCTTTATATCACAATGAATGATAGGGGCCTCACACTCTTCATGTAGATAGAGAATTCCTCTTGCAACATCCAATGCAATTCTCAATCTCTCAGTCCAATCTGGACGCAATATGACCCCAAACAATAGGTCAGCAAGGGAACCATTGCTCATGTATTCATAAACCAGAAGCCTTTTAGAGTCCTCAGTACAGAAACCCAGCAACCGAACCAAGTTCCTGTGATGGGTTCTTCCAATTGCTCGCATCTCCGCACGGAACTCTCTTTCACCTTCTTCAACTAATTTTTCTAGTCGCTTCACCGCAACAAGTTTTTTACCTTTGCCTATAGCACCTTTGTAAACTGCTCCAAAAGAACCTTTACCCAACTCCTCCTTAAAACCCTTTGTTACTCTTTTGAGCTCGTTGTACGTGAACAATCTCAAGGTTACCTCCTCAGGCAGGCCCAACTTTCCATTATGTAACAGCCGTTTGCACCTTAAAACTAGCATTTTGAAAATGAATCTGCCAAAGATTGCAAGAGCAACACATGACAAAACAGTAAAACCTATAATTTCAAGAACTATTTGTACCATCTCTGTTTTCCTTGTGATCATGAGGGGTGGATTCAAGAGCGCCGTGTGCCCGACTTTGAAGAACGCCATGTGCCCATCTGCAGTATCTCTTCTAACATATTTCAGTGGAAACTGTTGTTTCTGGCAAGAATTATTATTCTTGAAGAGTGCCGCACCACAATTGCAGTCTTCCAAACATGAGCTGCTGCATTCTTCCATTGACATTTCTGCAGCAAAATACGGAATGTCTCCCAACGTCATATTCTCCATAGTACTGATGTAATAAAAAGTTGCATTTTCTTTGGCACCTCTACACCCTGCTCTTGAAAGTTTCTCTCACAACCAAGAGTCCTTCTATTGGGGTCTACAAAATCGTGCCCAGGAAGGCAACGACAGTCGCTTTGGTTGTTGTCTTGCGTACAAAAGCTATTGAAGCCACAAAAACCTTTTACCATACATGAACTGTTTAATGCTGACCATAAACGAGATACATGGTAGTTGCCATTCTCATAGTAGGTGTGAGACTACAATCGGAAAATTCCATCAACATCAAGAGTTGCACAATATATGGTATTGTTGTTGTTGTTGAGGTTGATGCCTCCATAGAAATTGGAATACACGGTACGGACGGCTGCTCCAGTGGATTCATCGATGAGGATTAAACAGCCGTTAAAATCAAGATAAAGTTGGTTTTTGTAGACACCCCCAGGAACATATGTACCAGAACTCCAGTAGGCATCTGCACTGGTTCCTGGTAGCGGGTATAAAACAAGGTTTCCATCCGTTTGCATCCTCAGATCAAACTGTCCAGTTGAGTGGTCACTCTTATCTAAACTGGAGTACAGTCGACTTCCAGAAGACACAGTCTGACCTCCTAAAATGGTATCGGTAGGATTTTCAAAACTCTGCCATATGGTCTTGTTATCCGTGTCATAAAGCACAAAATTACCAGAATCAAGCATGGCTGCATAGGAAACGGATTCTTTTGCACTACTAGCAATGAACTGTTCCTGTCCTCGCTCTGTTCGTAACACAAGCTTACCATCCCTGTTAAAATACACCATTGCATTCGAGGTGACCAGTGGATCATCGCGATTTGCTGTCCACACAACTGTTCTATTGTCTTGACCAACCAACCATATTCCCACCGCAAAGCCACTGCCTTGCTGATGGAACCCAAATGCAAGTCGGTTGGAAGGAGAAAGCCATGAGCCAGGGTAGGTGAGTGAAGCACTACTGCTTATTGAGCTATCTTGCTTTGGTTGAGCCATTCCACATACAAAGGCTATGGACAGGACTAAGAAAACAATGGATATGGAAGCCATGGGAAGGGTCCGAAGGGATGAAAGAAGCATAATACTAGTAGGTAAGATTTAACGAGAAACACGAGCAAGCTACTTAATAAAGCGGTGAAAATTTTTGGAAAAATTGACTATCAATATTCAGGGCTTGTTTGGTAATGTTGTTCTAATAACGTTATTTGTATTTTTTAAAAATACGTGTAGATAATAAAGTATATAAAAATACGTGTAATTTTATTTAAAAACTGAAAATTGTTATTTAAGTTGCGGTACCAAACACCTCCTCACTGAGGGAAAATATCATTTCACGTTATGTTCACTATTTAACATTAATATTAACAATTAATGCAAAAACGTTGGTATTTTAAAACATAAAAAATGCTCATACAACTCTGAATTTTAAGGTAGTGGTCATTACACTTCCTGAACTTTTATTTTACCAATTTACTTCATAACCTATATGTAACTACCAAATCAACAAGTCTGTTAGTCTTTCGTTAAAACACAAACAGCATACACGTGCATCTCACGTGAACTTTAAATCACCAAATATCCAAGGCTAAACCACGTGAGAGGGAGAGAATTTGATGGCCTATTTGGATAGAGGGGGGAAGGAGGGAGGTGGAGGGAGGTAGAGTAGAGTTGGCTAAAAATAAACTAATTTTGTGCTAAATCTACTTTAATCCAGTCTACTCTCCCTCTTTCTCTCCCAATCCAAACGGACCATGAGAGAGACCTACAGTCGGCATAGTTGAGAGAAAGAGAATGAGAGGTGATCAAGCCAGAGCCACTATTGCCAGCCGCTGCGCCGTCTACAGCCACCATTGTTTCCACCATCATCTCGCGGCTAGTATGGGTTGGTATTTTTTTTTTTTCCAACCTCTTTTATTTTTCCAATCATCCATGTGTGAGTCTCTACGTGAATTTCATAGATTGGTTTAATTTTTGGGGTTACCCAATGTATGAAACCTGTGATGGATTGTGTAGAGCTGGTTGTGGTAAAATGATCAAAACTAGTTTTAAAGTGTTTTTTAGAATGCTATACAACTATTTGATGAAATGCCCGAGAGGGATATATGGCTAGTGCTGTAATGGGATTTGGCTGTTTGGTTAAACATGTTAAAATTTAGAGAAAGAAAATCTCAAAGAAAGGATTTGTTAGAAAATGTAATTCGTTCATTCTCAAAGACGAGATTACAGCTTTCATACAAAAAAACAAAGAATGACCAACTCTACCCAATCCACCACAAGTTCATACATTGGGTAACCTTGAAAATTAAACCAAACTATGATATTCAAGCAGAGACTCGCACATAAATGATTGAAAAAAAAAAAAAAAAAAAAAAACGTAACTAACATACCAACCCATACTAGCGGCGAGATGACGGCAAAAACAATGGTGGCTGTCTACGTCACAGTGGTTCTGGCCTGATCACTTTCCCATTCTCTTTCTCTCAACTACGCCGTAGATCTCTTTCAATTTCTCTCCCTCTCACGTGGTTCAGCCCTTGGTTATTTGGTGATTTAAAGTTCACGTGAGATGTAGGTGCATTCTGTTTGTGTTTTAACAGGAGACTAATGGAAGTGTTGATTTGGTAGATGTGTAAAGTTAATGGAGTAAATTAGTGAGATTAAAAATTGAGGGGATATCATGCCTATTATCATAAAGTTCAAGTGGTGTATGAGAATTTTTCCCTTTTAAAGATACTCACATTTTACACATGAATGTAAAAAATTGAATTTAAAGTAATAAAAGCTCATATTCAAAATGGATTAATTTCATGGTGCGGAAAAATCTCTTATGTGCCAGAAATATGAAATACTAGCTCTCATGGTACGTTGTCCACCAACACATCCAGTAAAAAATTAACAACTTTATTTTCTTCATTAATTGTCTAGAGTGGTTATTATACGAAAGTTTTTAGGGCGAGTATGTTTGTTATTGGCCTTCTCATTTAACTTTTTAGTTTATTTGTTTCTATCCGGTCTTCACTTTTTACTTCAATCAATTTTCTATCTATATTTAAAAAAAAAAAAAGTTAAATAAACTTGTGTCAAATGGTCTAGAATAAAATAAACATGGGAACTGATTAGTTTACATGAATAGTACCAGTGGGTTCTAGTTAGTTCAATTAGTCAATTGATAAAGTCTCTAATGGTTGAATAAGATATTTGAGATTTAATCTCTGTCAACACCAAAAACCAATTAGTGTGTTAGTCTGATGATAAAAAGTATTATTAAGAGCGGACGCCATAGGTTGAAACTCTCCAAAAAAAAAAAATAGTACGATATAAAGTGTACATTATAGGCAAAAATGTGGCTAATATTTGCCACTTTGGGGAAAGTGTACAATCAATATTCAATATATATATAAAAGCAGAGACCTTATCTGAGAGTACATGAGGTCCTGCCACATGGCACTCTAATGTTGCATTTAGCTATTTTTACCTCTTTTCATTAAGTTTTTTTTACTGTTACTTAATAGATCATAGTAACTTATTTTTACTATTATATAAATTTAGCATTTTTTACCTCTTTTTATTAAGTATTTTTTACTATTACCTAATAGATCATAGTAACTTCTTTTTACTATTATATCAAATATGAGTTGTTATTGACAATTAGACCAATTAGACCAAAAGTTATTCACTACAAAATGGACTACAAGTAGATCAAACCTTATGAAAAACTCAAACCCAGTTATTACCTTACATATTATCAGGGACGGAACCACTAAAGGGTAGAGGGGGGCAATTGCCCCCCCCCCCCCTCAAATTAGTTATTTTATTTGCATGCTCATATTTTAGAGTTTATAGTTAGTCCACCTCAAATTTTTGGATTGGTCCAAATAGCCGAAAAGAAACTAATCACTTAACCCTTCTTTGGACCCATGGCCCCTTCATAGTCCAAATACAACACAACAAAAAATCTACAATAATTTATATAACTTTTTAATTGATTTATAAATTATGGGAAAGTCAATTACAATATTTAAAATTTTTTTCAAAAAATAAAATGCAAAATTTTTTTAGAAGCCAATATTGATGATGTAGCATTGCCAACTCTTAATATTAATATTCCAATTTTTTAAAATCCTCAAAGAAAGTTTTGAAAACTTTATTAGTGTGAGTTTTAGTTGCATCCAAAAGTATGGGTTTATCATATTGGTGAGTTGGTCAATGTGATAAAATCAACATATTTATTCCAATTATCCAAAATTTAGAGATCCGAATTCCTCTTCTTCTTTTTTATTCTTCTTCGAAAAGGTTTGAATATCATATTGTAACTTTCAACTTTTTTTATTCATATTATATCCTTCTTGACTTAAATATTTATGGTAATAGAGTGCAATTGTTTTGTCTACCATGATTTTTTTTATTTAATAAACCATGTCACTTGAAATTTTTTTGGTTCATGCTTTCGCCCCCCCTAGGTTCAAATCCTGATTCCGTCCCTGCATATTATGACCAAAGTTTGACCATTTCCACGTGTAAATCAAAGCAAAAACTCTTACCCTCTTACAAACTCTCTTTTTCCTCCCCCATGTATAGATGATACTTCTAGAAAATCCCATTCTCATGAAATCATGCCTCTATTTTTCCCCAATTTCAATTCAATATGCTTTTGTCTATTAATAATGTTCTATGCAATTTATGCAGACAAATTCTTTGTCATCGATCAATGTAACAAAAATATATATAAATTTTGAGATCCCTGAGGTTGTTGAAATAAATGACAATTGCATATTTCTAAAATTTACAATAACAAAAAGTCTAATAAATGGCATATACTATCTCACAAAATGTCATTAATTTAATATTTTCTTTAAAAAAATTCAATGATAGGAATGGTAAAAAACATGATCCTATACAAGAAATACAAAAAAATACATGCAAAACAATTTTCATAGGAGGATTTATCTTTAAATAATATGAAGACAATAGTAAAGATAAAATGCATTGAATGAGATCCTACGAAATAGGTTTGTTAATCATTTCAAATTATATTCATCATTTACGTAAAAAAAATAATAGTATATCATATTACTTACATTAAAAAAATAATACATACTAATTTCAAAGTTTATTGCAAGATGTGAACTACTAGGGTATTGCAACAATAAGTAACACTAATACAACAATGGATTGGTATTACATTTTGTGCGTACTTTTTGAAAGAAATGTCAAACCACAAGCAGGATCATTTTGGTGTGCAAAATGTCAAACAAAAAAAAATCTTTCTATCCCAAAGTTAGAGGCACTCACATTAACTACATACTCTCCAAATATTTATAATATATTTATCTCACTATAATTACTATATATATATATATATACACACACACAATTGCAAATTACTTCAGATACATGATTCAAATTGAAGTTTTTTATGCAACTGACAAAACAAATTTTATGATATTTGATCGAGATGCTGAGAAAATCCTAAAAAAATCTACAAGAGATTTTGCTGAAAAATAAATTGTGGTACAACTTATTTAAATTATTGTAAAACTATTGATGTTGGAGAAGGAATCCCACGTGATTTAAAAAAAAAAGTTAGGGAAAAAATGGATTTTCCTACTTCATTTGAATGAATTCAATCTGAATGATGATTTTGAAAATTACATAGTTGCTAAGATTTTTTATGCACCTTCAAATGACAAAAAGGTATGGAAGAAAATATATATATATATATATACACAATCCAATATGCTATATTAATTCTTTTTGCTGCACTATTCCAAAATTAACAAAAATAAAAAATAAAAACATTTACAAAAAACTGTCACATCATTGAAATTTAATATAAATGTAAATACCTACGAAAAATCTTAGTGACAAAGTCCAAACTTTGTAAGATCCAATCAAGAATTTCCCAGTGCCGATTCATTAGTTATTAACACAAATAATGCAACAAAAGGAAAAAGTGATGAAAGCTCAAAAATTGAACAAATATGGAGGACCAAACTTCAAATGTTGAAGATGGAGAAATTGATGATGATAACAAGCGTCATCATACCGCAATAACAAAGCATTGAAGAAAAAAAAAGATTTGGTAATGAAGCTTTTTATTTCATCACATAATAAAAATCAATAATATAGAATGAATTAATTTTCTTTTATCAACTTTTATTATACAATATTACTCCAAAGTTGTTTTAATTATTACTCATTACTTGAACAAAATAATTATAATAGATATATATGTGCAATTTATAATTGTTATTTTTTATGATTAACTCACTACTAACAAAGTTTTATAATAAATATGCTATAATATATGTATAATATTTTCCAAAAACAAATTTACATAAAACATTACAATATTATCTGTGCATCGCATGGGCAACTTACTAGTTATTATAACTACAATGTACACTTAACATGAACAGTGTAATGTAAAAATAGTTTTTTCCTTTATTTTATCAATTACAATTTTTTATTTTATTTTATTTTTGGCTAAAGAATAATAACAAAGCACACAAAATAAAGAAAGATAACGGAACCAATTAAGAGGTCAGATCGCTAATATTAGCTACAATAATGTTGGTTCTATATGGTGAGTTCCAGTTAGTTCAACTGGTAAAATCTCTGATGGTTAAATAAAAGATTTGAGATTCAATTTCCAACTACACCGAAAATTGGTATAAGAAAAAAAAAATCATAAAAACAAACTAGGGTATGCATACATACCTACTAAATGTAAGTATACATACACATGAATACATCATCTATTAGAGTACATATATCATGAAACAGCAATGCAAAGAACTGGAGAAGGAGGAACTGGAATATCTATTGTCCCCTCCAACATTAATATTACATTTTTTATTGAAGGACGCAAAGCTGAATCTTCTTGAACACACCACAAGCCCACCTTCACTGTTCTTTCCAATTTCCTGAAGTCCACATTTTCATCTTCCACGAGCTTTTCCAGCTCTCCAGCAGCAAAGCAGTTATATACCCAATCAGTAAGAATAATCTCATCTGTAGTTGAAACATTTACTTCTATACTTCTTCTACAACAGACAATCTCCAAAAGCACAACACCAAAGCTGTATATATCAGCTTTTGCAGATATATTCATGGAATTTTTTTCCCATTCAGGCGCTAAATATGCACTTCTTCCTTCCGTATCTGTAGTGGCTCTTAATTGATTTGGAATTAGCAGTTTTGCAAACCCAAAGTCTGAAATCTTCGCCGTCCAATTATCATCCATGAGTATGTTTTGAGGCTTTATGTTGCAATGGATGATACAAACTTCGCCCTCTTCATGCAGATGGAGAAGTCCTCTGGCCACATCTAGCGCAATTCTTATTCTTTCTTTCCAAATCGGGGGCCTCTCAGCCTTGAAAATAAGATCTGCAAGAGAGCCATTGTTCATGTACTCATAAACTAAAAGCTTCCTGGATCCCTCAATACAAAAACCAAGTACTCGAACCAAGTTTTTATGATGAGTTCGCGCAATTGCAGTCATTTCAGCCTGAAATTCTCGTTCCCCTTCTTCCACAACTTTCTCGAGTCTCTTAACAGCAATAGTTTTGCCACCACAAGATATAATCCCTTTGTAAAATACTCCATATGAGCCCCTACCTAACTCTTCCTTGAAGCCATCTGTAGCATTCTCAAGCTCGTTGTAAGAAAATAACCGCAAAGTAAACTGTTCAGCTAATCCCAAGTTCACGTTTTCTGAAAGTTTTCTGTACCTGACCAATTTCTGCCTGTACACGAAGAAGCTAGAGGCTGCCAAAACAAGACACAAGCATGAAACTGTACCCAAAATTACAGAAAGAATCAAAATCAGACTTCTCTTGCTTCGAACAAAGAGTTCCGGGATTTTAGTGGAATGGATCCCCTTGAGCTTGAAGAAAGTTGTAGTTGCTTCGTTTGCATTTATTCTACCATATCTAAGCGGAAGCTTATATTTTCTGCAATTGGAATCTGTATATGATACTGCTCCACAATTGCAATCTTCCAGGCAAAATTGGCCACAATTTTCCTTTTTCATTGGCTTAACTGAATATGGGAAATTACCCCTCAACACAATATTCTCTAGAGAAGTGACATTGTATAGCATCGCTGGATCTTTACTGCGTCTACAATCATCTTCGCTGGAGTTGTGGTAGCAGCCCAGGAACTTGTTGCTGGTGTTGATGAAATCAAATCCAGGATAGCAGTTACAGTCAGCTTTGCTACCCATGCCTGAGCAGTAACTGTTGAGTCCACAGAAACCCTTGACGTCACATTGATCAGACAGAGCGGACCACTCCATCAACATACTCGAGCTATTATCGCTCTTAAAGTGGTGTAAATACAATCGAAAGATCCCATCTGCATCAAGTGTTGCACGGTAGATTGTAGTTCCATTCTTGTCAGGATATGAGCTATTTGCCAAAATGATTCTCTGCCGCTCACTTAGGTGGACGAATAGAACGCCTAAAAGAGAGAGAATGAGCGATGCATAGATATTTCCATAATCAGTAACAGAGGCCCAATATGCATCCTTAGGGTTATTCGAGCTGTTTACAGGGTAGGCAACGAGGTTTCCATCCTTCCGCATGTTAAATGAATAATGTCCACTCGAGTGGTCTGATATAGACATACTTGAAACCAAGCTATTGCCACTAGAGAGATTCTGACCACCTAATATGGTGTCAGTTGGAAAATCAAAGCTATCCCAGATTACATAGGAATCATTCCTGTAGAGCACAAAATTACCAGAATCGAGCATAGCAGCTGAAGTTGCAGGGTCCACATCAGAAATCGAAAATTCTCTGCCTTGCTCTGTTCTAAGCAGCAGTTTACCATTAATAGTAAAGTTCAGTGTAGCATTGGAGGTGACAGGTGGATCATCTCGATTTGCCGTCCAGATGATTTTCTTCTCGGTTTGATTAACCAGCCATATTCCGACCGCAAAACCATCATCTTGTGGATAGAAACCAAATGCAAAAAGACCAGAAGGTGAGAGCCAAGAAGTACGGTTTGCATTGGGAGAAAGAGAAGAACCTAGAAGTATCAAATTGGACTGGTTTTGTTGAGCGTTTGCATGAACGGTAAGTAGGAAAAGCAGCAGTAAGGGCAGAACTGGTATGGAAGCCATGAGACAGAGTGAGATAAGAGGGATCAGACTTGAGAGTGTATATTAAAGAGTAGTGTTTATTATGAACACTATTTGCGTGTTAAGGATTAAGGATACGTGGATTAAAGTGTGTAACAACAATTTCTCTGAAGAGAATGTAGTACATTATGTACCTATATATATATATATATAATTGTCTTATGAACAATTTTCTTTTTGGGAGTTTTTTTTTTCTTGTTAAGTTGTGATGTTAGAAACAATTGGTGGTGTGAACGTTTAATTTCAGGTGGAAATACCGTTTTAGAGTCAAAATCAATTTGGTTATTAGATTTTAATAGTAGTCAATTTGGTGCCTGATATTTTTAACAAGCAGTCAATTTGTTTATTGAAAATGTTTTACTTTTTATTCTTAAATTTTTTAAAAATATATATTTTCATTCCTAAACTATTGGGAAAAAAAAGTTATTTTATATCCCTAAATTAGTCTCCAATCTATTAAAAAAATGTTTTACAAATTTTAAAGATAATGTTAGTGTATAGATTAGCCCATTGGGCTAAGCCCAGTATATTACTTGTACTGCACTCATGTTACTTGTACTACACACATACCTAGCCTATATAAGGCTCTCTTTTGTACATTGTTTCATACACATCAATATACTGACTATTCAATCATTCTCTCTCTCTTTATATTGTTAACAGATAAAAACAAACTTTTAATTATGTTTAGGGACCAAAATAATATTTTACCCTAAATTTTTTCATACAACTATGGTAAACCCAAATCCGACGCTAGCTAAATTCACTCGTAGTGCCATTGTGTTGCTCGTGGGTTTGGATTCGATTCCCATGGTACTTGTGGCTCTGCCAATGCCGTTGTTGAAGAGAGAGATTTGCATAGATGAGAGAAACTAAAAATAGGAGAAAATGAAAAAAAAGAAAAAAGAAAAAGTGAGGGATTTTGTGGTGTAGATTGAAGATTGAAGGTTAGAAAAGATCAAATCTGTGTTGATCTATGTGATTTGATTTTGGGGGATTTGATAGACAAGTCTCTTTCTCTAGGCCGAGTCATGCCATTGCGAGTCAGGAAATGAAGAACAAATTCCAGATTTGGGTTGTCATTTCCCTTTCACTTGTTCCAAATATAGATCGAAGCCGTTGAAATTCAGTTGCACTGCGAGTTTTCCAAACCTGCTTAGAATGCTTTATTATAATAAAATCAAGATGAGGGTTCAGAGAATCTGGGAGATGTGGGTTATTGCAAATTTGGGTTTTTTTTTTTTATTTTTTTATTTTTTTATAAATTATTTTTATTTTATAGCAAATTTTGATTATGCAGTCCAAGATTACAAATTTCATTCTTCCTTTTTCTTTTTCCGTGTTCTTATTTGAAGTTAAATTTAATTTTAATTTTGTTTAATTTTTTAAACATTTTTTATGTATTTACGGTTTTTTTATATGGACTTTTTAATCCTTCAAATGCTTTTTCCGTGTTCTTATTTGAAGTTAAATTTAATTTTAAATTTGTTTAATTTTTTTAAAATTTTTTATGTATTTACGGTTTTTTTACATGGACTTTTTAATCCTTCAAAGTTCAAATGCTTATGTGGTCTTTTTATCACGTCAATTAATTTTTTTAACATTATTTTATTAGCCATGAATTGTGTTATTTGTTTGCTATGTAGGCATTTTTCGATAGTGAGTTGAAGGTTGGGACCAAATAGTAAAAAATAATATAGATCAAATTGATTATGACTTCAAAATATAAGGACCAAAATGATATTTTCACCTTAATTTTTAGGGTCTGTTTGGCTAACTTATTTTTTGCCAACTTATTTTACTATTCAACTTATTTTTCTACTATTTATGGATCTCATTGCACTTTTTGGTACTATTCATGGGTCTCACTGTACTATTTCAACTAACATTTACTTATATTTATAGTACTTTCAGTAAAAAACTTTTAGTTTCAGCAAAATAAACAGATCACAAACAGACTTTTAATGTTATTATGACATGACAGAACTTGGGATGTAATAAATACTTGTTTATTTTAAGTTGGATATTTGTTTTAGTTAATATGGTGTTGCTATTTCTTGCCGTTAGAGTATTTTTTGCCTTTGTTTTTATTTTATTTAATTTCTTAGCATTGCTTAAAAGATTGTGTTGTGTGTAATATAATTTGTCCCATTATTCCTTAAACCCTTATTTGGGAGGAGGGAATAAAATGGAATGGAAATGAATGAAAATAATAATTTAAGAATATTTTTCTTTTACCTTGTTTGAGAGTTTTAATGAAAGGAATGGAAAGTCCATTTCCTTGTTTGGGAGTTTAAGTGGGAGGGAATGGAATGGGTAGGAAGGAACACTCATTCTTTTCTATTACCTTAAAACCTCAAATTTTCATTCCTTCCGAAATTGAAAGGAATGAGAGGGTATAAAATTAGATTTAATGAATTTTTTACTTAAACTCCCAAAATACCCCTAAATATTCAACCATTTATTTTAAAATAAGGGTCTAATAGTAATATTATCATAAAATAATTCTATTACATTCCCTCTATGTTACTCTCAAATAAGATTACTTACATTTCATTCATTTTCATTCCCTTCCATTTCTTTATTTTAAAACATCTAGTCAAGATTATTTAATTCTATTCCATTCCATTCTTTTCTATTCATTTCCCTTGCTTAAATACATTCCATTTAATTCCATTTCCTTATGAACTCCCAAATAAAGCATACCTTGATTTTTGAGTGAAGTTTATAGTGTGCCTTTGTTTTAAAATCCATTTCACTCTCCCTTGTGTGTGTTTCTAAAAAAAAAAACTACTTCGCATAATTCTGTCGAAGAAGCTAACCTAGGGGCGTGCCTGAAATACTTAATCATGCACATTCATCATTCAAATGCACTATGGGAAGGATACTTGGAGTTCAGAAAAATCAATGGCAAATATTTCAACAAATTAAGGCTTAACTATGATTATCTTTTTTTTATAGAGTTTGTAAAATATCTTGTGCCTCTAGCATTACTCTTTTATAAAAAAGATTAAATTCTATAAGGATGCGGTGTAAAATTATAAAGATGTGGTGTAAAATTTAAGTTTTATATCTTCTAATCTCAACATGCCACATCATCTTATCATATATTTAAGAATAAGCATAATCACACCTAATCAATTTTAATATCCATCTATAAATCCAACCAAATTAGGAATTTATTAAAATTTTCTTAAGTGTGGTAGGATGTTTTGAATTTTAAGTAAAAAACTGATTTGATAATCTCTTATTAAATGGTGTAAAATATGAGATTTATACCTCATCCTTACCAAATTCGGACTCTTCATAAAAACTAAATAGGTAATTTATAGTGATCACATTTATTATGTTCTCCATCTTCATTTTCCATGTATAAAAGTAATTTATCAATTTGGTTGTCAAATACATCTTTTCAATTAAAGCTCTTTATTACAGAAGCTATACAATTAAAACTCTAATTCCTACCATAATACCAAATGGAGACACTACTAAAAGAGTAATTTAAGAGCATTAGAGTATTACATCAGCCTCATTAGATTTTTATCCAAATTTAGTTTTAAAACCCTACTTTTGTTAGTTTAAGTGTTTAACCAATCTATTAGTCACATACAGCTATATTAGTCTTAATACTTTATCATTATATCATTTAAACATTATTTTTTCTCACTCTTCAAATATTTTTTCACACACAATCCTTCCCCAATTTTCTGTGTTTGAATCTCCTCCCTTCAATGTCAAACAATCCACCTTCTTCTCTGCGACCAAGTCTAGCAAAGTAACATCTTCCACCGACACAATGTTTTTAGGAACACCATCGTTGAAAGAGAGAAGATTGGTTGATTGGGAGACAAAGAGATGCACCCCACCAGTAACACCAAATTGCATCACCACCAAAAACACCAGGCCACACTGCCACCAAATTGCACAATCACCACCACCTTTGTCACCCTCCAAAAACTTAGCACATATATGTTGATTGTTATGAGAGAGAGAGAGAGAGAGAGAGAGAGAGAGAGAGAGAGAGAGAGAGAGAGAGAGAGCTATGAAAAAATGAATATATATTGACAAGGGTATTCTTCGGATCTGATTTAAGGCGTATCGTACCATGAAGCCGACAGTACCTATGGACCCATTAGCTTCATAATTACAAACAAAGATCCAAAAGCAAACGACTTCAAGAGCGACGACACAAAAAGTGTCTGGACGAAAAGCGATGACCCTACCATGATACCCGACGGACTCCTCCATGAGCCGACGGGAATCCATGGACGAAGCAAGAAGCTGACGGGTCCAAGAGGCCAACGGGCACAACATATCTTGACAGGAGTGAGATTAAAGGGTTGAGACTTTTTTTTTTTTTTTTTTGAGAAATAGCACTGTGGTGCATTAAATTACGCAATACCAACTAAATCAGCATGGTAAGAAGACAATATATCGGATGGAACATCTTCCATCCATATTACACAATTTGTAAAATTCACTACTAACTTAGCCAAATTGTGTGCAACTGTGTTGCCCTCTTTCTTAGTGTGAGAGTAGGACAATTTTGAAAAACTAGTAGATAAAGTTAAGGAGTCCTGCATTAGTAAACCAAACGGAGCTAAACCAGTGTTCTTTGATTTCAACGCCGACATCACTACTTGAGAGTCTCCCTCCAGTATGGCATCTACTATACCCAACTCTCTAGCAAACTCAAGAGCTTTGCTAGTAGCCAATGCTTTAATCTCTATCGGCTGAAGCTGTTGAGGGACCCGAATGGCCATGGACGCAATAACAAGACCCTTCCTGTCATGAATGATAACACCTAGACCAGAGCTCTTTTCCTTGGCGAAGATGGCACCATCAAAATTAATTTTCAGCATTTCCTGGATTGGAGGTTTCCACCTTGTTCTTCTCGCTAGTCTATTTAGAGATGGTGCAATTTTCAGTGCCTTGAATTCTGCCCAGCTATCGTGAGCCCATTGCGAAATGAGGTTCAGGGGTCGATGGGCTGACTGAGTCCGTGACTGGTTTCTCTGATGCCAAATGAACCAATTAGTGAATGCAAACAGTGCCAAATTCCTTTGATGATCGAAAATCCAAGCCATGAGCTCACTGAAACTTGAAAAGCATTGTTGGTTCCGAAAATTCCATGAGTTATTTGCACCCCAAACGCTGTCCAACATTTTGCAGCTCCACACCATGTGCAAAGCATCTTCATTTTTTGCTTTGCAACGATCACAGCACTGCTCTGAAATAATTCTCTGCCGGAATAGATTGCACTTCGAAGGAAGGGAGTTATGGCAGGCCCTCCAAATTAAATTTCTAACTTTATTTGGGCATTCAAGAGCCCAAATCTTCTCCAAAGCCCTTTCTCATGATCTTGCTACACAGCCACTTGATGACCAACTTCATCTTCCTTCAAGAACCGGTATCTCGTCTTGCAACTATACCTCCCATCATTCTCCAACGGCCAAAATAAAGAGTCTTCCGTATCTTTTCTAGCCAATGGAATATTCTTTATTTCTTCAGCTTCTTGTGGAGCAAAAATTCCATCTATCATTGCAACGTTCCAAGTTCTAGTTCCCTCATCAATTAAGCAATCCACAGTGGCTTCTTCCATTGTTTCTACCATTGGGGAGAGCACCTTAGTTGGGTGTTTTCAGGGCAGCCAATGGTGTTGCCAGATTTTCATGGATTTTCCATTTCCTACCCTCCAGCAAGCACAATCTAGGATAACATCTCGACCATGTAGTATACTTTTCTAAGCATAGGACCCTGAACTTGTTTCCTTAGCTTCTAAAAGAGAATGATTAAGGAAGAACTTTTCCTTGAAAACTTTATAGAAGAGAGTTTCCTTGTTGTGCAAAAGCCACCATGCTTGTTTCACTAAAAGGGCGTCATTAAAATGAGTCAAGTCGCGAAAACCCATACCACTCACCATTTTGGATTTAGTCAATTCACTCCACTGGATCCAATGAATTTTAGTTCTATTTCCCCTTTGCCCCCACCAAAACTTCCTTATCATTATTTCAATGTTGTCACAAAACCCCAATGGCAATTTGAAGCATCCCATCGCATAAGTAGGGATGGCTTGGATCATGGATTTGACTAAGACCTCTCTTCCGGCTTGTGAAAGCAATTTTCCCTCCCATCCTTGGAGTTTTTGCCAAACCCTTTCTTTTATATAATTAAAGCTAGCCTTTTTTCCCCTTCCTACAAAGGATGGTAGCCCCAAATATTTCTCATAAGACTTCACTTCTTGGACTTGGAAGAGATTCTTTATGCTTGATTTTGCTTCATCCGTGGTGGATTTGCTAAAGAAGATTGCGGTCTTATTTTTGTTTATTTTTTGCCTTGACCAAGACTCGTATTCACCCAAAATCTTCAACACATTATTGCAATCCTCAAAGATAGACCTACAGAAAAGCAAACTATCATCTGCAATAAACAAGTGGGTTAGCTTAGGGCCACGTTTGCACAAGGAAAAGCCCTTAATGTTCCCATTCCTCGCCGAATGTTTAATGAGAGCATGAAGGCCTTCCGTACATTAAAGGAACAGGAAAGGAGAAAGGGGGTCTCTTTGTCTAATTCCTCTCTTAGGGTAGATCATCCCAGTTGGCTCACCATTCACTATGATAGAATACGACACTATTTTCACACAACTCATCATGAGAGTGACCCATCTATCACCAAAACCCATTTTCTCCATAAGCCTCTCCAAAAACACCCACTCTACCCGATCGTAGGCTTTACTCATGTCTAACTTGAGAGAATATATTAAAGAGAATACTATCCAAATAGGATAGGCTAATAATAATGATAATATAAAAAAATATTGGCGTTTCCTTGAATTAAATGGGTTTAGATATTGAGTGAGCGTTTGGATCCAGAGTCCGTGACCACTTTTTTCGTTTTTCATTTATTTTATTTAAACCAACGCTTATTGTACTGTTCATGGGACATAAACAGTGCAATTAGGCTAATGAATAGTAATCCACGCGTGAACAGTAACTTTTTTATTAATTTTTTTTTTATTGTTTTCAGTTTTCAGCAAAATAAACGGTATTCAAACGGACCCTGAGTCTCAAGAAATCAACTTTGCAAATTACTTCTCAAAAAAAAAAAAAAAACTCAGCAAATTGAATAGCTGAAGCGAATGGAAAGTAAAATCAGTGGTCGTTAAGGTTGTATATATTGACCCTACTATTTTTTAATGTAATTTTTTTATAAACAATTCTCTCTGTGGGAGTTTATTTATTGTAAAGGTTGTGACTTTAGAACAACAATCGGTGGTGTGAAAGTCCATGACATGGCAGAACTTTGGATGTTATAATCGTTTATTTTAATTTTGAGTTCAAATTTGATAAGGATGGAGTGTAAAACATGATTGTCACAATAGTCTTTTAATCTTTTTTTTTAGATCCAAGATAGAAAAAATAGTCTTTTACTTAATATTCAATACATCCTATTACACCTAATAATACTATATTAGCATTTTATTTAAAACTTGAAATATGGTGTTTATTTAAATATTATCGTATGTAATCAAATGTATTTATGTATTAGTAATACTAGTGGTTGTAGTACTTCTTAAGTTTCCAAGGCAAAGTGGCAAACCCTAACGTTTTAAATCTCCCTCCCTTAACTATTGAATTATAAAAAATAAAATAAAAAGGTGTTAGTCAGGTAAGATGGGAATCTCACCAATATCAAGTAGGAAAAAAAGAAGAAGAAGAAATAGCTATTTATCCTTTATTTTTAAACTATTTAGCCAAACAGTCATTTTTTCAAAGTATTTATCAAAATATCCCTGTTTTGGAACTCGATATTGGATGATATCGAGTTCTACCTGGAACTCGACATTAATAATACTGAGTTCTAAGAGTATTTTTAAGTCAAACTTGCAACATTAGTAATGTCGAATTTTATAAAATATTTTCAAAAAATAAAAATAAAAATTAAGTGGCAGAATATACATATAGAACTCGACATTGTTAATAGTTGACGTCGAGTTCTACCTAAAACTTGATATCAACAATATCGAATTCTAAAAGCACCGCACAAATTTTTTGTTAAATACTTTCAAAAGATGGATGTTTTGCTACATACTTTAAAAATAAAGGATTTATAGCAATTTTTCCCCGTAAAAAGCTGATTGTTGAACAGAAAACTAATATACATTTGAGATTTTAAATTTGGGTTCGTGAATTTCTAATGTCAGTAATTGAAATTTCTTTTTTTTTTTTTTGTTTAATCATGTTTGTCAGCAATCATCGTCCTCTTAAAAAATTGAAGGGCTCTATCCATTCGACTGGAAGTTTTTATCCTCTAGTTTTTTTGCTTTTTGCTTCATATTTTGTCAAATGAAAAACAACCATTTTTCTAAAAAAAAGCTAATATCTTTTTATAATATGAATTAAATTGCACATGTAAACAGTTTCAAGTCTAATAAAAATTTCCATATTTTGGAACTCATTGTAAATTATAGTTCTTGATATTTGTGTAACTCCTTAAGAATTATGTCAGTTTTTCAATTGAGTGTGCATTTGACATGGCTTAATTTTGCCAGTTTATTTTACTATTGAGCTTATTTTTTGTACTACTAATGGTAAGGTAGTCAATACCGTACCAGTACCGGCCATACCAGTGTGTATACCGATATCAAAACGTAAACGTTTCATACCAGTTTAAATACCGGCCGTACCAGCTATGTACCGGCCATACCAACTAATTTTGGACAATATTGGCCAGTACATTTTTTTTTTTTTTTTTAGTTTTGTAATTTTTGGATTTTTTTAGGGTAGAATGGTAACTTATTTGCATTATTTGTTTTCATAGTATGCAATGAACAATTAACCTTTCTATTTTTTATACTGTGTTTTTTTTTTTTAATTGATGCTAAAGTCTAAAACCATGAATAATTTGTTCTGAATTAAGGAAATGTTTTATGATAAACTTTTATATTTATTATAACACACACACACACACACACACACACACACACACACACACATACATACATATATATATATATATATATATAATAACAGTAAACCCAAAACAGTACACCGGTATTGACCAATACCGAAATATATCATTCTACTGATCAAACTAGTACAACCTCCGGTACAAGATTAACTCCCTTGATTTATGGGTCCCATTGCATTTTTGGATACTATTCATGAGTCTTACTATATTATTTTAGCTAATTTTTACCTTTATCTACAGTATTTGGAAAAATTTTTCAGTTTCAACAAAATAAATGGATCTCAAATAGGCCCTAAATGAAGATACAAATTCTAAGCCCGAAGTTTTATCTTATGTACAATATTATATATATATATATATATATATATATGTATGTATATGTATATGTATATGTATATGTATATATGTGTGTGTGTAATTGGGATTATGATTTCTTTTGAGTTATCAAGCTCCCCTCTTTCTCCCCTTCTAGTTACAAATTATGAAGTATAGCAAGTTTTGGAGCTTCTGTTGAGACTGTGTGTATGAGAAAATTTTAGGAAATTTAGAGTAAGATCAGACTTTTACGTGTGTATGAGAGGAATTTTGGAGTTTGATCAGACTTCTAATAATTAGTAATTTTTGTTGTTTGCGCACATGAGGTTTGGATTTTTGTACTTTGGATTTTCCTACCCCGTTGTATCAATATTTGGATATTTTCTCCTTTTTTGATTGAGAAAACGGAAGATGCTTTCCGCAAGAAGAAAAGCCAAAATCAGTGATCATTTTCTCAAACCTGTATTTCTCTTTCCCGTTAATGACGAAAATTGATTAACGGAGACACATTCAAATCGACGCTTGTCGTTGAATCCATTTTTTCAATGGTCATGTGCATAGGGTTGCAATTTTTCAAAGTACTTCAAAAAATGAGAAAAACTATGTTGTTTTTATCTTCCTGTGTATCATTATCTATGGACTGAACATCATTGTCGGCAATCATGGACAAAATTGCCCTTTGCCCTTTCGGGCAAGTTAAATAGCTTTATACCCTATTTTCCAAACTAATTAGAGAAATGCATTTCTTTTAAAACTCGATTTATGATAAATCGAGTTAGACCTTATAGTGACATTTTAAGGAGCCTATAGTGACGTTTTAAGGACTTATAGTGGCGTTTTGTAACTCGATCTCAATGAAATCGATTTATATGTAAAAAATTGCCTATAACTTGATTTCATTAAAGTTGAGTTAAAAAAGTCACTATAGGTCATTAAAATGTCACTATAGGTTCCTTAAAACGCCACTATAAGGCCTAACTCGATTTATCGTAAATTGAGTTTTAAAAGAGGGGCATTTCCTTAATTAGTTTGGGAAAGGGGGTATAAAGCTATTTAATTTGCCCAAAAAGGGCAAAGGGCAATTTTGTCCCGGCAATCATCCATTACTTACTAATTATGCTAGGAATTTTCATGGATCTTTAATTTTTTTTTTTTTTTTTTTTGACTCGGAAAATGGAAAATGCTTTCAAGGTGAAGAACACACAAAATCAATGATCAATTGATCGTTGTCAATTGTTCAAGCTATATATAATATGCTTATACGTTCCTGGATTCTTTTTTTTTTTTTTCCTTTTTTTTAAATGCTCCTAATTAAAATGAATAAATATTACAACATAAATGTAAAGATGTGGGAGTGAATATGGAAGATGAGAAATTAGTGAAAATGTTTAATCCCACATTGAAAAAGGGAGAGACTATTTTATTCCTTTTAATTGTGGTGATTAATGGGTTAATATGAATTGAATCAGATATTGGGCTAGATACGTGCACAAGGGGGAGGTAAAACTGTTGTATTTGATTTTGCAATTCAAAAAAACACTCAAAGTATGGCATACCTACATACATGTCTTGGGGTATTAGTTTTAAAAAATTAATATTAAATTCAAAGTAAGTCTTATCTATATATATAGCACAAGATTATTGTTAGAATTTTTTTATCAAAGTAATTCTTATTAGCACTCAAAATACTAACAAGATAATTGACCAATTGTGCATCTTATGTGTTTTTTTTTTTTCCTTGAGTTTCTCCTATTCTTTTAAAAAATCATAATTCATAAGTCCATAACATTCATAGAAATCAAATATAAGTATATAACAAAACTACATCTAAGAAAAAAAATACTAGACTACATTTACAATAAATAATATTCATAGAAATTAAATAAACAATATCACTATAAAGCGGATATTGTAATAGTTTTGGAAAAGTGTAAAACTTAAGTACAGTACCTTATTTCTAAAAAAAAAAAAAATAGTATAGCACCTTAAGTGCAATACATTAGGTTATTCAATTAAATTCAAACACATGTTAAACACAAGTAATAAAACAAACAATGTTATTATTTTTAAGGAAATTATATTCAATACAAATTTATTCTCAAAGAAAAAAAATCAGAAAATTTAATGTAATACACCTCAGTTTTATCATTTCAAAAAAAAACAATTAAAAAAAATGAATGATTAAAACAAAAAAGTTATGGCTAAAATGTGGTACAGTGGGGTGAAACTGTAAGAGTCGGTAAATAATATAGGATATGGTCTCAAAATATATATATATATATATATGTGTGTGTGTGTGTGTAGAAAAGACAAAAGGAGTAAACTTTATGACAATAAAGTTGAAATCTGGGGTGAGGGAATTTTATGACTGAGGTGTTGGAGGAGAGGCTAAGTTTTTTATTTTGGGGGGAGGAGGAGGAAGGGGGAGGGGGGTGGCATCTCTATGAACTCCAAATGAATGAGACATAGTTTTACCTACAATTAGAGAGGTTTTAAATATTGAGTAAATTATGTATTTGGTCCTTCTCCTTTACACCATATTTCAATTTGATACCTAATCTTTTAATTGGGTCAATTTGGTTTCTAACCTTTCAGTGTGTGTTAATTTATTCCTTGTCATTTTTTGGATGGAAATTGTCAACGTGGCTAACAGCCAAAATAAAAAATTAGTTTCCGTTGATGTGGCAATAAACTAATTTTTTTGTTTTGGCCATTTGCAACGTTATCAATTTCCATCCAAAAGATAACAGCATAGACTAAATTAACACGGTATTGAAAGGTTAGAAATCAAATTGACATAATTGAAAGGTTAGAGATCAAATTGAAATATGGTGTAAAGGATAGGGACCAAATACACAGTTTACCTTAAATATATTTTGAGGGGCCATGCTCCCCCCCCCCCCCCCCCTTCTTCAAATACATAGGTAGCACCGCCCCTGCTTAAGCTTGTATGTTGGGAGACAAGATTTCATTTTAGGGAGGAAAAACCATATATTACCTAAGGAAACATTTTAATAATTAATCATTATATAATTTAATTTATTGAAGAGTTTTAATTATCATTATTTCAATTTGAGGAAAAAAATCAAAATTTTTTTTTAATTTAATTCAAAAATATCAAGAGAACATTGTTTTTAGAGCATTTAATTAATGGGGCGAATGAAATGACTGAATTGAAAAAAGTTAAAAAGTTAGAAGACTAAATTGCACAAATAAAAAATTGTAGGACTGAATTTAATTTTAGACAAAGTTACTATAAGTTTTCTCATAATTAAGAAAAAAAAAAAAAAAAACATACCTTTTTATTTAAAAAAGTAAAATAAATACATTAAAAGATTCATCATCCCGTAAGATTCATCATCTTGACTGGTATTGGAAATTCCAAAAAGATAATGTACGAAATTTAATTGATAGACACACTTTTGGCTGGAAGTGTGCATAGTGCTTACTACTAACAATATTCCACAAGGCATCTTTACCTTTAGCTTTAAGTCTTTTTTTTTTTTTTTTTTATGGAAACCTTTAAGTCATCTAATTAACACATATAGAAGGTGTAACTTCAAGAAGATGAGAGACATCATTCTAGCTATGCTAAACCACAAGAAGTGTAGTGCTTACTACTACTAACAATATTCCACAAGGTTTCAATGCCAGTGATAAGATTGGACTGAGTCATGTATAGCAAAACCAATAAGTTCATAACAATCGCCCTCTTGATGTGAGACTCAATACCCACCAATTGTCTTGACCTCTATGTCTCTACTAATGATATTCCACAAGGTTTCAATGCCAACAAGATTGGACTGAGTCATGTATAGCAAAACCAAAAAGTTCATAACAATCATCCTCTTGATGTGAGACTCAACATTCGCCAGTTATCTTGATCTCTACGTCTTTAAACTTTGAGAGATGTAACTCAAAGATGAGAGAAAAAAATTCTAGCCCTACAATAAAAGCTTGAATTGAATCCTAGAGTCCATAAGAGACTTATGCTTGTATGCTTGAAGCCAAGATTTCATTTTAGGGTAGAAAAACCAAATATTACCTAATAAAGAATTTTAATAATTAATTATTATTCTTTCTATTTGGTGAAAATCAATTTCCTTTTTATTTTTTTAATTTAATTCAAAAATATCAAATCGGCATTTTTTTTTTTTTTTTTTTACTTTTCGGAGCATTTAATTAATGGGGTGAACAAAATAACTAAATCAAAAAAGATAAAAGTTAAAAGACTGAATTAAACGTATCAAAAGTTATAGGAGATTATACCTTTGTATTAGAACCTTATTTCACTTCTCCTATGTGTATTTGTTTATTTCTAAAAAAAAAAAAAAAAAAAATTGATTCAGACGAATTTGATTATATTTAGAAATAACTTTAACAGATAGTGAATAAAAAAAAAGTAACAATAAGTATAATCTTGAAACAACATTATAAAATCCACAAACTTACATATCAAATACAAGTGATTTAATGCCAACGGGGGGCTTGGTTCAGCTGGTAAGGTTCGGACGCTTCGTGCAACACACTTAGGTTTGAATCCCGCTACCAGCAGGAGTCTGTTGGTGGGCATCCTTAGTGAGGGGTGACTCCCACATAGGTGTGTAAGATCGTCCGGCCGGCGAGATCGTCCGCTGACTTTGACTGCTACTTGACGCCCTGCTCGGAGGTGTAATATAACTATAAAGACCCCTATTTTTGTTTCTAAAAAAAAAAAGAAATACAAGTGATTTAATGATATGAAATGGTTGAAAATAATTAGTTATTTCATATAAGTGATTAGTCAAATGTAAAAAATAATTACCGTTACAATCATAAAAATATACTCCACACAACACCAAAAGATCAAACGATAAACTTATTATAAAATCCAGCCTTGGTCCATGAGGCTTGTACTTGTAGTGTACTCCGGAGACCATGTATAGATTATAGAATGGACCCACATTGAGCAATCCGACCTTGCTTCATTGTATTCCATCAGTGGAGGCATCCACTAGGAATAGAAAACTAGACTTCTGATATAGTTGGACTATTACTATCGGGGCATTTAAGATGTAGCCCAAATGGACAAGCATACCATTACCCATATTACCCTTCAAAGGTGCCAATGATGTCTCCACGTTTCCACTCGTTTCGCAAGACGTTGTGGTTGGCACTATCACTATAAGGTGTGTCCTTATACCTATGAAGAGTTTGGATCAAGAGAGTCAATACTGTACCGGAGATTATACCGGTTTGGTTAGCGGTACGATATATTTCGAATACCGGTCAATACCAGTGTATCATTTCGGGTTTACTGCAATTTTTTATATTTATAAATATATATATATATATATATATATGTATGTATGTATGTGTGTATGTGTGTGTATATATATATATTATAATAAATATAAAAGTTTACCATAAAACATTTCCTCAATTCAGAACTAATTATTCATGGTTTTAGACTTTAGTATCAATTAAAAGAAAAAAAAAATACAATATAAAAAATAGAAAGCTTAAAAGTTACCATTGCATACTAAGAAAACAAATAATACTAATAAGTTAATGCAAATAAGTTACAATTCTGCCCTAACAAAAATTCAAAAATTACAAAACTTATAAAATAAAAAATAAAAAAATAAAAAACTTTTTTTTTTTTTTTTTTTTTTTTTTTTTTTGGTATCAGCCGGTACACCTGGTACTAGTTGATATTGCCTGAAATTGGTCGGTATGGTCGGTATTTTTTCTAGTACGAAACAGAGGGGTTATATATACCGGATTGCTTACCGATACGGTATATACCAACCGGTACGGTACGGAATCGACTCCCTTGGTTTGGATATATTAATGGATCAATTTGCTCCATTTTTATGATGAAACAATGGCCCCTTCTTGTGGAGGACCCACCCACAATCAGTGTATCATAGAACTAGCCCATAGGTCGATCCAAATGCATGTGTTTGTTCGATGTTCATTCTTTCTTTTTTGGTAAATAAACAAATAAAACAAAAACATAAAATAAATTGACACAAAGAGACCATAAGGCCTAATGTGCCCCATGAAAGTGAATGGCACAATGATGATTAAAACCTTGAGGTTAAGCTACAAATGGATTGTGGGCTTTGTATAGTTTCGATAATGAACTATATGAGCATTTGATATCAGCCTTAGAAATTTTAATAGCGGATTATAAAGAGTCATAAAGAGATGAGTGATGAGGTGAGCGACTTCTGTAATTGGATTTTAACCCTATGAAAGAAAACAAACAAAGAAAGAAAAGACAACTTAGACTGAGTCCAAACGAGGGAAGGGAATCATGAAGTGAGATGTGAGACTTTGTAAATGTGCTTACCTTAAAAGATGAAGAGAATTGATTGATGGTACATTTGGTATCCTGAATGAGGATTAAAACAGGAATGAAAATTTTTATTACTGGAAGTAAAATGTATTATACTGGAATAACTAAACATATTAATAAGCTTGGTAGTGAGTTGTTTGTATATATATATATACACACACACACACACACACACACAAAGCGTATGAGTAATGTCAAGCATCAAAATTTCTTGGCCAAATGACTAGTAAGTTAATTCACATCTTTTGATGTTTTTAATGTAGGTATTCAGAGTTTAAATTTTGAATTTTCTTTTAGATGTTCGTAAAAAAATCATAATTTGTATATTGTTAATTTTAGAATCAAGAGTTGACATATCTACTATAGTGCTCCCGCCCTCAACTTTTTAACTTGTTATGATAAATTAATACTTTTTTAATGAGCGAATTTTGGCCCAAAGGAGAGCCGAAGTAAGAAATTTGGACAAATAATCTTTGTCATATCAGGCATGATTTTCAAATTGATGATGCTTTCTTTTAAAGATGGTTAGACATACCATCCCGGCAACTCGAATCCAAAACCTAAGCACTTAGTGTCAAGGGAGGTACCAACCCGCCTACAATTGACTATGTTGTTAAGTAGAAAATCACTCAAAATTTGAATTTTGATATTGTTAAGGAGACAATCACTCAAACAGTCAAACTCATTTATTATATATATATATAATCGAAACTTTTGACTTTTGGTTGACCTCTCCACAATTTTTCACATCAGCATTTTTTATTTATATTTTTTTAATTTGATTTAATTCTTTCAATTTTATAGCACCAAATTACATAAAATTTATTAAATTTCTTTTTTTTTAAATTAAATTTAATTGTTTAGTGCCATACAACCACTATACTTAAAGGAGACCTAAATAATCACCTAATCAAGGAATTTTTAAATAATCCTAACAAACTATATAATAACTCCATTAATATAAATCTATCCAAAAAATGGAATATATCTCCATTTACCGGAATAATTGATTTTTTTTTTCTAGAGCTGACCAATTCTATGCATTTTACCTAGCTGGAACCGAACTCTTAAGTCTTAACAGACACGGCCAAGGTTTATGAAAATAATAATATGATTTGAGATTTGTACTTCGTTGTTTTTGTATGTGAGTTATGGTTGTTTTAAATTGATATTGCACTGATCTTTGATCTGATATGGTTTTATTTATTTATTGGTGGTTATATTTGAGTTTGTGATTTTTTGGTAGTTATATAAAGCTGCACTTGGCAATTGCTTTGAAGCAAAAGAGTGGGGTCTAACTGAGTATTGCATCATGGCGAAACACTTTGAGCATCAAGGGAAATCACCTTGCGCATACCATGCAGTAAGCACTGGAATCTGCTTATCGCATAGACATGGTTTTTGCATCTCTATGATAGGAATTTAGTCAGTTTTGTTTGATTATAAAAGCTGATTAACAGGCAAGATCCATTATTGGGGCTATGTTATAATTTCAATAGGGTTTGAACTCTATAATTATATTAAACTAGTAAATTACTTATGCGATGCACGAATAATATTTTAATCTTTTGTGTAATATTCTTTTTGGAGAATGTTGTACATATATTATAGCATAATTGTTATAAACTTAATTAGATATGATTTCATCATTAGAAGAAACACCATGTACTCTCAACAACATATTGAAAATTTAGGATTCTTTGTGTTTTTGGATTTATGATTTCTCTCTTTGTACCATAATATTGCATTACAATATTGACACACAGCTTGGTGGGCTAAAGTTCCATAGCACTATAAATTTTCCTAGAAGATAGGGAAAAATGAAGCATAATTGGATGAAGTTTTGTAATGGAAATATATAATATACAAAAACATGTGTCAAAAATTAATATTCCTTTAAATTCAGCAAGAACCCAATAAAATGGAAAATTACAATGAATATAAAATTCCTAATGGAATGACAAAAATGAAAAATTACGATGACTATAAAATTCCAAATAGTAGTTTTTATACTTAATTTGTGTGTTGTTTGGCCTTTTACTCAGGTCTTGGTCATTGGCTTTTCTATTCCGCGTTTCCAAACTTAAAATATAAAAGATGATATATTAAACTTATTAACATACAATAATCCAATTTACTATAGATATATATTTCTGTTATCAATTTACAAAAACTTACTATAATCTCCATTTTGGTTAATTTGTACAACACTGATGGAACTTTCTATATATATATATATATATATATTGTTTATTGTGGTATCAATTTACAATGCTACATCAGTAAAAACGTAAACATAAAATGTTCAGTCACTTCAGTGAGTAGTGTTGCATGGACACAAAGCTAATCCTAACTCTTCAAGAGAATGAAGAAAAACATGAGAATTGACAATTGTAAAATCTTTTCTCTAATTGCAGATGGTAGTTAATCAGGGAAAATTTATAGCTGGTGGTTCAGCCAAATCCCACAAATCAAATGATTGACTAATTATGATACTTCCACGTTTCTGAAATTGGCTTTCTCTGATAGAATACCTTTATGGACCTACTATACATAGTTAGTAATCTCCAGAGACCAAGAACAGCCTATTCCCAGAGTTGCAGAACTCTATAATCACTATGAATAGCAATGAAGTAAGAACAAATACTATACAATCGTATATAACTACACACCATAACTATCACACAAAAAAACCCCTAGTTAAGTGTCAAGCTTCTATTATGAATGGCTACAGTAGGTGAGGTTAAGTAATGTATACAAATGCAAATCTCAACAGCGATAGTACAACTATTAATAAAATTTCCTATTTAAGTACCATCGAACATAAATTTCAAGACATGAACCTATTCAAAGTACTTACAGAAATGGGCAAAAAAGAAAAGTAAATTGATAGGGTCAGAGTAAAGCAAAGTAAATTAAAAAAGTACATTCTAAATTAAGACAATTAAACAATGTTTCTAATTAAAAGTAACAATAACATGAATTTTCTGAATATCCAAAACTTCAAATCCTCCATCACTAACAGTAAACAGTATGAAGGACAATCCTAGGCATAAATAATAATAGAGCAAAATATATGACAGCTATAAAAGCTATTCAAATTACATTTTACTGCGTTTTGGATAATTTCATCACTATTTAATATAAAATACATATCAATCCTTTATCATTTAAACAAAAATGGCAAGCAATAACAGTCAACATTATCAAGGACAATCCGTGGCATGAATAATAGACCACCATGTGAGCTGGTTCTATAATGGGTAGCAAGCCATTCTGAATGGCCGTTGCAGTGAACCCTATAACATGGTTGCATTTTATTTTAGTGAGACCCTATTAAATCACAAAATAATTTAGGCTATTTACATTGAGACACAAAATGATCAGATCTAGAAGACAATTGATCATGCAACCAAAATCCTAAGCGATGATTCAATACACTTTTAGGCAAGTCGGAGCCATACATATACTCTAACCAAGCTAATTATTGAATTAGTACAATCATAAACAATTATTAATATAGTACCTGTAAGCTCAGGTTGTAGACAAATACTCATACAAGGCACTGACATTTGTAGGCAGATGTCTCCCAGCTTCCTGCACATTAGTCATAGTAGCAACATCACCACTAAGCCCAACTACCGAATGAGAAAAAACATAAGTGAAGGGGTTGATCGCCGTAAACATTGAGCATTTGAACTACTTCCCCGAGTAAAGTTAAGGTTAAGTACTATTCACCTATTAAGTATGGCTGTCTTACAACTATCTGTATCATGGGTCATTGATATGTCATCAGGCTTTTTACTCCTATGACTTCCACATCCAAATTTCTTTGACAACTCTATGTTTGTGGAATACATCTTTGCCATCCTTTTCTTGTACATGATCATTCGGTGTCCAAACCTTCAGCCTCCATTCCTCCAACCCCCTCCCCCCAATTTCCCTACTTAAAACTATTACAGAAACCACATGGTTATTGCAAAGGTAGTTGAAATACACTATGAATACTTGCTTTGTTTTGTGGGTTAACAACTTTTTTTAATTTTTTTTTCTTATTGACTTATAAACAGCTTTCAGGGATAGCTAAACTAAATACTTAAAAAAAAAACATAATATTTTAGAATTCAACAAACAAATCAATATTTTTCTGGGGTAAACAAATGTTTTTAATTTATTTTTTTGCTTATTGAATTATAAATTTTTTTAAAGAGACAGCTAAACTAAATACTTCCAACAAACATAATATTTTGGGATTCAATAACAAATCAAATTTGGGATTTAATATAAAATAAAAAACAAACTATTTAAGAGGAACGTGAAATTTTTAATATGAACGTACCTATTTGAAAGTGAAAAGTAAATATTGGGAGAATAATCAGAATATTGAGAGGGAAATTATAGAAACATAACGGATTTGAGAACATGCAAAGAAAACATTGTATAAATCAGGTGGAAGTTACCTGGTGTAAAGTGCGTAGAATTGGCTGCAACTGGAAGTGATTGCATTGAAGCCCAAAAGTCCAAATGCTGAAATCTCTCAAGCTTCAGTATTTATGGCTTCAAATAATCACCGAATTTGTGGTGCATCTTTTTTATTTGGTCTTGGGCTTTTCATAATACTTGGTCTAATTGTCAATAGTATACATTCTTTTTTATAACAGTAAACATAAATTAATGTACTTTTTAAGTAACAGTTAAAACTCTTTAATGAAAAAAAGGTAAAAAATTTAAAATGGACTCGTGCACTCTGTATGAGGTTTCTGCTTTTTTATATATATTGATTGATGAAACTTAACAAATATATATCATTTTTAATTTCAATAGGATTTAAATTTGATATCAAATGGACTCCACTAACATATTCATCATTTAAAAGAAAAAAGTCATATAACCAAATTTGATTAGGAATCCATAACTCTAACCAAATTTGATTAGGAATCCATAACCCTATATTACATTATAAATAGTTTTTTTTAGGGATTATTTGTTACAATTTCAACTCGGTTTTTCATTCCTATATTATATTTTAAATAGCTTTTTTTTGGGATTATTCTTCCAACACCACTCTGTTGTATAGTCTCTTACATTGATTTTGGTTCTTGGAGCGCCTTCAAAACAAAAGGTATGTAAAGTTTTCTTATTTAGTTTAATGTTAACATATATAAGAGATATTTTGGTCAATTAGAAAAAGTTTGATGAAATATAAAAAGGTAAAAGAACTAAAGAATGCACAATTTGGAAAAAAAAAAAAAAAAAAAAAAAAAAATAGTGACTGTATTAGGCAGAGGCTTTTGGAGATTGTTGTTTTTATTTTTGGAATTCTTTATGTTCATGTGTATGTATGTATTGGGTTTAATTGAATTTGAATTATCTTTGAAACTTTGGTTTTTTTTTTTTTTTTTTTTAAGAAATAGAGTTTCAACCTATGGCGTCTGTTCCTGATGATAGCTCTTTATCATCAGACCAAGACACCAATCAGTTTTTGGTGTAGGCGAGAATTGAACTCCATATCTCTTATACAACCATCAGAGACTTTACTAGTTGAACTAATTGGAACCCACTTTGAAACTTTGGTTTTGATTGAATAATGAAAATGACAGAAAAAGTATGTTCCAATATTTGGAGTCTTCTATATATGTGTTGTTGTAGCTTAAACTTGATATTTGAATTGTTAAATTGTTAATTCACAGTTTCATTATTCATCTATTAATCACAAATAATAATATTACTATTTGCAACCATTATTTGCAACCATCATGATATGGTATCAATGATATGATCATTCCAAATGCTTTCCTTTAGAGTTTAGATAGAGTTTATTTTATGATTAAAAAAATTTACAATTAAAAGACTTTTGAAATTACATTTAAAAAAAAAAATTATTGGATATGTTGGATCTTAAATGACTTTTATTAAACTTCATCCTTTATGGCATCATTAAAAAGAAAATTCATATAGATAGGTATTAGGATATTATTTAGAACTATCATAATAGACTAAGGTATTACACATGGTATGGATTTGACTGTAACATCCTATACTATAAAATAAAAATTGAGCCAATGGTTATCTTCTCTTTACAAAAAATGGTTAAAATTCTCAATAATTGTGATAGTTCACTTTTAGGTAAAATAGAAACTCTATTGATTAAGTTTTAAGAAATTTAAAGTTCTATTTAAAAAATTTCCAGAACATTAGATTTTATTTTAATTATTTTAATAATTTTATATTGTAAAAGAATAAAATTTATACAGTACATACAATCATTACTTCAGTTATCTTCTAAATGATAGAGGATATTAGAATGCAATTTGTAGATCTACTATCAAGATAACATAGATTAGATTGGTGGTGGATAGTAGATTTAATTGCAGTTGAGTATTGTGTAAAGTCATTACCATAGAATAGCCCATGCTGAGATGTGTTATATGAAACCAATGATATTAAAGAATTTTTTTTTTCTAAACCATTATATTGAACAAAAAATTACTTATTTTCATTCATTTTCAAATTATACATTTTTTTAAGTCAAGTCATAGAACTTTAAGCAAAATAAATATTTTAAATTTGGCGAAAAGCATATTTTAGTCCCTACATTTTCAGGCGATTCCTATTTTAGTCCCTACATTTTATTTTTACCGCTTTTAGTCTCTATCCTGAAAAACGGTTCCCATTTTGGTCCATGTCGTTACATCATAAACAAATATTGCTGACGTGACAAACGGTAGAATTAAAAAATATTAAAAATATTTTATTTTATTTTAAAATAAAATAAAATTTTAGTTATCAATAATTTTAAAATAAAAATATTAAAAATTTTAATTAAAAATATTTGTTCTTCATGTTCTTCTCCTAAGAACATAATTGCCCAGAAATTTAATATTTTCTTTTCTTTTATTTCATTTTCTTAGCATCCAAACAAGCAAAAACATATACAAAACCATGATCAAACTCAAATACTCTGACACAATCAACAGAGCCAACCCAAATCGTCAATTCCCTTAAATGCACAAAACCCATAACACAAATCAGTGTTTCTTTTTCTTTTTTCTTTCTAAAACCCATAACCTATCAAACCCCTCAATTTTTTCTTTTTCAAATCCCTTCAACACACAAATCACAAAACCCAAATCATCATGGACTCATCTTCAAATACAAGTACTTGAATTAACTCGGGATTCAAAGCGAACACCTAGTAACTCATCAGCCTCTCCTCCGAATTCCCTTTGGGATTCGAGAACCGAGCCAGGCGCGTGAGGATCTCCAACACGACCTGGCTTTTGCCCTCCTAAATGTTCGTCGCAGCATCAATTATACATTGTTTCGAGCAAGTCGAACTTGGCGAAGCGACCGACGATGAAGACGAGGACGAAGAAGATGAAGTTGGCAAGAGCGAGATTGGACTCGTCGGACTGATCAGGTTTTGAATCGTCTTGGTCCACTCTCTCTCTCTCTCTCTCTCTCTCTCTCTCTCTAAACCAAGATCGGTAGGGGCTGGGTGGGTCACCATGATTTGATCTGACCAGATCTAAAATGGATGAGAATTGGGTTGTGTTTTGGTGTTGGTGGTGGAGTTGGTTGAAGGGGCTCAAATCAGTGGTGAAGGTGGTGATGGAAGTGGAGAGAAGGGCTCATATCAGTGGAGATTGGCGGCGAAGGTGGAGAGAGAGCGTTGGGTTGGTTGGGTTTAATGGCTGCGCCAGTTTAGTGGAGGTGGAGATCGTGGTGGCTGGGTCAGATCGGTGGTGTTGGTTAGGTTTTTTGGGTTCGCAAGTGGTGGTGTTGTGTTTGGTTGCCAAGAAAATGTTTAGTAAAATGTTATCTGTTTATATGAGTTTTGATGTGTTTGAACATGAGAGAGTGAGAGGTACATTGTTGATATGCATTTGGCTGGTGGAGGGATCAGTTGTTCTTCTTTTTTTTCTTTTCTTTTTTTCGGATAGTTGTTAGTTGATTGTGTCCGAGAATCTGAGTTTGATCATGTTGTATATGTTTTTGCTTGTTTGGATGCTAAGAAAATTGTAAAGTTGTAATTTACAACTGTGTTTTTGTTGGCTTTTATTCCGTGCCAAATTTGATTGTAATTATGTTCAATCGTTTAAAACCCTGTATTTGTTGTGGGACTTGTTGTAAGGGTTGTGTGATAGAGAGAGTGTTTGAAGACTCAAGCATTTGAAGAACTGAAGGATTCTCGCGGGTATCTCGCGACCTAGCATCCCGCGAAGTGAACCATGTGCTTGGTAATTAGAGATTGTCTTCCCCATCTTTCTCTATACATTTGCTTGTGGTATTTTCTCAACCCTTCCCTCTCCATTATCCATATCTTTGAGAGGTTGATAGCCCAAACACTTACCACACCTTGTGAGTGCTGTGTGACGTTTTGGTGCTGCTGGGAAGCATTGGAAGAAGCCTTGAATGGCAGATGCAACATGGAGCTTGTTGCGGGATCCGGATAACTAGGACAAGACACGGTTCCGAGAAGCCTTGTTGGAGTAGGAGCTTGGAGGGCTTAGGTACAGCGGGTAGACTAGGCTTGGAGGGTCTTTTGCTAACCCATGTATCCCAACTGATTGTCTAGTGGATCGATTTCCGCTTGGAGGGCGGCGGAGAGGTTTTTCGCCGAGTTCTTCAGTTTCCTCTTCGTGAACACGTCTTGGTGTTTTCTGTGTTTGCATCCTTCTTCCCTACTCTTGTTTAATTCCATTATACTGCTGTGTTGCTTAGTTTATGGATTAGAGTAGCTTACTTGTTCATCCGCTCGCTTTTACACTATTCCGCACTTTGTATTAAAGTTGTGTAAAATCTATCGAGCCGTAATTTTAATTTGGGGATCTAAACAGCTCTTGTGTTTTCAACACATTTTCGAGCTTTCAATTAGTATCGGAGCAGGTACACTTGCTGAGGTTTAATTACCTAAGTGTGATCCTTGACCCTTGTTGAGATGGACCGGTCTCAATCGCTCAATGTTCCACCATTTTTTGATGGAAATAATTATGCATTCTGGAAAGTTAGAATGAGAGCATTTTTATGCTCTATTGATGATACCGTTTGGGATGCGGTTGAGATAGGTTGGACTAAGCCGGAGGCTCCTAAGTCCACTTGGGATAAGGCAGCTCTAGCGGCAGCCAATGCTAATAGTAAGGCTTTAAATGCCATCTTTTGTGGTGTGTCCCTTGATGAATTCCACAGGATCTCTCATATGACAGTAGCCAAGGAAGCTTGGGAGATTTTGGAGACTACCTATGAGGGTACAAAGAAAGTTAAGGACACGAAACTTCAGATGCTTACCACCAAATTTGAAGAACTCAAGATGGGTGATGATGAACCATTTGATTCATTCTATGGGAAGTTCAATGAAATTGTCATTGCCAAACTCAATCTTGGGGAGAAGATTGGAGACACTAAGGTGGTGAGAAAAATTTTGAGGTCCCTACCTGAAAGTTTTAGAGCAAAGGTTACAGCCATAGAAGAAAGCAAAGATTTGGATGAGATTAAGATTCAAGAGCTGATTGGGTCTCTCCAAACGTATGAGCTGGGACTGCCTTCCCATAAGACGAGCAAATCGCTTGCTCTTAAAACCATCACCGAAAGAATAAATGATTCCTCCGAAGAAGATGGAATGGAGAAGGAAGTAGCATATCTTGCAAAGAACTTCCGCAAGTTTCTGAAAATGAAGAACAGTGGAAAACCGTTCAACAGAGGAAAGTTCTCTCCGTCAAGAGGTGATAAGAAAGAGTTTAAGGGAAAAGAAGGGAAGGATTATCAACCTTCTTCAGACATTGTGTGCTATGAGTGCAATGGCCATGGACATTTAAAGAAGGAGTGTCCGAACTTTTTGAGGGGAAAAGGGAAAGCTTATGCTACAACGCTCAATGATTATGACTCTTCTGATACTGACTCAGAAGATAGCTGTGACGGTGAGGGAAACTACTCCGCATTCATGACCATTGATCATGTAGACTCCTCGGATGACTTGGGTGCACTTGTGAAGGAACTTGGTGAGCATTCTGATTCAGAGTCCATTGGAATTGTAGAAGAATCAGATGAAGAAAAGGATGAGAGTGCAGCTAATCTTCAAGAAAACTACTCATTACTTCTTGAGAAGTCGGGAGAATATGCAAGGGTAGCCAAGGCGGCCGTCAGAAAAATGAAGAAGGCTGAGGAAGATTACCGGAGCCTCATGGTCAGACATAGGGAGGCAAAATGCGAGATAGAAAAGATGAATGGTAAGCTGTCAGAAGCTTACCTAAAGATCAGATTTCTTGAACAAGAGTTGGTTCAAGCACAAGCCAAGGTAGATAGGGTCTCCTCCAGAAAGTTGAATGATGTTATCTCATCCCAAAAACATTCCTCAGACAAGTCCGGATTGGGATATGCCGGAATGAGTAGCTCATCAGTCAAAGCTACCAAAGAAGTAAAATTTGTGAAGGCCGTAGAGCAAATTGTAGAGGAGGCCGTTCCTGAGAATGTTAGGGTTGAAAAGAAGAATGTAATTGAGCAACGGATGGTGAATAAGCCCCGAAATCAATCTGTAGGAAGACATGAAACCAGAGCAAGATCTCTTTCAAGACCCCAATGGGGTCCTAGAACAGATTATGTATGTCACTATTGCGGACTGCGAGGACATACTAGACCAAACTGCCAAAAGTTGAGAGCAGACAACAATGCAAGCGCACCGCGGTCATGAGGAAGAAGAAATGACAATAGAGCTTGGAGCGGTGAGAACTCAAGAAGCCAAAATCGTGATCCCGGAGTGATAGACATGATGAAGATGATAGGTGCCTTCACCACTTGCATGGAGAGTTTCACAAGGAGGTTTGAAAGTCCCAACTCTCGTACCCAATCCGTCAAGGATATCACCCCAAACGCACGTGACGTGTGGGTGAAGAGGGGTACTCATGCATAAGCATTATAATATGTCCATGCATCAATTCTTTCCATGTGTAGGGACATTTGTTGTTGCATCATTTCATGCAATTTTTTTTAAACCTAGTTTTTGTTGATCTTACTTCTTTTGTTTTGTTTTGGGTGTGTTTCAAAAAATTCAAAAACCCATAAAAATTGAAAAATCTCAAAAAGTTTGATCACTTGTTATGTGTATATCTCATGTGAGTTTGGCCTAGTACCTTCGTACTTATGGCATAGTGCATTTACGATCTTCGCTTGTTCGTATGCACTCTTTTCTGTGTGGAAGAAACCCTGAAAACTATGTGTGACTGTTGTAAATAGATCTTCAAGCCTGTCATGAATGATTGGTCAATAGTCTTGTTGGTCTTGATACTTGCATAGACTTGTGTCTATATCTCTTCCCACCTTATTTTTATGTTTTTGCAAAAAGAGCTCACCAATTGTAAATCTCCAAATGAAAAGAGATATTAAGCTGCAAAAGCCTGTCGAACACACTAGTATTTGACTAGGAAAAAGGGAAAGCGACTCTTTTTAAAGTAAATGTTATGGTGCTCAAAAAGCCAAAGGCTTCTCATCAATGTTGAAATATCATAAATTTCAAGCACCTTCCTCAAAATGAGATGTTTTGTCCATACAAAACAAAATGGACCAATTGTTATGAGTTATAAGAAGCAAAATGAAAAGCTTCTAAGTTTTGTTTTCATTGTGTGGGAGGTCATATATACTCATTTCTATAATGGAGATAGTCCACATGATTTCGTATCAGTTGTGTATGACTCGTGTGAATTGATCATTGAAGCTTCGCTCTGGTCTAAGGACTATTTCACATTTGATACTCACACACAACACACAAGTTTTTGATTCAATCAATGCCTATCTCATTTGTGTGATTGTATATGTCCAAATGTGATGTGATTGCCCATAAACTTGTTGATCAAATCCAAAAAGATTTTTGTGAGTTTTATTAGTTTTTGAAAGTGATTTTATACTTTCTTGTGTTTCTTTTTGGTCAAAATGTTTTTTGTGTGTTTTTCATCAAAAAACTGGTTCAGGGGTTCTTTTGCGAGAAGCTCGCGACTAAGCTACTTCCCGCGAAAAGATTTGAGGGAAATATTTTTTTTCAACCTGTCACACAGAGACTTTCGCGACTGTCTCGCGATTGTCTCGCGACCAACAGCTTCTCGCGAAATGCTGTTTGGCAAAAACTGGAATTTTCTCCAAATCAGGCAGAGAATCTCGCGACTGTTTCGCGATTATATCGCGACTTAGAGCTTCTTGCGAAAATTTTTTGCTTCAGTGGGACTTCTCGCGACTGTCTCGCGACTGTCTCGCCCCTCTATAACCCGCGAAAAACGCGTGTTTTCAGTTTTTAAAGGGGCTGATGTGACAGTTTTTTCAAAAACACAAAAACTCCCTCCCTCATTTTTCTTCGAACCTCTCTCAACCCAAAACACTATTCCATCAAATCCCTTTCCAAATCAAGATTTTTTCTGCATTTTCTTCTTCAAGGTATGTTTGTTAACCATTTCTTTTTAAGTTTTTACTTAGATTATGCAGATTTTTTGTTTGGGCTTTCAAAATTGGGGATTTTTCAAAACTTCGATTGGTTTTCAAAATTGGGTGAAATTTTTGTTAAATTTTGGATTGGGTTTTGTTCCTTTTGATCTTGATGCATCTGTGTTAGCCCCTTGTGGCATTCTATCATGTATTTAGGCATAATTTTACCATGTTCATGCATTGCTCATACTTAAAATGTTCTTATGCATACTAGATGTTTGATTAAATGTCTAAGTGATATTCTTGTGCCTAATTGGTCTCAAATGAGTCCCAATTTCAAGGTTTGCATGTGTCTTACCATGGTTTAGTCTAGAATCGATCTTTGATCTTGTGTATATTGCATTTTGAATATGTTGCTACTTGGCACACAACCAAACTCCTAGGCACACCCTCATGCATCACTTGTTGCACACACATGCATACACACAGACACACACACTTGCACAGTTATTTAATTTCATGCATAATGTCTTGTTTTCATGCATTCTTGTTTTTGATTTAGTGCTGTATGTATTGAAGCATGCTTGTGTGAATTGGTCATGCTCTTTTTTTTTTTAATCTACTCTGTTTTGGGATTTTCTCAATAGGTGCAAACTAACTTGAATCTAATCAAGTCTTTGCTCTTATGTTTTGTGCACTTGTGCTATGTGTGTTGTGTCCACTTGTGCAGATGTCTCCCACCAAGCATGCTGCCTCCAAAAAGAAGGCTCCTAAGCGTGCTCGCACTGAATCCGATCACTTCAAATCCGCGGATGCAGATATGAAGTACAATGATTGCTACAAGAAAGCAACCATTGTCATGGAAAGGGTGGTCCAATTGGAGGAGCTTGAGCACACATGCATTCCAGATGCATTCAAAGAAAGAACTTGGACCAAACTGTTGAATCCAATTGGAACCGTGTACTTAGAAATAATCAGAGAGTTCTTCTCCAATGCTGCTGTAGAAGATGACAAGATCATCTGCTGGGTGAGGCACAAAGAATTTGAGATCACAAGGGACAGTATTCAAGACCTTCTGGAGATACGTCCTACCTCACAGCCGATGACGGTTCAATATGATGAGAGATTGGGGTCTATCACGGAGATGATATCCACTCTTGGTGGGGTTCCAAAGAAAGCCTCAATGGATACTCTTAAGTTTTCTCCTGAGATGAGGACTCTGAGCTATGTCATGATCCATAACCTGTATCCGGTCACCAACCTCACCACTTTATCTGCTTCTAGGACGAGATTTCTCTACGACCTCTTCACTCACAAGGAAATTGATATCTGCAGCCACATCTTCCATGTCCTGAAAAAGAGCATCACAAAACAAAATTCACGAACCATAATGCCTTTTCCCTCACTGATAATGGGGTTCATTGCCAAGACGAAGCTGAAATTCCCTAGTGGCCTTACGGTTGTTCAGAGGGATTACCCCATTGGTGCAAATACTCTGACTCGGAGCACTGCACACATTAAAGGCCCCAAGACTGGTGCTCATCTCATTCCACCGCCTCGGGTTGTGCCTCAGGATGCGCCAGATGAGGGTGGCGATACAGAGGAGGAGATTGACAGGTTTACTTCTGCTCCAGAGACTGCACATCCAGAGACTGCACAGCCATCGTCTTCTGCTCCAGCACAAACACAAGGTCTCAGCAAGCTTGATCAGATCCTAGCTAAGATGGATCACATGTCTACAGTGCTTGACACTCACGTACAGCACACAGCGGATCAGTTTGCATACCTCCAGGAGCAGATCACCACATTGTCAGCACAGATTCAGAGCTTATCTCCTACACATGGGTCAGACTCCGACTCCGATCAGATCTAGTCCTTTGGCCATTCCGGTCAAAAAGGGGGAGAAAATTTTGAGGGGGAGCTGCTGAACAAGAGGTTGCACAGCCTTAGGGGGAGCATAGCCTAGACACATAGCTATATTTGATATTGGTTATTGGTTTTACAGACGGGTTTATACAGTTTCTTTTAGTTTTTTTTTTGGTTTATGATTACTGTCTTACTGTTTTAGTTTAAAGCTCTGACACTTAATGCTTTAACTTCAGTATTAATTTCAGTATATTTTCAGTAGTTTGTGCTATATTTCTATGCTTTGTGGCATATGTGCTATGTGGCAATTTTATTTTGTACCCATGATTGCTTATGTAAGCTTTAGGGTTTGTTTCATGCATAGTTTGTAGGTCTTTGTGGTTTGTGCCATGCATTTGCAATACCTTGCCTATGCAACCTTCATGCATGTTTGCTTGTTGTTCAATGTCATGCATTTTACTTCAAGTACATCACTCTTGTGCCCATGTAGGATTGTTCCTAGATGCATACACGTTCTATGCATTGGTTGAGTGATGAACACTTTTGTGCCCATGTAGGATTGTTCCTAGATGCAAATACTTCGTGTAGTTTGCATTGGTTGAGTGTTGGAGATGCAAATGATACTCTTCAAATGAGCTTATCATCTTGCATATCCGGATGTTCGTTCCATGTGTGAATGAGCTTAGTAATTGCTTTTGTATAGTGATTACTTGGTTGATCGTGCCATGATCTAGTGTTTCTATTTCGTTTTGCTCGATCATGCTATTATTGCTCCATATGCTTTTCAAGTTTTCTGCATACAATGATGTTATTGTGTTGTTGTGTTTCAGGAGTTACTTGTTCATATGTTTCAAGAGCACTTCAGAATCTAGAACTAGGTGTGAGTGAGTTTTGCCTATGTTCCCAAACTCACGTTTAAGTCTAGAGTCTGTTTTAGGGTTTTGTCACGGAATAGCCAAAGGGGGAGATTGTAAAGTTGTAATTTACAACTGTGTTTTTGTTGGCTTTTATTCCGTGCCAAATTTGATTGTAATTATGTTTAATCGTTTAAAACCCTGTATTTGTTGTGGGACTTGTTGTAAGGGTTGTGTGATAGAGAGAGTGTTTAAAGACTCAAGCATTTGAAGAACTGAAGGATTCTCGTGGGTATCTCGCGACCTAGCATCCCGCGAAGTGAACCATGTGCCAGGCACATGCTGGAATGTGAAGAGTCAGGCCAGGTGGAGACAACTGTGTCTCGCGAGTATCTCGCGGGTAAGGCCTTCCCGCGAGACACCCGCGAGACTAGCTGTTCTGCCAGCCTGTACTTTTTGAGTCACACCTTTTGCACCTCTTCTATATATACCATCATTACCCACAATTGTTGAGAAATGCTTTAGAGAGAAAACCCTAGCCAAACACATTGGTAATTAGAGATTGTCTTCCCCATCTTTCTCTATACATTTGCTTGTGGTATTTCCTCAACCCTTCCCTCTCCATTATCCATATCTTTGAGAGGTTGATAGCCCAAACACTTACCACACCTTGTGAGTGCTGTGTGACGTTTTGGTGCTGCTGGGAAGCATTGGAAGAAGCCTTGAATGGCAGATGCAACATGGAGCTTGTTGCGGGATCCGGATAACTAGGACAAGACACGGTTCCGAGAAGCCTTGTTGGAGTAGGAGCTTGGAGGGCTTAGGTACAGCGGGTAGACTAGGCTTGGAGGGTCTTTTGCTAACCCATGTATCCCAACTGATTGTCTAGTGGATCGATTTCCGCTTGGAGGGCGGCGGAGAGGTTTTTCGCCGAGTTCTTCGGTTTCCTCTTCGTGAACACGTCTTGGTGTTTTCTGTGTTTGCATCCTTCTTCCCTACTCTTGTTTAATTCCATTATACTGCTGTGTTGCTTAGTTTATGGATTAGAGTAGCTTACTTGTTCATCCGCTCGCTTTTACACTATTCCGCACTTTGTATTAAAGTTGTGTAAAATCTATCGAGCCGTAATTTTAATTTGGAGGTCTAAACAGCTCTTGTGTTTTCAACACATTTTCGAGCTTTCAAAAATAAAATAAAAGAGAAGAAAATCTTAAATTTTTGGGCAATCATGTTCTTGGGGGAAGAACACGAAGAACAAATATTTTTAACTAAAATTTTTAATATTTTTATTTTAAAATTATTGATAACTAAAATTTTATTTTATTTTAAAATAAAATAAAATATTTTTAATATTTTTTTAATTCTACTGTTTGTCACGTCAGCAATATCTGTTTATGATGTAATGGCAGGGACTAAAATGGGAACTGTTTTTCAGAATATGGACTAAAAGCGGTAAAAATAAAATATAGTGACTAAAATGAGAATCGCCTGAAAATGTAAGGACTAAAATGTGCTTTTTGCCTTTTAATTTTTATTTAACTATTCTGTGCATCGCATGGATTAGCGACTATTATTGAATTAATTTTCCTAACCTTATGCTCTCTATATTATGTATTTCGCAAAATGTTACAACTTACAAAACAACATTTCTATTTGTTTTTTTCTCTTTAAAATAAGGTTAGTTACAAAAATCAACCCTGAACCTAGGGCATTTGTAATATATAGCCTAAGCTTCAAGATTTTGCAATCAACACGCTAATTCAATGTTAATTTGCAATATCCACTCTAACGTCTAAATCTGTATGTATAAAAAAATATATGGTAGGTAACTATCTTGTCTAAATTCTGAGAACATTAAAAATATTCAACATAAATTATGAAAGCATATGTAAAGTGCACCCAAACCATAAGAGCATTTATAATGTGCACCTTTAATTTGGATTCTAGTTTGGGTGGTGGATATTATTTTTGAATTAAAGTGTTAGAGTTTGTTTGGATATTGCTTATTGCTGAAAACTGAAAGTTTATTGCTGAAAATTGAAAATTTATTGCTGAAAATACTGTAGCAAAATAATTTTTAAACTATGAATAGTGCCTGTAAGATCTAGTTTTAAAGTTACAAACGCTTTTTTCGTACAAGCTGGTCCGTGAACAGTGCACGGGACTAGGAAGAAAATGCAAACGCATGGACAAAAATGCATGCTATGCAATCGCACACTTAATAGCTAAAATTTGAAGTTTAGGAATGAGTTATGGCCCTTTGTCACACATTAGGCTTTTGTTAGGCATGAAGATGACTCATTAGCAAAGTAATAGGCTAATTTAAGAATATTATGAAATTATTGCGATTTTTTTTATTTTTTCTATTTTTATGGTAGAAATAATAGAATTTGAATTTCCCATATCAATACTTATCAAATTTACCCATATGATAGAAATTACAAAATTTGATATATATATATATATATATATTCTCTTTTTTGGAGAGAAACATAACAAGAAAATAAATGGTCTTAACTTTTTCTTTTTTTGACCGTTCTATAATTATAATAAAATCTCACAATATTTTTAAAATAAACTAAGGTCACAACCTACCATAAATCAAAATAAAATAAATGTACACTTGACCCAACCACCACAACTTAAAATGAGGTTGTTAGGAAAATGTTGTCAACTTTCTTCAACTTTTTCTTTTGAACATGCACAATAATCATGGGACAACCAAAATGTAATTTTTTTCTTTATTATCCAAACCAAAATATAAAATGTTTGACTATAAATATAGGGAAAAGGGAATAAAAGTTGAATATGGCTACTCCTCATCTCTAAGTATCTATTTGGGTACTGATGAAATTGACTGCGTTTGTGTTTTGGCCTTTTTTTTTTTTTTTTTTTTTTTAAGAAGCGCATTTCAGCTTTCCAGTGAGTTTCATGCATTATTCATGGGACACATAAATCTCTTTTTTTAATAAAACTTTCATTAAAAATGGGTCACACGGCACTATTCATACATTTAAAAATTATTTTTCTACATATTTTCAGTTTTCAGCAAAATAAGCGGTAGTTTGTCATCTACTGATGAAATGCTATTCATTTGAAAGAAAAGATTTGGAGAAACATTTTGACAGAATGTTAAAGAGATACTACTCTTTTAATGGTATGGATGATGTTAATTCCAAGCATACTTTTCTCAATTCCCTTCCAGAACCATTGGGAGATGAAACTTTGCTCATGATGAATCTCCAAAAAATAACACTACAACAAGCTTCCTTGGGAGCAATTTATCAGCATGTACTTATTACTTTGGAAAAACTTTGCAAGCAACAGAAATTTCTTTCAGAGATTGACAAGATTCATAGCAAACTCAAGAATAACTATAAAAGAAAAGATTTGCAGATTAAGTGCTATAAGAAGAATTGTGCCTATCCAACAAAAAGAAGAGCTCATTTCAAGAAATTTTCTTGGAAGAAAAAACATTTTGCAAGTCAAAAGAAGAAATCTTTCAGAAAGAAAAAATGAAAATTCCTTGAAAGAAAAATGGATACCGTTTATTTTGCTGAAAACTGAAAACATTGTAGTAAAATAATTTTTAAATGTGTGAATAGTACTATTGGACTTGTTTTTAATGAAAATTTTGTTGAAAAAAGAGGTTTATGGGTCCTATAAATAGTGCACAGGACCCATTGAAAAAGCAAAAAAAGTCGGTGCATGTTCTCAAAAAAATGAAAAAAAAAAAAAAAGGAAAACGCTGAATGCAGACACTGGGACTATTTCAGCTGTGTGTTCATGGGACCCACTGGAGAAGTAAAAAAATGCCTGTGCACGTTCTCATAAAAAGGAAAAAGAAAAAAGAAAACGCTGAAACGCAGACGTTGGGTCTGTTTCAGCTGTGCCCAAACGGGTACTAAGACACATCATGCAAATTCAATGATGTAATTTGTAATTCTCAGAAAAAAAAAATGATGTAATTTGTAATTGAAGAGATGAATTTTGGGTGGGGGCCTTTTTGTTTTCGATCTCACATAGGCCCGGGTTTACTCTAGGAAGTTCCACGTATCTCTAAACACTAGCGACACATGTATGGAGAAAACTCAAGCTCAATGGACTTTCATGTGCTGATGCTTCGGGCCCTCATTAAGTCAAGGAATAGTAAGGGCCTGGGAATTGGATTTGGGCTTCTGTTGGAAGGAATTTATTAAAAAATTGGCCCTCAAAAGTAATCTCTATATATTCATATTTTTATTTTTATTTTTATTTATTTTTGATAATTACATAGTTATAAGGGAGCCCTAATGATTTGAATCATAAAAGTTTTTGTTAAAAATATCAAGAAAGCACCAATCAAGCTACTCTTCACCACACTGGTCTCACCACACTGGTCTCAACGAAAGATTTATAAATAATTTTCATTTGTTTTTTTTGGATGAGTGAAAAACTTTTAATTACACAACCTAATCTCAGTTTAGAAAATCACTATCCTCGTCTTTAGCACTAGAAAAGTTAGTACTTAGCAATGGAAGAAAGTCACAACATAACAAAATTACTTGAAGAAACTTTGCTTATGTTATATGTGTTGAAGTGTATCTGATATTGTTTACCCAAAAAAAAAAAAAAAGAAGTGTACCCGATATCTAATGGATTGATTGCATTTTAAGAAGTAAAAAAAAAAAAAACTGATAAAAAAATGTCTTTTATTTGAAAGTTGTTGCCTCCCTCAATAAAAGTAGTCAATTGCAATACAAACTCAACTTTAACCAAAACATTTCAAATCTATTACGCTACTACAAGTATATAAGACAAAAATAAACACTTGGTCGTACTTTTTATTTCCTACAACATCAATCAAATTTGTTAAATTGAGATTAGGTAACTACAATCATCAATCAAATTTGTTAGTGCAGGTGAAAAATCTAATGTAGTAGATTATTACCAGTTTGTAGCTAGCAGCCTAGCAGGGAGTTGGTTTTCACTTGGATGTGTCTGAAACCCTGTTCCCATGCAAATCGCAAGTCAATAGGGATGGCCCAAAGTTCAACTATTAGTCTAGCTGTGACACCAATATTTATGGTATGGAGAAACCAATAATTCAATCACCCTGAGAATTTCTTAAAACTCCACCTGCACCCTGGGTCTCTGATGGGCAAGTGTAAATAATGCTATAGACATGATAAGTTTGTACTGATTTTCTGTACGTTGCGGGATGTCTCTTTCATTCGGCCATTTAGACAATTGTCTAAAGCCTCACATCACATGGAAGAAGATCCCATATTAATGGGTTTAGTATCTGCTGACTTCTTCTCACGAAGCTATTACTTGGGCCATTTTAAGACCAGTTTTGGGGCACTTGTTGTGTGTGCTATTATCTTCTTTTGTTTTGGGCTTTGGGCTGTTTCTTATTTACAGACCTAGAAATGGACTAGTAGCCGCTAGTCACTTCTTTTCGCAGGTGTCCAGCTCTGCTAATCATTCAAAATTTATCCAGCAGTGTTCAAAATGGACTGATAGGTATTTTGTTAACAATCCAACGTCCAATCTCAATTGCATTACAGAAAATTCAGGTTGAAACTCAGATATGCCCAATGTGAGTTGGTGCTCAGGCAACAGTTTCAATCCAGCGTAAGACACTTTTGGAGATAAACAAAGCCAGAAGCCAGTCTTAGTAACATGTCCCATCTTGACAATATTCCATACATGCGCTATTACAAAAGTAAGAGATCTTTTCAACTGTACTTGAATAATGAAGTTAGAAGTAGAAAGCAAGAGTTAGACAGTGAAATAACACACATCAAAGTAAACTATGATACATAATTAAAGACAGTTTCTTGTAATGCGATCTGATTCATCTTTGCTGGACTGCTGCAGGAAGTAGAACCGCTCCATCCTTTATAGTTATAGTTTGAAACTACAAATGTATCCTTTGCAGTGCCTGTGACTAGACCTTTAATCTCAAATTCAATGGGAGAATTACACAGCACAGGATTGCCCACACAAGTGGCATTTAAAACAGCAATGCTATTTACCCTTCAAAGCAGCCACTTCCCGGAGTAAAAGTAAAAGAATCATGTGCATGAGTAGACAATATTTTCAAATACTAAGATGCATTAGACCATGGAATGCAGATTCAGACAAATAGAATAACAGAGATTAATATTCCATCAAAAAATAAAATATGATGTGTATTAACTGATCTGTTTTGAAGTTAGTAAGATTCAAGTGAGAAAGGATCTCGATATATCCTTAAAACTTAAAGTAAGCTCTCTCTCTTCTTTTTTTTTTTTTGGGGGGGGGGTGGGGGGGGGGGGGGGGGGTGGTGGGGGGGATGGTTGGCAGTTTGAAAATGTAAGCTCTCTTAAATACAACTATTAATTGCCAGTAACACTATGAAACTAATTTAGGGAAGAGATTTTTCACTAATAGAGATTGATAATTTGTAAATTTTACAGTTACATGTGTAACAGGGTAGGAATTCACATGACATCCAACTTTATTACACTGAGATTGATATTTCCTTCTTAGTTCTTTGGAGCTGCAATTACCCCCACTTCATAACTTCACCAATGTATTTTTGCAAGTTTCATTTCATGTCAACCACTAAACAGATTTGTTTCAATAATTCACGTTTACATAACATGTTATTTCCTTTTATCTTTGATCATATCCTCATTCACCTTTACATATCTTGTTATTTGATTGTTACAGATGCATGTTTGAGATTAACATCTGTTACATGACACAACCTTTAATTTGTTCTAAATCAAGCTATTTACTTTGTGACAGTAAGACTTCCATGCACAAACAAGATGACAAATTATGATTATTTGCAGATTATTGATCATCTGACCCTTTCATCACTTATATTTTTGGTAACTTGCACAACAACGACCACCTTAGTTCCAAATTTTGGTGACAAAACACTCAAATTACAGCATACACTCTTAAGAGCAACAGGTAGAAATATAAGGGGTACATTGAAGACATTGGTTGGTTGAACCTTTTGGAGATTTTTTCTTTAAATTTTGAGATATATTTGGCATGATTAGTATAAATATTATAGCTGCCTGCTATTGCTAACAACAAGAACCATGGGCAGCTGCGTCGTATTGTAGAGCAACATATGTCACAAATGGAGACCGTTAAATCTTTTAACTTCTGGGGCGAGTCTATTTTACCTTGCCAAAGACAAGCATCCATGATGCACAATACACACATCTTGTTTCAAGTAATTCTTTAAACATTTATTACTACATGAGAATTACACATAAGCAATATATTTGCTTCAAAATGAAACTATAACATACCCCTGCATCGTGTGTCATCACTTATTTGTACAAATGAGAAACGAAAATTTCAACTATAGGGGAAATTGGTTACATGGAGGGAGTAGTTGGACATGGGGGAACCGGTACTTCAGTAATACCTTCTAACATCAAGACGACACTCTTCATAGAGGGACGAAGAGCTGGTTCTTCTTGAATGCACCACAGTCCCACCTGCACCATTTTCTCCAAGCTCATCTTATCTACCTCTTCACCAATCACAAGCTTGTATAACTCTCTAGCAGCATAGCACCTAAAGGCCCAAGAAGAAAGGACAATCTCCTCTGCTGTGGATGCGTTAACATCTATGTTCTTTCTGCAACATACAATTTCCAAGAGCACTATCCCATAACTGTAAACATCTGCCTTCACCGATATAGGGATGTTCTTATGCCATTCTGGTGCCACATACCCTCTTGTTCCTCTGGCCCCTGTGAAGGTCCGTGTCTGATCTGGCATTAAGAACTTGGCCAGCCCAAAGTCAGAGATTTTAGCATTCCAACAATCATCCATCAAAATGTTTTGAGGCTTTATATCACAATGAATGATAGGGGCCTCACACTCTTCATGTAGATAGAGAATTCCTCTTGCAACATCCAATGCAATTCTCAATCTCAGAGTCCAATCTGGACGCAATATGGCCCCAAACAGTAGGCCAGCAAGGGAACCATTGCTCATGTATTCATAAATCAGAAGCCTTTTAGAGTCCTCTGCACAGAAACCCAGCAACCGAACCAAGTTCCTGTGATGGGTTCTTCCAATTGCTCGCATCTCTGCGCGGAACTCTCTTTCACCTTCTTCAACTAATTTCTCCAGTCTCTTTACTGCAACAGGTTTTTTACCTTTGTTTAGAGCACCTTTGTAAACTGTTCCAAAAGACCCTTTACCCAACTCTTCCTTGAAACTATTTGTTGCTCTTTTGAGCTCGTTATATGTGAACAATCTCAAGGTTACCTGCTCAGGCAAGCCCAAATTTCCATTCTTTAACGTCCTTTTGTAAGTTAAAGCTCGAATTTTGAGAATGAAACAGACAAAGATTGCAAGAGCTACGCATGACAATATGGTAAAACCTGAAGTTACAAGAACAATCTGTACCATCGCTATTTTAGAAAGAATGGGTGACTGTCGCCTCTTTTGGATAAGACCCACCTTCAAGAACGCTGTGTACCCGCCGTCGTGTACTCTTCTAACATATTTCAGTGGAAAATTTTGTTTCTGGCAAGAATTATAATTATGATCGAAGAGTGCCGCCCCACAATTGCAGTCTTCCAAACATGAGATGCTGCAATCTTCCTTTGATATTTGTTCAGCAATATACGGAGTGTCTCCCCACTCCATATTCTCCATAGTAGTCATGTTATAAAAAGCTGCATTCCCTTTCCCACCTCTACACTCTGCTTCTGAAAAATTTCTGCTACAGCCTAGATTACTTTGATTGTGGTCTACAAAATCATGCCCAGGAAGGCAACGGCAGGTGGTTTGGTTGTCATTTATTGCACAAAAGCTGTCGAAGCCACAGAAACCCTTTACCTTACATGGGCTGTCTAATGCTGACCACAAAAGAGATACTCTGTAGTTTCTAGTCTCATAGTAGGTGTGAGAGTACAATCGGAAAACTCCATCAACATCAAGAGTCGCACGATATATAGTATTGTTGTTTTTGTTGAAGTTGATGGCTGATTCTTCATACACGTTATCGACGGTTGCAGAATTGGTCTTATTGACAACGATTAAGCTGCCAGTAGAATTAAGATAAAGGACAAAAAAAAATCCTTCCGGGTTGTAACCACTCCCTGAAGTGCCAGTATTCCAATAGGCATCTGCCACAGTTACTTCACTGCTCACTGGGTATGAAACAAGGTTTCCATCAGACTGCATTGCAAGAAGAAACCGTCCGGTTGAGTGAACGCTCTGATTAAAACTGGAGTACAGTTGATTTCCAGCCAACAGAGTCTGACCTCCTAAAATGGTATCAGTAGGATAGTCAAAACTCTTCCAGACGATATTGTAATCCTTGTCATAAAGTACAAAATTGCCAGAATCAAGCATGGTGGCATAGGAAACGGGGCCTTCTGCACTAGCAATGACTTGTTCCTCTCCTTGCTCTGTTCTTAACAGAAGCTTACTATCCCTGGCAAATTCCACCATTGCATTTGAGGTGACCGGTATATTGTCACGGTTTGCTGTCCACACAATTGTTTTGTTTTCCATACCGACCAACCAAATTCCCACCGCAAAGCCACTGCCTTGCTGATACAACCCAAATGCAAATCGCTTAGAAGGAGAAAGCCAGGAATCAGGGTAGCGAAGTGAATCGCCGAAGCCTTTTAGGCTAGCTTGATTTGGTTGAGCGATTCCACCTACAAAGGTTATGGACAGGACTAAGAAAACGGTGGATATGAAAGCCATGGGAGGGGAAGAAAGAAACATAATACTAAAATTGTCTTTAACTAGTAGGTAAGATTTAAGGAGTCACACAAGAAAGACACTTAACGAGCAGTTGTAAAATACCATGGTTTGCTAGTCAATAAACCGTAAAAAGAGGTTTTAAAGTCTTTGAAGTCAGAACTACGTTATAATTAATTTAAAATATTACTCCATATAATTTACATTATAATATACATATATATATATATATATTTATTTATATAATCAAAACCGGTTTGGTTTAGATTCACCTCTCTTGCTGTTAGGACTCTCTCTTACATATATATAAAGCATTTACCTCTATTTTCTTTGTACTTTCCTTCGATTTGATCCCTAGAGCATTCTCATCAAGGATTCTAAAATTTTTAGCATTTAACACTTCAAAAACCTACTTTATTCATTATACCATCTCACTTTAAGATTCATCAAACATCAAACCTTCTATATTTTTTACCATTTTATTTAAATAATATAAACTACTCATTAAAACAATAATAAAATAACAATAAAATAACTTAACACACACACCCAGCCAACCACCTCAGCAAACGTGAATAAAAAACTTTTTTTTTTTTACAATTCAAGCTACAGTGAGCTTGTATTAATACAAGCCCACTGTAGCAGTATGCCAAAAACTTTACAATTTGAAAGCTTTGATAGAGTTACTTTTTTGGTATTTTGATGCTAAAATTTAGCATATTCTCCTTTTAGCATCCTTAATGGGAATGCTCTTATGCGTAGCTTCTATTCTATAAAAACATTTTGCTCTGATGGAAGACAATCGCATAAGAACAAGTAGACTGATATCGTTGGATTTTTTACAGTAAAATCTCCTTTGTGAGGGAGAGCTATTTTGGTTTGGGTATTTTCTAGGTTTGGGTATTTTCTTCTTAACGGTGTCTTGCATTGATTTTGGTTTTTGGTGTGCCTTCAAAACAAAAGGTACGAAAAGAAAAAGTTTTTATTTTAATTAGAAAAAGTTTGAGGAAACATAGAAGGAAAAAGAACAAAAGAATGCACAATCTGAAGAAAAAAAAAAATAGTGACTGTATCAGGCAAAGGCTTTTGGAGATTGTTGTTTTTATTTTTGGAATTCTTGAAGTTCATGTGTATGTATGTATTGGGTTTAATAGAATTGGAATTATCTTTGAAACTTTGGTTTTGATTGAATAATGAAAGAAGAAGTATGTTCCAATATTTGGAGTCTTTTACTTCAATATATATATATATATATATATGAGATGGGTTCAAGTTACACATGGTGTAACTCTTATAAACTTACACATTTTTTACACCGTAGATTTCTAAGAAATCTAACGGTTAAAAAAGACTTCATTAAATGCTATTGTTTTCCACCTTATTACCTAATTAATACTAGCATTTTTTTCTCTCTTTTTCTCTCCTTATTTATTGCTTTCCACCATATAATATTTTCTTCAACACAATCTAACCAAAAAAAAAAAAAAAAAATGAAAAATAATCTCATAATCATTGATTTCACAAAACTGCCCATAACAAGAGTCAAATGACTTTCAATTTGCTCCTTAAAATAAATAAGCAGAGAGAAAGAGAGAGAGAATGCTAGTATTAATTAATAAATAAGGTAAAAAATAATAGTATTTAATGAGGTCTTTTTTAACCGTTAAATTTCTTAGAAATTTACGGTGTAAAAAATGTGTAAGTTTATAAGAGTTACACCAGGTGTAACCTGAATCCATCTCATATATATATATATATATATATAAAGACAAGAGAAAACAAGATCAAAATATTTACTAGATCTATATTAGGTCAAGGTACGATAATATCGGATCGGCAAAGCCTTTAGATGATCTAAGATACAACGGATTTAGTGATAACCTGAAAAGCTTTACTTCTCCTTATGCATCCTATGTGTACCTTGGCTGGGCAATGGTATCTACAATTGTTTTAATGGTTACCGGTGTGCTATCAATTGTTTCGTGGTTTGCAACGTGTTTTATCTTTCCTTTGCCATCTGTGCTGGGATATTCTCAGCCAGATTGGCTAAATTTCTTTGGCTATGATTTTTGAACCCTTCAATTGGAAATCCATTGGGTTATATTGACATGTTAATCCATGTATTCTTTACTGCTGTGATTTCTTTATATTTTCATTTTCTATCTATTTTCCTATGTATTTTGATGCTTTACTCTCTATTTTAGCCCACAAATTCCCACAAAAATGAACCCAAAACCCGAAAAATTATTCTGTAAACTTCAATGAAAAATCACGCCAAAACCCAGAAAATCCCACCATGAACATCACAGTCACGTTAGTAAATTGGAGGAGAGAGGGGTGGGTCACGGTGGTGCTTGGATTGTTTTTGGGTTTGATTTCAAGGATTGGGTCACCGCAGCTGAAGGTCCAATTTTTTGGTTTGGGTTTGATTCAATTTCATAGTGTTGCCATTTCTAAATGCTTGATTTTTTGTTTGATTTTGTTACATTCTTGTAATTGTTGTTAGGTTCCAAATATTAATTTTTACAAAACCCTTAATTTTTTATTTTTTTATCTTGTTTTCTCTTGTTTATATATATATATATATATATATTTTTGGGAGGAGAGAGACATAAAAGCAACAGAATGAATCTCAAGCGGGTAAAGTGACACTTTTCAAACCGCGAGTAAGTAAAGTGATTTTGGGTCAAACCATAGGCGAGTTTACTATAATTACCTTTTTTTTTTCTTTTTTTTTTTTTGATAAGTTTGTTTTGAAGACATAGATTAGTAGGAGAGTTTTCTATTTCGTAGGCATTTTACATAGAGTTAGAGATATATTTTTATCAGGTTATCCTCAAGTTTTGTCTCTATTAAACGTAGGCTCTAGAGATATTTATGAACTACATAAAAGTTCAATCCAAAGAGGAGAATCCTCTTATAAATAGTATAATCCAATCTGAAAAAGGAAATCTTCCGATAAATAAGGTGTGTGTGTGTATATATATATATATTAAATTAGTACAACTAGAAAAATTAACTAAGATTGTCCAATTAAATATAGAAACATAAATTTCTTTATATATTATTGGTCAAAATCCACATAATTTGTTAAGATATTTCAACTAATATATCAATATCAAACTCAAATTTCTACCCAATAATAATAATAATAATAATAATAATTGTAAGAATAAGGGCCCAAAATTGTATATTGGGTCTTGAACCTTGGCCGAGGACGTCGGTTGATCCAAGAGCGAATAAACGGTTGTGGAGGTGTTAAGTTCAAAATCCTATGAGCAGGTTGCAAACAGAAAGGTTGGGGAAGGTAGTCCGAGGAAAGGTATCTCCTCGGATGAACGAGGTACAGATTAAATGTATATCCTGTCATTCAAAGTAACCTTCCAAGAAACTCCACTGATGGGGACGTGCATTATGAACGCACTGGAAGGATAGGAGTTAGGAAATATCTAAGGAAAAGTTGCTACCACCGCATTGAATGCTCTGCAGCTAATTTTCTGGCCGCATTTATGTAAAGAAAACCCCTGAACAGTGCTACATTGGCTGCCTCAATGCACAAAGGGACTGAATGGGTGTCCGATAGGACAAGCACTCAAGTAGTAGTTTAGATGATTAGCAAGCGGAGGGCCAAGATTGTCTAAAGAGAGCTATATAATGTAAGAGACCCCAGGAGAATAAGGGATCAAAAAAATCGAGAGATCAAGAGAGAAACATTGTAGCAAAGCAAGAACCAAACTTGTAATTAAACTTAAGAGTAACATATAAGAACAGATCTCCTCGGACTTTGCCGAGGACATTTTTATTTAGTTTAAGCTTGTCTAGCTTCGATCTTTTGTCATTAAGACTTACTTTATTTGTTATCTGACTAACTAAAACTCAGTTTTCCAACCCACTCTCTACAAATTCATTGTTTTGAATTTTTTGGGCCTAGGTCCATCCACCTTTTGGGCTAAGAACTCAAATCTAGTCCTTACAATTGGCGCCGCCTGTGGAAATTACTGGTGTTATAGTGAGTCCAACTTTCAACAATGGTAGGTCCAGGTTCAAACCATGCAGAGTCTATGGGGTCTCAACGCCAAGATCACTTCCGTGATCTTGAACGGAGAAGAGACTGTGAGGGGAATGTACATACTACCCATACTAGTAGGAGCCATTCTCGGGGTGTTTGTCATCTCTCCCCGGAGAAAAATACCAAAGTTATGTAGAAAGAGATTGATTACCTGAAGAGAAGCTTACGTCATGAACGGCGAAAGCGAGCTCCATCTAATTCTGACTTCTCTTCTAATGCTGAAGAGGATGGTAGCTATAGGCACAGATCAAGGACTTCTCCTAGCGAGTCTTTCTCATATGATGAGGACTATCATCACGAGAGCAGAAACAAAAATTCATCTTCGGTAGGCTTGGGAAATGACGTTATGAGTAAAGCACTCAACCAAATTTCCAAGTCACCTTTCACGTGCTGGATTGAGGGAGGGAGACTTTCTCTGCGGTTCACTTAGCCCACATTCACCATGTACAACAGTAGAATAGACCCTGTGGAGCATGTTAGTCACTTTAATCAAAGAATGGCAATACACTCTAAGAACAAGGCCTTGATGTGCAAGGTATTCCCATCCAGCTTGAGGCTTGTAGCGATGAGGTGGTTTGATGGTCTGAGGGTAGGTTCCATTGATTCCTTCAAGGAACTCACTCAAGCATTTAGATCCCACTTCATTATGTGCAGCAAGGTTCCTCGGCCTTTAGCTTCCTTGTTATCTCTGTCTATGAGAGAAGGAGAAACCTTGAAAACATATTCAGATAGATATTGGGAGATGTTCAACGAGATAGAAGATGATTTTAACGATGTAGCTATCAGCACTTTCAAGCTCAACCTACCTGTCGAGAACGGCTTAAGGAAGTCTTTGACTGGAAAACCTGTTACCAGTATATGCCAGCTCATGGATCGGATTGATAAATATAAGAGGGTTAAGGAGGACCAACAGCAAGGCAAGGGAAAGAGCAAGGTTATCCCTTAGGAAAAGAGGGATTTCAGGTCAGACCGCTACAACAATAACAGACCCCGGAGGGATTTTGTTGGGCAATTTGGGCCTACAACTCCTCAAGTGGTTAACGATGTGTTCCGAGAATCAATGCCTCAAGTTTTCGAGAAGATCAAGAACAAGTCATACTTCAAATAGCCGAATAAGATGAGTGGAGACCCTTTAAGGCGCAACTAGAGCCTTCATTGCCAGTACCACCAAAAGCGAGGTCATACTACTGAGGACTGCAAAACACTATGGAACCATCTGAAGCAACTGGTCAGAGAGGAAAGGTTGCAATAATTTCTGTATCAGCTCAACGGACAAGGGGACCAGTCAAGGTCAGGGGCTCAGGGGAATGCTCCTTTAAGGCCTTCATTAGGCATAATCAATGTCATCTTTTACTACACCTGGGAGAATCGATTCTCACCCTTCCATGGTGATATCTATAGCTAGGCAATCAGCCGAGGACTCTAACTCTGAGCCGAAAAGAGCTAGAGTAGAGGTCCGACCGTAACTGAGTTTCTCAGACGAAGACAAGATTGGAACCATACAACCACATGATGACGCTTTGGTAGTCACCCTCAGAATATGGGGGTATAATGTGAAGAAAGTAATGGTAGACTAGGAAAATTGCGCAAAGATCATGTACCCTAACTTGTACAGAGGGCTAAACTTAAAGCCTGAAGATCTAACAGCCTATGATTCACCTCTAGTAAGTTTTGATGGGAAAGTTGTCATCCCAAAGGGCCAGATTAGGTTACTTGTATAAGCAAGATCACAGGTAGTTGAAGTGGACTTCATTGTGGTGGATGCGTACTCCCCCTATACGACCATTGTGGTCAGACCCTGGCTTCATATCTTAAGGGCAGTTTCTTCAATGCTGTATTAAAATGTGAAGTATCCATCAGGGGATCGAATTGAGGAGATGATTAGGAGCTAATCCTTAGCTAGGCAGTGCCTCGTGTTTGCAATTTTGCATGAGCTTGCGACTGAGTCCTCGACCTCTACTGAGGGAGGATTATAGCAATTAAAGTTCCTGGTATTACCTATGAAGGGGCCAGCCGAGAAGGCTAAATGTGAAGATTTAGAGAAGTTTGATGTAGGTGATAATTCAGAGAAATTTTTTCAGGTTAAAACTCAGCTACCACCTTAGGAGAAGGAAGAGTTAATGGAATTTCTCAGGAAAAACATTGATGTATTCATTAGGAATGCTTACGAAGCTCCGAGAATGGATCTGAGCTTCATTTGCCATCATTTGAACGTCAATCCATCTGTCATCCCTAGAAAGCAACCACCTCGGCGATCATCTAAGAATCATTCTAACGCTGTTAAGGACGAGGTGATGAAGCTTAAGCAGGCTGGAGCTATTAAAGAAGTGTCCTATCCTGAGTGGTTGGCCAACACTGTGGTTGTGAAGAAGAAAAATGGAAAGTGGTGAGTATATGTAGACTTCACAGATCTAAATAAAGCATGCCCAAAAGACCCTTTCCCCATGCCTTGGATCGACGAGCTAGTGGATGCCACGATAGGTCATCCTCAGATGAGCTTTTTGGACTCTTTCCAAGGCTACCACCAGATACCTTTGGCTTTGGACAATCAAGAGAGGACAGTTTGTGTTACTCCTATTGGGAATTACCATTATAAAGTGATGACTTTTGGTTTAAAGAATGCAGGGGCTACCTACCAGAGGATGATGACTAGGATGTTTAAGCCACAGTTAGGTAAAAATATTAAAGTCTATATAGATGACATGATGGTCAAGAGCAAGTTGGAATCTGAACACGTTAATGACCTGGGGAATATCTTTGAAATCTTCAGGAGACATAAGCTGCGACTTAATGCTACCAAGTGTTCTTTTGGTGTCAGATCGGGGAAGTTCTTGGGCAACACGGTCACACACCATGGAATTGAAGTCAACCCTGACCAGATCAACGTAATCAATAATTTATAGCCATCTCGGAATCCCAAAGAGGTCAAGAAGCTAATAGAGATGACCGCTGCCCTAAATCGATTCATCTCTTGGTCAGTAGACCAATGCAAACCTTTCTTTCTGCTATTAAACAAGTGGAAGGGATTTGAATGGACCGAGGAGTGTGTCTTGGACTTCCAGCAGCTAAAAGAATATCTTTCTCAGCCACCCATCATGTCCAGACTTGAGGTGGATAAGGTTTTGTTTGCCTACATTGCAGTGGTCTCCCACGCGGTAAGTTTAGTTTTGATACGGGTTAATGGTGGCGTACAGAGGCCAGTTTATTATGTGAGCAAATCATTACACGAGGCAGAAATTCGTTATCTACTGTTGGAGAAGGCCATTTTGGCAGTGGTACATGCTACCCGTAGACTCCCCTACTACTTCCAATCCCATATTGTTGTTGTTTTAACCCAACTCACCCTTCGATCATTATTTCGGAGTGCTAACTTCACTGGGAGGATTGCCAAATGGGGTACAATCCTAGGAGCTTTTGACATTAAATATATGTCTCGAATCTCTGACAAAGGTTAAGTCCTCGCAGATCTGGTGGCTAAGTTTGCTAAATTCCTAGAAGGATGGCAAATCCAACAGAATCCTAACTCTTTAGTGCACAGGGTATTCAAAGCAAGATGTTTTACGGATAGGCCTTTTAGGGAGGCCGTGCTAGGAAGGAGACCATCATATGCTTAGCGTAGCATTCTTGCAGCAAAGGAAGTTGTGGTTTCAGGGTCAAGGTGGGTTGTTGGAAATGGTGAACATATTGATATTTGGAAAGATAGGTGGCTGCCCACTCTGGATTCATTCAAGGTAGTCAGCTCGAGGACCTCTTTAGAATCAAGCAAAGTTGCCGACTGCTGGATAAGGAGAAGAGGTCATGGGATGTAAGTAAAGTAAGAAGTTCATTCCTCCCCCATGAAGCCGAAGCAATCCTTGGGATTTCTATCAGCCCTCACTTGTTGAACAACTCTTTAATTTGGGCATGGACAACCAATGGGAGGTTTTTGGTGAAAAGTGCGTACAAGGTTGCCCAAAAATGCTTGAAGGCGAGTAGTCCTAAAGTGGATGCAGGGAGTGCCTCGAAAAATGACAAAATGTGATCCCTCTGGAAGTTAATTTGGAAGTTAAAATGCCCAAAAAAAATAAAGCAATTCTTGTGGAGATCCTGTAGAGATATCCTCCCAACAAAGCAAAGGTTGAAAGCTAGGGGAATTAACATTGAGGATGACTGTGATCAATGTGGGATGGGTGAATCCTCGAGGCATATATTGTGGGGGTGCAAGTTTACTGCGGAGGTCTGGGGTGTTTCACCTAACCAACCACAAGAGTTCCTTAACATTGTGTGGGAAATTAGAGAGAGGAAACCTGACATTGATTGGGAGACCTTTGCAGTCATAGCATGGAGCCTTTGGAACCACAGAAATGCTCTTAAACATGGGGGGCTGTGTAAGGATGCAAGCCGAATCACAAAAGAAGTATCAAAGTATGTTAAGCAGTTTAGGCAGGAAAATCAAAGCCTGAGCAAGCCTTCAAAACCCCCTAAGTCTAACTGGTCTCCTCCTAGGGGTGGTTGGTATAAAATAAATGTGGATGGGGTCGTTTTTAAGGAGTCTGGAAGTTGCGGGATAGGGGTGGTTTTAAGGAATGAAAGGGGGCAGTTGATGGGTGCTATGAGCAATCAAGTGGAGCTGCTGCTGAAGGCTTTGGAAGTAGAGACATGGGCAGTGCAAGAAGGTGTACAGTTAGCGTGGGAGCTAGGTTTAAGGGAGATCATAATCGAAGGTGACACTCAAGTAGTTATCAAAGCCTTGCAGAATTCCGAGTCTTGCCCGTGGCCTATCTAGAAAGTCGTTAAGGGCTCGTTGCAAAGCCTTAGCTGCTTTAAGGTGTGGACTGCATCTCATGTAAGCAGGACTGGTAATGAAGCTGCTCATTTGATGGCTAAGATAGCAAAAAATCTATTGAATTGTAAAATATGGGTAGAAGACATTTTGCCCATTATTGTAGACCAAGTGCTCAAAGATGTAACAAACTTGTATTCTGTTTTGGTCTAATGAAAATATATCCAAGTTTCTTATCAAAAAAAAAAAAAAACATTGTAGGTACAAAATTAAAAACTAAACAAAAGAGCTCAAACAACCAAAATGCAACCAAACAAGCCTTTGAGCTTACTCTTCCTGAGAGCATTCACTCATGTGTAGTCATAAATATAGCAATATGACTTCATAAAAAGTTACTTTATCTATCTTACCTTCTTACTTTATAAAACACCAAATACTAATGGTTTTATTTTAGCTTTTAACACAATAAAATAATATATTTATTACAATAAAATAATATATTCACAACAAAGTAGTGTGAACACGTGAATAAAATAGTATATTCACTACAAAGTAGTGTGAATATGTGAGTTCCAGTTAGCTCAACTGGTAAAATCTCTGATAGTTGAATAAGATATATGGGATTCAATATCCGCCTACACTAAAAACTAATTAGTGTCTTGGTCTGATAACAAAAAGCGTTCATCAAAAGCGAACGCTATAGGTTGAAACTTTCTTTAAAAAAAAAAGCTGAAAAAAAAAAGTAGCGTAAATATATGAATAAAATAATATATTTAATATAAAGTAATATGAACACTTAATTTAATATATATTTTTTTTACCTATATGCACTATTGCACAGCCACTTTTGGCTGTGCACTATAGCTATGGGGACAAAGTCTTTGGCTCCACCAATATAGCCATAAATTTATATTTGATGGTGCTAAAAATAATAATATAGCTTTTTAGCGTCACTCATTATAATGCTTTAATAAAATGCGCATACTAGTTACCATCAAATTTTTAATTATTGATAAAATCAGTTATTTTAATTAAGCTATATTTTTATTCAACCCCTTTAATCTCTATGTACTTTACTTTTGCAACACCATCTAGGATCCCATCTTGAAAGATGAATTTGAGCTAAAGGGCATTCTTCTCTAACACTTCACTTGCATTTTTCCAAAGAATAACTTTCCATATGTTCTTAAGATAATCTAGAACGAATTCTTGTAGCGTAATAGAAGTAAAAGATATATGTTATGTGATAGACAAAATTCATGGGTAAAATTTGCATTTTTAGTAAGGCACCATTCAAGAATTCAGTAAAAAAAAAAAAAACAATTGTTTAACGCATGGAAGAATAGATATGAAGCAGTCTTCTAAATAAGAGTTTTCATAAACAGTCGCCCGTCGCCAACCCTTAACCTCCATTTAATAATCTAAGCTCAAGGTAGAATGAACGTATATGCAATTAATTTCTGATATATTGGAAAAACAGCTACCCTCATCCGCTCCCCTCCGTATAGGATTTTGTTGGGAAATAAATTTAACACAGCTATATGGTCACAATGACAAAGTCTGAAAAGAAAAACCCCACGAAGTGATTTGAAATTTACAACCAACTTTAATAATTCACTATAATGGAATGAAAGTTTAACAATACAAGAATAACACAATCCTAGTATTGCCACCTACAATAAGACTTACTAGATGTATCTCTAACCTAGTTGGACTCTTTTATCTTGTGAATCTCTTTAGTGCATAGATACTCATCCGTGTCTAAATCACCACATCACCTCTTTGATGTAGTGGTCTTGGTGCAATGTCTACACTAGAATGTTCCTTGATCTTCAATGAATACTAGATAAGGAGCTTGGTACACATCCTTGGTGGACTGTCGTCACAACACCTTCTCCAATTTCAATAGTATTCTCCTTATGTTTAGGATGACCTAATAAGGTTATAAATACGTCCTGGAACCCGTGTGCGTGGATTCCAAAGCCTTTGGGTTATCTTTAAACTTAATTAGAAAAATTGAAACCATGAAGCTCGATCAGTCAAGTGGAGTCGAGTTTGCATCAACCTTAACTGAAGCTACAATCGACCTTCCAATCAAGGCAATAGAACTTTCATTTTTAAGCTGTTTTTTTGTGCCTTCAATGTAAATTTTCAACCGATATCTAAAAAACTAAAAAATTAATACTCAAGTACAATAGAAAGAGGTTGTGAATATAGATTTCGCAACACTAATATGATTTGACCCTAACAATATCTCCTTTTGACTATCCATGACAAAACCACACTAACACAGTACAAGAATGATCCAAAGATGCATTCTACAAACCAAAACACAACAGCCTAATCTAAACTCGAACTTCGGAAAATTATTTGGCCAAAGAAAGATACAAAAGCACACAAAATACAAAAAGAAAACGGAACCAATTAAGAGGTCAGATTCCTCATATTATCAACAATAGTGTTGAATCGTTGATTCCATATGGCCACAGGAAAAAAAAAAAAAAAACTAGGTTATGCATACTTATACATATGAGTACACATGATTACGTCCCCTAGAATGTACTATCAACGAAAGTGCACATATCATGAAACAACAATGGAAAGAACTGGTGATGGAGGAATAGGAATATATATTTTTCCTTCCAACATCAAGATTACATTCTTCATTGAAGGGCGCAAAGCTGGATCTTCTTGAACACACCACAAGCCCACCTTCACCACTCTTTCCAACGTCATGAAGTCTACATTTTCATCTTCCACAAGCTTGGCCAACTCTCCTGCAACAAAACATTTAAATACCCAATTTGAAAGAATTATCTCATCTGCAGAAACATTTACTTCAATGTTTCTTCTACAACAGACAATCTCCAAAAGCACAACGCCAAAGCTGTATATATCAGTTTGTAATGATATTAAGGAATTCTTTTCCCATTCAGGGGCTAAATATGCATTTGTCCCTTCCTCACCCATTGTGGCTCTTGATTGATTTGGCATTAGTAGTTTTGCAAAACCAAAATCAGAAATCTTTGCCGTCCAATTATTACCCATGAGTATATTTTGAGGCTTTATGTTGCAGTGGATGATACGGACTTCACTCTCTTCATGCAGATAGAGAAGCCCTCTGGCCACATCTAGTGCATATCTTATTCTTTCTTTCCAAACTGGGGGCCTCTCAGCCTTGAAGATAAGATCAGCAAGTGAGCCATTATTCATGTACTCATAAACTAAAAGCTTCTTAGTTCCCTCAATACAAACACCAAGTAGTCGAACCAAATTCTTATGATGAGTTCGTGCAATTGCAGTAATTTCAGCCAGAAATTCACGGTCCCCTTCTTCCACTTCTTTCTCGAGTCTCTTAACAGCAATAGTTTTGCCACCCTCAGAGATTGTCCCTTTGTAAACTGCTCCATATGAGCCCCTACCTAACTCTTCCTTGAAGCCATCCGTAGCAATCTCAAGCTCGTTGTAAGAAAATAACTGCAGACTAAACTCTTCAGCTAATCCCAAGTTCACGTTTTCTGACAGTTTTCTGTATCTGTCAAATTTGTGCCTGTACACCAAGATACTAGAGGTTGCCAAAACAAAGCACAAGCTTAAAACTGAACCCAACATGATAGAAAGCATCAAAATCAGACTTCTCTTGCTTTCAATCAAGACTTTCCGGACTTTACTCACCTTGAAGAAAGCTATAGTTGATTTGTTTGCATATATTATTCTACCATATCTAAGAGGAAGCTTATATTTTCTGCAATTGCCATCCTTACACAGTACTGCTCCACAATTACAATCTTCCACGCAAGATTGGCCGCAAGCTTTCTTTTCTATTAGCTCAATGGAATAAATTCCATCCCACAACACATTCTCTAAAGAAGCGACATTGTACAGCATCGCTGGATCTTCACTGCGTCTGCAATCATAATCATCTTCATTGAAGTTTTGGTAGCAGCCTAGGACCTTGTTGTGGGCGTCGATGAAATCAAATCCAGGATAACAGTAACAGTCAGCTTTGCTGCCCTTGCCTGAGCAGTAACTGTTGAGTCCACAGAAACCCTTGACTTCACATTGGTTAGACAGAGCGGACCACTCCATTAACATACTTGAGCTATTGTCACTCTTAAACTGGTGTAAATACAATCTAAAGATCCCATCTGCATCAAGTGTTGCACGGTAGATGGTAGTTCCATTCTTGTCAGGATATGAGCTATTTGCCAAAATGCTTACTTCCGATCCACTCGCGCGGACCAATAGCACGCCTAAACGAGTGAGAACGAGATGTGCAGAGTAGCCACTTTTAGAAGTATTAGAGGACCAATATTCACTCGCGTCATCCGAGCTGTTTACGGGGTAGGCAACGAGTTTTCCATCAACCTCCATATTAAGTGAATAACGTCCACTCGAATGGTCTGATATAGACACACTTGAAACCAAGTTATGGCCATCAGAGAGATTCTGACCCCCTAATATGGTGTCAGTTGGAAAATCAAAGCTATCCCAGATAATTACATTGGAATCATTGCCGTAGAGCACAAAATTACCAGAATCGAGCATAGCAGCTGAATTTGCAGCGTCATCCACATCAGAAATCGATAATTCTCTGCCTTGCTCTGTTCTAAGCAGCAGCTCACCATCTATAGTTAAGTTCAGTGTAGCATTCGAGGACACAGGTGGGTCATCCCGATTTGCAGTCCAGATGACTGTCTTCTGAGTTTGATTAACCAGCCATATTCCGATAGCAAATCCATCATTTTGTGGATAGAAACCAAATGCAAAAAGACCAGAGGGTGAGACCCAACAAGTACGGTTTGCATTGGGGGAAAGAGAAGACCCTAAGTGTATCACGTTGGACTGGTTCTGTTGAGCGTTTGCATGAACGGGAACTAGTAAAACTAGCAGTAACGACAGAACTGGTACCGATGCCATGAGACAGAGTGAGATTAGAGGGTCTCAGAATAGCAGTAAAGATCAAACCAGAAACAAAGTAAATGAAAGCAGAATCAACAGCAAGTTTAAAGGAACAAATGCTAAACTGTCGTCTAATTGCTTCTATTAAACTACTTCTTGTTTCAACTTCTAGTTGGAATACTGTTTAATGAACATGTGCTGTGCACGTGTGAGGCTAGGACAGATGTCTCATGCTCTTATTCGCTAGATTGTATAACAGAATTTAGCGGGTTATTTAGTTAGCTCAGTTTCCTGTTTTGGTTGTTTCTGCCTCTGTCATGGAATATATAGAACAGAGAGCACCACTTGTAATTACTCATTCAATTAGATCAAGTTTTATCTCAATTCTCTCTTAATTTTGATTAAAAAATAATGATAATATAATAAATATTGGTAATTCCTTGAATTAGAAGGGTTTAATAATTCTGATTATTGGGAGAGAGGATGTAAATCTTGGATGTCTTCATTAAAAGCACTAAGTTTCAATCAGTAATCAGTTGAGCCACAATAATTTTGACAGTTTTTTAAAATACACACAATTTCCAAAAAAAAAATTTAAAAAAAAAAAAAAAAAAAAAAGGATGAAGAAGAGAAGGAGGCTCTTGAGTCCTTGACTGTTTAAGTGTTGAATTTCAAGGAATCAACTCTGAAAATTGAATACTGAAGCGAATGGCAAAGACAAGTAAGTGATCGTTATTGTACCTTGCTATTTTTTTTTTTTTTTTTTTTTTTGACGCTATTGGCTTACGAACAATTTTCTTTGTTGAAGTATATTTATTTTATAAGGTTGTGACGTTTGAAACAATTGGTGGTGTGAAAATTTTATTTTAATCTTTTTAAGTTTTTATGGGGTAGTTCTAAGACCACAAATTATTCAAAAAAAATTTGTCACAACTCTGATGTGGTAAACTACGAATGATTAAGCATCATTTACACATGAACTTACTTTTTTTTTTCACTAATCACACTCTGTCACGTTACCATTTTGGTAAGAATTAGTGAAATTTTTTGTAGTCCACTTTTTTGTTTTTATGCAAAACTTGAGATGTGATAGTATTTAATTTATTTTTAGTGGGTTATTTGTTTATGTTATATGGTCAGTATGGGTTCTAAGAATTTTATCTAGGGTAATCATTAAGATTAAGAAACTCTAATTATATTAATACAAACTCTAATAAAAGGTGAATTTTAATATGGACAAAATTTAACTACAAAATTGGTTGTAACTTAAAGTTACAACTTTACTGAATAAAATAAACACTACTACATATTTTGAAAATCTAACTGTTGAATTGCATGTTCTTTACACTCTTAATACACATGTCAAATTTTGAGTTAATCAAATATTGTTTACTATATGATCTATAAACATATATTTTAAGCATAATTTTAAAGTACAAAAACTTACAATTTAAAAAATTTATTGATAACATAACAATTAATCTTTAATTTTCTAACAATTTTGCAACAATTGAGAATATAAGATGATAGGCTAAGAATGTATTGACCCCTTGTAATGAATTAACAAATTAATTAGCAAAGTTAATTAATTAATTCAATAAGCATGTAATACGTGTGGTAGTACAAACAAATCACCAATTAACTAAATGCAGCGGAAAATAAATTAACACGGTGACTTGTTTACAAATGGGGAAAACTTACACGGCAAAAACCCTACGAGGTAATTTTAAGGTCACCACTCCCGAGAATTCACTATTATCACAACAAACGATTACAAGTAAAGGAATCTCAGTACCTTATACCAACCTACAATACTCAATTGGATTTGTTCTATAGTGACAATCTCGCATTTTCAATGCACAACTCCCAATACATGACTAACCAATTTAATGCACGGATCCCAGTACGCGGCTTACTCACCAACTTGAGAAAGATGTTGACTCCAAAGTTATTCAGTTCATCACATGATGAAGATCACGAAACTCCTTGGTCACAAAACCCTATAGTGTACAAACATAATTTAAAACCCACACAAAATTAAAAAATAATAATAATTAAAAAAAAAAAAAAAAAAAAGGATGATGAAGAAGAGAAGGAGGCTCTTGAGTGCTTAACTGTTTAAGTCTTGAATTTCAAGAAATCAACTATGAAAATTGAATACTGAAGCAAATTGAAAAGACAAGTGATCGTTATTGTACCCAGTTATTTTTTGATGCTATTGGCTTATAAACAATTTTCTTTGTGGAAGTATACTTATTTTATAAGGTTGTGACGTTAGAAACAATTGGTGGTGTGAAAGTTTTATTTTAATCTTTTTAAGTTTTTATGGAGTAGTTCTAAGACCACAAATTATTCAAAAAAATTTGCCACAACTCTGATGTGGTAAATTGCGAATGATTAAGCATCATTTACACATGAACTTACTATTTTTTCTTCACCAATCACACTCTATCACGTTACCATTGTGGTAATAATTAGTGAAATTTTTTGTAGTCTACTTTTTTGTTTTTATGCAAAACTTGAGATGTGATAATACTTAATTTATTTTTAGTGGGTTATTTGTTTATGTTATATGGTTAGTATGGGTTCTAAGAATTTTATCTAGGGTAATCATTAAGATTAAGAAACTCTAATTATATTAATACAAACTCTAATAAAAGGTGAATTTTAATATAGAAAAAATTTAACTACAAAATTGGTTGTAACTTAAAGTTACAACTTTACTGAATAAAATAAACACTACTACATATTTTGAAAAATCTAACTGTTAAATTGCATGTTCTTTACACTCTTAATGCACATGTCAAATTTTGAGTTAATTGGATATTATTTACTATATGACCTATAAACATATTTTATGCATAATTTTAAACTACAAAAACTTACAATTTAAATAATTTAATGATGCAAACACACGAACAACACACGATGTGTTATCGAAGAGGAAACCGAAGCCCTCGGCGTAAAACCTCTCCGCCGCCCTCCAAGCGGTGAATAATCCACTAAAGAATGTAGTTGGGATACATGAACAGCAAAAGACCCTCCAAGCCTAATCTACCCAAGTACTTAAGCCCTCCAACCTTCTTGCTCCAACGAGGTTACGCCGAACCTATTTCTTCTTTAACTTCCCGGATTCTGCTACTAGACCATAGCATCAACCAATGTGAATTGGTTCCTTCTTAACTGCTTCCCAACAGCACCAAATAAACCTTCTAACGGATGTGGGTATGGTGAGAAAAGGATTTCGCTAAAGGCCTCTCAAGAATGTAACAATGGAGAGGAAGAAAGTAGAGGAATGTGAAGAGTCTCTAAGGTAAAGATTGTGGATGAACCAATCTTGTTTTTCTCCAGGGTTTCTCTCACAAAATTCTCTTTGGAAGCTCTCTAAATTTGGTGGGTATAAAGGTGTATATATAGTGGGGTGAGAAAGGAATGCGAAGAGTCAGTTTTTTCCAAACAAGGCTAATTGGCAGCTTGGCCTCGCGATTGGTTTGAGTCGCGAGTTCAAGCCACGAAATAACGGCCTAGCTAGCCTGGGACTTTTGTCCTGTAATGCGATAGCTGGCGCCACCCTTCGGCTCCCCTTTGTGCATCTCACATGCCTACAGTTGGCGGCTTGCTAGTCGCGAGTCAGCCGCAAGTCCTAGTCGCGAATCTCTGCCTTCTTGCACATACTTAAGCTTTTCTTCACATCTTCTCACACACTACCCTTACAATAAACTCACCTAAATACAAGGTTACTAAGTGCTTAAATTACAAGCAAATTGGCACAGAATAAAGCCAACAAAATGGTTGATTAAATTCAACCTTACAATCTCCCCTTTTGGCTATTCCGTGACAAAACCCTACAACGGAGTTTAGACTTAATGCGTGAGTTAGGAACAGTTGAACAAAACTCACTTACACCTAACTCTAAATTCTGAAAAACTCTTGAACATATGAACAAGTTACTCCTGAAACACAACAACACAATAATATTATTGTATGCAGAAAATTTGAAATGCATATGGAGCAATAAAAGCATGATCAAGCAAAAATGGACTTAAGCAATAAAGCAGTAAATCATGACTTGATCAACTAAACAATCACTATACAAAAGTGATTACTATGCTTATTCACACAAGGAATGAACATCCGGACATGCAAGGTGATAAACTCAATTGAAGAGTATCATTTGCAAGTCCAACACTCAACCAATGCATACAAACATATATGCATCTAGGAACAATCCTACAAGGGCACAAGAGTGATGTACTGAATTGAAATGCATAGCATTTAACATCAAGTACATAAGCCACAAAGCAAGGCTACAAAGCAAAAAGATTGCATTGCATGGTACAAACCATAAAAGCCTACAAACTGCAAAGTGCGTGGAAACAAACCCTTAAAGCTTATATAAGCAACATGGGTACAAAATAAATATAGCAAAATAAATTGAATAACATCATCAATATATAAATAAACCAAAGTGTTAAAAGCTATATCCACACAGATAGATATAAACATGACACATAAGTTTCTTAATTTATCCAAAAATCTATGAAAAGTATATCCTAAACACATAACTCTCCCTTCCAATATGCACAAATTCTCCTTCTCCTTCCTTCTTCCTGTTTCGTTCTCCCCCTTACTATAAGCTAACGCTCTCCCCCTTTTTGTCAGGAATAGCTAAAGGCTTTCCTCTAACTTCTGCTGAATAGCATTAAATTGTGTTTCAATAGTCGTGAGACGCACTTGAACTTGATTGTTAGTTGTGTAGATAAGCCGGTGTAATTCAGAGATCCGCTCAACTATAGTTTCAATCAAGTGGCTTTGCCTTGGAATTTGAAATCCAGGGGGAATAGATGGAGCACTAGTTAATTGGAAAGGCGTAGCTGAGCTTTGGCTAGAGGGAGTGACTGGTTCACTCTTAGGAGCTTTAGAGGAATGGCTCTTACTTGCTTGAAGAGTGTATAGGGATATTGATTGAGGACGAGATGCAATTTTTCCATCTGATGGAGGATTGACACCTTCATGAATGATAATCTTCATGATGAGACTACAAAATGGAAGATTATTCGAGCTGCTAATCGAGCCGCTGTTTTCTCAATAATCTGAAATATGTGGGCACAGATGTCAATTAGAACATCAGTAATGAGGTCACACAAGAATTTGGCCCTCCCAAGACTGATGAAGGCAGTGTTTGACAGCGAGTAGAGGTTGGAGAACATGATCAGCTTTAGAGTTTTCAGTTCAGGCGAAAAAGATGTAGTGCCTATAGATGAACCTCCGCTTCCCACTTCATGTTCACTCCCAAGAACTTGAAGAATGCCTTGAGCCTGAAGAATCCTATCATCATACGGAGTTTGATCTGCATTTTCAGGTCTGGTGATGCGAAGGATCTTAGCAATATAGTCTGCATTTATAGAAAATTCTATTCCTCGAACCCAGCATTTTAACTCGACCCCTGTGTATCTGGCATTGGAGTAGAATTCTTTGATCAATTCTACAATTGGATCCTCAAAGTTACCAAACAGATCAGCCCAATCTCTCTCTTCAAAGATCCTAGGAATGAATGTTGTCCCCAGGGTGTCAAACTTGACAACATGTTCCACAATGGGAGGAGCCTTTACAAAAATATCTGTGTAGGTCTAGGTGTCCTGAATTTCTCAATGGTAGAGTCTCTAGATGACTGAGACGAAAGCCGTGTCCTTTTAGCAACCGGGGTTGATGGATCATCGGTTGCAATGGCTTTACCTTTAGATGAACGACGAGTCATCTGCAAAAGAACAGACATACAGCAAAGAACCAAAAACAATACCATAAGGCACCAACAGTAACTTGATTAGAGTCAGATAGAAATGTGAATCTAAGAGATTTCAAAATTAATAAATCATAGGCAATGTTGAAGTATTGTGTGGAACATGTGAACAAAAATGGTGATTGATCAGATACAACACAGTGTCAAGTGATCACTGAATATCCCAAGGTCACATACTGACATAATGACAAACTACCATGAGCATGATATACAAACATCAATATAGTCATGAACCATTTCAAAGAGCACAAAACCCCATAAAAACACCATTACTATAATCAATAGCCACTCAGCTGAAGAGTCGCGCCAGCTGTTGCACTACAGGACAAAAGTCTCAGGCTGGCCAGGCCGTTGGCTCGCGACTTGACCCAGTCGCGAGGCCAAGTTGCCAAAATGCCTTGTTTGGCAAAAACTGACATTTTGCATTCCTTTCTCACCCTACTATATATATACCCTTAAACCCACCATATTGAGAGAGCTTTCAGAAAGAATTTTGTGAGAGAAACCCTAGAGAAATACAAGATTAATTCATCCACAATCTTAACCTTAGAAGACTCTACAAATTCCTCTACCCTCTTCCTCTCCATTGTCATACCCTTGAGAGGCCTTTAGCCAAATCCTTGTCTCACCACACCCACGTTTGTGAGAAGGTCTATTTGGTACTGTTGGGAAGCAGTTAAGAAAGAACTAATCTACATTGGTTGATGCTATGGTCTAGTAGCGGAATCCGATAAGCTAGAAAAGAAAAAGGTTCGGCGCAACCTCATTGGAGCAAGAAGCTTGGAGGGCTTAGGTACCTGGGTAGATTAGGCTTGGAGGGTCTATTGCTGTTCATGTATCCCAACTACATTTTCTAGTGGATTATTTGACCGCTTGGAGGGCGGCGGAGAGGTTTTATGCCGAGGGCTTCGGTTTCCTCTTCGATAACACATCGTGTGTTGTCCGTGTGTTTGCATCTTCCTTCCCTTTATCTTTGCCTTATATTTACTGCTGTGGATGTGTTTATATTTGGCTTAGATTAGTTATCAATTCTGGTATATGCTTGTTATCATGTTCCGCACATTATTTGTTTGATATAAAGCTTGAATTGGTATTTTTGTATTTGGGGTCCAAACGTTCAAGGGTGTTGTATACCCCTTTTTGAACTTTCAATTGGTATCAAAGCGGGTACACTTGTTGTGGTTTAAATTACCTAAGTGTGATCCTTTACCCCTTTGAGATGGATATGTCTCAATCTCTTAATGTACCACCGTTCTTTGACGGTAATAATTATGCATTTTGAAAAGTCCGTATGAGGGCGTTTTTGTGTTCTATTGATGATGCTGTGTGGGATGCGGTGGAAGTAGGATGGACAAAGCCAGAGGTTGCCAAGTCTACTTGGGATAAGGCTGCTCTTGCAGTGGCAAATGCAAATAGCAAGGCATTGAATGCTATTTTCTGCAGTGTTTCTCCAGAAGAATTTCACCGGATTTCTCATATCACCATTGCTAAGGAAGCATGGGAAATTCTAGAGACAACTTATGAAGGGACTAAGAAAGCAAAGGACACCAAACTTTAGATGTTGACCACTCGTTTTGAGGAGTTAAGGATGAGTGAGGATGAGTCCTTTGATTGATTTTACAGTAAATTGGATGAAGTTGTTGGTAAATTTAATTTGGGAGAGAAGACGGAGGACTCGAAGATTGTAAGGAAGATCCTTCGATCACTTCCAGAAAGTTTCCTGCCCAAAGTTATAGCCACTGAAGAGAGCAAAGATCTTGACGACATTAAGGTTCAAGAACTGGTTGGGTCTTTGCAGACATACGAGTTGTCCCTTCCTTCAGCAAAGAAGAGCAAATCCCTTGCTCTTAAGACAATTGATGAGAGAATGGTGTCTCATGACTCTTCAGAAGAGGATACAATAAACAAAGATGTGGTGTATCTTATAAAGAACTTCCGAAAATTCTTAAAGCTCAAAAACAATGGAAAATTCGGTGACAAAGGAAAATTTCAGAGTTCCGGGAAGGAGAAGAAAGAATTCCGAAGAAAAGACGATAAAGAATCCCAATCCTCACAAGGAATTACATGTTTTGAATGTAATGGATATGGGCACTTTAAAAAGGAATGCCCCAATTACTTGAAGTCAAAGGGAAAGGCCTATGCCACTACTTTAAGTGATTCTGACACTTCAAATTCTGACTCTGAAGAGAGCTGTGATAAAGAAGGAAATTTCTCCACATTCATGACCATTGCTCATGTGGAATCCTCAGATGATTTGGATATACTTGTGAAGGAGCTTGGAGAGCATTCTGATTTGGAGTCTATTGGAGTTGTTGAAGAATTAAATGTTGAAGAGGATAGAAATACAGTTAATCTTTAAGAGAATTACTCCTTACTTCTTGAGAAGTCAGGAGAGTATGCAAGAATAGCCAAGGCAGTTGTGAGAAAAATGAAGAAAGCAGAGGAAGATTACCTAAGTCTCATGGTCAGACATAAGGAAGCCAAATGCGAAATAGAAAAACTTAATGGTGAGCTGTCAGAAGCTTACTTAAAGATTAGATTTTTGGAGCTTGAAGTGGTTCAAGCCAATGCCAAGGTAGAAAGGGTCTCCACTAAGAAGTTGGATGGTGTAATTTCCTCTCAAAAGCAATTTTCAGATAAATCCGGACTAGAATACACTAGAGAAAACAGTGCAGCTATTGTGAATATCTCCAAAGAAGTAAAGTTGTGAAGGCCAAAGAGCCAATTGTAGTCGGTCCTACTGTGGAGAAGGCTAAGGTTGAAAAGAAGAAGATGGTAATAGATCAAAGGGTGATGAATAAGCCCAGAAATCAACCTGTAGTGAGGACTAAAGCAAGAGGAAGATCAATCCCAAGATATCAACGGGGTCCTAAAACAGATTATGTGTGTCACTATTGCGGATTGTAAGGACATACAAAACACAACTGTCAAAAGATGAGAGCAGACAACAATGCTAGTGCACCTCGGTCATGAGGAAGAAGAAATGACGTGAGGTTTTGGGGTGGTGAGTAATCAAGAAGTCAAAATCGTGATCTAGAAATGACGGACATAATGAAGATGATCGATGCCTTCACCAACTGCCTTGAAAGCTTCACACGAAGGTTTGATAGCCCTAATTCTCGTACCCAATCCGTTAAGGATATCACCCCAAACGCACGTGACGTGTGGGTGACGAAGGGTACTCATGCATAAGCACTGCAACATGTCCATGCATTAATACTTCCCATATTTTGTGTTTATGCCTAGTTGTTTTGCTTCTTGCTAGTTTGTGATGAAAATTTTTTTTGGTTAAATTATTTTTCACTTTGCTAATTTTGTCTTTGTTCATTTTTTTTTGCTTTTGTGTCAAAAATTCAAAAACACATAAAAAGTAGAAAATCAAAAGTTTGGTCAACTTTGTTGAGCTTTTGTCTCAAATCATGTTTTGTCTTGTACCTTTGTACTAATGGCTTTGTGCATCTATGAGTTTAGCTTGTCTTCTATGCACTCGTATCATTGTGGGAAAAATTCTGAAATCTATGTGACTGTTGTAAATTGATCTTCAACCTTGTCATGAATAACTAGTGAATGGTTTTGTTGATCTTGAGACATGCATAGACTCATGCCTATATATCTTCCCACTCTTTATTTTTGTTTTTGCTTAAAAGAGCTCTCTAAATGTAAATCTCCAAATGAAAAGAGATATAGAGCTGCAAAAGCCTGTCGCACACACTAGTATTTGACTAGGAAAAAGGGAAAGCAACCAAAATAAAATGTTTGATGCCCAAAAAGCCAAAGGCTAACTTATAAATTGAAATATCAAAAATTTCAGGCATCTATCTCACAATGAGATTTTCTTTGCTCAAAAAGTGCAAATGATATGTTAAAAATGGAGTCAAATGAAAAACTTTAAAGAATGTTATCAAGTTCTTGTGGGAGGTCATATATGCATGTTTCTATAATTGAGATAGGTCACATTATCTAGTGCTAATTGTGTATGCCTTGATTGAATTGATCATTGAAGCTTCACATTGGACTAAGGACTATCCTATTTTTGATATCCACCCACAACACACAAGTCTTTGTTCAATGAAAGCCATATTTATTTGTGTGATTTTACTTGATTAAATATGTTTTCACATGCTCAATCTTTGTTTGATCAAACACAAAATATTTTTGAGTGTTTTTATTTTTTTTTTGGAAAGTACTTTGTTTTTACAAAAATGTCAAATTTTCAAAAACAGTGTTGCCCTGTTTTGGCGACTAAGTCACGGGTTGTCCCAGTCGCACTCAGAGACTTTTCGCGGCTCTTTGGTGAGTTAATAACCAAGTCGCGAAAAAGACTTAGAAAATTTTTCAAAATTTGAGTTTTGTAGTTTTTCGCGGCTCTGTTTGGCGACTTGCTCACGGGTGGAAGGTCAAATTGCGAAGGTTACTTAGAGATTTTCGCGGCTCAACTCGCGACTCATTCACGGGTATACCTTCCAGTCGCGAAAAACACTTAGAGAAATTTTCAAATTTCTTACCTTCACAGTGTTTTGCGGCTTAACCTGGCGACTTACTGGCGACTTGATCAAGTCGCGAAAAACGCGTGTTTTGCGTCTTAAAGACAGTTTTCAAAAAAAATTTCAGTTTTTCCCTCGAATATCAATGACTATTCATTGTCTTCTTCATTCCCTCACTCAAACACTTCGTTTCTCACTGAAAAAGACTCCATTTTTGCATCATGTCTGCATCAAACTCCAAGAAAAAGGTATGGTTCTTGTTCCCTATACTTTATTCTTAAGGTTCTGGTGTTATGATTCCTATTTTGTGAGTTACATTTGTGTTCTGCAACATATTAGGTTCGAACATGGGTTTGCTCAAAATGTTGAGTCTGACTGTTTGAGTATTGCTATTCTATTGTTTGATGTGTTAACTAGGTACCTTGTTAACGCTTCTAATTACTTGTTATGTTCTGAGCATTACCTTTAGGCATAGGGGTTTTTGGGTTTCTCTATAGGTCTCTCTGAATACTGTATTTGGTTTTGATTTTCAGTTTCTATGTGTTATATGTGTTTTGCCCTGTGTTATTATTTTTCATTTTTTTGGGTATGCTACTGTATTGGGGTGTTCATGCTCACTTCCTACTCTTCATATCCTGTTTCATTGCCTCTTGGTCATTTCTGGGTACATTTCCCTTTAACTGACTTTTTACTGAAACTAACCAATCTGATGTTTGCTTCTGGTGGTATTGTATTTGGTTTGTTTCTATGTCTGTGTTGTTGCAGTTAACTCGTTGTTCATCCAGAGGTAAAGGCATTGTGTCTGAAGATTTGGCAACCCCAGTTGCTAAACGAACACGGTTGTCGTCTAAGTCATCCAGGGACTCAACCATTGAGAGATTCAGGACTCCTACTGACTTAAAGACCTACACAGACATCTTCAAAGAGTCCTCTCCCATTGTGGAACGAGCCGTCAAGTTTGATACCCTTGGAGAAACTTTTATCCCCAACATCTTTAAAGACAGAGATTGGGCTGACCTTTTTGGAAACTTTGAGGACCCAATTGAAGAACTGGTTAAGGAATTCTACTTAAATGCCAAATTTACCGGTGTAGAGTTAAAATGCTGGGTTCGAGGAACAGAGTTTATCCTAAATGCAAACTACATTGCAAAGGTACTCTGCATTTCCAGACCAAGTAATGTCGATCGAACTCCATACGATGACAGAGTGCTTCAGGCACAAGACATCCTCCAAGTTCTTGGGAAAGAACATGCAGTGGGAAGCACAAGGTCATCAATAAGCACTGCATTGTCTTCGCTCAAACTAACAACCTTAAAGCTGATTATGTTTTCCAGTCTATATCCTCTGTCAAATACTACCTTCATCAATCTTGGAAGGGCTCAATTTCTGTGTGATCTGATTACTGGTGCACCAATTGATATTTGTGCTCATATATTCCAAACCATTGGAAAGACATCGGCTCGTTCAGCAACACGAACAACACTTCCTTTCTGCAGTCTAATCATGAAGATTGTTCTTCGTGAAGGTATTAGTCCTTCATCAAATGAGAAGTTCTTGTCTCGTCCTCGACCGATATCACTGTACTCTCTCTAAGCTAGCAAGAGTCACTCTTCCAAGAAACCTAAGAGTGAACCATCCTCTCAGGCTTCTCCATCCGCTCATGCTACAGCTACTCCTGTACAGTCAACCAGCACCCCATCGATTCCTCCTGGATTCCAATTTCCCAAATAAAGTCATTTCATTGAAAATGTGTTTCAGCGAATTTCTGATTTGAAACGGCTTCTCAACTCATTTCACAATCAAACTCAAATGCGTCTCGGAACCATTGAGTTACAATTAGATAACATCCAACAGAAGCTTGAAGACAGCCTTTAGCTATTCGTGCCAAAAAGGGGGAAAGCAGCTTAAGGGGGAGAAAGAGCTTAATCATGAAAATGAAGGTGCATACTGAAAGGGGGAGTGTTTTGCTGCTTTTATAGTTGCTATTTTAAGTTTGTTTTTGATGTTATACTTTTGGGAAAACTTGTTTATGATGTTATACTTTTGGGAAAACTTATTTATGATGTTATACTTTTGGGAAAACTTGTGATACACTTGCATACTTTTGTATAGGCTTGATACACTATGGTTTAAGTCTGTTTTAAACTCAAAACTTTTGGATGGCTGTGGAACTTTGGTACTTATATATAATGATGTTATTCAGTTATTTCAGTACTTGTCTTATCTGTTTTTGTACCCATGTTGCTTATGTAAGCTTTAAGGGTTTGTATATGCATTTTGTAGGCTTTTATGGTATGTGCCATGTATTTGCAATTCTTTGCTTATGCAGCCTTTATGCATTGTGCTTTTGTACTTGTTAATGCTTTGCATTATTTTAAGTACAACACTCTTGTGCCCTTGTAGGATTGTTCCTAGATGCATGCATGTTTGTATGCATTGGTTGAGTGTTGGTCATTCAAGTGATGTGCCTTGTGTTTGTCATCTTGAATGTCCAGATGTTCATTCCAAGTGTGAATGAGCATTGTGATCACTTGGTTATAATGATTACTTGTTTTGGTCTTGCCATGGTCTACTAATTTATTCCATTTTGCTTGATCATGATATTTTTGCTCCATATGCATATCAAGTTTTTCTGCATACAATGATATCGCTATGTTATTGTGTTTCAGGAGTTACTTATTCATATGTTCAAGAGCTTTACAGAATCTAGAGTTAGGTGTGAATGAGTTTTGTTCAACTGTTCCCAACTCACGTTTTAAGTCTAGAGTCTGTTGTAGGGTTTTCTCACGGAATAGCCAAAGGGGGAGATTGTAAGGTTGAATTTAATCAACCATCTTATTGGCTTTATTCCGTGCCAATTTGCTTGTAATTTAGCACTTAGTAAGTCTGTATTTAGGTGGAAAAATTGTAAGGGTAGTGTGTGAGAAGATGTGAAGAAATGCTCAAGAGTGTGCAAGAAAACAGAGTCTCGCGACTGGATCTCGCAGGTGAGTCGTGGCTTGCAAGTCGCCAAATGCCTGCACACGTGCCAAGCATGACAGAAGCTGAAGAGTCGCGCCAGCTGTTGCACTACAAGACAAAAGTCCCAGGCTGGCCAGGCCGTTGGCTCGCGGCTTGAACTCGCAACTTGACCCAGTCGCGAGGCCAAGTCGCCAAAATGCCATGTTTGGCAAAAACTGACGTTTTGCATTCCTTTCTCACCCTACTATATATATACCCTTAAACCCACCATATTGAGAGAGTACTTCTAGAAAGAATTTTATGAGAGAAACCCTAGAGAAATACAAGATCGATTCATCCACAATCTTAACCTTAGAAGACTCTACAAATTCCTCTACTCTCTTCCTTTCCATTGTCATACCCTTGAGAGGCCTTTAGCCAAATCCTTGTCTCACCACACCCACGTCTGTGAGAAGGTCTATTTGATACTGTTGGACAGCAGTTAAGAAGGAACCAATCTACATTGGTTGATGCTATGGTCTAGTAGCGGAATCCAGTAAGCTAGAAAAGAAAAAGGTTCGGCGCAACCTCGTTGGAGCAAGAAGCTTGGAGGGCTTAGGTACCTGGCTAGATTAGGCTTGGAGGGTCTATTGTTGTTCATGTATCCCAACTACATTTTCTAGTGGATTATTTGACCGCTTGGAGGGCGGCGGAGAGGTTTTATGCTGAGGACTTGGGTTTACTCTTCGATAACACATCGTGTGTTGTCCGTGTGTTTGCATCTTCCTTCCCTTTATCTTTGCCTTATATTTATTGCTATGAATGTGTTTATATTTGGCTTAGATTAGTTATCAATTCTGGTATATGCTTGTTATCATGTTCCGCACATTATTTGTTTGATATAAAGCTTGAATTAGTATTTTTGTATTTGGGGTCCAAATGTTCAAGGGTGTTGTATAACCTTTTTTGAACTTTCACTATCTCAATTATAGAAACATGCATATATGACCTCCCACATGAACTTGATTACATTCTTTGAAGCTTTTCATTTGGCTCCAATATACATCATATCATTTGCACTTTTTGAATAAAGAATCTCATTGTGAGATAGATGCCTAAAATTTTTTATATTTCAATTGATGAGTTAGCCTTTGGCTTTTTGGGCATCATATATTTTATTTCGGTCGCTTTCCCTTTTTCCTAGTCAAATACTAGTATGTGCGACAGGCTTTTGCAGCTCTATATCTCTTTTCATTTGGAGATTTACATTTGGAGAGCTCTTTTAAGCAAAAACAAAAAAATAAAGAGTGAGAAGATATATAGGCATGAGTCTATGCATGTCTCAAGATCAACAAAACCATTCGCTAATCATTCATGACAAGGTTGAAGATCTATTTACAACAATCACATAGATTTCAGAAATTCTCCCACAGTAATATGAGTGCAAAGGGAACAAGCTAAGCTCATAACTGCACAAGGCCATTAGTACAAAGGTACAAGGTAAAACATGCTTTGAGACAAAACTCAACAAAGTTGATCAAACTTTTTAGATTTTCTACTTTTTATGTGTTTTTGAATTTTTGACACAAGACAAATAAAGATTGATCAAAACAAAATAAAAAAGTTTACGCAAAGCTCTCAAAAAAAAATTTTCAACTCAAACATGTAAGAAGCAAAACAACCAAGCATATACACAAAACATGGGAAGTATTAATGCATGGACATGTTGCAATACTTATGCATGAGTACCCTTCGTCACCCACACATCACGTGCGTTTAGAGTGATATCCTTGATGGATTGAGTACAAGAGTTAGGACTTTCAAACCTTTGTGTGAAGCTTTCCAGGCAATTGGTGAAGGCACCGATTATCTTCATCACGTCCATCATTCCTGGATCACGGTTTTGACTTCTTGGTTGCTCACCACCCCAAGACCTCGTGTCATTTCTTCTTCCTCGTGAGTGAGGTGCACTTGCATTGTTCACTGCTCTCAACTTTTGACAGTTGGGTTTGGTATGTCCTTGCAATCCATAATACTGACAAACATAATTCGATCCAGGACCCTTTTGTGAACTTGGGAGTGATCTTCCTCTAGCTTTAAATCTGGCTTCTGATTGATTACGGGACTTAATGACCACCTGTTGATCAGCCACTTGCTTCTTCTTAACTTTCTCAGGAATATGCTCTTCCACCACGGCCTCTTTTGCCTTCACAAATTTTACATCTTTAGTGACATTGACCGATGAGCCACTTCCTCCGGTATAACCCAAACCAGATTTGTTAGAGATGTGTTTTTAAGAAGAGATAACATCTTCCAGCTTCTTGGAGGAGACCCTTTCTATTTTGGCTTGTGCTTGCACAACCTCTTGCTCAAGAAATCTTACTTTGGTATAAGCTTCAGATAGCTCACCATTTAATGTCTCAATTTCACACTTTGCCTCCTTATATCTGGTCAGGAGACTTTTGTAGTCCTCCTCAGCTTTCTTCATCTTCTTCACAGTCGCCTTTGCCACCCTTGTATACTCTCCCGATCTCTCAAGAAGTATGGTGTAATTCTCTTGAAGACTAGCTGTATTTCTATCCTCCTCAGCATCTGATTCCTCAACAATCCCTAAGGATTTATCATCGTTATGTTCTCCAAGTTCTTGTACAAGTTGATTCAGGTCCTCCGATGACTCAACATGCTCAATAGCCATAAATGCAGAATAATTTCCTTCTCCATCATAGCTGTCCTTAGAGTCAGAATTTGATGAGTCCAAATCACTTAAAGTAGTGGCATAGGCCTTTCCCTTCGACTTCAAATAATTGGGACATTCTTTTTTAAAGTGCCCATGTCCATTACATTCGAAACATGTAATTCCTTGTGAGGATTGGGAATCTCTACCCTCTTTTCTTCTGACTCTTTCTTCTCTTTTCCGGCACTCTGAAATTTTTCTTTGTCACCGAATTTCCCACTGTTTTTGAGTTTTAAGAATTTTCGAAAGTTCTTTACAAGATACGCCACATCTTTGTCTATTGCATCCTCTTCCGAAGAGTCGTGAGATACCATTCTCTCATCAATTGTCTTAAGAGCAAGTGACTTACTCTTATTCTGTGTGGACAGGGACAATTCATATGTCTGCAGGGAACCAACCAGCTCTTGAACTTTAATGTCGTCAAGATCTTTGCTCCCTTCAATGGCTGTAACTTTGGCACGGAAACTCTCTGGTAATGACTGAAGAATCTTCCTTACTATTTTCGAGTCCTCCATCTTTTTCCCCAAATTGAATTTCCCAACAACCATTTTATTCAATTTACTGTAAAACAAATCAAAAGACTCATCCTCACTCATCTTTAGCTCCTCAAAGCGAGTGGTTAACATCTGAAATCCTATAAAATTCTTCTGGAGAGACACCACAGAAAATAGCATTCAAGGCTTTCCTATTTACATTGGCCACCGCAAGAGCAGCCTTATCCTAAGTAGACTTGGCAGCCTCTGGCCTTGTCCATCCTACTTCAACTGCATCCCACACAGCATCATCAATAGAACACAGAAACGCCCTCATACGGACCTTCCAAAACACATAGTTATTACCATCAAAAAATGGTGATATATTAGGAGATTGAGACCTATCCATCTCAAAGGGGGTCAAGGATCACACTTAGATAATTAAACCACAACAAGTGTATCTGCTCTAATACCAATTGAATGTTCAAAATGGGTATGAAACACCCTTGAACGTTTAGATCCCAATTAACAAATTATCAAATCAAGCTTATTATCAAACAATATATGTGCAGAATATGAACATAAGCCAAACACAGAATTGATAAACAATCTAAGCCAAATATAAACATATCCACAGCAGTAAATATAAGGAAAAGATAAAGGAAGGGAAGATACAAATACATGGACAACACACGATGTGTTATCGAAGAGGAAACTGAAGCCCTCGGCGTAAAACCTCTCCGCCGCCCCCCAAACGGTGAATAATCCACTAAAGAATGTAGTTAGAATACATGAACAGCAAAAGACCCTCCAAGCCTAATCTACCCAAGTACCTAAGCCCTCCAAGCTTCTTACTCTAACGAGGTTACGCCGAATCTATTTTTTCTTTAGCTTCCCGGATTCTGCTACTAGACCATAGCATCAACCAATGTGAATTGGTTCCTTTTTAACTGCTTCCCAACAGCACCAAGTAAACCTTCTCACGGATGTGGGTATGGTGAGAAAAGGATTTGGCTAAAGGCCTCTCAAGAATATAACAATGGAGAGGAAGAAAGTAGAGGAATGTGAAGAGTCTCTAAGGTAAAGATTGTGGATGAATCAATCTTGTTTTTCTCCAGGGTCTCTCTCACAAAATTCTCTTTAGAAACTCTCTACATTTGGTGGGTATAAGGGTCTATATATAGTGGGGTGAGAAAGGAATGTGAAGAGTCAGTTTTTCCCAAACAGGGCTGATTGGCGGCTTGGCCTCGCAACTGGTCTGAGTTGCAAGTTCAAGCCACGAGATAACAACCTAGCCAACCTGGGACTTTTGTCCTGTAGTGCGACAGCTGGCGCGACCCTTCAGCTTCCCTTTGTGCATCTCACGTGCCTGCAGTTGGCGGTTTGCCAGTCGCGAGTCAGCCGCGAGTCCTAGCCATGAATCTCTACCTTCTTGCACATACTTGAGCTTTTCTTCACATCTTCTCACACACTATCCTTACAATAAACCCACCTAAATACAAGGTTACTAAGTGCTTAAATTACAAGCAAATTTGCACGGAATAAAGCCAACATGATGGTTGATTAAATTCAACCTTACAGTCACCACTCCCGAGAATTCACTATTGTCACAACAAGCGATTACAAGTAAAGGAATCCTAGTACCTTATACCAACCTACTGTTGAACCCTTACCCTAATACTCAATTGGATTTATTCTGTAGTGACAATCTCTCCTTTTCAATGCACAGCTCCCATTACGTGACTAACCAATTTGATGCACGGATCATAGTATGCGGCTTACTCCCCAACTTGAGAAAGATGTTCACTGCAAAGTTCTTCAGTTCATCACATGATGAAGATCAAGAAAATCCTTGGTCACAAAACCCTACAGTGTACAAACATAATTTAAAACCCACACAAAATTTCAAAAAAAAAAAAAAAAGGATGATGAAGAAGAGAAGGAGGCTCTAGAGTCCTTGACTGTTTAAGTGTTGAATTTTGTGGAATCAACTCTGAATATTGAATGATGAAGCGAATGGCAAAGACAAGTAAGTGATCGTTATTGTACCCTACTATTTTTTGACGCTATTGGCTTATGAACAATTTTCTTTGTGGAAGTATATTTATTTTATAAGGTTGTGACGTTAGAAACAATTGGTGGTGTAAAAGTTTTATTTTAATCTTTTTAAGTTTTTATGGAGTAGTTCAAAGACCACAAATTATTCAAAAAAAAATTGCCACAACTCTGATGTGGCAAACTGCGAATGATTAAGCATCATTTGCACATGAACCTACTATTTTTTCTTCACCAATCACACTCTGTCACGTTACCATTGTGGTAAGAATTAGTGAAATTTTTCGTAGTCTATTTTTTTGTTTTTATGCAAAACTTGAGATGTGATAATACTTAATTTATTTTTAGTGGGTTATTTGTTTATGTTATATGGTCAGTATGGGTTCTAAGAATTTTATCTTGGGTAATCATTAAGATTAAGAAAATCTAATTATATTAACACAAACACTAATAAAAAGTGAATTTTAATATGGACAAAATTTAACTACAAAATTGGTTGTAACTTAAAGTTACAACTTTACCGAATAAAATAAACATTACTACATATTTTGAAAAATCTAACTGTTGAATTGCATGTTATTTACACTCTTAATGCACATGTCAAATTTTGAGTTAATCGGATATTATTTACTATATGATTTATAAACATATATTTTATGCATAATTTTAAACTACAAAAACTTACAATTTAAATAATTTATTGATGACATAACTATTAATATTTAATTTTCTTGTAATTTTGCAACAATGGAGGATATATGATGATAGCCTACGAATGTATTAACCCCCTTGTGATGAATTAACAAATTAATTAGCCAAGTTAATTAATTAATTCAATTAGCATGTAATACGCGTGGTAGCACAAACAAATCACCAATTAACTAAATGCAGCGGAAAATAAATTGACACGGCAATTTGTTTACAAATGGGAAAAACTTACACGGCAAAAACTCCACGGGGTAATTTTAAGGTCACCACTCCCGAAAATTCACTATTATCACAACAAGCGATTAAAAGTAAAGGAATCTCAGTACCTTATATCAACCTACAGTTAAACCCTTACCCCAATACTCAATTAGATTTGTTCTGTAGTAACAATCTCTCCTTTTCAATACATAGCTCCCAGTACGTGACTAACTAATTTGATGCACAGATCCCAGTATGCGGCTTACTCACTAACTTAAGAAAGATGTTGACTGCAAAGTTCTTCAGTTCATCACATGATGAAGATCACGAAACTCCTTGGTCACAAAACCCTACAGCGTACAAATATAATTTAAAACCCACACAAAATTTCAAAAAGAAAAAAAAGGATGATGAAGAAGGGAAGGAGGCACTTGAGTCCCTGACTATTTAAGTGTTGAATTTCAAGGAATCAACTCTGAAAATTGAATACTGAAGCGAATGGCAAAGACAAGTAAGTGATTGTTATTGTACCTTGTTATTCTTTGATGCTATTGGCTTATGAACAATTTTGTTCGTGGAAGTATATTTATTTTATAAGGTTGTGATGTTAGAAACAATTGGTGGTGTGAAAGTTTTATTTTAATCTTTTTAAGTTTTCATGGAGTATTTCTAAGACCACAAATTATTCAAAAAAAATTTGCCACAACTCTGATGTGGTAAACTGTGAATGATTAAGCATCATTTACCCATGAACCTACTATTTTTTCCTCACCAATCACACTCTGTCACATTACCATTGTGGTAAGAATTAGTGAAATTTTTTGTAGCCTACTTTTTTGTTTTTATGCAAAACTTGAGATGTGATAATACTTAATTTATTTTTAGTGGGTTATTTGTTTATGTTATATGGTCAGCATGGGTTCTAAGAAATTTATCTAGGGTAATCATTAAGATTAAGAAACTCTAATTATATTAATACAAACTCTAATAAAAGGTGAATTTTAATACGGACAAAATTTAACAACAAAATTGGTTGTAACTTAAAGTTACAACTTTACTGAATAAAATAAACACTACTACATATTTTGAAAATCTAATTGTTGAATTGCATGTTCTTTACACTCTTAATACACATGTCAAATTTTGAGTTAATCGGATATTATTTACTATATGATCTATAAACATATATTTTATGCATAACTTTAAACTACAAAAACTTACAATTTAAGTAATTTATTGATGACATAACTATTAATCTTTAATTTTTTAGTAATTTTGAAACAATGGTGGATAAAAGATGATAGACTAAGAATGTATTGGCTCCCCTGTGATAATATAACAAATTAATTGGCCAAGTTAATTAATTAATTCAATTAGCATATAATACGCATGGTAGCACAAACAAATCACCAATGAACTAAATGCAGCCGAAAATAAATTGACACGGCGATTTGTTTACAAATGGGGAAAACTTACACGGCAAAAACCCCACGGGGTAATTTTAAGATCACCACTCCCGACAATTCACTATTATCACAACAAGCAATTACAAGTAAAGGAATCTCAGTACCTTATACCAACCTATAGTTGAACCCTTACCCCAATACTCAATTGGATTTGTTCTGTAGTAATAATCTCTCCTTTTCAATACACAGCTCTCAGTACGTGACTAACCAATTTGATGCACAGATCCCAGTATGCGGCTTACTCACCAACTTGAGAAAGATGTTGACTACAAAGTTCTTCAGTTCATCACATGATGAAGATCACAAAATTCCTTGGTCACAAAATCCTACAGTGTACAAACATAATTTAAAACCCACACAAAATTTCAAAAAAAGAAAAAGGATGACGAAGAAGAGAAGGAAGCACTTGAGTCCCTGACTGTTTAAGTGTTGAATTTCAAGGAATCAACTCTGAAAATTGAATACTGAAGCGAATGGCAAAGACAAGTAAGTGATCGTTATTGTACCCTGTTAGTCTTTGACGCTATTGGCTTATGAACAATTTTGTTTGTGGAAGTATATTTATTTTATAAGGTTGTGACGTTAGAAACAATTGGCAGTGTGAAAGTTTTATTTTAATCTTTTTAAGTTTTGATGGAGTATTTCAAAGACCACAAATTGTTCAAAAAAAATTTGCCACAACTTTGATGTGATAAACTGCGAATGATTAAGCATCATTTACACATGAACCTACAATTTTCTCTTCACCAATCACACTCTGTCACGTTACCGTTGTGGTAAGAATTAGTGAAATTTTTTGTAGCCTACTTTTTTGTTTTTATGCAAAATTTGAGATGTGATAATACTTAATTTATTTTTAGTGGGTTATTTGTTTATGTTATATGGTCAAAATGGGTTCTAAGAATTTTATCTTGGGTTATCATTTAGATTAAGAAACTCTAATTATATTAATACAAACTCTAATAAAAGGTGAATTTTAATATGGACAAAATTTAACTACAAAATTGGTTGTAACATAAAGTTACAACTTTACTGAATAAAATAAACACTACTACATATTTTGAAAATCTAACTGTTGAATTGCATGTTCTTTACACTCTTAATACACATGTCAAATTTTGAGTTAATCGGATATTATTTACTATATGATCTATAAACATATATTTTATGCATAACTTTATACTACAAAAACTTACAATTTAAATAATTTATTGATGACATAACTATTAATCTTTAATTTTTTAGTAATTTTGCAACAATGGTGGATAAAAGATGATAGACTAAGAATGTATTGGCTCACCTGTGATAATATAACAAATTAATTGGCCAAGTTAATTAATTAATTCAATTAGCATATAATACGCGTGGTAGTACAAACAAATCACCAATGAACTAAATGCAGCCGAAAATAAATTGACACGGCGATTTGTTTACAAATGGGGAAAACTTACACGGCAAAAACCCCACGGGGTAATTTTAAGATCACCACTCCCGAGAATTCACTATTATCACAACAAGCAATTACAAGTAAAGGAATCACAGTACCTTATACCAACCTATAGTTGAAACCTTACCCCAATACTCAATTGGATTTGTTCTGTAGTAATAATCTCTCCTTTTCAATGCACAGCTCCCAGTACGTGACTAACCAATTTGATGCACAGATCCTAGTATGCGGCTTACTCATCAACTTGAGAAAGATGTTGACTACAAATTTCTTCAGTTCATCACATGATGAAGATCACAAAATTCCTTGGTCACAAAATCCTACAGTGTACAAACATAATTTAAAACCCACACAAAATTTCAAAAAAAAAAAGGATGACGAAGAAGAGAAGGAGGCACTTGAGTCCTTGACTGTTTAAGTGTTGAATTTCAAGGAATCAACTCTGAAAATTGAATACTGAAGCGAATGACAAAGACAAGTAAGTGATCGTTATTGTACCCTGTCATTCTTTGACGCTATTGGCTTATGAACAATTTTGTTTGTGGAAGTATATTTATTTTATAAGGTTGTGACGTTAGAAACAATTGGCAGTGTGAAAGTTTTATTTTAATCTTTTTTAGTTTTTATGGAGTATTTCAAAGACCACAAATTGTTCAAAAAAAATTTGCCACAACTTTGATGTGGTAAACTGCGAATGATTAAGCATCATTTACACATGAACCTACAATTTTCTCTTCACCAATCACACTCTGTCACGTTACCGTTGTGGTAAGAATTAGTGAAATTTTTTGTAGCCTACTTTTTTGTTTTTATGCAAAATTTGAGATGTGATAATACTTAATTTATTTTTAGTGGGTTATTTGTTTATGTTATATGGTCAAAATGGGTTCTAAGAATTTTATCTTGGGTTATCATTTAGATTAAGAAACTCTAATTATATTAATACAAACTCTAATAAAAGATGAATTTTAATATGGACAAAATTTAACTACAAAATTGGTTGTAACATAAAGTTACAACTTTACTAAATAAAATAAACACTACTACATATTTTGAAAATCTAACTGTTGAATTGCATGTTCTTTACACTCTTAATACACATGTCAAATTTTGAGTTAATCGGATATTATTTACTATATGATCTATAAACATATATTTTATGCATAACTTTATACTACAAAAACTTACAATTTAAATAATTTATTGATAACATAACTATTAATCTTTAATTTTGTAAAGTTGTAATTTACAACTATGTTTTGTTGGCTTTTATTCCGTGCCAAATTTGATTGTAATTGTGTTCAATCGTTTAAACCCTGTATTTGTTGTGGGATTTGTTGTAAGGGTTGTGTGATAGAGAGAGTGTTTGAAGACTCCAGCATTTGAAGAACTGAAGGATTCTCGCGGGTATCTCGCGACCTAGCATCCCGCGAAGTGAGCCATGTGCCAGGCACATGTTGGAATGCGAAGAGTCAGGCCAGGTGGAGACAGTTGTGTCTCGCGAGTATCTCGCGGGTAAGGCCTTCCCGCGAGACACCCGCGAGACTAGCTGTTCTGCCAGCCTGTACTTTTTGAGTCACACCTTTTGCACCTCTCCTATATATACCATCATTACCCACAATTGTTGAGGAATGCTTCAGAGAGAAAACCCTAGCCAAACACATTGGTAATTAGAGATTGTCTTCCCCACCTTTCTCTATACATTTGCTTGTGGTATTTCCTCAACCCTTCCCTCTCCATTATCCATATCTTAGAGAGGTTGATAGCCCAAACACTTACCACACCTTGTGAGTGCTGTGTGACGTTTTGGTGCTGCTGGGAAGCATTGGAAGAAGCCTTGAATGGCAGATGCAACATGGAGCTTGTTGCGGGATCCGGATAACTAGGACAAGACACGGTTCCGAGAAGCCTTGTTGGAGTAGGAGCTTGGAGGGCTTAGGTACATCGGGTAGACTAGGCTTGGAGGGTCTCTTGCTAACCCATGTATCCCAACTGATTGTCTAGTGGATCGATTTCCGCTTGGAGGGCGGCGGAGAGGTTTTTCGCCGAGTTCTTCGGTTTCCTCTTCGAGAACACGTCTCGGTGTTTTCTGTGTTTGCACCCTTCTTCCCTACTCTTGTTTATTTTATTTTTATTGCTGTGTTGCTTTAAATATGGATTAGAGTAGCTTACTTGTTCATCCGCTCGCTTTTACACTATTCCGCACTTTGTATTAAAGTTGTGTAAAATCTATCGAGCCGTAATTTTTATTTGGGGGTCTAAACAGCTCTTGTGTTTTTCAACACATTTTCGAGCTTTCAAATTTTTTAGTAATTTTGCAACAATGGTGGATAAAAGATGATAGGCTAAGAATGTATTGGCTCTCCTGTGATAATATAACAAATTAATTGGCCAAGTTAATTAATTAATTCAATTAGCATGTAATACGCGTGGTAGCACAAACAAATCACCAATGAACTAAATGCAGCCGAAAATAAATTGACACGGCGATTTGTTTACAAATGGGGAAAACTTACATGGCAAAAAGCCCACAGGGTAATTTTAAGGTCACCACTCCCGAGAATTCACTATTATCACAACAAGCAATTACAAGTAAAGGAATCCCAGTACCTTATACCAACCTATAGTTGAACCCTTACCCCAATACTCAATTGGATTTGTTCTGTAGTAATAATCTCTCCTTTTCAATGCACAGCTCCCAGTACGTGACTAACCAATTTGATGCACAGATCCCAGTATGCGGCTTACTCACCAACTTGAGAAAGATGTTGACTACAAAGTTCTTCAGTTCATCACATGATGAAGATCACAAAATTCCTTGGTCACAAAATCCTACAGTGTACAAACATAATTTAAAACCCACACAAAATTTCAAAAAAAAAAAAAAGGATGATGAAGAAGAGAAGGAGGCACTTGAGTCCCTGACTGTTTAAGTGTTGAATTTCAAGGAATCAACTCTGAAAATTGAATACTGAAGCGAATGGCAAAGACAAGTAAGTGATCGTTATTGTACCCTGTTATTCTTTGACGCTATTGGCTTATGAACAATTTTGTTTGTGGAAGTATATTTATTTTATAAGGTTGTGACGTTAGAAACAATTGGCAGTGTGAAAGTTTTATTTTAATCTTTTTAAGTTTTTATAGAGTATTTCAAAGACCACAAATTGTTCAAAAAAAATTTGCCACAACTTTGATGTGGTAAACTGCGAATGATTAAGCATCATTTACACATGAACCTACTATTTTCTCTTCACCAATCACACTCTGTCACATTACCGTTGTGGTAAGAATTAGTGAAATTTTTTGTAGCCTACTTTTTTGTTTTTATGCAAAATTTGAGATGTAATAATACTTAATTTATTTTTAGTGGGTTATTTGTTTATGTTATATGGTCAAAATGGGTTCTAAGAATTTTATCTTGGGTAATCATTTAGATTAAGAAACTCTAATTATATTAATACAAACTCTAATAAAAGGTGAATTTTAATATGGACAAAATTTAACTACAAAATTGGTTGTAACATAAAGTTACAACTTTACTGAATAAAATAAACACTACTACATATTTTGAAAATTTAACTGTTGAATTGCATGTTCTTTACACTCTTAATGCACATGTCAAATTTTGAGTTAATCGGATATTATTTACTATATAATCTATAAACATATATTTTATGCATAATTTTAAACTACAAAAACTTACAATTTAAATAATTTATTGATGACATAACTATTAATCTTTAATTTTTTAGTAATTTTGCAACAATGGTGGATATAAGATCATAATAGGCTAAGAATGTATTGGCCCCCTTGTGATAAATTAACAAATTAATTAGCGAAGTTAATTAATTAATTCAATTAGCATGTAATACGCGTGGTAGCACAAACAAATCACCAATTAACTAAATGTAGCGGAAAATAAATTGACACAGTGATTTGTTTACAAATGGAGAAAACTTACACGGTAAAAACCCCACGGGGTAATTTTAAGGTCACCACTCCCAATAATTCACTATTATCACAACAAGCGATTACAAGTAAAGGAATACCAGTACATTATTCCAACCTACAGTTGAATCCTTACCCCAATACTTAATTGGATTTGTTCTGTAGTGACAATCTCTCATTTTCAATGCATAGCTCCCAGTACATGACTAACCAATTTGATTTACGGATCTCAGTATGTGGCTTACTCACCAACTTGAGAAGATGTTGACTTCAAAGTTCTTCAGTTCATCACATGATGAAGATCACGAAATTTCTTGGTCACAAAATCCTACAATGTACAAACATAATTTAAAACGCACACCAAATTTCGAAAAAAAAAAAAAAAAAAAAAAAAAAAAAAAAAAAAAAGGATGATGAATAAGAGGAGGCTCTTGAGTCCTTGACTGGTTAAGTGTTGAATTTCAAGGAATCAACTCTGAAAATTGAATACTAAAGCGAATGGCAAAGACAAGTAAGTGATCGTTATTGTACCCTGCTATTTTTTGAGGCTATTGGCTTATGAATAATTTTCTTTGTGGAAGTACATTTATTTTATGAGGTTGTGACGTTAGAAACAATTGGTGGTGTGAAAGTTTTATTTCAATCTTTTTAAGTTTTTATGGAGTAGTTCTAAGACCACAAATTATTCAAAAAAAAATTTGCCATAACTCTGATGTGGTAAACTACGAATGATTAAGCATCATTTACACATGAACCTACTATTTTTTCTTCACCAATCACACTCTGTCACGTTACCATTGTGGTAAGAATTAGTGAAATTTTTTGTAGTCTACTTTTTTGTTGTTATGCAAAACTTGAGATGTGATAGTACTTAATTTATTTTTAGTGGGTTATTTGTTTATGTTATATGGTCAGTATGGGTTCTAAGAATTTTATCTAGGGTAATCATTAAGATTAAGAAACTCTAATTATATTAAGACAAACTCTAATAAAAGGTGAATTTTAATATGGACAAAATTTAACTACAAAATTAGTTATAACTTAAAATTACAACTTTACTGAATAAAATAAACGCTACTACATATTTTGAAAATCTAACTGTTGAATTGCATGTTCTTTACACTCTTAATGCACATGTCAAATTTTGAGTTAATTAGATATTATTTACTATATGATCTATAAACATATATTTTATGCATAATTTTAAACTACAAAAAATTACAATTTAAATAATTTATTGATGACATAACTATTAATCTTGAATTTTCTAGTAATTTTGCAACAATGGAGGATATAAGATGATAGGTTAAGAATGTATTGGCCCCCTTGTGATAAATTAACAAATTAATTAGCCATGTTAATTAATTAATTAAATTAACATGTAATACGCGTGGTAGCATAAACAAATCACTAATTAACTAAATGCAACGGAAAATAAATTGATACGATGATTTGTTTACAAATGGGGAAAACTTACACGGTAAAAACTCCATAGGGTAATTTTAAGGTCACTACTCTCGAGAATTCACTATTATCATAACAAGCGATTACAAGTAAAGGAATCACAGGACCTTATACCAACCTACAGTTGAACCCTTACTCCAGTACTCGATTGGACTTGTTCTGTAGTGACAATCTCTCATTTTCAATGCACAGCTCCCAGTACGTAACTAACCAATTTGATGCACGGATCTTAATACGCGGCTTACTCACCAACTTGAGAAAGATGTTGATTGCAAAGTTCTTTAGTTCATTACATGATGAAGATCATGAAACTCCTTGGTCACAAAACCCTACAGTGTACAAACATAATTTAAAACCCACATAAAATTTCGAAAAAAAAAAAAAAAAGGATGATAAAGAAGAGAAGGAGGCTCTTGAGTCCTTGACTGTTTAAGTATTGAATTTCAAGGAATCAACCCTGAAAATTGAATATTGAAGCGAATGGCAAAGACAAGTAAGTGATTATTATTGTACCCTATTATTCTTTGACGCTATTGGCTTATGAACAATTTTGTTTGTGGAAGTATATTTATTTTATAAGGTTGTGACGTTAGAAACAATTGGTGGTGTGAAAGTTTTATTTTAATCTTTTTTATTTTTTTGGAGTATTTCTAAGACCACAAATTATTCAAAAAAAAATTTGCCACAACTCTGAGTGGTAAACTACGAATGATTAAGCATCATTTACACATGAACTTACTATTTTTTCTTCACCAATCACACTCTGTCACGTTACCATTGTGGTAAGAATTAGTGAAATTTTTTGTAGACTACTTTTTTGTTTTTATGCAAAACTTGGGATGTGATAATACTTAATTTATTTTTTGTGGGTTATAGTTTATGTTATATAGTCAGTATGGGTTCTAAGAATTTTATCTAGGGTAATCATTAAGATTAAGAAACTCTAATTATATTAAAACAAACTCTAATAACAGGTGAATTTTAATATGGACAAAATTTAAGTACAAAATTGGTTGTAACTTAAAGTTACAACGTCACTAAATAAAATAAACACCACTACATATTTTGAAATTTACACTCTTAATGCACATGTCAAATTTTGAGTTAATCGGATATTATTTACTATATGATCTATAAACATATATTTTATACATATTTTTAAACTACAAAAACTTAAAATTTAAATAATTTATTGATAACATAACTATTAATCTTGAATTTTCTAGTAATTTTGCAACAATGGAGGATATAAGATAATAGGCTAAGAATGTATTGGCCCCCTTGTGATAAATTAACAAATTAATTAGCCAAGTTAATTAATTAATTCAATTAGCATGTAATAGGTGTGGTAGCACAAACAAATCACCAATTAACTAAATGCAGTGGAAAATAAATTGACACGGTGATTTGTTTACAAATAGGGAAAACTTACACGTTAAAAACCCCACAGTGTATTTTTAAGGTCACCACTCCCGAGAATTCACTATTATCACAACAAGCGATTACAAGTAAAGGAATCCCAATAACTTATACCAACCTATAGTTGAACCCTTACCTCAATACTCAATTGGATTTGTTCTGTAGTGACAATCTCTCATTTTCAATGCACAGCTCCCAGTACATGACTAACCAATTTGATGCACATATCCCAGTATGCAGCTTACTCACCAACTTGAGAAGATGTTGACTTCAAAGTTTTTCAGTTCATCACATGATGAAGATCACGAAACTCCTTGGTTACAAAATCCTACAGTGTACAAACATAATTTAAAACCCACAGAAAATTTCAAAAAAAAAAAAAAAGGATGATGAAGAAGAAAAGGAGGCTTTTGTGTCATTGACTGTTTAAGTGTTGAATTTCAAGGAATCAACTCTGAAAATTGAATACTGAAGCAAATGGCAAAGACAAGTAAGTGATCGTTTTTGTACCCTGCTATTTTTTGACGTTATTGGCTGATGAATAATTTTCTTTGTGGAAGTATATTTATTTTATAAGGTTGTGACGTTTGAAACAATTGGTGGTGTGATAGTTTTATTTTAATTTTTTAAAGTTTTTATGGAGTAGTTCTATGACCACAAATTATTCAAAAAAAATAAGCCACAACTCTGATGTGGTAAACTACGAATGATTAAGCATCATTTACACATGAACTTACTATTTTTTCTTCACCAATCACACTCTGTCACGTTACCATTGTGGTAAGAATTAGTGAAATTTTTTGTAGTCTACTTTTTTGTTTTTATGCAAAACTTGAGATGTGATAATAATTAATTTATTTTTAGTGGGTTATTTGTTTATGTTATATGGTCAGTATGGGTTCTAAGAATTTTATCTAGGGTAATCATTAAGATTAAGAAACTCTAATTATATTAATACAAACTCTAATAAAAGTGGAATTTTAATATGGACAAAATTTAAATACAAAATTGGTTGTAACTTGAAGTTACAACTTTACTGAATAAAATAAACACTACTATATATTTTGAAAATCTAACTATTGAATTACATGTTCTTTACACTCTTAATGCACATGTCAAATTTTGAGTTAATCGGATATTATTTACTATATGATTTATAAACATATATTTTATGCATAATTTTAAACTACAAAAACTTACAATTTAAATAATTTATTGATGATATAACTATTAATCTTTAATTTTCTAGTAATTTTGCAACAATGGAGGATATAAGATGACAGGCTAAGAATGTATTGACCCCATGTGATGAATAACAAATTAATTAGCCAAGTTAATTAATTAATTCAATTAGCATGTAATACGCGTGGTAGCACAAACAAATCACTAATTAACTAAATGCAGCGGAAAATAAATTATCACGGTGATTTGTTTACAAATGGGGAAAACTTACACAGCAAAAACCCCACGGGGTAATTTTAAGGTCACCACTCCCAAGAATTCTCTATTATCACAACAAGCGATTACAAGTACTGGAATCTCAGTACCTTATACTAACCTACAGTTGAACTCTTACCTGAATACTTAATTGGACTTATTCTGTAATGACAATCTCTCCTTTTCAATGCATAGCTTCCAGTACGTGATTAACCAATTTGATGCACGGATCCCAGTACACGGCTTACTCACCAACTTGAGAAAGATGTTGACGGCAAAGTTCTTCAGTTCATCACATGATGAAGATCGCGAAACTCCTTGGTCACAGAACCCTACACTGTACAAACACAGTAGCTTCTTCAAGAGAAAAATGTATTAGGGCAAATTCTGTTTCCGGTCACAATTTGCATAAACATGACTTTGCTTTACTCTTGCGCAACTTTTGATGGCCCTTAAAATAATCTTTGTATATGTTTAAGGTTGTGAGAAAAGAGGGCCCAAATATATACACACGGATTTCATGAAAATCATAACTGAAAATCTATTTTTCATAAACCTCAATCAATAGCTTATCTGTTGAGATAGCTGTGGAGCATCGTGCTTCTGCAGCTTTTAAACCTCAATAGATACTAGCTGTCGAGTTTTAAAATCTAGCACTTCTTTACTTGCTTCTTGGACAGACTTGCATGGCTTTAACACTTGATCTTGAAATATTGTTTCTTGAAGCATTAAACACATCTTAAATCTACTCAATTACAAGTAAACTGCGTTTTGTCAAAGGATTAACCAATTCTAATTTGACATTTGTTCCTAACATTAAATCACATATGTCCTAATATAAAAAAAATATGTAATCCAATAATAGATTTGTCAAAATTCACATCCAATAAAAAGATATTGAGTAAGGTTGTAGCATTAAACTACAACTAATTTTATAACTAAATTTTGTCCTTTTAATATATCGATGTCTCCACAAAACAAAAACAACAACAACAACAACAACAACAACCAAATACGTGAAATTTGTGAGAACTAAAACTGTTGGGATGAGAATATTAAAGTGTGAGAGAGGCTAAAATGATGATAGATAAGGGAAAAATGGAGAGAGAGAGAGAGAGAGAGAGAGAGATTTACATGTTGAGACTACGAGTTGTGTCCTCAAGGAGACTAGAGCTGCTACAAGCATTCAACTACAAAGGAGAGGAAAGCGAAGTTGCTAGCCTAGTCAAGAGAGAACTCACAACCACAATGTCTCTCTTGGTACCATTCTTTTGGAAAATGAAATTATGAATTACTTTTTATGGAATGGATTGAATGACTTATGAATCCAAATGATTAAGAGATTTTTTTTTTTTTTTTTGAATGAGTTTTTTGTTGAATATTTTGTTCATTTATTATTTTTTGGCCTAATCCTATTGTTTGTTTGGGTTATGTTACTTCTGTACGCTACATTATTTGGGCCAATTTTTATTTCTGTTATTGAGCTTTTAATTTTTGTTGCTTAAGAAGTTAAGGATTATGTTTTGTGGACCAAGATTTTTTTTGAAATTAATACTAGGGACACAATAATTTTACAACATTCTTAAATTCGCATTCCAAAAAATTTAAAATAAATTATCAAAAAAAAATGGCAAAAACCACATTTTTGTCCCTACATTTTCACGTGATTCCCACTTTGGTCCCTAACTTTTTTTTCCACCGCTTTTAGTCCCTATCCTGGAAAACGCCTCTCGTTTTAGTCCCTGCCGTTACATCAGAGACGGAAAATGCACACGTGGCAAACGAAGTGCACTGTTGGCTGACGTGACCATTAAAATAATAATAATAAAATATTATTTGGCATTAAAAAATTTTAAAAATTAATTTATTAATTTTAACTAAATAAAAAAAAATCAAAACAAAAATAAAAATAAAAATTTATATGAATTAAGATCTAAAAGTATTTTGAACAAGAACACCAAGAACACCAACTCAAACTTAAGATTTCAAAATTGAAAATCAAAAATCACAAATAACTCAAAAAATAAGATCACAAAATTAAATATAAGATCCACATTAGAATAAACATGAACAAGAAATTAAATAAGAACAAGATCAATATTCCAAGCTCAAAACAATATTTTCTGAACTATTAACGGGGATCTAAGCATTTAGAAGAACACATAACCCCCTAGCAAGAGCAACAAAATATTAAACTCCAACAGAGCTGAGATTCATAAATCAAAGCAAAAGAGAGGGTGAGACATGGTGAGAGTTGAGAGAGCTGGAGAGAGGAGAGAAAGGCAGACCCACCACCACGCCAATCATCCACCACCCTCATTCACCCCCATAACCACCATGACCCAAACCCACCGATCTACAAAATGATTTCCGTGACCAAAGACCCAAAACCCAAGACCCACGATCTCCACCATGAAAGCTCCTTCATTCGGTTCCCACTCGCACTCACACTCGGCTTCGCCAAACAGACTCAACGCTTGTAGATTGGCGATGACCAACTCCCTCGTCCGAATTGATAGCATGGAAGGCGATCTTGTGAAGCGAGCCTTGGCAGCCTTGATTCGACCCTCCTCCCACTAACAGCGGCGGCGCTCCGACTTTCAGCAGCAGCCAAGCCAGCTCTCAGTGATGACGAAAGCAGCTGGATATGTCATTGTGTTGGCCATGTTTGGGTTGGTTGGATCTGTGTTTAGGTGGCCGGAAATGGTGGTTTGGTGTTTGGGTGGCTGTGGGTTGGTGTTTAGGTGGCTGGGTTGGTGCTTAGGTTGGCCAGATCTGTGTTTGGGTGGCCAGAAATGGTGGTTTGGTGTTTGGGTGGTTGTGGGTTGGTGTTTAGGTGGCTGGGTTGTGTTTTGGTGGCCGAATTGGTGTTTGGGTGAGTTTTTTTTGTTATTGTTGTTGGTGGTTGCTGGGGTGCATGTGGTGGTGGGGTTATTTTCTGGGTTTGTGATTTTTTTTTTTTTTTTTCTTGAGAAACCTGGGTTTGTGATTTTTTAATTTTAATTTTGTGTTCTTAGATTTGAGTTTGTGATCTTGTTGATCTTGTTAAAGACACACTTAGAATTCAATTTATGTAATTTTTTGTTTTTATTTTTGTTTTTAATTTTTTATTTAATTAAAATTAATAAATTAATTTTTAAAATTTTTTAATGCCAAATAACTTTTTTTATTATTATTTTAATGGCCACGTCAGCCAACAATATCATCTGTTTGCCACGTGTGCATTTTCTGTCTCTGATGTAACGGCAAGGACTAAAACGAAAGGCTTTTTTCAGGATAAGGACTAAAAGCAGTGGAAAAAAAAAAGTTAGGGACCAAAGTGGAATCGAGTGAAAATGTATGGACGAAAATGTGGTTTTCGCCAAAAAAAATTAAATTAAAGATTGTGGTGGACCCATGTGTGAGTAGGCATGCTAATTTAGAAATGTTGTGAAATTGTGACATTTGTTGTGTCCCTAGTATTACTCTTATTTTTGTTGAAAACAAATTATTGGGATTCTCAAGTCATTGTGTTTAAATTTTTTTTTTTTTTAGAGTGGACAAAATAGATATAATTGTGTAATAATTTTGTTTGCAAGTATATATATATATATGCAAAATCGTCAGGGTGTTCACAACTTCTATGCAAAATCGTCCCTCATATATAAGACGTGTGCATATGAAAATTTCTCCCCTAATATAGTATTATTTCTTATAGTTGTGTAAGGCTATAAACAAGCGGAGCTTTATTAAGTATTGAATATTCAAGCTCAACTCGACAACAAAAATGCTCAAGGTTGACTTAAGTTTAAACCAAGCCTATAAACAATGTTTGAGCTTGAGATTATCAAAAAGTCCGAAAGCTTGAGCTCTATTTGGCTTGAATCTTTAGTCAAGCCGAGCTCAAGCTCAATATCAAGTTTAAACTCAAGCTCTTGATCAAGATCCAATACAAGAACATTATCAAGCACATATTAAGCATTTATTAAGCCTTTTTTTTTTTTTTGGACAAATAGTCTCAACTCTCAATTAATTAAAGATTTACTAATTTTAACTTGTTTTTATATCAAGTCCTATTATTCACAAGCTTGTTCATAAACATATTTTTTTGCTTGGACTAAGCTCATTCGCCAAACAAGCCTAAAGTTAAGGTTCAATTTTGACTTATTTATAAACAAATATACATTAATTAGCTTTTTATTGAACCAAGATGATTCATTTACAGCCCTAGGCTATAGTGGGGAGAATTATTTGCTTTGTTTGTTTGTCCCAAATATGGATGATACTATGATAGTGATAGTAATACTCAGCAGGATGCAAGGAAAGATCGGTCAAAATGGCCAAATACCACCGTTGGTTGAAATATTTTGCAATGTATCACTTTTTTGGAACTATTTAGGGATCTACCACTCTTTTAGAACTCGAGTTTAAAAAACTCCAGTCTTATATAAAACTTGAGTTAATGGAAATTGAGTTCCAAAAAGTGACACAATGGTACAAAATGACCTAGAATTTAAAAAATAAAAAAATACCACGTGTAACCGGAGGGGTACAAAGTCGTAACCAATGTAAAGTGGAACTCGCATTCTCTAAAATCGAGTTCCATTGAAATTTTATCTTTACCCTGCTGATTAGTTCAATGAATAGTTTTGACTTTGAGTTGTGTGCAAAAACAGGATGTACAGGAAGCTGAAATGTCTTCACTCGAGGATGTACAGGATGAACAGTTCTTTCTCCCTTGACTCGAGAGGTTCTTTCTCTACATTTTCTGAAATCCTTTTTTATAACCGAAATGTCTGGTTTTATCATTAGCAAATTCTTCATCAAACAGCCGAAATGTCTGGTTTTCATAGAATCATTTAGGCCCGCACTGCAATTTGTAGGCTTGCAAGCTTCATGCCTTCAACTGAATGAGTTGTGTCAGTAAGACCATTAGGTGGGACATGACGAAGAACAAGGGAGAAAGAACTGGCTAGGAATGTAGAGGCATGGTGAGGAGTGAATTATTAGTACTAGTGGCAGTCACTTCTCAACTTTACCTTTCTCTACTTTTTCGGAAAATCTTATTATGGTGTTTCACGTTTGTCTGTCGGAAAAGCCTCAGTTTTACACATACATGACGAGAAACTCGAGTTTCACGAGTCGTTTTTTAATTAAAATAATTTAAGTTAGCAAGTGTTATTGTGAGTCTTTTGGCTAAATATTATTAAAATTAAAATATATTTGTGTTATAGGTAGTATTTAAAGTTATTTGAGGAAATGAGAAAAGAGATTGGATTTCGGCAACAATATTGCCGAAATTCAACAAAAAGTAGGAGAGAGAATGAGAAAAAGGAGGAAAGAGAAAAGCATAATGTCAGGAACAGTAAACCTTGAATTTCGACAACAATATCTGCCCAAATTTCCAACACTGCCTAGATGTGTGAGAAGTGCAATAATGAGTGAGCGCCAAAAAAAAAAAAAAAAGTAATTGTGACAATGGTATTGCTAAAAATGGTAGGGAAAAAAAAAGTGAATGCGGAAGAATTAAAGAAAAATATATAAAGTGTTACGTACACAATATTTTTATAATATTTTCACAACAAATCACATGTAACTAGTTATTATTAATTCAAATTTAAATTTAACATTGAGATTACTATTTTAATCCAACAATAACAATAAGTAACAACCTGACACTTAGAATTTGTTGTAAAAATATTGTAAAAATTGTGTGCACTTTATTTCTAAAAAAAAAAAAATTCCCAATAGTGGCAATGGTATTGCCGAAATACCATTGCCACAATTGAAAAAAAAAATCCCAATTGTGGCAATGGTATTGCGCCACAATTGAATTTTTTTTTTATTTTTTATTTTTTTAGAAATGAAGTGCACACAATTTTTACAATATTTTTACAACAAATTCTAAGTGTCAGGTTGTTACTTATTGCGATTGTTGGATTAAAATAGTAATCTCAATGTTAAATTTAAATTTGAATTAATAATAACTAGTTACCTGTGCTTTGTTATGAAAATATTGTAAAAATATTATATACGTAACACTTTATATATTTTTCTTTAATTCTTCCGCATTCACTTTTTTTTCCCCTATCATTTTCGGCAATACCATTGCCACAATTACTTTTTTTTTTTTTTTGGGCACCCACTCATTATTGCACTTCTCACACATTCGGGCAGCATAGGAAATTTGGGCAGATGAATTTCGGCAACACTGTTGCCGAAATTCAAGATTTACTATTCCTGACATTAGGCTTTTCTCTTTCCTCATTTTTTTCATTCTCTCTCCTACTTTTTGTTGAATTTCGGCAACATTGTTGCCGAAATTCAATCTCTCTCCTCATTCCCACAAATAACTTCCAATAGTACCTATAACGCAAATATGTTTTAATTTTAGCAATATTTAGCTAAAAGACTATGTTATCGTGGCTGTTTTTTTTTATAAAATTTAAGTTATATGTCAAACTCAAATTTTTAAAAAAATGATAAATTGTTAAATATTTCATAAACAATAATAAATTACTAAATATTTATTTTAAAGATAATATTTGGCCATTCTGGCAAGGAAAGATGACATTATTAATGATATTGCCAACAAAACTTTTTTCTTTTTTGAGATAGAGAGAAAACTAAGCTAATTTTGAATTCATTCATAATTTGGGATTTGTAAATTATACATTTAGGGAGGTTAATTTTATGGTCCATAAAATATTGTTAAAAATTAGATACGTTTTGAAGGTTAAAAGGCTTAAAAGGTCATTGTGGAATGTGGACATGGAACGCGAGTAGTAAGCATACCCTACTTCAAAAACCTATCAACTTTCATGCGAGTAGTAAGCATACCCTCCTTTTGTCTAAACTCCAGACCCATCTGCTTTCTGACGTTGAAGTTTGATTTTATTAAGGCAAAAACCACATTTTTGTCTTTACATTTTCAAGCGATTCTCACTTTGGTCTTTAGATTTTATTTTCACTGCTTTTAGTCCCTATTTAGAAAAATGCCATTCATTTTAGTCATTTCCGTCAGTGCCCTAACGACAAAGTCCTAAGTGGTAGACGGAACTACTAAAATAATAATAATAAATTTTATTTTGGCATTAAAAAATGACACGTTAACATCTAAATTAAAAAAATTAATTTATTAATTTTAACTAAATAAAAAAAATTAAAACAGAATTTAAAACCAAAAATCACATGAATTGAGATCTAAGTGTGTCTTGAACAAAAACAACAAGAACACAAACCTAGAAATTAAAAAAAAAAAAAAAAAAAAAAAAAAAAAAAAAAAAAAACAAACAAACAAACAAACAAACAAACAAAACACATACACACTTAAGTTCTGAAACGCAGAGGCACCAAATCCATGAATAAGAACAATGGGAAACCCTTCTCCTTGCACCACATAATGTAAAGACCACAAAGTTTTCACGACCAAAAGATAACATAAACATGAATAGGATTGAAAACAAAAAATGGGTATGCAACAAAACAACCATTCTGACAAAGAAGTCTTAGAGACAATAAATCAAATACCTAAACCGCATAACAAAAACAAAAACAAACACACACACACACAACACAATCTCAGAGGTCAAAACCCAGAAACCAAAAACGAATAAAAAGCACGTAGAAAAGTGATGTGGGGTCTCCAATCCAGAGATAATTCTCGTCCATCCAGTACTGGACGTCTCCGATCCAGAGAGTGTCGACCTCGTCAGCGCTAGTGAGCTGGGCTTGGGCTTGAGTTTGGTGTTGGAGGTGGTGCTGTGCCTGTGCCTAAGGGGGCCACATCTTAGGTGGGGCTTGAACCGCCACACCGGGTTGGGCTTGTGGTGGCATCATCATGTAGGGTTGTTGTGGGTGTGGGTGTGGGTGTGGGTGTGGGTATTGTGGCTGCTAGGTTTGTTGTTGTTGTGGGAACACACTTAGATTTGGGTTTGTGGTCTTGTTTTTCTTGCTTTGTTGATAGTGATAGCCCCAGATCTAGTGTGATATCCCAACTAGAGTGCTAGTTGCAGTTTTGGGGCTCAGCGAGAGAAGGCGTGGATTGCTGTGGTTTTAGGAGAGAAGAGTGAGATTGGTTCAAGATCATTATTTTGGATTGCTGGGGTTTGATCATCGGATGGGTTTAAGGTCTTCAATTTGAAGGGTTAGGGTTTGTGGGGATTGGGGATCATGAGATAGTGGGTTTTGTGGATCTGATGTTTAATTTTGTGTTCTTATTTTCTGAGTTATTTGTGATTTTTGGTTTTTAATTTTGAGTTCTTAGATCTGGGTTGATGTTCTTGTTCAAGATACTTTTAGATCTAAATTCATGTGAATTTTGATTTTTAATTCTTTTTTTATTTAGTTAAAATTAATAAATTAAAACTTTAAATTTAGATGCTGACATGACATTTTTTAATGCCAAAATAAAATTTATTATTATTATTTTAGTAGTTTTGTCTATCACTTAGGACTTTGTCGTTAGGGCACTGACAAAAAAGACTAAAATAGATGACGTTTTTTATAAATAAATACTAAAAGCGGTGAAAATAAAATTTAAAGACTAAAGTGAGAATCACTTAAAAATGTGAGGACAAAAATTTTCACTTTTTATTAATAAAAAGTTTTGGGGAATGTTCACTACACGTGCTGAGCAAGACAGATTTAGATGGGAAAAAAGAAAAAGAAAAAATGCTATGTATTTTATGTAACAGGCTTCCACTGGGAAAAAGAAAAAGAAAAAGAAAATAAAGTCTTCTTTTCTTTTTCTTTTTCCTAGTGTGGAAGCGCTATCTACTTCAGTGGATTCTTTTTCTTTTTTCCATTTTCCCAGGGTGGAAGTGCTATCTACTTTATTTTCTTTTTCTTTTTCCCAGTGAAAGCGTTAAAGGTGATATGACTCATATGATGGTTCGTGGAATGATAATATTAAGGGTTGGTTTGAAAACAGTGTAGAAGCGCTATCTACTTCAGTGGATTCTTTTTCTTTTTCCCATTTTCCTAGTGTGGAAGCGCTATCTACTTTATTTTCTTTTTCTTTTTCCCAGTGAAAGCGTTAAAGGTGATATGGCTCATATGATGGTTCATGGAATGATAATATTAAGGGTTGGTTTGAAAACAGTGTGGAAGCACTATCTACTTCAGTGGATTCTTTTTCTTTTTCCCATTTTCCCAGTGTGGAAGCGCTATCTACTTTATTTTCTTTTTCTTTTTCCCAGTGAAAGCGTTAAAGCGTTAAGGATTGGTTTAAAAATAGTTTATTTAACTGAAATTAAAATTTTTTTTTGTTAAAAATATTGTAGATAGAGCTAAATGTTGCTGAAATAGTATAATGAAATTCATAAATAGTACTAAAAAGTATAATAAAACTTATAAATAGTAATAAAAATAAACTAAATAGTAAAAAAAGTTATCTGATATAAGTCATCCCAAATGCAACCTAAGTCCTATAAAAAAAAAAAAAAAATTGCAACCTAAGTATTAACTAGTAAAGCATAGCTCAAAAAAGTTGAGTCTTTCGACTTTTGTGGTCTTTCTGCAGTGGAAGACTAAGGGGACATTTGGTCATTCTTTTTTAATAAACAATTTTTGAACTCTGTGACCAATCCGCCCTAAATTATTTTATGAGTTTCCCAAGTCCCCAACATACCTAATTTAACATAGGACTTTTTTTTTTTTTTTTGGTTAAAAAAAAATGGGAGATTTATGGTTATATTACACCCCAGGCAAGGTGCCAGGCAGCGAAGGACTTCCACCTCATGCCACTCATATGGGAGTCACCTCACTTTGTGAGTACACCCCCTACCAAGAATACCAACCAATGGACTCTTACGGACAGTGGGACTCGAACTTAAGTGTGATGTACGAAGCGCCCAAACCTTACCCACTTAACCAAGCCCTCGTTGGCTATAGGGCTTTTTCTTTATAGAATGTCAAAGGATATTTGTATAAAAGCGAGTCCTCTTATAATGTATTAGTCCCACACTAATGGAACACACGTGTTGAACGTAACCGGTGTATAATATACCTTTTTCTGTAAAATGTGTTCACAAGATCCTACATGTCAAAAGGGATCTAAATCCATTAATTCATTTGAATCCAAAGGAAAAATATGGATATGGATAGGATTTTTTTTACTTTTTTTTTTTTTTTTTTACTGAAACGATAGAGGATTTTTTTTAACTAATGAACCTTTTTTTTTTTTTTTTTTTTCACTTTCTCTACACTTAACACATGAGTTTCTTATTGCTGTTTTCTTTTGTTTCTTCTCACTTTAGTATTGAAGGTAAAAATCTTATTCAGTGTTGATCCTGTCTTTTGCTAAAGAATGTAGAAATTTTGATTTTCACTCGAAGTTGGCTTCATAGATTTAATGAAAATATTTAATTTATTTATCAAATAGTCATAATTATTATTTTTTTATTTACCCATTTTCATTATATCTAAAATTGTTGTATTATATTAAAATTTTGTATGGTAGCTGAAAATACTGATGAAATTATTGATCAACTTAAGGTGTAATTCTCAAGTTCAAATATTTCCACGACTAACATGAGTATATTGAAATAAAATTCATATTAATAATTTATTTGTTTTTCTTTATCTAGCATGCTAAGCTTCATTCTTAAAACTTTATGTCTATAAACTTTCTCGACATATGCACTTAACAAAATCGATAACATGATATGATTCACGTCTATGTTTTGTTTTTCTGTTTCTTATGGTGAGAATAAGATTTGAAGTATATAACCTTAAATAGTTTTGAATTATTTAACTTGGACTAGATAAATTTAAGATATTTTTGTATTATTTAACATTTTTTTAAATGAATTTTTTTTTTTTTTTTTTTTTTGTGTGTGTGTGTGTTGTAACCAAGACAAAGACAAAGACAATATGATTAAGTTTCCTTTTCATTTAAACAAAAAAAAAAAAAAAAACAAAAAAAAAAATTCCTCTTTATTTTCTTTTTCACGTGAGAAAAGGAGATTAGAATTTACAATTATGTGGGGTCAATCCAACCTTTAATAGACCAGATCAACATCATAGGCTTGATGGCCCATTTAGAGCATTCCCATCAAGAATGCTATAAAATATAGCATTTAGCATCTCAAAAAGTTACTTTATTCATTTTAACAACTCACTTTACAAAACACCCAACATCAAAAGTTCTATTATTTTACCATTTCATTTAAATATTCTTTTTTTTATGTTTTCTTTATTCTTTCTTTATGTTTTCAATTAACTACCATAACTAACTACCACAAGTACCCTGCAACATTACTGCTAAGTAGTATTGGAGAGAATTATTCTTAGCTTTTTTTTTTTTTTTTTTTTGGAATTCATTCTCTTAGCATTCAATAATTGATAAGAATCCATAAAACACTAGCGTCATTTATCAAAGAAACAATAATAGGATGATCACTTATTAAATGGAACATATCCATTTTCATTTATATTGTCGAAATTTTGCATCAAGTTTGAGATGTCAGCAACCATAATTTTTTCCTGCCAACTTGGTGTGCAACTAAAATTACAGACTTGAGCTACTCTTTTACTATTACACATAAACAAAATTCTGCAACAACCAAGCCATTTAGCTTTGACAGCATTTTCCACCACGGCTTCTTGAGTTGCTGCATTAGCTGTTGATGCTCCACTGCTGGCAGCAGCTATCCAGTACAGAAATCCAGCAGCTACCCAGTGCAGAGGAAAAAACAGCAGTTAAATTAAACCAGTGCAAAATAAGAAAACAACAGCCCACGCTCTGTAGGCAGCAGTTATCCAGTGCAGAAATCCAGCAGCTATCCAGTGCAGAGGAAAAAGCAGCAGTCAAATTAAAACCAGTGCAGAGGAAAAAACAGCAGTTAAATTAAAACCAGTGCAGAAAAACCAATGCAGAGGAAAAAACAGCAGTTAAATTAAAACCAGTGCAGAAAAACCAATGCAGAGGAAAAAACAGCAGTTAAATTAAAACCAACAGAAACAATATCCAATATAGATGGGATGAGGTAGTATCACATTATCTTAAAGTCCAGCAAAAATCACATCAATTGAACTATTAATCAAGCCAAAAAAATTTGTAAATCACTTGGGGCATCTAATGAAGACCAGCATTGGTATGAACCCTAAAAACACATGACCAACAATGTCTCTAGACTCAAACAGAAATAATAGAAAAGAAGATGCTATCACACAACTAATTTCTAAATTCTTTTGCTAGCAAAGAAAATGCAGGTAAAGAGAAAAGAAAGAAATAAAACTGACAAATCTTTTTGATTGATAAACTACACATCAATAGTAATAATCCTTGAAACAATTCCTTGATTTAACCTAGTCTCATCATCATCTATTATCCATGAAAGCAAAATCCTCCCAATCCAACAATTTGTTGACACGAGTCCTTTGTAAAATGAAAAACCAATACATGAACAATGAAAACTAAACATTTTCCTTAGTTATCTTAGCAAACAAATAAAAGGAAATAAAATTCCAGTGCATTTGGCATTTAGTAATCCATCAGAATTCTCAAAACCACCCAACCATCAATCACTAGTTCACATACCAGTTCTATTTTTATTTTTATTTTCATTCTTTGTTTAGGACTTTTGCTCAAGCTTACAAGTGCAGCCCATGATAACAAAATCCAAACACAAATTGTCAAAAAGCAACCAAATTTGCATTGATCACACCATAAAAGGATCAAGATATAACATCAACAAAAGCAACCAATCCATTTGTGAAATCACAGCAAAACTCAAAGCTTTCAATAAACACTCTAAAAACATCTCAATGCTTTATTTGTTCAATAAAGCTTTCAATAAGTACCATATCATATGACTAGCACATGTGGGTGAAGAAACTAGAGTAAATATTAGTTCTCAACAACCAAGGAAATGAAAATGAATGGGAAATAAGGATCGCAACAAATCCTATTATGGTTTATATGTTGACCAAAGTTTAATTTCATGTGTGTAGAGAAAAATGCAAATCTGTCTAAAATCTGTTCAATATATAAAACCCTAAAGATGATACTAGAATTTTAAGGAGGAATTTCAGCAAACACAAACCTGTGCTTCACGTTTAATGCTGTTATCCTAAGGAGTGAAGCAAGATTGCTGGTATCGCTCTAGTGTTTTGGTTATACTGCAAAAAAAGAATTGAATACTAATAATTAAAAACATATGTTAAACAAGCATGAGTTTGCATATTTGAGCCTAACCCAATAACAACTTGCATCAAGAGACAAGAACAATGAAAAATTGGCCTCAATTACCACTGATAGTATCGCGGAAACAATTTTTTTCATAAAAAATCAAATGCCCTAATAGCTTAATCTTCTTTTAACTATGCTCATGAAACCACAATTTCATGTTGTATATGCAGCATGTCAAAAATCTGTCTCCACTATTTCCAACTAAATAACTCTCTTCATACTATTTTTCAAAGGGATTTACCTTGTATGATACTTTATGAAATTAATGGATAGAGATGCATTTTTTTTGTAGTGGTCAATACTTTTCCTTATTATATATTTCCATAAAAGAAAAAAATATGCATAACTAAATGCAAACTCTGATGTACTAATAACTAAGAGATAGTTGATTATTTAACTTCTTTTTCCCCATTAATCTTTTGTGGGAAATCCAACCAAATAGGCTACATTTTCACCAAAGCCTAAGTATGTGATAATAGTCAATGAACTATAACAAGAACAAGAACTGAAAACTGAGCAGAAATTGAGTGTGTTTGTGTTCCTAACTATCAATGAAGTCAAAGACACTTTCAACTCTGAAAATACAACAAGAAGAATGCTTTCCAATATATCATCATAATAAATTCCACAAAAACATTTCAAAAAGAAACAATTAAAGATTCAGACTAAAATCATAGAAAGATTGACAGATATAACTAACCTGTTTGGAGTTGAATCGGCTAGAAGTTTTGCCCCAATCGGTGATGAACTTGTGACAAACTTGTGATAGCAATACAAGACCCACAAAATCCCTAACCCAAAACAAAACCTAAATGGAAGCTTGACCCATGGAGCTTCAGTCTAACCCAAATAGAAGCCTAATCCCCTCCCTTGAATCTTCGGTTTTGAGATGAGAATATGGGTTCGGTCAGGGAGAGAAGAGTGGGCTCGGTATGGGTTCACTCAGAGGAAGAAGAGGCTGTGTTTGTGATGGTGGTTCGGTCAGAGGGAGTAGTAAAGCGGAGATGGGTTTGGCGGCGTGGATTGAGGGAAGGGAAGAGCGGCTTGGGTTGAGGGAGAACGAAGAAAAAAAAAAGAAAAAAAGAGAGAGGAGGCAGAGGCGTAGGCGTGGGAGAAAGAGAGAACCAGAAAACAAATGAGGGAAAACCAGTGGAGAGAGGCGCGAAAAGAGAAGCGGGTGGGAGGGACAGTGATTAAACAAATATATTTTTTTTTACAATCTTGCTACAGTAGGCTGCTAGAGATAGCAGTCTATTGTAGCCGGATTGCAAATTTGATAAGATTTAGAATCTTTGATGGAGCATGTTTTTTTACCATCTATAGCATTTAGCATGCTAAATTTTAACTTTTATACCATTTAGCATTCTCAATGAGAATGCTCTTAGAACCACTCGTTTTTCATCTAAATCCAACCAGGTGACTCCTCTGGCAAACTGACATATTATAGAATTTTAAGCCCACCAATATCTGCGTGCTTATTCCTGTACCAGTATTTCCACGCTTACCAAACCGAAATATAATATTGACAACTTTAATTAAAATTAAAAAACCTGTCTCTCAAAAAAATAAAAAAAAAAACTGAAGGTCACCTCACAACACTCGCGACAGCACAACACAAATATAATATTGACAACTTTAATTAATACTAGGTTTGAAAATGTTTAATATTTGAATTAGTGAAAATTTTATGTTATGCTTGAATCTTTTTCATATAATTGTATTATTTGATTAGTGAGTCTTGAAATATTTTGATTTAGTACAATAATTAATAATTGTAGTATTATTATTTCTTCCTTTTTAATGAATTTTGTGCATCGATCACATAAGTTAGCAACTAATTTAAACTATTCTTAAACTTAAGGATTTAAATTGAAATTTACCCTTTCCTTTTTATTTTCATAGTACAATCAAGCTCATGCAGAGGACAATAACAAGCAGGTAGCTAGCACCATGTGTCATGTTTATTTTCATAGTACAATCATTCTCATGGCTCATGCAGGGAGAGGACAATAACACAAAGCTAGCAACATGTATCCTTTTTATTTTCGTACTACAGTCACGATCGTGCGCTGCAAAGGACAAGAACAGGCAGCTGGCACCATTGTGTCAAACGTTGGAGCCTTATGGACGGAAAGTAAACTGCGAGTCTGCGTGGACCTAAGACCTAAGTGCTTCCCTGACATCATTGAACGCAAAGGCTGCTAGCACCATGTGAGCTAGTGTCAAAGGTCGTTGTCACGGCTTTTATAAGCCTGTTAACGTTGTTCAAATTTTATAAAAATATATGTATATAAAAAAGAATGTAAAAATTAATATTGTAGTGTTCAAATAATAGTTTTTATTGTTTAAATATTGTTATCAAACGGTGTCAATATATATAGTAATAAGATTTTACTAATGTTTGCCTTTAGAGTATTCACATCCAATTTTTTCAAAAATTTTTATTTTACCATCTCAAAAACTACTTTATTAATTATATTATACTGTTTTACAACACACCTAACATCTCAACTTTTATTTTCCTATTCAACTCATTAAAATAATATATCTATACATTAAAATAATATACAACACATTAAAAAAGAGATTCAGAAGAGAGAGAGTGAATGAAATAAAATATTTTATTTTTACAATCTTGCTACAATAGTTTCTAAATTTAAAAGGACATTGTAGCAATATTGTAAAAAAATTTAAGAACCCAAATCCGAATAAAGCTTGCATTTTGGCATTCATATTGTAAAGTACAATTTTTTGGAGCTTTACACGTCCGGGTGTGAATGCTCTTATGGCATATATTATTAAACCATTTTTAAAAAAAAATTTATGGAAAAATGAAAAAAGTAATTAATTATTTTGACAACTTTTTTATTTTTCCATAAAACTTTTTCCAAAATAGATGGTTAATATTTGAATGTGAAATGATTTAAGACTTGGATCACTTGATCTCCAAGAATAAAAAAAACATTTGGATCACTTTTTTTTTTTTGAACACAACCAGATTTTCATTAATGAATAACAGCATAATCACGGTACAGAGCTTCCAAAGTGGGGGGAGGAACGTCCTCAATCCAAAAAACATCCTCCCGAATATGTTTAGCAAAGCGAGCAAGGGAATGAGCCACAGTATTGGCTTCTCTTTTCACACAACTAATAGAAAACCACTCTAAACCTACTGAATGAGTGAAATATCAATTGTGGCCATTGGGTGATAAATTTCTGCTTTATTAAGCAATGTTCCTTCTTAAAAGGAGGTGGTGTTGTTTTATCTTAAGGGCAATAATAAGGTTGAACCAAACACCTTAAAATTTGCTTGCTTAAGGGCATGTTTGGATTAAGGTGAAGGAAAAGTAGAGGGGAGTAGGGTAAATTTAGGTTTCGAATGGACTATAAGGGGAGAATTCTCATTTAAATGTGCTTGAATCAAGGGCCACAATAGCCTTGCATTGGGAAAATTATTAGGTACTCCTAGAGTACCATAAATACGTACTTCTCATTCTCACATAAATAGTGAGTCCTACCATGAATTTAATTAGTGGGACCCACCATTCATTTGAGAGGAAAGAGTACGCATTTATGGTACTCCGAGAGTACACAATAATATTCCCTTGCATTGATGCTAATTGATCATTGATTTCTAGAAGAAATGATGATGTTGGATGAAATTCTATTACACAATGAGAAGTGCTACGTTTACAACATTTTCATAAAAAATCATAAGTGGTTAGTTGTTATTGATTCTAATTTGAACCTACTACTAAAATTATTTTTTTTCCCCACCAATAAAAACCTGTTTCAATCTGCTATTTATAATTTATTGTAAAAATATTGTAGATATAACATTTCTCCTTACACGATGTAACATTATTTTTAGAGTCCAAATCTTCTGTCTCATCAATTGTGCTCCACTTCATGCTCTACCAATAAAATTTGGACAGCTAGCCTATGAATTATCTCATTTAATGAGAGAGGTTAGCTGTCCAAATTTTATTGGTGGAGTATGAAGTGGAGCACAATTAATGAGACAAATTTTATTGGTGGAGTATGAAGTGGAGCACAATTAATGAAACAGAGGATTTGGACTCTTATTTTTATGGGTTCTTATACTTAGTACTTACACGTGGCATCAATAGTGGGTTTAATGGTCTCGCAAATGATGTGAAATGGCTCTTTTGCCCTCCAATCCACTGCTCTTTCCCTTTCTCTTTGCTGGCTCCTCCTGTTTTGAGTGGACTTGGTCCACCGTAGTTAGAGGAAGCACTCTAATTAATTTTGGTTTTGTTCCAGCCTTGAATCTTGTCTTTTTAATACTGATACAGTGGGCCTTGGTCAATTTCATCAATTGGGCCTAGAGATTTTGCTGTCCATGCTAACAGACTTTAGGGCTGAACTTGTAGAGTCTATTTTATCTATCCCCATTTTCCTGGTTCAGCCCATAAAAGTGGGTCATATTCGCAGTCTTTTTTGGGCTTTTATATTAATTTGTGGTCCAAAAAATTGCCTCTAACAATAGGTTCACAAGATCATACCTCAAAGATGAGAAGATATTCGAATTCGATGCTGATATCAACCAAATCCAACTTTGGGGAATTAGTACCTAATAATTTGCCTCAAAGCACATGGGAGCTAGCGGGGAGTTGGTTTCCACTTGGATGTGTCTGAAACGCAGTTCCCATGCGAACTGCAACTCCAATTTCCAAACGGATGGCCCAAATTTCAGCTATTATTTTAGCTGTGACACCAAATTTAAGAGATAGTTCACAACCCCACCTTATGATTTTATTTTATTTTACTTTTAAAAAAATTGTGTTTTTAACACATAATTGGTATTTCCATCCGCAAATAAACTTTATCCATGTTCAATGAAATGTGAACAATAGAATATAGAGAACAGAAAAGATCAACACACAAATAGAAGAATTACGTGGTTCACCTAAAATTAAGGTTATGTTCACAAAGTTGCTCTAGTTTTCTTATGACAGCTACAAATGGAGTTACAAAAATCATCAACACATACATATACATACACCTACTTGTGATGTGTTCTATACCATTGGAACCAGTTATTTTTTCATTTTCTATTTTGGACCTTATAATTACTTCAAATTAAAGAATTGGAAATTAGAATCCACCCAATAAAAGTTAAAACCATCAGCACCATCTTTTTTTGCGAAACCCATTTTAGGCCAGATGCATGATCGGCCCTAATAATTCATCTAAAATTGGTGGGTTATAAATTAATTATGTGAATGAACTTCTGTTAACTCAATAAGGTTGGGAGACAGTTTTCTAAATAAGAGAAGGGAGGTATTAAGGACGAAATTTATATGCCGTAATTTTGGGACTTTCCAATTTCTATCAATTCATCTAAATAAACCCTTTTTTTTTTTTTTTAAGTATAGGGTATTTTAACATTAGAATGATTAATAAGATAATAAGTTAAGCATAAGTTAGAGTTTTATGTGGTTAATAAGTACTTTTTAAGTGAGGAGTAAATGTTTTAATCAAACTAGTTGTTGACTTTAATATTTTGTTAAAGAATCATTTGCTTTTAAATTTATAAACTAGTATTATTCATGCACGATACACAGCCTGATGAAGATTCATATATAAACTAATTTTTTTTTAAATTAATTAAAACAAAATTATTAAATAAAAATTAATAATAAATTCTAAAATAAGTAAGTAATTTTAATAAAAAGATGAATTTAAGTTTCGATGGTTTAAATTTTGGACATTATCAGTGTAAGGGCAAGATTTGGTTCCTCAGCCCAAAGGGTTAAAGGATTTAGGCCCAAAGAGCCTAATACAATGAATTTGTAAAAAATGAGTTAGAAAACTAGGCTCTAATAAGTCAGACAACAATTATAGTTGGCCCAGATGACAAGAAAGCAAAGATAAACTAGTTTCATTCAAAGAAAATCGTCATCAACACAATCCGAGAAGACCAGTTCTTGTATAAGTCTCATTTGAATTGGGTTACAAGTCCAATTCTTGTTCTTATAGTGTTTTACTCTCTATTCTCCGATCTCCTCCCCTCAGGGTCTTTTTTTTTTTTATTTTATACCATCTTCTCTCTTTCATCTCCACCTTCCACATGTAGATTAGATCGTTGGTGTTGATCTTTGTCCCATCAGCACCTTCCTGAAGTCTTTGGGAGTAGCTGTAGGGCTGAAAATTACTGTTCAGGTATCATTTCCTCATTAATGCGGCCAGAGAGTTAGCTACAGAGCATTCAATGCAGTGGTAACAGCTTTCTATTAGATATTTTATGGCTTCTCCCTGTCCTGTGCTTCTATGATACGTATCCTTATCAATAGAATCCAACTGGAACGTTGCCTTGGATGGTAGATCGCACCTTCAGATCTCAACTTTGCTCAACTGAGGAGGCATTCCTCCTCGGACCACCTTCCTAGACTCTCATGACCAAATCTCACCTCTTCACTCACTAACACGGACTCCCATGACAATGTTTTCCCATCCTTGGACTACTTGATGCTCTCGGATTGAGCCCCCGGCCCAATATATACATAGATATATACTACTGGGCCCATCACCCCTACAATCAGTGTTTACATATTTTTGTATATTTAAAATTCTCTTTGTGCTTTATGTTAATTTCTTAATATGAGATATGGAATGAGTTTGATTATTCCTATTTGGGTTATGTCATAGCCAACACAAATAATAATAAACAAAATAGTTCCACAAGACAAATTTTTTTTTTGTAGTGATAGTTTAATTAAATAAATCAACACACTCACAAATTAAATATAATAATCAAAATCCAAAATCAAAACATACACAAAAGAGTTCAAAAATTGAGAATATAAAAAAAATTAAAAACTTACTGTGGGGCCAGTTGCCCAAAAAGATAACAGAGAGTTCATAGGAAGTGGGCTAATGGCCCAACGGCCCAGTCCGAGGACACTTACATGTCCGAGGATGGTTAAATAGAGCCACTTTGAGAATAACACAAGACAAAGAGACGTAAATCATACATAATGGCCCAAACCACGTCCGAGGATAAGATTTATTGCTCAAACCAACGTCCGAGGTGAATGTAACTCTTTTAATAGTCAAAGAACTTCATAGAATTACATGCAAACTAACTAATGAATATTGAACAAAGAAAGAACCGGGAAAGGTAACAAATATCTCCTAAAAACTGCTACCTCCACATTAAATGCTTCCCAGCTAACTCTCTGGCCGCATTAATGTGGAGGTGATACCTGAACAGTAACCAAGCAGCCTTATGGCCACTGAGCGGAGGATCCAGGAAGTTTTGGATGGGACAGAAAGAAGTTTTCATAATGGAACCTACACGTGTACGGTGAAAGCAGGATGAAGAAGGTAGTATATAACATGAAATCGGAGTACACTAGAGGGGACTTTTGGGAGAAAAAAGAGAAAGAGAAAGAATCTAGAGAGATATACACTAAAAACCTAGCCGAGGAGAAGAGAGGAAGGTTTTTCTTTTATTTAATTTGAAGTTCCTTTTGCTGCACAAGAACGATGTCTTTTTCCACTCACTGGAACTAGTTCTTACACCAACTCTCTAAAAATTTTATTGTTTGGGCTTGTTGGGCTTGAATCTCATCCCTCTTTTGGGTCCAATACAATTTGAGTCCTTACAATTTGCGTCGTCTGTGGGGAGAGCTTGATCCGATTATAGGAAAAGACAAGTGTAACAGCTGATGGTAGAGGGAGCACCACAGCAGATGGATGCTAATCCACACCAGGCAGAGTCTAGGGGCCCTCAACATGGTAACCCGTTGGTAATCCATGAACAAAGGGGGGATCGCGAGGGAAGTGCGCGAACAACCCACACGGAGAGGAGTCAATCTCGGGGGAAGAGCCATGTCTCCCATGTGAAGAACAATGGGAACATGCAACGTGAGATTAATAGGTTAAAAAGGGAATTACGTTATGAGCGATGGAAGCGTACAACTCACAACTCAAGGCAGTCCTCTAAGGAGTCAGATGACACCAGTTATAGACGTAGGTCTAGAACTCCGCCCAGTGAGCTTTTTTCACATGATGGGGAGCATCACCATGGGCGAATATATAAGAGTCCACCTCGTCAGGGCTTAGGGAACGACGCTTTGAACAAAGCACTGAGTCAAGTTTCCAAATCGCCGTTCACGCGACGCATTGAGGATGCAAGCCTTTCTCGGCGGTTCCATCAACCTATGTTTACTATTTACAATGGTCAAACGGACCCGGTGGAACATGTTAGCCATTTCAGTTAAAGAATGGCCATTTATTCTAGGGACAAAGCCCTGATGTGTAAGGTTTTTCCCTCAAGCCTAGGTCCAGTGGCGATGAGGTGGTTCAACGGTTTAGGAGCGAATACTATTGACTCCTTTGAGGGGCTCATCCAAGCTTTTGGTGCTCGCTTTATTACTTGCAGGAGGGTTGTTCAGCCCTTGGGGTCGTTATTATCCATGTCTATGCGAGAGGGGGAAACCCTGAAAGCCTACTCTGACAGATATTAGGAAATGTTTAACAAGGTAGATGGAGCCAATGACAACGTGGCCATTAATACCTTCAAGGAGGGCCTTCCAACCGAGCATGATCTGAGGAGTTCGTTGACTGGCAAACCTGTTACCAACATGCGACAGCTTATAGACCGAATTGACAAGTATAGAAGAGTAGAAGAGGATCAGATACAGGGTAGAGGAAAGTCCAAGGTAATCCCTCAGGAGAGGAGGGATTTTAAGTCGAACCGATATAATAACAATCGACCTCGGAGGGACTTTGGGGGGCAGTCAGGATCTGCTAACTCCCAGGCGGTTAATGTTGTGTTCCGAGAGCCAGTACAGCGGGTTTTGGAGAAGATAAAAGACGAGCCCTACTTCAGACTGCCCAATAAAATGGCAGGGGATCTTATGAAACATAATCAAAACTTTTACTGTTAATACCATCAGGACCATGGACACATTACTAAAGATTGCAGAAACCTGTGGGACCACTTGGAGGAGCTTGTCCGAGAAGGAAAGTTGACGCACCTGTTGTATCACTCTAGTGGCCGAGGAAGTCAGGCAGGGTCGACATTTCGGGGGGATGCCTCTTCAGGAGCCCCCCTGGGCACAATAAATGTTATATTTGCTGCCCCAAGAAGAACAGGGTCCTGTCCCTCCAGGATAATGTCTGTGTCTCATTGTATGGATGGGGGCTCTAGTTCAGTGCCGAAGAAAACAAAACTGAGCACCTCACTAGTGTTAGGTTTTTCAGATGAGGATAAGAGAGGAACCATACAACCGCATGACGATGCTTTGGTGGTTACGCTTAGGATTGGGGGATATGACGTGAGAAGGGTGATGGTGGATGAAGGGAGTGCTGCCGAGGTGATGTATCCTGACCTATACAGGAGGTTGAATTTGACACCCCAGGACCTAACAGCTTATAGCTCCCCTTTGGTGAGTTTCGAGGGTAGGCCAGTCATTCCGATGGGTATGATTAGACTACCAGTACAGGTAGGTTCGATGTGGTGGAGGTGGATTTTATTGTGGTAGACGTTTTCTCTTCATATACAGCGATTTTAGGTTGGCCCTGGTTGCATACCCTGTGGGCTGTTTCTTCCACTCTTCATCAGAAGGTGGATACATCAAGAGGCCAAGTGTTAGAAATATTAGGAAATCAAGCCATGGCGAGGCAGTGCATGATAGCGGCTATTCAACATCGGCCAGAAGTAGGTACATTGGCCATGTCCAAGAATGACTTATAGTAGTAAAAGAATTTGAGAACCATCTTCAGCACGTCTGCCGAGGAAGCGGAATGCGAGAATCTGGAGAGAGTGAGTGTTGGTGATGATCCAGACAAGTACTTTCAGGTTGGAGCACTATTACCTTTGTTGGAAAAAGAGCAGTTGGTTGAGGTTCTAAGGAGAAACGCCGATGTCTTTGCATGGAATGCCTACAAAGCTCTAGGGGTTGATCCAAATTTCATCTATCATCATTTGAATGCCAATCCCTCTGTTACACCAAAGAAACAGCCACCTCGGCGTCCTTCCAAAATACATGCCGAGGCTATCAAAGATGTAGTGACTAGGTTTAAAGAGGCAGGGGCTATCAAGGAGATGTTTTATCCTCAGTGGTTAGCCAATACGGTCGTGGTGAAGAAGAAAAATGGAAAATGGCGAGTATGTATTGATTTCACAGATCTTAATAGAGCTTGTCCAAAGGATCCTTTTCCTATGCCCCGTATAGATCAACTGGTAGATGCAACAGTAGGTCATCCTCGGATGAGCTTCCTAGATGCCTTTCAGGGTTATCATCAGATCCCACTGGCATTGGATGACCAAGAGAAGACCGCTTTCCTCACCCCCAATGGGAACTTTCATTACAAAGTAATGCCCTTTGGCTTGAAAAACGCAGGGTCTACTTATCAACGGATGATGACGAAGATGTTTGAGCCACAGCTAGGCAACAACATAGAGATCTATATTGATGATATGGTTGTAAAGAGCAGGATAGTGGCCGAGCATGTGACGGACCTCACTAGCACGTTTGAAATTCTGAGGAAGCATAAGTTACGACTGAACGCATCCAAGTGCTCCTTTGGGGTTTGCTCTGGGAAGTTTTTGGGCTACATGGTGACCCATCGAGGAATTGAAGTGAACCCCGACCAAATTAAGGTCATAAATAGCTTGCAACCACTTCGGAATCCCAAGGAAGTCCAGAGGTTGACTGGGATGACCGCTGCGCTGAACAGATTTATATCTAGGTCGGCGGATAGGTGCAGACCCTTTTTCCTTTTACTCCACAAATGGAAAGGGATCGAGTGAACTGAGGAGTGCGCTCTAGCATTTCAGCAGCTTAAGGAATATCTATCTTGGCCACCTATTATGTCCAGCCCTGAGGTGGACGAGGTTCTTTTTGCCTACTTAGCGATAGCCCCTTATGCGATCAGCTTTGTTATGATACGAGTGGACAATGGTGTACAACGACCAGTTTATTACGTGAGCAAGTCGCTTCATAAGGCTGAAATACGTTATCTGCCGTTGGAGAAAGCCATTTTGGTGGTGGTACACGCTACAAAGAAGCTCGCTCATTATTTCCAAGCACACACAGTAGTTATCCTAATTCAGTATCCGCTCAAGGCAGTACTTCAAAGTGCAGACTATACTGGCAGGGTTGCCAAATGGGGCACAATTCTAGGGGCTTTTGATATTAGGTATATGCCTCGTACTTCTGTGAAATGTCAGGTTCTTGCTGACCTAGTGGCTGAATTTGCTAAAGGCCCTGAAGAAATTGAAGCAAGCCCACAGGGCATGGATGAAAAATCAGCTGGCCTTATCTCCACACAACGTTCCTTACCCTGGAAGGTGTATGCGGATGGAGCAGCAAACCAGAGGGGGTCAGGAGTGGGGCTGGTTCTAATATCTCCTGAACAGGCCATCATTGAGAAGTCTTTAAGGTTGGGATTCTCAGCCACCAACAACGAGGCCGAGTATGAAGCTCTACTAATGGGAATGGGGATGGTTAAGAAATTGGGAGGAAAAACAGTGAAAATGTTCTCAGATTCGGCGCTGATCGTAGGCCAGGTTAAAGGGGAGTTGGAAGCTCGCAACACGAGAATGCAGGTTTACTTGAGCCAGGTTAGGCGTATGGAAGGGGATTTTGAATTCTTTGAGTTGTCCCATATCCCTAGGTGTGAGAATGCCCATGCAGACTCTTTGGCCACCCTCGCAACATCCTCGACGATGAACTTACCTTGGGTGGTTATGGTCGAGGATTTAAGTGCGCCAACCCCAGTATCAGAGAGCTCACTTCAAATCAATCAAATCAGCTCGGCACCTAGTTGGATGGATCCTATAATGCTCTTCCTTGAGAAAGACATATTGCCCGAGGACAGTTCAGAAGCTGAAAAGATACAAAGGAAAGCTCCTCAGTTCTGGTTGTTCGAGGACAAAAAATTGTACAAGCGCTCATTCTCTGGGCCGTACCTGCTTTGTGTGCACCCTGAAGCCTCAGAGGCACTTTTAGAAGAGCTCCATGAAGGAATTTGTAGGAGTCACACTGGAGGAAGATCTTTATCTCATCGAGCAATCACCCAAGGGTATTGGTGGCCAGGCATGCAAAAAGAAGCCCAGGAGTTTGTTAGGAAGTGTGATCAATGTCAAAGGTTTGCCCCAAACATCCATCAGCCAGTGGGAGTTCTTAACCCTCTATCTCGTCCTTGGCCTTTTGCTCAGTGGGGTTTGGATATTATTGGTCCTTTCCCTAAGGAAATAGGAAATAAAAGATATCTGCTAGTTGGCACGAATTATTTCACGAAGTGGGTCGAAGCTGAACCCCTAGCTAATATTAGAGATGTGGATGTCAAAAGGTTTGTCTGGAAGAACATCATCACACGATTTGGGGTTCCTCAAGCTCTCATCTCGAATAATGGTCTTCAATTTGATAGCAAGGCTTTCAGGAAGTATTGTTCCGACCTGGGGATAAAGAACAGATATTCCACTCCGGCTTATCCACAGGAAAATGGGCAAGCCGGGGCTGTCAACAAGGTCATAGTGAGCGGGCTTAAGAAGAGGCTAGATGATGCAAAGGGAAAATGGGTGGAGGAGCTGCCACATGTCCTTTGGACGTATCGAACGACACCTAGACGGTCAATAGGAGAAACCCCATTTTCAATGACGTATGGGGCTGAGGCCATAATTCCATTTGAAACGGGCTTTCCTACACTAAGGACTAGCACTTTCAACTCAGATGGCAATGATGAACTTTTGAGTAAGAATCTAGACCTGATAGACGAACGACGAGAGACTGCGATGGTTCAGTTGGCCTATTATCAACATAAGCTGAAACAGGGCTATGATGCAAATGTAAGGCTGAGGCCGTTAACTCCAGGGGACTTGGTATTGAGAAAAGTCTTGGGAACTACCAAAAATCTAACCTAGGGAAAGTTAGGGCCTAACTGGGAAGGACCGTATCGTATCACATCTGTAGCAGGAATAGGGGCTTACTATTTAGAAGATTTAGATGAAAAAACTGTACTTCACCCTTGGAATGTAAATATCTTAAAGAAGTATTATTATTAATATGAGCAGTTCTGTTCTATTTCCCTCTTATAGTTTATCCTTAATTCTATTACTTGTGTTTCTCAAATTATTGAAGTATTAAAAAGAAACTAAGTCATGTAAGGTCCTTGGACCACAACTTGGTGGAAATTAATACACTGTCATCTTTATTGAAGTATTAAACAGAAACTAAGTCATGTAAGGTCCTTAGACCACAACTTGGTGGAAATTAATACACTGTTATATTTATTGAAGTATTAAACAAAAACTAAGTCATGTAAGGTCCTCGGACCACAACTTGGTGGAAATTAATATACTGTCATTTTTATTAAAGTGTTAAGCAGAACTTAAGTCATGTAAGGTTCTTGGCCCACAGCTTGGTGAAAATTAATGCATACTGTGACCTTAATTGGATTATTACACTTAGGCTAAGGTATGACAGATTGTTTATACTACTAACTTAGTGAAAATCAACACTTCTTAAATGGGATCTGTGAGATTATCTTTGTATATCAAGGCAAATTCCATAAGCATCACTTAAAACATTTCAGGGTGTTCAATACCTCCAGGGACTAATTGTTTGGAATGCTATCTCCAGTTTGCTTTAATTTTCAATTAACATACATAAGGTTAAGTTTTCCCTCATAGTGTCAGATTTAACTCTTCTATAGCCTGGGATAATATAAAAGTAAAAGAATGGTCGTACAGAAAATTACACAAGTAATAGATAAAACCATAATGTCTTATATAAATCTGGGAAGGGAAATATACATCACACTTGAGAATATCCTCAAAAAAGAAAAAATTAAATTAAAATTAAAAAAAATTACATCAACTATTTGCTTAGTTTTATTTGTAGCTTGGGTGGTGAAACTTTAGCAGTTTCCTGAGGAGGAACACCTTTCTCCTTCTCCTTTGAAGCTTCCCCAGCAGGTAAAATGGTAGAAGCTAAGTCCTTTTCAAATCTCTGAGAAGCTGCTCCATCCTTAGGCCCCTCTACGGCCTTAGCCGAGGAGGTCTCTGTTACCACTTCAAACACTTCAGGCTGCTTCTGCTGATTGGTTGGGAGAGGATTCTAATTTTGAGCTTCTTTAGCCGAGCCAACAGCAGTAGAGGAGACCTCTTGTTGTTGAGAAGAAGGACTTGGGGCTCGTATGACTAGGGGGAAGTAAGTGTTCTCAGGCTTTCTCAGCTCTGATAACGACTCGACCCCAGCACGATTGAGAGCTTCCTCCCAAGTTTGTGCACAGTATGTTCGGCACACAACTGGGACCTCAGCTCGGAATCTATCCTCGGTCTCAGCCACGCCGACGTCATATCCTTGCTGTTCGGCCTCATCCCTCTCTTTTTTAGCCTCAGCTCTTGCTTTTTCAACTTCATCCCTCGTTTTTTTAGCCTGACCCCTGAGCCTTTGGGCTTCTTCCAATTACTTCATTAGAGTTGATACTTGTTCCTTGTTGTTCCTTGGAAGCTGCCAGCTGGTCATTGACATCACAGAGGCTTTTCCTTTAGTCTTCAGCTTGCCTTTGAAAGCCAGCCAAAGCTGAGTCAGCACTTTTTCGAGCATGTTCTTCCTCGGCCAGCTTTTTTTTCAGCTCTTCAACGTTCTTCTCGCTGGTAGAAAGTGTCTGAACAGCAGTATTTCGTCTCTTCCTTTCCTCATCTAACTGCTGGTAAAAGGCATTGATCATCTCCTCTAGCCTGAAAGTGGCTTGAACAGCCTTAAAAAAGAAAAAAAGAAAAAAAAGAGTCAGAGGTACAATAAACTAAAAGGAACAAGTAAAGCAGTAAGGATACCATACCATGCCCAGGTGCCTTTTCGTATTCATGAAGATCTCATTCTTCTTCATGCCTCTGAGCTCGGCCATGTCCTTGGGGAGAAGGAGTGTCTCTTCTAGGGCTGAGGCAACGTGGCAACTAATTCCACCGTTGAAGTCCCTAATTGAGGCATCTTCCCTCAGGGGCTCTCCAGCAAGCATGGGAGCAGGGAGCCAGGCCTCGGGCTTCGAAGACCGTATATTCTGCTTGGCCACAACTTGTTGAGATCCATGAGTTGTCTTTTATTGCTTTGGAGCCCTTTGGACCTCATCTTCAGGAGTTGGGCGAGACCTCCCAGTCTCCACCACGTCTTTGCCTTTTTGTTCCCTCCTCCTCTTAGAATCAGTGGGTTCAACCCTCTGTGATTGAGCTGGTTGAGGAGGAGGAGGAGGGGAGAGACTGGTCTGAGCAGACTTCCCTGGCGCCCCCTTTCCAGGTTTGCCTTTAATCACATCCAGCAAGCTTCTTTGGTTTTTTCTCTGGATACCCATGTTATCAGAAGTCACCTCGAGAGATGGGGGTTAGTTAAGAACCTCGAATTCGTCAGCAAAATCTGATAATTCTACAACTTTTGCTTCTTCTTCTTCTTTTTCTTCTTCTTTTTCCTCTTCCTCCTTCACTTCCTGAAGAACAGAACGTGACGATGAAGCCGCTACGGAGATAGCAGCCATAAGTAACGGCTGGGTAAAAGGGGTGCCTTCAGGGATTGGAACACCCTAAAGAACTATAAATCTTTCAAAGGCTACGCTGATTCGATGCAGCCGAGGATTTCTAGCCTTTATCACGCACTTGGGCGCTTGAAAGGCTGTGGAAATTGGCTTGTATTGGAGGATGATGTGCGCTGCTCTCAGTTGACCGTCGGATGGGTTCACGTATACCTTGGATCTTAGAATTTTATCCAAGCTCTCCCTGTTAACTAGTCTGAATTGAGGCTTGGTGGCGCGCTTGTCTGCAAAATTAGTAAGACAGCAAAGAAATTTCCGTTAGGAATAAAGTTAATTTAAATTAAGGAGCACAAACTAAGGTGTAGAGGCGTCCAGCCTAAAAACCCCACCTAGTTTTCCCACTTAGGTCGGACAGGGTAAACCGTCATGCCATGCCCCAGAAAAAATGAGAAAGTCATCTTTCAGGCCCTTGTTCGATGTAGGGAGATATTGGATTAACCTTACCTCAGGGTACCCAGACTTAAGATAGTATCCCTGGCCCTTCAAATGATGAAGGTTGTATACCTAGTTTATATCGTGGTAGGTAAGGCCTAAATTCATCCTCATGTTAAAGGCTTCTATACTCCCTAACATCCTGAATATATTAGAGGCGCACTGTGTGGGGGACAATCTAAAGAACCTAAAATAACTCCTAGTGAGATTACCCATCGGAATAGTCATCCCTCCTTCTATGAGAGTGATCATAGGGATGACTACTTCCCCTATTTTTCTATCATCAAACTATGTTTCTGTAGAAGCATATCTCATGCCCACCGTGGAGGGAATCCTATACTTAGCTCTAAATTTCTCTATTTGCTCCTCGAAATCAACTAAATACTTAAACTTACCCATTTCTTAGGAATCGTGAAGAAAAATTAGTGAAGAGGATTGAAGACTGAGGAAGGTTAAAGAAACTTACAGGTGTGAAAAATGAGCTCCTCAGACAGACTTCAGGTATTTATGAGAAAGTTGAGAAGAAAGAAAGAGGGACAGGTTCAATGGATACTCGCTAAGATTGTGAGATTTTTTGTAACTGAAAAGAAATTTGATTTGAAAAGCTCTTTATAGGGGCACAGAAATCGTAAGCGGGAAAAGTCCCGCTCATAAATTTCAAAGGCCCTCTATCGTTTAATTCGCATCCTGTTGAAAGTGGAGGACAGAGAAGCCGCCATCATTTAATAATGGTGTGCTCCTGACGCCGAAACGTCAAGGGCGTGTCTTAGGCAGATGGAAAGGCGTTCTGAAATTTAGAAAAGTCCAACGAAGGAGTTAGGGACGTGATATCAAAATCTCTCTTTTTTTGAGATGACAAAAAGTGAGATTTTGAGGGGCTATTGTGGGGCCAGTTGCCCAAAAAGATAACAGAGAGTTCATAGGAAGTGGACTAGTGGCCCAATGGCCCAATCCGAGGACACTCACATGTTCGAGGATGGTTAAATAGAGCCATTTTGAGAATAACACAAGACAAAGAGACGTAAGTCATACATAATGGCCCAAACCACGTCCAAGGATAAGATTTATTGCTCAAACCAACGTCTGAGGTGGATGTAACTCTTTTAATAGTCAAGGAACTTCACAAAATTACATGTAGACTAACTAATGAATATTGAACAAAGAAGGAACCGGGAAAGGTAACAAATATCTCTTAAAAGCTGCTACCTTCACATTAAATGCTTCCCAGCTAACTCTCTGGCCGCATTAATGTGGAGGTGATACCTGAACAGTAACCAAGCAGCCTTATGGCCATTGAGCGGAGGATCCAGAAAGTTCTGGATGGGACAGAAAGAAGTTCTCAGAATGGAACCTACACGTGTACGGTGAAAGCAGGATGAAGAAGGTAGTATATAACGTGAAATCGGAGTACACTAGAGGGAACTTTTGGGAGAAAAAAGAGAAAGAGAAAGAATCTAGAGAGATATACACTAAAAACCTAGCCGAGGAGAAGAGAGAAAGGTTTTTCTTTTATTTAATTTGAAGTTCCTTTTGCTGCACAAGAACGATGTCTTTTTCCACTCACTGGAACTAATTCTTACACCCACTATCTAAAAATTTTATTGTTTGGGCTTGTTGGGCTCGAATCTCATCCCTCTTTCGAGTCCAATACAATTTGAGTCCTTACACTTACATAAGAGAATCAAGAACTTAAATGGTGTCTATTATTTTGCTTCTTTATAGTAAATTTTGTTTGACATAATATCCTTCACACAAATTTAGAAATAAAGAATAATAAATAAATTGAATTTATTAAATTAAATTAATAAGCATGATGAACAATAAGCGTAAGTTGCATCTCGAGGAAAAAAAAAATAAAAGAAAGTGAACTTTATTGATTAAGAGTGATTATATCGAAAAGTCATGACTTACACACACACACACACACACACACATATATATATATATATGTTCTGAAAATTTTGATAATAGAATATTAGTTGGAGTAGAATTTAAATTTCTAAAACTTAGATGATAAAGTTTTATCTAAATTAAATTATTGTTAAACCTTATCTCTTAGTCAAGAGTCTTTTAGCTTAATATCCAAATAAAATATTAATTTAAAAAGATGCAACTTGAGGGGGGAAAAAATGTGAGCTGTGTGGTATTTAAGTTTAGAAAATTTTGATAATAGACTTTTAGTTTTATTTAAATTAAACAGTTATTAAATGTTATCTCTTAATAATTTGAGGAAATATATCATAACAAATAATATAAATTAATTTACTAATTAATTATTCTTAAAATGTTAATAATAGGCTTTTAGTTGGAGTAGACCTAAAAAGGTTTTTTTTTTTTTTTTTTTTTGGTGAAAGAAAAAGTAGGTTCTTGTTTGGGATTCAAGTTTATAATTTATGATAATAGACTTTTAGTTTGAATATAATTTAAATTTGTTGAAGTTTAATGATAAATTTTATTTTAATTAAACAGTTGCTAAATATTATCTTTTAATTTAATGAATTATATAATAACAAATAATATAAAATTAATTTATTAATTAGTTGTTCTTAAAATATTGATAATAGAGTTTTAGTTAGAGTAGAAGTCAAAACATGAGTTTTTTTTTTTTTTTTTTTTTTTTTTTTTTTTTTTTTTTTTTAAGATAGAAAACGTGGTTGGTTGTTTGGGATTAAAGTTTATAATTTTTTTATAATAGACTTTTAGTTTAAATAGAATTTAAATTTGTTGAAATTTAAATAATAAAATTTTACCTAAATTAAATAGTTGTTAAATATTATCCCTTAATTTGAGTAAATATGTCCTAATAAATAATATAAAATTAATTTATTAATTAGTGAGAGTAGTCATTTGGCACAACTATAGTTTCTAAGCTGAACTTTTATTATTAGATATATAGTATATGATATGATATGATTTGTGAGTTATGTGGTATTTAAGTTTAGAAAATTTTGATAATAGACTTTTGGTTTTATTTAAATTAAATATTTGTTAAATATTATCCCTTAATTTGAGGAAATATATTATAACAAATAGTATAAATTAATTTGCTAATTAGTTGTTCTTAAGATGTTGATAATAGACTTTTAGTTAGAGTAAAAGTCAAAAGATTGTATATATATTTAGAAGGGAAAAATGTGCATTGACCCCCTGAACTTTGGACTAGTGGCCAAAGCACCCCCTGAACTTTTATATTGGTCAATTTACTACTTAAACTTTACACTGCTGTCAAATTAATACTCTAGTTAAGGTGAAAATGGCCAAATGCCACCATTTTGTAAAATTTGTAGCAAAAAAATACTGTTTTGAAACTAAATGGAAATTTACCACTTTTTATGAATGTAGAAAAACAGATTCAATTATTGTGAAATTTAAACATGTAAAAGCATACCGATTTGGCTTTTAAATTTAGAGAACACAATTTTAGGAGGTGTTTTATGAGAAAACAATGAACAATATCTAAACATGGGGTGCTACAACTCGCCAAGAAAAAAAGTTGCCAAAGCGACTTTCACATCATCAGCCAAACATTTAGATATACATAAAAAAAAATGTTTCACATTCCTCTTAGAAACACTGCAAGTGAAGAACTTATATATCTAGAGGTGGTAAAGCTTAAGTTCTTCTTTATATCCGAGTGGTCCACTCTTTCTGCAATACTTATCAATCATTTGACCATACGGTAATTCCGAATAGGATTGATAAAGTAACAATATGTAGCTTAAACATCTTTCGGTGTACCCATGGCTAAAATGGAGTGAGATTTTTCTTTAATCCCAATATTTTAACCAATTTGACCATAACGCTTTCGAGAAGTAAGAAATTGATGAGTGTGTTAAAAATGAATGAACAAAGGGTATGAGTGGCCTAAAAGTTCATATTTTGAAATTAAAATCTCTATATTTTACGATGCTTCTATTTAAATAAATAAAAACATAAAAAACACTACTTATTTTTAAGTTTATATTTATTTGTCGATTATCCAAAAAAAAAAAAAAAAGTTATAAGGAACTCGAATTTGAAACCCAACGGAGAAAGAAGAGAAACCTTGGTTTGACAGACAGAGAGGAGAGTGATAGAAATGGTAACAAAACTACATTAGAAAGAGAAAAAAAAAAATACCAGAGGTGAAAGGCGGTGACAATGGTGACCCTAGAATGGCACAGTGGTCGGTGGGACTAAGCATACGAACTAAGCCGATTTATTTATCCTTCAATGTCCACTTTGAACCGACCTTAATAACCAGAGTATGGCCGTTCTCTTGGGCATTGGTGATGTTTATATTGTTGAACTTGAAGCCGTGATTGCATATGGGGTTTGAACTATTTGTTGTGTCTCTGTTCTCCATTGTTCGTGAATTTCGACATTACTATTATTGCAAATCTAGACAGTGGCGTAAGCTCTCATTCCTTTGATCAGTCTATTTACCGTCATCAATCCATTGGCTGACTCCTATCCGTAATAAGGTGTAGCTTTTGGAAAGATGGATCTTAAGGTGAACGAATATCAAGTGTGTGTGTGTGTGTGTGTGTGTGTGTGTGTGTGTGTGTGTGTGTGTAAGACATGCTGGTTTTTGTACTGCTGGTTTTTGTACTGGGTTTGATTTAATTTTTGGATTGAGGTTTCTTTGAGATGATGGGACATACCCAGGATTTCGAGCTAGGCGGGCTGGAGATAAGCAAAAAAAAAAAAAAAATTTAAATATACATCCATATAAAATTAAGAAACTTTTAACTAAAACAAATACACAAAAATTATTATTTTTTAATATATTAATATACAATTATCTACCAATAAAAACAAAAGATACAAAACACTATTATTTCTTAATACACAAAACACTATTGTTTTTTTACATTTTTTTTTTTTTTTTAAGATTTACATAGGCTGGATTGATGATTCATGACTTTGGAGGGGACCCAAGCTACAAAGTAAGAGGGGCTCAAGTCTAAATTTTTTATTTTTTTACAGAAATTAAAACTACTATAAAATGTTTTAGGCTCGGGGGGGCCTAGGCCCCCACGAGCCCCCCCACCAGGTCCATCATTGTTGTGGTTTTACCATCTCTCTCACTCTCACTCTCTCTCTCTACCAGTTAGACTTAGACCAATGTTTTTCTTCTTTCTCCATCTTCATGGTATTGATTATCTTGTTTTTGAAGTACATGTGACTCTCACATGACTATTCCTCTATTAGCACATTAATGGTAGATTAACTAAAGTATTGATTTTGCAGTAGTGTAAAGTTCAAGGAGTAAATTGGCCAATATAAAAGTTTAGGTGATGTTTTAGCCACTAGTCCAAAGTTCAAGGGATGTATGAGTTTTGTTCCCTATTTAGAAAGAAAACATGGGTTTTTATCTGGGATTTAAGTTTAGATTTTTGATAATAGACTTTTAGTTTGAATATAATTTAAAATTGTTGAAGATTAAATGATATGTTTGATCTAAATTAAAAAATTGCTAAATATTATCCCTTAATTTGAGGAATTATATCATAAAAAATAATATAAAAATAATTTATTATTTATTTATTCTTAAAATTTTGATAATAGACTTTTTTTTTTTTCCAAAATTTGATAATAGATTTTTAGTTGGAGTAGAAGTCAAAATGTGGTTCTTTTAAGAAAGAAAACGTGGGTTGTTGTTTGAGATTAAAGTTTAGAATTTTTTATAATAGACTTTTAGTTTGAATAGAATTTAAATTTGTTGAAATTTAATTGATAAAGTTTTACCTAAATTAAGTAATTGTTGAATATTATTCCTTAATTTGAGGAAATATATCCTAACAAATAATATAAAATTAAGTTACTAATTAATGAGAGTAACTACTTGGCGCAATCATGGCTTCTAAACTCAACTTTTATTATATATAGTTTATGATATGATATTATAAGTAAAATACTTCTAAAAAGTTCTTTTTTTCCAATAAGTTCTAAAAAGTATTTGTTATTTAAAAGAAGAAGTATTAAATAATAGTTTCTCAGAAAAATGACTTTTTTTGGAGAGATAATATTATAATTTCTCAAAGAATATTTTTTGGATTTGTGTTAGATTTTGAATTTTTTTTTTTTTTTTTTTTTTTTTTTTTTTTTTGGGTTTGGGTTTGTGTTTGTATTTTGTTTTTTTGTTTTTTTTTTTTAAATTCTGTTTTGAATTTTTAAATTTAATTAAAATTGAAATTTTAATTTTTAAAACTTGAAAGTATTAATATTAAATTTTTCAAATTTTAAAAATTAAAATTTCTTTTTTAAAATTTTGATTACCAAAAAGAGTTACACATTTTTTAAACCATTAGATTTAAGTAGATCTAACGGTTAAAAAAAGATACTCATTAATGCTAATATTCTTATTGATTTTATTTATTATCCCTTATTTATGTCATTCCATACTTATCTCTAAACTCAAAAAAAGGTATACGTATTCTCCTTCACTACAATACGTCTCTCTCTCTCTCTCTCTCTCTCTCTCTCTAGGGTTCCACCTCTATGGACAGGTCGCTAGCTGCAAAAAAAGCCACAGCCACCAGTTGCATTTCATTCTTCTCAGATCATTTTGCACTCTTGTCCCTTTTTTTTTTTTTTTGGACATGTGTATTTTATCTTTGGATGAAAATACAATTTTGTTGATCGATTTCTATAAGCAAAAGGGTCCTGAATCAAGATAATAGGTAGGCTGCGAATGCATTATAAAACAACATGTTGACAATGTTGAATTGAAAGCCATCCTTGGAGACATTAACACGTTTTGGGAAAATTGTTAATAGACTTCCTCCAAAACATTTTCAACATTCTTCTAACAGATTGCTTCTCCAATATAAAATTTTATCCAATTTCCATGCCATTTAAATACTACAATTTGAATCACAAAATTTAAATAAATAAATAAAAGCACTTTAAAAATTGGATTCTAAAATGAGAATAATTATTATTTTGAATGGCAGTAGGTATGAGAGTATCGGACATCTTGCGTTTTACATGGTGGGATGCGTGTGTGTGTATTTAAATTGTATAAGTCTAAGCATTTGAGTACAGGTAATAGGTACTTTATCACATGATGTTTCACTAGTGAAAATCTCAATAAAGTTGAAGGAAAACCATTCATGATTGGATATGATGTCCTTGTTATAGGAGCCAAAAAAAAAAAAAAAAAAAAAAACATATACTTAAACCATATTTTGAGAGAGTTTGCTTACTATTAAACCTTACGAGCATCAATTTCTTATGACTTAAGAGAGGTTATTTTGAGAGAGTGTTTACTGCTAAAGCTTTCAAGGCATTCGTACTTCTTGGATCAGTTAGGACTTAGGAGAGGTTATTTTGAGAGAATATGTTTACGGCTGAATCTTATGAGCCATTCACACTTATTGGATTCGTTAAGACTTCTTGGCTAATCGGTAAAAGAATTGTATTTTTTTTTTTTTTGCATTTTTTTAATAAAAAAGTTACCACCAGACTTAGCATCTATTGTGCACCTTTGTTTCCATTTATTTTTAATAAAAAAAAATTGCAGATTATCATTTAAATTTATGCATGATTGTCTCCAATTTGGATTGATTGGTAGAGTAGTGTTGCCTCTACTCATCTTTCAATTGATGGAATATACAATCATCACATCAGCATATCACTTGGTAGAGTATACGTATTTTGCTATCGACAATTTGGCCATGGAGGTGGAACCCTAGAGAAAAGGAGGAGAGAGAGAGAGAGAGAGAGAGACGTACTACAGTGGGGAGAGAGAGAGAGAGAGAAAGAAATACATATACTTATTTTTGGGTTTAGAGATAAGAATGGAATGACATAAATAAGAGATAATAAATGAGATCAATAAGAATATTAGCATTAATGAGTATCTTTTTTTAACCGTTGGATCTACTTAAATCCAATGGTTTTGAAAAGGTGTTACTTGAACCCAACCCATATATATATATATATATATATGGGTTATATATATGTGTAACTTGAACCCAACCCACATATATATATATATATATATCTATGGCTTCTTCTCAAAAAATTAACAATAATTATCAATGGCAATCTTCAACTACTATTACTCACATTCCATTTTAATTTAAGTAACCGTACTAACAAAATAAGATTTAATATGCATTTCAAAACTCAAATTGTGTTGACTAATTTGATTCATATTTATTACTGTGATATGTCTACTCTCCATTAATTTTTTTATTTTTTTATTTTTATATACAAGAAAGAAATTTTACTTTAGTTTAATCTAAGTATATATGTGTGTGAAACTCCTTTCTAGAGACTTGAACTTTAATCCTTGCCTCCTCCTATACACCTCACAAATAGGGGTGGCAAAATCCGACACGATCTGCAAACCCGACACAACTAACCCGTTTATAAACAAGTCATGAGTTGAGGTTAAACGGGTTTGGGTCATATTCGGGTTGACACGGCTGACCTGTTTATTAAACGGGTCGTGTTCGTGTTTAACATGTTTAACCCGTTTGACCTGATTGGTTTATAAAGGTAATTTTACCATTTTACCCTTATAACCTAGGTATATAATCTTATCTATTATCTCTTCTCCTCAGTCAGAACCTAACCTCACGCCTCTCTCAGTTTTGCATCTCTTTGTCTCCAACTCTTCTTCTTCTCCTCAAAACTCCAACTGATCATCTTTACACTTCTACAAATACAGAGTCTGCAACTACAGATACATTGAATCTACAATATAAAATCAAAACCCTAGCCTTCCTATGTCTCTCAATCCTCTACTTCCCCTCAAATCCCTAGCCAACCCCCTTAATTTCTCTTCCCCTCAAAACCCGTGGTTGCCCTCTCTAGTCTCTGTTCTCCTTCACGACTTCACAGCTTCACCTGTTCAAGTTCTGTAGCTTTCAACCACTGAATCCACTAGCAAGGTATATATGTTATATATTTTTGTTTTGTTTTCTTACTAATGAAATTTTCAATAATTGTAGATCTTTTTTATTGTGTCAATCATTATCATGTTGATTGTTTAGTGCTAATAGTAGACTTGTTTGTTTTTTTGTTGATTTTAAAATAATTGGGTCTTGCTCTATGATTTCTTTTCAAGTTTCTTTGTATCTATCATCTTAAAAGAAAATAATTGTAGATACGTCCCTTTATTTTGTTAATCACTATCATGTTGATTATTTTCTCTTTTTTAAAATAAAAGATAGAAATTTTATTACATTAAGGATAATAATCAATACATAAGAACCATATACTGTAGAAAAACCAAACCTATTTCTGCAGAAAACAACATTGCAGAAAAACTATGCAGAAAAATGATATTGCAGAAAAACAAACACAACAGAAAAACTGTACAGAAAAGCAGACAGAAAAAAAAACTGTGCAGAAAAACAAACGGCAGAAAAATCCATTTGTTTTTTTGTTAATCATCATACTGCTGATCTTTAGTACTAATAGGAGATCTGTTTACTGAAGGAAAAAAAAAAAAAAAAAAAGAACCCAACACAAATTTCTAGCAGTTTCTCTAACCCAACAAAATTAAATAGATCTACTTTTTTTTTTCTTTTTTTTTTTCTTTTTTTCAGTAAGTTAGTATATGATATGATACCTTTGATTGTTATATAGATGTTGTTTTGGCAGAATACATTTGATTTGTTTATAGATGTTGTTTTGACAGACTTGGTAGACATCACAAGTTCATTACTAGTAATTACTACTAAGCGAATGACTATTATTTATTTAATTGATTCAATTGCTTAATTATCCACAGTTTCCTAAATTTCTTATTTTATAATGCTTTGATAAGTTTTTAATGTTTCATCAATTTTTTTGATGTAGAACTTGCACAATCACAATTGGAAGAGCTCACTGAAGATGTAATGAACATGAATATCAATAAAGATGAGCACAAGGAAGACACCTCTTCAATGGACCCCTCAATGGATTATCCAGTCCCTTAATCAGTGATGACTTTTACTTTTTCATATGGCACTTGGATGTTTGGACTTAGATTTTGCCATCATGAATATTTTGATATGCCATATATGTAATCATTCTGCTTTTTTAATTTCTTAATATGTAATGTCTTTAAAGTTTTTTTTATGGCACTTGGATGCCATGTAATAATTTTGGTTTTTTTATTATGGAACTTTGACATATTATTGAATTTGATTGTATGGAGGCTGGAACCTTCTAGACTAGTAATTTTATTTTGAAGGAATGAAAGAATATTTGCTTTCGTTATTATTTGAATTTTTATTACTTGATTTATGGTTGAATTATAATTTTAGATATATGAGAGTTGATAATAGGTTAAGTTTAACCTATTAATTAAACAGGTTGTTCGAGTCAATTAGGATCTATTAATCAAATAGGTTATTAACAGGTCATATGTGTCGACCTTAATATGACCTACTAATTAAACGGGTTAAACGTGTTGTGTCAGGTTACCTATTTAATAACAGGTCGTGTTAGGGTTGAGGAATCTTGACCCGTTTATTAAACAAGTCGAGTTCGGGTTAACCCATATAACATAATACTTACAACTCAACCTGACACGAACCTGACACGCAAACACGAATTACCACCTCTACTCACAAGTACTTATACTTGTAGAGTAACTATCGCACCAAAAGTGTGTGGTGGGTGTAGACATCAAAATTTTATGATGGATTCACAACCGTCCGATTATTCATGATAAAATATTTGTGATCAAATTAATCTCCAATTGATGACATGGACGATCAGCGAATGAAATCAAGCCACAAGGCAACATCAAATGAAGAAAGCCATATGACAGAGTCAGAAAAAAAAAAACCTGTATGGAAAGTTTTTATGAAATACCAAATTAAATTTATAATTCAACTTTTAATAAATGCTGAGAGAAAATTCCAAATTAAATACCAATGAGTTGCCTATAAATAGAGGTTTTTCATATGAGAAGGGGAGAACATTTAGAGAGAAAAATACTACTGACACTCTGCCAAAATAGAGAGTCATCTCTAAAAGTTCACAAAAATTCCATTATTCATCAAAGCCTATTCCTACTTCTTCAAATCAAAGTGGGGATTCTCCTTGAATCTAGTTCGAGATCAAGCCAACGGCCCTCGCATCAAATCAAGCACATTCAACTATTCATTCAACTTGGAGACATCAAAGCACGATTCAAAATCAAGCTTCATAGCCCCTTCAGATCGTAACGTTTCTTGGAAATCAAATCAGAAGAATTTATTGTACTCTTTCATTGTAAAGATTCATACAGAGAATTGTACTCACATATATACAAATCAAATACAAATTGATTATTTGCTACACTATTTCGTGATCGTGTGATTTATCTTTTACGAAAATTGTGTGTACAGTGGGTACTTTTCACTAATTCTAATTGCCTCAATTTATTCATACCCATCACAATTCTCACTCTTCCATTTCAATTTTAGAAATAACAAAGTCAAAATTTCAAAATTCAAATTTTGTTAACTAATTTAGCTTATCTCTATTACTGTGACGTGTTAAATTGTTTCATATTTAAAACATTATTGATTTTTTGGCTTGAGTTATATATTATTACTAATTATATAAAACTAGCCTTTAAGCATGAATGTTGTGCGTACTTAAAAACTCTTCTATTTTTTTAATTAAATGTTAATAATTTGTATCTGTTATAATTTAGAAATATTTTTTTTTCAAACAAATAAAAAGAATAAACTTTACAAATAAGCAGTAATTGAAATTTCTTTTTTGAAACATGAGGGAAAAAAATCCTAAATTTTAGGAGTTTTTATTTTCGAATTCAAAATGAAATATGTTATTTGACATTTATGATTCTATTTCTAAATGAAGTTACTTTTCATTAATGAGAGTATTTTTAAACTACATAAAAGTCCAATTCAAAAAGGGGAATCCTTTTATATATAGTATAAATAAAAGGAATAAAGCACCATGCCCCGTATAAAATAGTTTGTTAACCCTAGAGTATAATAATATACTTGTGTACTTTATTACTGATTATGTTGAATGGTTGATTATAATATACTGTAATCAAGATAATGATTATTTTCTTTTCTTTAATGTCAATTTTTAAAAATTTCTCATATAAAAAAATTCTTTCCTAAATTCAATTTCTTTCTTAATAAATTTGAATGAAAATTCCTTTTGAATTACTATTTAAAATCATATCCATGCAGGACAGTGCAAAGCGGACCGAGTTGGGCAAGTTGTGCGAATTGAACAAATTGTTGCACAGGCCTACATGTAACTATTAATGAGATTTCCTTGATATGCTCAAATATATATATATATATATATATGTATATATATATATATATATATTTGTATCACAATCAAAATAATATGGACACTTTCTAAATTATATAAAAATTAAATTGATCAATTTGTTAAAATCAAAATTGTGTCTTCGTTCATTTAAATATAAAAACAAAATAGCAGAAAATTAAAGCTTTCCCTTTCTCTTGATCAATCTTCTTTTTCTTCATAGCATCCTCTTAAATAGGCTATATAGCCATAAGTTTCAAATGAACTCTTTTTCAAGAATCAAATTTCAAAGTCGCCTTCTTGGCTGGTTTCTCAAAAAAAAAAAAAAAAAAAAATTCAAAGTCGCCTACAATTTACAAATATGAAGTGGAGTACATCATAGCTTACGACAATTCTTGTAGGTAAGCATTCAAATCAAGTACAAAACAATACCGTCAAAAGAATTTAGGTTAAGTGTTGGATTATGAAACTTCAATATGTCTTGATTTCAAGAAAGGTGTAGTAGCAGTGCTATATGCAAGATCCGGGTAGTTGTTGACCATTAGCAATACCTTTAACATTAGAACACAAGGATGCCACAACTCCTTCCTCACCATGGTAAGTTAGGTTAATGTTGTTGAGCTCAATCTTCTCACAAGGTTTGCCTTTGCTACATTCAAAAGCAACTGCAATTTTTGAGCTAGAGATGCCCCTAATGTTTCTGTACTTAACATCACGAATCTGAACTTGGGAGTCACCCTGTAGATTAAAAAGAATAACCAACATGATAAATCAAATTTTATATAACATATATTTAACATAACCAAAAACCTATGTGGAAAACGTAAGCACACATGCAAAAGCATAACAATATTTGAACAAGAGTTAGGTACCTTTTCACAATTGCGAGATGGGCAATATTGTTGATCAATAATGATGGGATTGTTGACATATTATCCATGATGATGTCTTCAAAGGTAAGATTGAAAACATTGCTTGTATAAGACCTAGCCCATATTTTGACCCTCAAACCATTTTGAGTTCCAATGAAAGTGCAATTAGTCACCATTAATCCACTAACATCTTCTTCATTAGGTCCCCCACCAAGGCTTCCAACACTGATTCCATGACCTAGGCCACACGTTATGTTCCTAATAATGTTTATGTTTTTAGTACCAGGACTCATTGATACACAATCATCTCCGGTGGCTATTGTTGAATCCAAGATTTGAATATTACTTGATGAACCAATATGTATTCCATCGGTATTGGGGCTATCTTTGGGTGCTATTATATGAATTTGATCAAATTTCATATCTTTGCATGCAAAAACGTTCACGTGAGCATTCTTGCTGTTGATTGAAGTTAGTTGAGCAATCCTTGAATTAGTGACGAAATCAAATCTCAACGACTGAAAAGCATAAGGAAAACACACAATGTAAATAATATGCATTTAAAACAGATTTACAATTTAAGTGTTCAAATTAAATTTTGTGGTTTATTTGACTTATATTTTAAAAAATGGGAATTTTTTTTTAATAATTTTATTAGTTGTAAATAAAAAAATGTACCCAGTAAGTTAATAAATCAAAATATATTCCTAAAAATAAATATACTAAATGAGTCAACTTCTAAACATATTATGAGAAAGAAAGTAAATTGTATAATTTTATTGAAGAGGAAAGAAATGTTTTTAAAAAAAAATTATTTTTAAGGAACATAATCTAAGTACAAGGGAAAAAAAGTAGATTATAAAATTTTGAAATTATTTGACCTATACAAAAGTCTATTAGATATGTAGAAGCATATTAAAAAACAAGACTAAGAATGACTCATGACAAATGGTCCTGACACATGATCATGGGCTACTCCATTTCTTGACCTAATTTAAGATGAATTTGTTGGAACAATAACTTACAATGGGAAGAGCTTTGCAATTTGGATCTTTACTGCAAGTATTGTCATCCCAAGCAGAGGGACCTAAGCCATCCAATTTTGCACCACTCGCTAAGTACCAACCGGTCTATGTATTGGATAATCCAATGGTTAACATTAATTGTAGATGCTTTATCTGTAAGAGCTTTTAGGGTCCCTATGATCTGAAATTCCACTTGACCTTTGCATGGTCCTTTCAACACTATAGGTCCCAACATATATGTTCCTCGTGGGATTAATACAAGGTTCCTTCCTTCAGATTGGCAAGCTTTGTTAAATACATTTTCAAAAACCTACAAAGACAAACACACAAAAATTATAAAAACAATTGTGTAGCTTTTTAAAAATGCTTTAACGCCACTCATCCAAGAAAAAGATTAATAGTTATCATAATTCCATTAAGCAAAACATACCTTACTGTTATCGATATTTCCATCTGTAACAGCACCATCATTCATCACACCATCATTCATCACATTAAAAACCATTTTTCCAAACCCAACTTCAGAAATGGATGCTAATAAGAATATCAAGTAAACACAATGAAAAATTGATATTGAACCCATGTTTTATCCACTCCTACTAGCTTTTTTTAAAAAAGAAATTTATATATAAATAAAATGATAAATAGAATTTTATTGAGTAAAAAACTGGACAGTAGATACACAACAAAACTTCAGAACAAGGACTCTAGCTTCCACCCAATACTTTTTACACTATGGTTTCTCTACTTTTATAATGAATTTTCTTAGATAAAAATGAATAAAATTATAAAGTTAAGGACACAACAGAACTTCACTACAATTTTATAACAATATTCCTAAATTAGCTTACCACCTCACACATAAGCTCACTACAATATGCAATTTATTATTATTATTATTTTTTAGTGACCCATATGTGAGTGATAATCTAATTTAGGAATGTTAGGTAAACACAATGCATTTTTTATATTAAACATTTAAACCCATGTTTTCAACCACTAACACTTGATTGTTATGGTTTCTCTGCTTTTAATAACTAATTTTCTTAGATAAAAATGTGATAAAATTAACAATAAAATTAGGGTCACAACAAAACTGCACAATGATTTTGCTACAATATTCTTAAATTAGCCAACCACCACACATGAGATCACCATAATATGACATTCAAATTTCTATTTTGTTAATAGACCATATGTGAGGTAATAGGTTAATTTGGAAATATCGTGAATTTGTTGTAATTAAATTTGTGTTATGTCTTAAAAGGACCCTAAAATCTAAATAAATTATTTAGTACATATAAAGGACCACCTCATCAATGTCTAGTGGTTCTCCCACTCAAATACTATAATGCCATGTGTACAACAGAGCCCCATGGATGATTAGGGTCGTTCAATGAAGTGGCTTAAGGTTCATCCTATTGTGAGAGCTATATGTCACAAACTTAAAAGGTTCCCGATAAACAACAATGCACAAATGGTATGTGAATAAAAAATGGAGAGAGTCAATGAAAATCCTAGGGTTCTTGTATGGAGTATGGACCTACTATAACAAGTGTAGGGACTGGGTTTGAATACTTCTACTATTGGATGAGTGAACTTAGGCCCAACTAGCCCAATACAATAAATTTATAGAGAATGAGTTTAAGAACTAGGCTTTAGTGAGGATTACAACAACTAGACATGGTTATGAATGGATTGAACAACAAGGACGTGGACCTAAGTTTGAAATTCTGTCCTCGGACCTTATCTGAAGAGCTTATTGTTCTTATTACTTCTTCAGTGGTTGATTGCAAAGGTCTCAAGGATGATACAAATGGCTATAATATTCTCTGCTTCTAACTTCCGATCCCCCTTCCTAAAGGGTTTCTTACATTATATATATGCCCTTTTAGTTTATCCTGGCCCTCCATCTGTTGATCATGCAGGCCACTACTCGAGTGTTTGTCCCATCAACCACCTTCTCAAACCTTTTGTGAATTACAGCAACCAATGCAGCACTGTTCAGAGGTCATTTCCTCATTGAAGTGGCCAGAATGTTAGTTGTGGGCATTTAATGCAGAGGTGATAGTTTTTCCTTGAATTGTTCCTCCACCATGCTCTCAGGGCTAATCCATTATACTTGTCCTTTTTCTTAGGAGGCTCTAGGAGACAGCCTTTGATGGCGTGCTCCCCTCCCCTTCTATGGTTATGGTTGGCCGAGGACAGGATTGTCCTCGGTAGTTTCCTAGTAATTTGGACTTTCTTCGTTCGTTCTCGGACGTTTCTTCCTCCTCGGCATGGGCCTTGGGCTTAGTATAGAGTGGGCTGGGGTTGCCAAATTCTTTGGCCCCACAACAAGCCTTTGACACATTGCTAATTATGAGGCTACATTCAAGACATGTTTCTAGTCTCTACACTTTCCATAACAAGCCTAGACATATTGCATGCATTACCTATAGAGTTCAAAGTTCAAACCTTCAAATACAGGAGTGTTAGAGATTCTATGAATTGGTCATTTGATCTTTATATATATATATATATATTAACTCTGACAGTATTTCAAACATACAAGGTTTGATTCATGATAATTGTTTTTTTATCTTTAAGCCCAAGCACCAATTAGTTTTTAGTGTAAACATGCGAAGTTTGAACCCTATATCCATTATTCGCCAACTATTGGTTTTAGCAATTGAACTAACTGAAACCTACAAATTGGTCATTTGATTAAAGAATACTTGAGAATTAGAATATGCACATGCACCTCATATAATTGAAGTTTAAAAATAAATTTGGAAACTTTTGACTAAATTTTATTGACAAATAATTCAGCATAACTATGAGAGAGATTATGATCAAATTATTTGAGACATTATGCTCCTTATCTAAGATGACAACTAAGATGGTGCATTTTTTTTTATTTTATATTTATGTTTTAATTAAATTAATATTTATTTAATATTTTTATATTATAATTGTGAGGCCAAAGAATTAAGCAACCCCAGCCCACTTCGTACCAAGCCCAAGGCCCATGCCGAAGAGGAAGAAACTCCCGAGGAGGACATGAAAAAGCCCAGATCACCCAGGAGGATTGTCGAGGACAATTCTGTCCTCGGCCAATCCCGACCAGAGGAGGGAGAGTCAGCACCCCATCAAAGGCAGCTTCCCAGAGCACCCCAAGAGAAAGAACAAGTATAACATGTCGATCATGGAAGGACGGCGGAGAAGCAAATCCAAGACAAACTGTCACCTCTGCATTAAATGTCCACTGCTGGCATTCTGACCACATTAATGAGGAAATGACCCCTGAACATTGCAGCCTTGGTAACTGCAACTCACAGAAGGGCAGAAAAACGACTGATGGGACAAGCACTCGAGTAGTGACCTGCCTGGTCGACAAACGTAGGGCTAGGATCAACTGAAAAGGGATATATAATGTAAAAGACTCTTCTAAAATGGGGATTCCTTTTTCCAGAACTGGGAAAAACCAGGCTAACTGGTCCTCACTAGAAGGGAGCTCACCAAATTGCACTGAGAATAAATTTTCTTCGTTAAATTTAGTCCATCTCAGTTTGTGTTGACACCCCATTTTGCAACCCGTATTTAACCTCACCAGGAGGGTAAAAGGGTAATTTTGACTTGGAAATATGCATCTTGATTCTGGTCATTAGATTCTTAATCTCATTTCATCAAAATGATCTTGATGTTGTAACGATCAAATCGACTGGTCATAAGCCCTAATCAGGCCATCAGATTGAAAGTTATCATCAAATCAAGTTTTAATGGCCGAGGTGCACTATCACAAATTGAGTCTGACTATATGTGATTATGAACAATTGATTCCAATTGGTTATAATTCTAATCAATTTGAGATCAATGATGTGTCATAATTTGATTGGTTGGGACTACATTTTATGGTGAGATTGCATACACCTAATTAATTAGATAGTTAAACATTAATTATTCAATGAGTAATTTGTGCAATTATCTTTTAATTAGAGTAAATTTGGAATCAATTAAGTCTGAAATGGGAGTGATTGGAGCCATTTAATGTTAATTGGGAGCTAATTTGGGACCTATTAATGTTAATTGTGTTGAAACCATTTTTTAACAAATGACCTCTTCTCACCATTTCATCAATATCTCTTATAACATTTTGAATCTATGAATGAGGTTAATTTTCCCAGAAACTAGACATCTGGGGCTTCAATTTGAGCATAAGAATGAGGCAATTCCGATTAGAATTGAGTCAGATATGATTTTTTGAAGTTGGCTCTACAAGCTGTTACAGCAGCTACGGGAAAACCGAATTTTGGCTTGTTCCTCACTCCTACCAATCTTTCCATTTAATGCACCAAATTTTTCCCAAGGCTAAAATGAGGTCTAGGTTCATGATTCTTTGTCAACCCTCATTAAATGGCCTTTCATTCATATTTCCTCACCACTACTATATAAACCCCCCTCTCCTTCATTCCAAAAGACACCAAAAACCCCCTCTCTTCTCCTCTCTTGAGTTCTAGTGAAGTAGAGTAGTCTTGTCATATCTTGGTCTTCCTGAGACTCAAGTTATTGAGTGAGACTCACTTTCCCTCTCCTAGTTCTTCTTTTTTTCCTCCTCCCTTAGGACCTCTACCAAGATTCTCCTCCTCCATCATATGGATCTTGCATGAAGGTATAATCCCTTTCCCTAACTTGTTTATTGTGTTGCCATGATGAGAATTTAGGATTAAAGCATGATAGTGATTATTTAAGTTCTCTTGAATATGTTTGAATGTTCTTGAATGTTTTTATGTGTTCTTTACATGTTCTTGGTTGTTCATCACATGTTCATGCATATCACTAGTTTTAATCTTAAATCCACATCAAAAATATGAAAAACATGTTTGTTTAATAATTCTTTCAAATCCTTGAATCTAGGTTATCACCATCCACACACATTCACTAGAATTTTATTTTTCAATCCAAATGCAATGTTTAATAAATTGAATTAGGGTTTATCACATGCACACACATTAAATTCAACATGTAAATGGATTGACATATTGGATGATATGATATGATTGTTGGCCACCATAGTCTAGAAGACCGGTTTCACCGGGCAAGGTGGGTGCCTAACACCTTCCCACCTTGTAACATAGCCTCCGAACTTAGATCAAGGGTTAGCAGATCAAATGCTTATCCATGTAATTTTCGATTTTTAGATTGTAACTAGGAAACAAAGCCATGTACTTAATCTTAGATTGTATCTAGGACCAAAGCCATGTAATTTCCTATGTTCAATGTAAATTCAATTTCAAATTAATAAAATGATGAATTTTTCAATTATGGTTTTCTTATTTATTCCAACAATTAAATAAGTGGCGACTCCATTGTAAAACCCTTAATCTAAAGGGGAAAATATAACTAGTCGAACCTCCATTTTGAGAGGCAATAACACGACTCCACCCATTCACGTGGGTTTGGCCCAACACATTCCTATAAAAAAAGGGGGTCGGGGGCGCGGTCTCTCACAGTGGCGACTCCACTGGGGATATTGAGGGCTAAGCTTCAATTAGATTATGGTGGCCAACCATGTCATTGTTTGTTTATTGCTTTTTTATATATAATATGTCTAATATGTCATTATATTTGCATGTCATGCATCATTTGCTTGAATGAAATTTATTTTGTTTGTGTGCTAGCCCGGAAGCTCGGTAGTATTAACTGTGGATTGTGGTCTTCCTGAGACTCACATACCCAGCGGTGAACCTACCACCCACCGCGACAAGGATCATCATGGTTATGCCATGGTGGTTCATAGGGACAAACTGTACCGTTCGGACCAACGCGGCGCTCCTGGCGTCACAAGTTGGGAGGTACGACGTCCTAACTTGTGGGGACCTTTAACCTACCTTCTACCCATGTTGTAATGACCCATAGAACCTACCTTTAGGTCGGTCCATGTAAATTGCATTTCATTACGCATTTGTTTGGCCGTTGTTTGAACCATGATGACTTAAGTCCAACGCTTGAGCTCATCATGATTGTTTGAACCTTGTATGTTGTGAATTAACTCAAACCCAAAAGCCTATGATTGAACTCTACTTGGTAGTGAAGCCAAAAATTGTTTCTTGAATGAGTCTAAGCCCAACACTTAAGCCCATCAAAGGTGTATAGACATGATCAACATTGAAGGCCAAAAGCTTACAAGATGCATGCCTTCCAAGTGTAAGCCCAAGCCGTTTCAAGCAAATACCAAAAGGTCAAAATCAAGGTTCAAGCCTTCCAAGTGCAAGCTCAAGCCATTTCATCACAATCAAGGTTCAAGCATCCTAAATGGACCAAGAAGAAGCAAGTGGCCTAACTTTGCCTCACTCCACATTTGGTTTGCAACATCATGGTTAAGCTTAAAGTTTGTTAGTTTATTCCATGTTTCTATGTTTTTTTGAATTCTAAAATCCATGTAGCATTTGATGTACTTTGTTCATGTATATATATTTTTTTAAAAAAATTCAAATTTTTTTTTTTCAAGATTTCTAAATCCTTCCCAAAAATAGAGAAAAGTTTTCAAAAAAAAAAAAAAAAAAAAAGGTCTTTGGACTAGGGGCATTGAGCCTTTAAGTCATTTTTAAAAAAAAAAATTCTTTGGACTAGGACCATTGAACTTCCTAGTGACTTTTCCAAAAAGTCCCAATTTTTTTTCTTTCAAGATTTAAAAAAAAAAAAAAAAAGAAGTCTCTTCTTCAAAATGGTACATGAGGATCCCTTGGACAAAACATTTTCTATATCTTGATGTTTAAAGGCTTGAGCAATCAAATTGTACCAAGGAATGATTAATTTCATTTAATCCATGTAAAGACTTTTGCTACTTGACTTAGAATATAAGAAGAAATGGTCTTAAAAGGCAATCATAAAGAATTCATCCATTAAAAAATCCCAAGAAACCATGCACTCAAACCAATTTTCAAAGATCTTTTGTTTCACAACATTAGAGCATTCATACTTTTTCTTTTAAGATGAATTTATTAAAAGAGTTTGAATCACTGTGCCTACAAGCAAGCATTACTAGGGATAGGAGGCCATCTTTGGTTAAACCAAATTATTTCCTATTACCTATAATGTTCATCATCCATTGCTAGCCCATTTGAGCCTTTAAACATTAGCCTCTTTTTTGCATGAACCCACTAAAATCTAAACCTAGGGTGGGGAAATTCAAAGTATGTATGCTTAAATCTCATGTTAAGGAGGAGTCGACCTTGAGCTTTGAAGCTAATTGATAAAGCTCTCCTAGAGGACATGAAAGACAAGTAGAGAATTCATTAAGTTAAAGATAAGAGATCATTAAAGTAAAAGGAGTTTTCACTCAATCAAGGAAAGAGAAATGAAATTCCATCAATATGAGAGAAAAAAAAAGTGTGCATCAAGTTTGAAGAGCCTAAAATTCATCATGCCAAGAGGAACACAAGATTCATCCAAAAGAGATTTCATCAAAAAAGGAAAGATTCATCAAGCATAGAAAATGTGCAAGTGCATCTAGGCAAGAAAGATGTATAGAGACTGTATCAAAATGACTTAAGCTGAGAAAAACAAGGGAGGCAAAAGATCCTCAAAAAGTTCATTCAATCAAGAGATGAAAGATAGCCACAAAAAAAAAAAAAGCCCGCTAGGCTAAAAACCCAAAAGGGTAGTCTAGGCAAAAGTTAGGGCAAAAAAAAAAAAAAAGAGAAGGAAAATCCTAGCAAATTGAAAACTTGAAGATGTAACAAGATGAAAGTCTAGAGGTATGATTCAAGAGGAATGAGCATAAAAACGATTGTTGATACAAGTGACCAATGAAGACTAGTGAGAAGATGACAATGAAGAAATGGGAAAACTCCTCCAATACTTGATTTTTGAGTAATGCATACTTGGGGGAAACATTATAGGGAATTTTGAGCCTTTTATATCTTCGATTTCATAACCCAAACCCGGCCTACATTTCAACCCATGAGTAAAGACCTCCTTGAAGTGTTGTTAGTTGTAGGCACATTTTAAGCTCTAATATTATTTTCTCTTGAATTAAAAAGGAAAAATGCTTAAGATTTTCAAACCCCATTGGATGATATGTTCTCAAATTCTCAAACCCTCAAAATGACTCAAGAAAACTTTCAAACTTAGAGCACTCTCCTTGTTTGCACCCAATAATGTGATTCCTAAATATTATCACATTTTATTTCTTGATTGCCTTTGAAGACATAATCTGATAATGTTCAAAAGAATGAAGCAAATTTGATTACATGAGTTTAATGATCTAGATCCTTCCCAATCAAAGAGATTTGTTTGATTCTTAAACATTTTGATTTTCCAAAATGGTTGTTCAAAGGATCACATCTTGTTCCACAAAAAAAATAAAATAAAATAAAGGGAAATTTGTTTTTTTCAAAAAAAAAAAAAAAAAATCATTCTTTTTCAAAATCCAGTTTTCTTGAACTACGTCTTGACCTGATCCTCTATGAGAGAGGTACGTAGGCAGCCTTGCAGAGGCCTAGTCCCAATCACCCAAACAACCTTAGAGAACAAAGTTAAAACAATGTGACAAAATTGTTTGGGTGCATGTTAGGCTAAGCTCATTTGTTTTGCATCAAGCATGCTCAAACTTGGGGCATTGGCCTATTTATATTGTGTGCAGATTTGTTCTTATTGCATGAAAGCATATTTTCATTTAAGGCACCAATCCATTTTTTTGGCAAGTACGTCCACACTAGGGGCATTGGACAAAAATGTTTTCTTGATAATTGGTTTCTAACAAGTTAGAGAAAGAAAGCCATTTTTGCAGGATTCAAGGATAGTGGACCATGATCTTCTTTCATGTTCCCCAATGGTCACAACATCAAATGAATTCAATTTCAATCTAAGCATAGAATATGCCCCAAACTAGGGGCATTGGGTAAGTACTTCCAATTCATTTTAATGAATAAATCCATTGCTAATTGAAATTATCTTTTTGCAGGAATTAAACAAGGACTTATCTAGCAATCCGCATCAACTTCCTACCAAAGTTGTTCTCATTCAAAGGATAAGTTTTCAAAAAAAAAAAAAAATCATGAATAAATCTTCATCACTTTTACTCCATCTTCATCTCCATCTTCATCTTCTTCACTTTTTGATAATGAACAAATCTTCAAATCTCAAAAAAAAGAAAAAAAAAAAAAAAAAAAAAAAAAAAAAAAAAGAGAGAGAGAGAGATAAGAAAAAAAAAGAAAATAGAGAATTTTCAAAAAGTCTTGGGACTAGGGGCATTGGGCTCATACTTCTCAGGTTACCATGTAAAAAAAAAAAAAAAAAAAAAAAATCATCAATCAAAATTTTCAATTCCTTTAAAAAATTCAGGATTTCCAAATTTTTTCAAAAAAAAAAAAAAAAAAATTCATCAATCAAAATTTTCAATTCCTTCAAACAATTCAGGGTTTCAAAAAAAAAAAAAAAAAAAATCTTCATTAAATTCTTCTTCCAGAACAGAAAGCTATGATCCTCTTCCATATTCTCCAGTCGTGCAACATCAAGTCAATTGTCCAACTTCAGCATTCATCGAAGCATGAAATATGTCCCAAACTAAGGGCATTTGCCAGGTATGCCAAAGTCTTTTCAATGAATAACTCTGTTACTAATTGAAAATATTTATCTTGCAGTTACTAGGGTAAAAGGCCCACACACATCGATATGAATAATGCCTTTCAAATCCTTGGACCTTTGGGAAGTACGTCCAAACTTCAATCCATCGGACCTCTGGGAAGCACGTCCAAATTCAATCCATGGACCTCTGGGAAGCACGTCCAAACTTCAATCCATCGGACCTCTGGGAAGCACGTCCAAATTCAATCCACGGACCTCTGGGAAGCACGTCCAAACTTCAATCCATCGGACCTCTGGGAAGCACGTCCAAATTCAATCCATCGGACCTCTGGGAAGCACGTCCAAACTTCAATCCATCGGACCTCTGGGAAGCACGTCCAAATTCAATCCACGGACCTCTGGGAAGCACGTCCAAACTTCAATCCATCGGACCACTGGGAAGCACGTCCAAATTCAATCCACGGACCTCTGGGAAGCACGTCCAAACTCCAACTCCATCGGACCTCTGGGAAGCACGTCCAAATTTCAAATCCATCGGACCTCTGGGAAGCACGTCCAAATTTCAAATCCATTGAACCTCTGGGAAGCATGTCCAAATTCAATCCACGGACCTCTAGGAAGCACGTCCAAACTTCAATCCATCGGACCTCTGGGAAGCACGTCCAAATTCAATCCACGGACCTCTGGGAAGCACGTCCAAACTCCAACTCCATCGGACCTCTGGGAAGCACGTCCAAAATTCAAATCCATTGGACCTCTGGGAAGCACGTCCAAATTTCAAATCCATCGGACCTCTGGGAAGCACGTCCAAATTCAATCCACGGACCTATGGGAAGCACGTCCAAACTTCAATTCCATTGGACCTCTGGGAAGCATGTCCAAACTTCAATCCACCGAACCTCTAGGAAGCACGTCCAAACTTCAATCCATCGGACCTCTGGGAAGCACGTCCAAAACCTCAAATCCATCGGACCTCTGGGAAGCATGTCCAAAATTCAAGATCACGACTGAAATCCTCATCTTGTCGTGACCACTGGTAAGCATGTCTTGTACTCATTTCTTTTCCAAAAAAAAAAAAAAGCTGCATGTATGAACTACGTTTGGACCTGATCCTCTCACCAAGAGGTACGTAGGCAATCTCCCCTAAGATTCGGTCCACATTTTGATCAACTACATGACGGTCTACATTCTTATCTGCATGCATCATACATTCACCATGGTTAAATACTAATTGCAAAATTAGGTGTGTCTTTCATACATTGACATTCGCTTTTCAAGCTCTGTCAATGAGGGGCATTCTGTTGACACCCCCATTTTGCAACCCGCATTTAACCTCACCAGGAGGGTAAAAGGGTAATTTTGACTTGGAAATATGCATCTTGATTCTGGTCATTAGATTCTTAATCTCATTTTATCAAAATGATCTTGATGTTGTAACGATCAAATCGACTGGTCATAAGCCCTAATCAGACCATCAGATTGAAAGTTATCATCAAATCAAGTTTTAATGGCCGAGATGCACTATCACAAATTGAGTCTGACTATATGTGATTATGAACAATTGATTCCAATTGGTTATAATTCTAATCAATTTGAGATCAATGATGTGTCATAATTTGATTGGTTGGGACTACATTTTATGGTGAGATTGCATACACCTAATTAATTAGATAGTTAAACATTAATTATTCAATGAGTAATTTGTGCAATTATCTTTTAATTAGAGTAAATTTGGAATCAATTAAGTCTGAAATGGGAGTGATTGGAGCCATTTAATGTTAATTGGGAGCTAATTTGGGACCTATTAATGTTAATTGTGTTGAAACCATTTTTTAACAAATGACCTCTTCTCACCATTTCATCAATATCTCTTATAACATTTTGAATCTGTGAATGAGGTTAATTTTCCCAGAAACTAGACATCTGGGGCTTCAATTTGAGCACAAGAATGAGGCAATTCCGATTAGAATTGAGTCAGATATGATTTTTTGAAGTTGGCTCTACAAGCTGTTACAGCAGCTACGGGAAAACCGAATTTTGGCTTGTTCCTCACTCCTACCAATCTTTCCATTTAATGCACCAAATTTTCCCCAAGGCTAAAATGAGGTCTAGGTTCATAATTCTTTGTCAACCCTCATTAAATGGCCTTCCATTCATATTTCCTCACCACTACTATATAAACCCCCCTCTCCTTCATTCCAAAAGACACCAAAAACCCCCTCTCTTCTCCTCTCTTGAGTTCTAGTGAAGTAGAGTAGTCTTGTCATATCTTGGTCTTCCTGAGACTCAAGGTATTGAGTGAGACTCACTTTCCCTCTCCTAGTTCTTCTTTTTTTCCTCCTCCCTTAGGACCTCTACCAAGATTCTCCTCCTCCATCATATGGATCTTGCATGAAGGTATAATCCCTTTCCCTAACTTGTTTATTGTGTTGCCATGATGAGAATTTAGGATTAAAGCATGATAGTGATTATTTAAGTTCTCTTGAATATGTTTGAATGTTCTTGAATGTTTTTATGTGTTCTTTACATGTTTTTGGTTGTTCATCACATGTTCATGCATATCACTAGTTTTAATCTTAAATCCACATCAAAAATATGAAAAACATGTTTGTTTAATAATTCTTTCAAATCCTTGAATCTAGGTTATCACCATCCACACACATTCACTAGAATTTTATTTTTCAATCCAAATGCAATGTTTAATAAATTGAATTAGGGTTTATCACATGCACACACATTAAATTCAACATGTAAATGGATTGACATATTGGATGATATGATATGATTGTTGGCCACCATAGTCTAGAAGACCGGTTTCACCGGGCAAGGTGGGTGCCTAACACCTTCCCACCTTGTAACATAGCCTCCGAACTTAGATCAAGGGTTAGCAGATCAAATGCTTATCCATGTAATTTTTGATTTTTAGATTGTAACTAGGAAACAAAGCCATGTACTTAATCTTAGATTGTATCTAGGACCAAAGCCATGTAATTTCCTATGTTCAATGTAAATTCAATTTCAAATTAATAAATGATGAATTTTTCAATTATGATTTTCTTATTTATTCCAACAATTAAATAAGTGGCGACTCCATTGTAAAACCCTTAATCTAAAGGGGAAAATATAACTAGTCGAACCTCCATTTTGAGAGGCAATAACACGACTCCACCCATTCACGTGGGTTTGGCCCAACACATTCCTATAAAAAAAGGGGGCCGAGGGCGCGGTCTCTCACAGTTTGGTGGCCATGAACGCTATACTAACTGTTGTCCACTCACTAGAACCCGGCCCTTTAACCCGCTTTCTACAAATTTATTGTATTAGGCTAGTTGGGCTTGAGTCTACTCATCCAAAGGAAAAGCAGTGTCCAAACCCAGTCCCTACAATTGGCGCCGTCTATGGGGAAGGGCTTGTGTGATGGCAAGTGCAACGGTTTGTTAAGGTAGGATCAAGCTCCCATCAGTGGAGAAGGCCATTTTGGTGGAAACGCTCTCGGGGCTGAGCCTTTTAAGGCATCCGGGCCATGTGTTTAAATGCGAACCTTAGTCATGCCTGTAGTCCTCGGACCAGATGCTAAGAGGAAGTTAACACTTTGTGACTACTACCACACATGCAAAGTAGAGCAAGTCTCAAAAACTGCTACCTCATGCTGTGGAAACGCTCTCGGGGCTGAGTCTTTTAAGGCACCTGGGCCGTGTGTTTAAATGCAAACCTTAGTCATGCCTGTAGTCCTCGGACCAGATGCTAAGGGGAAGTTAACACTCTGTGACTACTACCACACATGCGAAGTAGAGCAAGTCTCAAAAACTGCTACCTTATGCTGTGGAAACGCTCTCGAGGCTGAGCCTTTTAAGGCACCTGGGCCATGTGTTTAAATGCGAACCTCAGTCATGCCTGTAGTCCTCGGACCAGATGTTAAGGGGAAGTTAACACTCTGTGACTACTACCACACATGCGAAGTAGAGCAAGTCTCAAAAACTGCTACCTCATGCTGTGGTAGTGTATTCGGGGTTGCGCCTTTTAAGGCACTCAGGAATAGTACTAGACAGAACTAAAGTCTTGCATGGTCCTCGGACTCAAACCTATAGGGAAACTAGTTACTCTAAGAAAAAACTAAGTCCTAGACAAAACCAAGATCTTGCATGGTCCTCAGACTCAAACCTGTGGGGAAACTAGGTACTTCAGAAGAAAAAACTAAGTCCTAGACAGAACTAAGGTCTTGCATGGTCCTCAGACTCAAACCTGTGGGGAAACTAGGTACTTCAGAAGAAAAAACTAAGTTCTAGACATAATCAAGGTCTTTCATGGTCCTCAGACTCAAACTTGTAGGGAAACTAGGTACTTCAAAAAAAAAAACTAAGTCCTAGACAGAACCAAGGTCTTGCATGGTCTTCGGACTCAAACTTGTGGGGAAACTAGATACTTCAGAAGAAAAAACTAAGTCCTAGACAGAACCAAGGTCTTGCATGGTCCTCAGACTTAAACCTGTAGGGAAACTAGATACTTCAGAAGAAAACTCTAAGTGTTAGACAGAACTAAGGTCTTGCATGGTCCTTGGACTCAAATCTATTGGAAAACAATCCTCGGATTAGACACTTAGGGGAAAACGACGCCGCGGTGTCACTATGAACACCGAAAGGAGCCTTGGTACATGGTGGTCCCCCCCGGATCGCTTGTTTAAATCCAACGTGCTCGACTAGTCGCACAGCCCACAAGGCAGAGCACCCGATTATTCTCCTGGCTACACCTATATTGTTAACTTATTTAAAGATAGCGACCCAGGGGCTATTGTCGACTTTGTCGAAGTTAAGGTGACAACTTTTCGTTACTACTAACGGCATCGATTCTAAGTCCCATTGGAGGCAAAAAATGATACACACATTAAATAATTATTGCGGAGAAAATAAAAGATTTGAAAAGTAAGAAGAACAGTCCTTTTTTATTAAATAAAAGAAAGATACATCATACACTAAATGGCTTAGGCAGGCTTGTCCTAAAACTAAGTACAAAAATAGAGGCTTAGGCAGGCTTATTTTAAAGCTAATTACAAAAATAGAGATTTAGGTAGGCTTGTTCTAAAGCTAATTACCAACAACAAATTGAGCCTGTATGGATGGAACTGACGATGAGAAAGAAGAAGAGGCGGAAGCGCCTGATTGCCCCATCCTAGGATGTTCCCTTGATTCTCTCCCAGTTTCATGATAGTTTGGCATTGGAGAGGGCAACATTCAGGCATCGACCGTTCAGCAATCTTATGAACCTCCATCAGGGTCTCACCATCAACGCGAGACCCAAACTTTGTCACGCCGAAAGTCTAATGTGACCAATGCTTGCTTCGATTCTTGGCTGAAGGAGGAAGGCTTCTTTCTTGCTCGGTTGGAAGGAAGGAACATCTTTGTCCTTTGCTTCCTTTGCCTCAACTGCCTCGTCCAAGGCCTGAGCAACATCCTTGGTTCTTGAAAGGGGCTTGGCTTCCTTGCCTTTGCCTTCATCCAGAGCCATCTCATTCCCTAAGCTTTGATCACGACCTTGGCAAAGTCCCTGGAAATGCCTAAAGTCTTGAGAGCTTGAAGTTTCTGTTGAATGTGGAGACTTGTAAATGAGAAAGAACAATTTCCTTAGAGGGCCTTATATAGAAGGCGAAATCTAGTAAAAATTAATCCGCACAGAACTCGAGGAGAGAGATACGGCGAAGCAAATCCCGCCCAATTTCCAAAGAAATTTCCAACCGTTGGATCTGCGCCACTTCACGAGGATATTAATGAAGGCGCGCCTTGTACACTGAAGCGTCAAAAGTATGCCTTGGGCAAGTGAAGGGACTCCGACACTAACTAAGGGTAAGCCATGATGTAGGCCCAAGGATATCAAAATCCGCCTCCCCGTCCGAAAAGTAGGACAACAGGATTTTGAGGGGCTATTGTAGGGCTAAAGAATTAGGCAACCTCGGCGCACTTCGTACCAAGCCCAAGGCCCATGCCGAGGAGGAAGAAACTCCCGAGGACGACGAAACTCTCGAGGACGACATGAAAAAGCCTAGATCACCCAGGAGGATTGCCGAGGACAATTTTGTCTTCGGCCAATCCCGACCAGAGGAGGGAGAGTCAGCACCCCATCAAAGGTAGCCTCCTAGAGCACCCCAAGAGAAAGAACAAGTGTAACGTGCCGATCATGGAAGGGCGATGGAGAAGCAAATCCAAGACAAACTGTCACCTCTACATTAAATGTCCACCGCTAGCATTCTGACCGCATTAATGAGGAAATGACCTCTAAACATTGCAGCCTTAGTAACTGTAACTCACAGAATGACAGGAAAACGGCTGATGGGACAAGCACTCGAGTAGTGACCTACCTGGTCGACAAACGTAGGGCTAGGATTAACTAAAAAGAGCTATATAATGTAAGAGACTTCTAAAATGAGGATCCCTTTTTCCAGAACTGGGAAAAACCAGGCTAACTAGTCCTCACTAGAAGGGAGCTCACCAAATTGCACCGAGAATAAATTTTCTTCGTTAAATTCGGTCCATCTCAGTTTGGTGGCCATGAACGCCATATGAACTATTGTCCACTCACTAGAACCCGGCTCTTTAACCCGCTCTTTACAAATTCATTGGATTGGGCTAGTTGGGCTTGAGTCCACTCGTCCAAAGGAAAAGCAGTGCCCAAACCCAGTCCCTACAATAATATATTTAATTTAAAATTTATTTTTCTTTCCTTTTGAGATGCAAATTGACTAATTAATTTTTGGTATTCTAATTCTTCTAACATTTTTTTTCAATCGATAATATAGCTAATTCCCTTAATCTTTCTTAGGATATTATTGATCTTAGATATTATTTTATTAATTTAAATTTTGAAAAACTTAGATGTGATCTAAATTTTGTGGTGTATTTTGTTTATTGCTAATAACAAATTTATCCATTGATCATTTTTGAGACTCAATTAATTTTTCATTTTTTAAGTTTTTTTATATTCAGATGCATATTTTCTAGTAAGCGTTTCTAATCAAGCAATATACTTACAAATAAAAAAAACACCATCTATAATATATTTATAATAACTAGAATAAAAAGTAATTTTCAAGTGTAGACTGTAGGGCAATAGAACCTGGTATTTATAATATAAAGTTCTATTATGTATCTAGCGATCTCAACTTAAATAAATAAAGACTTATTCATTTTATTATTCAATGAATTAATACTAATAAAAATAATATATATTTATTCTAAATATCCATTATGGTACTGGAATGTGCAAGAAAAAAAAAAATTTGTGCCGCAACGTGTGTGGTTTTCTTCACTCAAATATGTATAATGTTTTATTTTGTTTTATTATGTAACTTAAAGGATAGCTCTACCTCATTTTTAAAACATGTCTATTCCTAAGAATATTTTGTTCTTATGATGAAAAGGAAACCAAACAATTGAGTGATGATTTCAAATGAATAACTATTCCATTCATAAATCTGTTATTATGTTCCATACTTTCATGAGTAATATTATAGACATAACAATTTTCACAAACGTTGAATCAACAAGTTTGTACGGATTATTATTTGAGCCTATTATGCGCATCACCTTTTATCAACCAATAATAACTTGTCGTATTAATAGTTGTGTAATTTTTTGTATCTTTAAACTTGTACCGGTGTTCCATACGTGAACTTAATATCTTTTAACTTCTATTGGTCCATTCACAAAGCCACCAATATGTAGCGACAATGCCCATTCTTTAACCATTTCTCCACCGAAAACCTTGAGTCATGATTTAATTGTATATGATTGCAATCAAAGACTTATCAAGTTCCACACGAGACCGAGCTCTTGGTGGCTAATTTTGATAGCGACCAGTCCAGAAATATGGCTAGATTTGAGCTGTGTAATTTTTATTTTGTAGCCTGTGTGAAAGCAACTTCCGATGAGAGTAAATGTGAATTAGGAGCTATAGAAAACAATGTGTGTATATATATGGAAGGGGCATGTGCTTACCTGCAGCGACTTCAAAGTGTATCTGAACTTCATTTTTTTCTTTTTTTTTTTTTTTCTTTTTTTTTTTTTTTTTTTCATATGCTCTTTTCAAGTAACCAGATTTTGAGGGAATGAACCATTACCAAAAGCTCGGTTTTAATTTGCTTGCCAAAATGACAAAGACTACTGACTACCAGCTCATTTTGTATAAGAAGCTTGATTTACAAACAATTAAACTAGAAATCTAGGGGCGAATAGGGCTTAGATTATGGCCGCATTCCAACATTTAATCAATCCTTTGGGTGTAAATTAAGGCATTTACATTTGGTACCTACTTTGCTTCTCTCCCTTTTTCTCCTTAATTTTGGCGTTTGTCTATAGTGACTGCAGTTTCTCATTCGCAAGTAACCAAGAAAAAATATTTTCATTGGAAAAATTAATGGCTACTACAGTGCATGTGCATAAACCTAATTAGATAGGACAAAAAACGTAATGTTAAACTCAGCAAAAAAGAAAAAGAAAAAAAAGAGATACAAGTATTGTTGTAAAGTCCGATTTTAATGAACACCAAATAACCTTTAGTTATATGAGGCAAAAGCTTTATTTCACACTTTTTTCATAGAATCCATTAGTAAACATACGCACATTATATCAAAAAAAAAAAAAAGTACACATGCACTGAATCCCCAAAAATACAATTTATTTATCAAGTAATTAATTATATATAGTATTGAAAAGGGAATCAATTCTTCAATATTATGCATTAAAATGCCATAAAATACAGTTTTTCATTCTAATAGGAAGAAGACTCTTAAATTTCTATAACAAACAAAATCATTTAAGCTATTGATAATTAGTAATTGATATATTTACTCTTTTTTTTTTCTTTTTCTTTTTCTTTTTCTTGTTGCTAATAATTGATTCATATTACTTAAGAACTCTTAATAACATTACATTTGTAAGACACTTGAGTATTGTAAATTGGAAAATAATTCACTGTAAGTATATTGTTTGAGCAACCACCAACATGTGGTATTTTATTGTATTATGAATAAAATCACGAACCTCATGCTCCAATTATTGGACCATCCTCTAATTATGTTTATGCATAGTTACACAGTGCATATACGCAGAATTCTCCTTTTTTGCACCGATTGTTACATTTCCCACAATGCCTCTTATCGTAAGTCACATCCACACACTCACCTCCGCAACATGTCTCGGTATACTTGCATTTCTTCTTGCATGCACTGCAGTTGTTCTTGTCAATGGACAAGTCTATGCACTTGTTGTTGCAACAGGTGGAGTTTTTGCCTCCTACAGTGTAGCATATTTCTTTGTCTTTGTGGCAATGGTCAGCTGCATTTGGGTTCTTCTCGGCAAGGAAGCGACTTAGTCTTTTGGAAGGCAATATTAGTTTCTTTTCCTTAAAGGGCAGCTCCTCTTTATGATAAATGTATGAAGTACTCTCGGTGTGTGGAAATGGTGGTTTTTCCTCCACTTCACCAATGCTCTTCATAGTCACTGTGATGGATAAAGCCATGGTTATGGCTATAATGATCATCACCTTCACAAGTTCCATGGTTGTGTGTGTGTGTGTGAGAGAGAGAGAGAGAGATAGTGGTTTTGGGCTTGAGAAGGTGGTCTTATTCTTTATGCTTTGTTTCTTGGAAGAGAGAGAGCTTTGGTAGCAAATGGGGGGTGGAAGACTTTGGGGTTTATAAACTTTATAGTAAGAATAAAAGGAGGGTTGACGCGGACAAAGTGGTAAAAGTTGAGAGAAGCTCTTTGGGATGTGCTACACGAAGAGTATACTCGAATTATATAGGGCTAAGTCCTTAATAAAGTTCACTAATTTGGGCACTCCTAACTTTGATTTTTAGGTCCTTCTCTTAATAAAATGACTATCCTAGCCTTTAATTATATATATATATATATATTGACAAAACTTAGGTACAATATCTTAAGTGTTGTTTTTTAGATTCTCCACTTAAGATTGAACCATATGATTACTTAACTAAAGAATACACTTTTATCTCATGAGAAAAAATCCATATAATAAAATTTTAAAAGAAAAACCTAAAGAATAACACCTAAGTATTGTACCTAAATCTTACTCTCTCTTTATATATATATATATATATATGATTTAACCTAACGTTCACTTTAGAATAAGTGTTTCTTACCATCAAATTAAGATATCAATGAATTTCTTATATACGTATATATGAAATGATAAAACGTAATGTTCACTTCAGAATAAGTGTTTCTTACCATCAAATTAAAATGTCAATGAATTTCTCATTGATATAGTCAAGATTTAACTCAAATCCCTTCCGTTGAACTAGCAGAAACTTACTTTTGCTCTTCTTTAAATAATGTTTCATTTCATCTAAATAAATGCATATGCATATTGACCTCCAGCTACATGAAAGTCAAAGGGTGATTATGACCTTTTAGCAATGAAGGGGTGCCCCATTGATTGAATCCAATGTATGTCCAAATGGCTGAACTGAAGAAATTTAGGCATGCTGTTAGGGGAAGCAAAGGGGGTCGGCCCTTGAAGGAAACTACAATTAAGCAATCACACCCTGAACATCCTACTACGTGACATGTTTACTTAGTTTAACAAAACTTGAGCTCAAAGGTAGGCCTATGTTACTATGTACAAATAATCTCACTTTTTTTATTCAGCCAAAGTCATGCAAGTAAACTAGCCCTTAAGTCTGAAGAATCATATTTTCACGTTCTTTGTGCATCAAGTACGAATATGATACCAACAACTCTATGAAAGAATGCCACATGTTACCATATTATACGCAGAGTTTGACTCGATTTTTGATATATTTTATAAGCCCACGTTCTAAGCTTAATTTATGTTTTGGCGTGTATACTTTCGAGGATGTTGTGTTTTACAATCATGGAGGGTTCTTCCTTTCTTTCTTTTTTAATCTTTAACATTTACATATAAGAAAACTAAATGATATTTAGTCAAATTAGTTTTTACTCAGCGTGAATAAAGGTAAGGCAGAAATGATAACTGATAAGTGATAACCGAGCCTACCTTTACTTTAAAAAACGACGGAACAAGGTGAGGCAGCTCTTCCTAAATGGCTAAATCCTAAATCTACGTCTCCAGCTCACAATAGATTTGAACCATGGCAGTAATTATAACATGTGGTCTAATTTTCAGATACAAAGAAATGGTTAAAGAACAAAGTTTAGCCATAAAATTTATTGTGACCTAAGGTTATAACCTTTTTTTTTAGAGAAAAAGGCTACAACCTTACTTCATAAAATAAACATTACTATATGTTTTGAAAATTTAACCGTTGAAATATATGTTCTTTACACTCTTGGTGCACATGTCAAATTTCGTATCAATCGGACATTATTTATTATATAATCTATAAGCTTATATTTTATGTATAATTTTAAACTACAAAAACTTGCAATTTAAACAATTTATTGATGACATAGCTATTAATCTTTAATTTACTAGAAATTTTGTAATCATAGATGATATAAGAAAAAGATATAATCCTATGGTAGATTTGTCAAAATTCAATTCTAATAAAAAGATATTGAGTAAGGTTATAACCTTAGGCTACAACCAATTTTGTAGCTAAACTTTGTTTATATAGTTAAAACAAAAACTGAGTCCAAACATTGGGTTCCAATTAGTTTTTCTTTTTCTTTTTTTGGTTATCAATAAGGATTTGAGTTTAAATTAATATTACCTACATATAAAATTAATTAATGTCTTGATTTGATGATAAGAGCAATCATTAAGAAATTGATATTATAGATTCGAATCTTGTTGTAAAAAATAAAAAAAATAAAAAGAATAAAAAAATTAGAAGTCCAAATAATACTAATATACCAAAGAAAAAACTAATAATGCAAATTTGTTGTTCTTTGAATTTAATGGTTCATTATACTTTGTGGGAGTAATGGCCATTTTATATGTTTAATTGGTGATCTAAATTAGCATAAAATTATCATTTGTGTATCACATGAGGCATTGGCTTCAAATATGTTTGGAATTATCTTGCTCCAACACATAATGTGACAATCTAAAAAAATCATGTGACTTGTTTAAATACTACATATGAATAATCATATAAATCACTACATAATGGGTTGAAAAAGAAAGTTGTAAACATATTTAGAGTTAAACCTTGTCATTTTGACAAAATTTATTGAAGCTTGAGTAAATTAAGAAGATTTATGTTCACTTGGTCAATTTATTTGCTTAAATGTGAGATAAAAAAGTAATTTTAAACAATAAATTGCCTTTTAATCTGGCCAAACACACACATAATTAAGGGAACAATAATTTTAAGATACCCATTATCAAGGAAAAAAGTTTACCACCAGATTATTTTGGAGAAAAATTCTTCCAACCCACTATGAAGAAAAGACTATTTAAGTGTATTTTTAGTCACGTGAATATTTTAATGAATCATATAATTTATTTAAATAATACTCATAGATGGTCTTATGAATCACAATGTAGGTAATTAATTTGAGGAGATTCCTCTTAATTAGATTGGAAAAAAACTATTCTTATTTTAAATTCATAAATCATTAATACAGACGTGCAAGCAAAGCTTTTCATTGCTTGTGCATAATTTCCTAATTGGGTTTCTTTTTTGTGTGATAATTTGATAGTTATAATGAGAATGAGAGATTTTTATTTTTTTTTTTAATATAAAATAGAAATTCTACTCTAATCTAATCTATGTATGTCTATGTTTGAAACTCCCTCCAGAAGACTTGAACAATTTTTTTTGAGAATGAGAGATTTAAACCTTAAATGTCTCCATTAAAAACAATAAAAAGTGTCAGTTAAACTATAAGTCTTTTAACAATTAACCTCTTGTTAGAATTTGTTTAACATTAAAAATATTTTTAGCAATAAAAATGCATTAGTTATTTGCTTATAATTATCAAAAGGCAAATACCCTAAGTTGCTTACTAGCAAGTTTTTCTTTTTGCTACATACACCACGATGATTCTGAACTGCACTCTGTTAACTACCAGCTATTCCCAACTACACATCAAAATCCTGATAAACAAAAAGTGCCTCCTCTGACGGTGAAAACACTAAGTCAATCATGACGACCATGGGTCCAGTTTGGCTTCCAATTGGTGACCATAGCTTGCATTTGACGACTATAATGAGATCCCATTTTTATATTCTTTAGTGGGATGCCAAATGTACAGGGAAAACTGGAATGGAATGGAGTACAATTGCGGTCTCACATAAGAGGAATATTCAGGTCAATTCTTGTGCACATTTCACCGCTTTTGATCTTATTACGCTTGGAGAAGTACAGATTCTCCTCCCAGAGTTGGATGCAGATGAGAATTGTTTAGACAATTTGCGTGCAGATCTGAGATCTTAATCAATTGAAGAGCTTCTTTTCTTTTTTCTTTTTTTGAGAAACAATCAATTGAATAGCTGATAAGTTGATGTGATTTTCATGATCTTGAGAAGACAAATCCCACATAACTATGCTGAATCTCAACAAACGAGACAATCATAATTTATTAGTAGCCTTTCTTTTTTTTTCTTTTCTTTTTTTTTTTTTTTTAAATTCTATTTTTAATCTTACGAGGCAATTAAAGTTGTCAAACATCCAATTTTTTTTTTTTTTTTTGAAAGGATCAAATATCCACATTAATTACCTATCTTGGTTGATTCAATTATTTTTTTGAAATTGGGAAAAAAAAATACTTTTGATAATCCAATTATTTTATTTATTATACATAAATTAATTCTTCATCCAATGACGACAGAACCTCAATCTATCATATTTTTACATGGGTGATTTGAGTTAAAACAGGGGTAAATTGCAATATACATTTTAAACTATTACTTAAGTTGCGATGTACTCTTATAATTTTTTATTTATTTTTTAATAATTCAGTAGTTGCAAGGGGAGAAAAAATTTGAACATTAATGTCATGAACACACGAAGAAGTACCAACTAGTTGAGTTGCAAGATTTTTGACATATTCCTTTTATAATTTGAACTTGCGCAATCCACCCCTTAACACTCCAAATTCTAGATAGCTCATTTAATCAATTGTTTTTAAATTATGAGTAAAGGTGATTCTTATAATAAAAATAAAAATAAAAGGAAAAAAGAAGTAAAGGTGCTTAAAAAATAGATGACGACTGAATAGAGCTCCTGAGTTATTCTTCTTCCTCATACTAGTACTAGTTACTTGAAGGCAATTGAAAAATGTGGTGAGTTATTTGAAAATTAATACCACCTCAGTTTTCCATTAGGTCATGTACGATAAATGTTAGCGGAAGTAGAAGAATTGATATAAACTGGAATGTGTATTATCCAAAAAAGAGAGATATAAATTGGAATGTGTATAAACCTTTAGGGATGAAAATAATATTTTGACCAATTTTTTTAATAAAATGTTATATTTATACTTGATAGGAGGCAAAATAATCTATAAATCCAGTCCAAGATAGGGCAAATTAATCTTAGCTCCCATATTTGCTAGGATCCTCCCCACCCCCCCCCCCCCCCTCCCTTTTTTCTCTCGCTTGGCTCAGCCTTCAATTGACCATACCAAGTGTTACTTTAATGATGCATTCCCTAATACTTAATCAAAATAACTTTCTTATAAATCAAAACTAGTCGGAAACCCGTGCACGCACGGGAACTTACCTATTTATAATAGACTAAAATAATTTTATAAAATTTTCAATTGAGGATTATGAAACTATACTATTGCGTGAATTGCTCCTATCTTTTTGAGTTACAATTTGATGAATAAACCATTGCTTGAACATGCAACAGGTTGCAAAACATCTAGCTAACAAATTTAGATATTGCAAAAAAATAACTAAAAAATTCTAATGTTAAAATTTTTGAAAAGAATAAAAAAATCAGAAAATTCACTGGCACTACCTAGAAATTATTGAAACAAAACAAAATATATATTACTACCAAATAGAGAAATATAAGAAAAAAATAGGTTACCTTCAAGAGAATAATCCATAGTTATAACAGTTAAAATTTGTCAAATAGTTTCAGATATTGCAAAAAATTGAACCCAAAAATTTAGATGGTCAAACTTTCAAAAGACAATAAAATTAAAAATCAAAAGACTCAGAACCTACAAATTATAAAAACAAAACAAAAAAATATAGTCATTATTGCGAGACAATTTCAGTAAGGATGGAAAGCTTTTCTAAGTTTCTTTTTATCCAATTCTTCCTAATTGATGAAAATTTTGGTTCAAACATTGTCGAACACTTTGAAGGTGCAAATAATATAGGCTTCCAACATAATCTTTTGTTAAATTTGATTGCAATAGTAAGTTTGTTCTAAAACTATAAACTTTGACACTTTCAATGATGATAACTATTAAACCGGTACAAGAAATTAAAATTAAATTTGAACTCGTAATGGAGATTAAATTATAAACTTACTATTGCAATCAAATTTAACAAAAGATTGGAATAATTAAAACAAAACAAAAAATTACCTCTCAAATTGTCCCCATAGTTTCAGAGTCCATTAAATCCCATGCAGATTCAAAAATTTTCCAACAATAATGAAACGAATCAAAGGAGATCTGGCAATTCTAGGTAATGTGATATGATCATTTTTTGTTGCTTAGCCGCCAAATAGGTAAATGTTTATTGTTGTTTAGTCACCAATTAAGCAATCCAATAAAAAATAGAGAAACAAAAGATACCACTTTTAAATTCGTTCTTCAAACGTTATACTAGCAAAATCGTTAGAGAGAGAGAATTACAGAAAGACAGTGACAAAATTGGTGAATCTGCCAAGCAAAATATGATTTTGAATAGTAGATTACATCCTCTAAGACGTTCTTAGTTTCAGCCTTTGTGTGTTTTCTCAGGGTTTGAGAGAAGCGAATGAAAGAGGCCACATGAGATGTTTTAGGGTTTGAAAGAAGTGGATGAGAGAGGGGAGTGAGATGTTTTATATAAGAGAGACTCCTGTTAGGACTCTCTCACTATTTAGTTTAAAAAATTAAAATTTTTTATAAATTAAAATGATAATGTGGAAAAATTGTGGGAATTTCAGAGACTTCGGTTATATATATATATGTGTATATAGATAAATGAAAACCATATTGAAAATACCTAACTGAAACTTTAAATAAAATCCCACATCAAAATTATCCCATCACCCATTGTTATTACAAAGTCTGTTAGTTTGTCAAGAGTATTGTAATCTATTGACATTGTCCTATTTTTCCCATGAGAACAATTGAGTTTCAAATTCCTTCACTTCCACTCATTGTAACTTGTAAGCACAAACAAAAACAGAGAGAGAGAGAGAGAGAGAGAAATATGTAATTTTATCTAATTAATGTTGAAATTACAATTTTAAGAGGTCCCCGCAACATGAAAAATATTAAAACTTAAGAGCTTAGCAAATTATAAGAGAGAGCGAGGTAGGGTTTAAATTACATACATGAAGCATCAAAATGATGTCATTAGTCATTACCACTCGCCATCACTGGAATCCCAAAAAATATTAATAGTATGTTTGGATGACAAAATTTGGGTAAATGGATTTGGATTTAAGTAATTAAAATCAAAATACCTTGTTTAAATTGTTTACAAAGAATCAATGATTTAAATTTGACAAATCCATCAAACGTTTTTTTTAAGAGAAAATGTGGATTTCATTCAAGAAGAGAAATTGAAATACAACAGAGGGAAAGTACAAGATAGCCAACAAATTCATAAATTAGGGAGGGTGTTGATGGTGTAGTTGTTGGAGCAATGGAGGGAACATTCCCCCCAGCCCTGTGAGGTTATAGTTGACCTTGTAAAAGGAGCAAGATGGTGAGCTGCTCTATTGTGTTCCCTTTTCAGGTGATGAAGTTTCCAATTGCAAAAGGAGCGAAGAGAGCTGAGGATTCCTCGGAGGATGTGACCGAATTCTCCATAAAGTATTTTAAACTTTAAAACCCTTGAATTTCAAATAACTTCTTAATTCATAGAATTTTAGAAATCCTTATAACATACTTAAATATTTATGAATTTTGAATTAAGGCATTTCAAATCCATCACTTTAAAATTTAAATTTAAATTTAAATTTAAGCATCCAAAGCAACTTAAAAAGTCACTGTATAAATCTTACTAATTTTTAACATTATAATAATAAATAAATTTATGAGAATCAGAAAACTGAAATTCACTTCCCGGGTTCATATTTCTTTATCATCTAAAACGTGAATTGAACACGCGTCTCCTTCTATCCACATACAGTATTGTTTCTTTTGTACAACTTGCCAAAACCTCCTTTGGGATCTCCATCTTTTCCACTGAAAAAATCACAGGCTTTTCTATCCATGGAGTTCAGACCTCGCAATTACATTGCCGAACGACAATCCCACGCGCTCCCTCGCCTACGCGCCCAAAACCATCCTCTCTCCGCTCCATCCTCACCTCTCCTTAGCCAGGTCCAACTCACTGTCTCTCAAATTTTCCGTTTCTTTTTCGTTGTCCTTGAGCACTTGTTTGGATGCTAAGAAAATCTAGGGGAAACAAAAAAAAAAAAAAAAAAAAAAAACCTGTTGCAACCGAAATTTTCAAATTTAGATTAATTCAATCTCTGCAGCCAGTACGCCCAATTGGCTTAGTAATTTGGCGCCAGATTCTGACCATTATTTCGTTTTCTCATGAATAAATTTCTCAGCAACCAAACAGAGCATACGTTATTTTTCGTTAACTACAATTGTATACGTGCTACTTAATGATACATAACAAAATTGATATTAAACCATGTAATAATATTATTATTATTATTATTATTATTATTATTATTATTTTTAAATTGGCTATGGCTAGGTGGTGAAATTGTTAAATCAAGAGTATGCAATTGCACCAAATAGGACATGGATGTGGTACTGTTTAATATGCATTCTATAGACTAAGCCATGAGTTTGGGGGTTACAGTAAGACTGCCTACTAATCACCGCTCCCAAACCCCACAAAAGTGGGAGATGGGTACACAAACCTTTTTAGACTAAGCTATGAGATGCATTGCAGCTGTGTTGGAATATTTGAGATATATGTATATATGTGCACTTCTGCCCACGCATGTGTGTGGGTGCCTATTTATGCATGCGCTTGCATGTTTGTCTATGTGTGTGCATATGTGCTAAGACTACCTACCAATCATCTCTCCCAAACCCTGTAGAATTGGGAGCTAGATACAATCTTTTCGGACTAAACAAAAAGATGCATTGCAATTGTGTTGGATATTTGAGATATATGTATGTGCACATGTGCCCACAATTGCGCGTAGGTGCCTATTTATGCATGCGCTCACATGTTTGTTTGTGTGCGTGCGTGTGTGCTAAGACTACCTACCAATCACCTGTCCGAAACCTTGCAGAAGTGGGAGCTTGATACAACCTTTTTAAAATAAGCCATGAGATGCACTGCAGTTGTGTTGGAATATTTGAGATATGTACATAGCTGTACACATGCCCATACATGTGTGCGGGTGCCTATTTATGCATAGGCTCACATATTTGTGTGTGCTCATGCATGCGTGCCTGTTTATGTTTGTATGTTGTGTTGGAATATGTGAGGTGTATATATGTATGTGTATTTATTTATGTATTGCATGCCTGTCTTTTCTGATCTTAAGGTGAATTTTGAGGTGTTACATTCAATGCATCATGTTATAAATGTATTGATTTGTGGATTGAGTTTGGTCATCAAAGTATAATTTTCTCTTGACAAAGTTCAATTATGTCTTGTAATAGGTTGATGTTGTGGATCATGGAAACAATGACTTTTTCGACCCATTGAGGAGATCAGATAATAATGCGACAGTTTCTAAAGATGATTTTCAAGATCATGAAAATACTTCTAGTGAAACTTCTACTCAACTCCCGACAAAGGAATGGATGTCTTTCAAGAGATTCTTAATGCAGAGATTTCCTGTCTCCAAAATGGTTTCAATTTCTTCAGTAAGTATATGAATAATTTCCCTTGGAAATTTCAACTTCCTAGTTGATACTTATATGTCTTGTAGTTTTTGCTGAAGGCCAAGGACATGTCAAGTGTTTTTAAGCCTTGCATACTTGTGTTTTGGTGGTGCACTGATATCTATATCATTAATTTTAACTTTGTACAGTTTTCATTATAAAATATTGCTTGATTATGGTTTCTTTGATGAAAGTTACTCAATTTATTACTGGCCAATTTAGGTTTCAGAACCATTAACGATACTGAGGTATATAAAGTTATAGTCACGTTTTATCTATAAAAATAAAGTTATAGTCACGTTTTGTTGCCATAAGGGCTTTATTTATTTATTTTTTAATCATTTGATGTTTTATGCTAGGATTTATAAAGACTACTATAGTGTTGAGGTAACGCATTACTAAATATTATTCTTTGGTTAAAGGAGTGCATTTAAATTTATTACTACTCATCAAAAGATTTGGATTATATTAAAATGGCTGTTCATAATGATGGTCTAGATGTTGGTTTCACCTTCTAGTCATTTCTAGCATACATTTAAATAGAATCTTGAAATGTTTGAAGCATTGTTGATGCATGGGAGACTACTTATAAAAAAAATTGTTGATGCATAGAGACAATGCACTTAGATGTTACTTTTTTTTCGTAGTTCCAAAAAGGCCAATGTTAAAGAGTTTACCTGAATTCAAGTTTCCGGTCTTTGTTGGGCTGTAATGGTTCAGTTCATCTAGTTTTAATATTAATGGGTTGACCATCAATCATTATAATACTTTCTTTTATAGCTTTCCTAGTTAAGCATGATCTTCCTAGCATTATTGAATCACAATTTTTGGCAAGAATATGTTAGGAAAACTACAACTCGAAAATTTTGTGGTGAAATAGGGAATACATATGGTTGTCCTGAACAGTTTCATCACCTGCATTATAGGGTTGAGAAGGATATCTATATGGGTCAAGATCAAGTTACACTTGGTTTAACTCTTTATTTCTGCTGCATCATTTAATAACTTTTTCTTGGACAAATATATTGAAAACTCATCATGGGTTACATGTTTTCTTTGTTCTTAATATGCATGCAAAATTTGTATTACCAATCCATAAACTCGTTTTATTATATAATTTTTTTTCTTTAAAAATTTGAAAGGTAAATTTTTTATAGATTAGATAGTTATTGATCTTTGATCATATTGATAGTTTGCAAGCATGGAGGGAGGATATAAGGATACAATGTAGTCTAACAATTGATTTGTCAAAAAAAAAAAGGTTTTTAAATGGTGTAACATTAACAAAGGTTTTGGTAATTTAAATTTGGGCCTATACCTCTGTGTGTGTGTGTATAGTTATCAGATTTTGAAGTAGAGCTGCTGTTTTTTCTCTTCAAATTTTCTTCTTCTAAGACATAACATTTTCCCCCTTTTAAATTTATTTACAGATATCCAATGTGATAATGAAAGGTGCAAAGGGTATGATGGCTTGCTCTCCTCTGTTTTTCTTTAGTTGATATTGTTAGAATTATGGTTAAATGATTAAATTTACCATTTCTAAACAACTTCACTTTTGGGAGAATTGGTAAATTACCATGGTATTAGAGCAGCAGGTCTTATTTTGATCCCTATCTGCACTCTACCTCCTATTTAAAATGTTAAAACTCCCACGTTTTAGGCTCCACATATTAAGGGGGAGTTTAGACTCACACGTGGGGGAGTTTTAGAATTATGGTTGAAAGATTAAATTCACTGTTTCCAAACAGTTTAAGCTTTTGAAACAAATAGTAATTTAAAATATATCAAGTTTTATCAATGGCAAGAATGCTTTGTGTATTTTAGTTCGAATTGCTTAAATTTCTGTCAGGAGCAACCATATTACTTTTAATTTCAGTTTTGTGATGATGCCAATTTGCAGCATATGATAAATCTTCAACAAGTATGCATCTAGAGGAACTAGAATATCCGGAAAAATATGCTGAAGAGGGTGTCAAGGTCATCACTCGGCAAGAGTATGTCTCTCGATTGCATGAGCTCAAAGATGAAATTAATCGTTCTTGGCGTGCTAATGACCGTGTAACATCTTTAAAGTTATCTATAAAGGTGAGTTTAATATGATGTGGTCAACTTTTTGTATATATAATTTTTTTGATGCCTTTTTTGATTACTGAGAATTTGTGGGGATGATCAAGCATCTTTTTGTTATATATCTCTTGTTCTTTAATATATTTATTAAGAAATCTGTAGCAGTGGCATTTTATTTATTCACTAAGAAACAGTTGGTGAAGTTAATTTAGCCATGCTTCATTCTCACTTTGGCTGAATGTTTCCAATTAATTGGTATATGAACTTGATCTATGATGCCTCATATTGATTACTATTTGAGTGTGTGTGTGTGTGTTGTGGGTGTGTATTGAGCATATATTGGGTCAATCTAGTCTTTATATACAACTACAAGGAATTTCAACTATGACTACTTTAGTCCATTTGGGTATAGCGCAAATGTAGTTAGCATTTTTGCTTGCGTTGTTACAAATGGTATTAGAGCCAACATGGTAACCTCATGTGGGCTTGAAGACATTCCACAACGTGGGGGAGATTGTGATGCCTTAATTTAAAATTGAGTTGGTTGAGTGTGTGTTGTGTGGATGTGTGTTGAGTCTTGCAACGGGCATATACTGGGTTGATTTGGGCTTATAAACTACAAGGAGCCTCAACTATGATTAGACTTGTCCTACCCATTGTTACCTATTAAGTTAATATCTTTTTCCTTACATTACCAAAGGAGAGTGAAATAAAAAATAAACGATATGTCATCAAGTGATATCACATTCCTTCTTTCTGCAGGTTGCTAGGCTTTTGATGGATACATCAATTTTACAATTTTATCCTACGCTTTTTGTTCTTGCTATGGATATAATGGATATGCTTGGGGATATGGTATGGGAGCGAATCATGTGGAAAGCTGAATTTGCTGAAGATGGAACCAGACTCTGCTCCTTACCAGGTCTTTCATCATTTTGTCTCTCTCTCTCTCTCTCTTCTTTTTCTTTATAGTAATGCAATGGGATTTATGCATCTAAAGAATTGGAAATATTAAGGCAGGACATGCATAAATAACATGTCTCAGTTGGAACAGAATTATGAGATCTGAACTGACGTGGCCATTGAAATGGAAACCTGATGTTCTGCTTAGCCATTGTTTTCAGTCAGCTAATCTGACTGCTTATGATGAAAACTTGTTGGAATCTTTGTGAACCATCTAGAATTTGCATAGGTTGTGAAACTTAGTCTTTATAGTATTGGTTGGGTATGGATCTCATGTTTAAAGGGTTTGCCTGGGGCATCTTAAGCTCCAGCTATCTGGTGAAAAAGTTTAGTCTTTTAAAAGCAGATTGTGTTTGGTAAACCACTCACTTTCTTAGGGAGGTTCAGCATTAGGCTAAAAATTGCTCCTTATTACTTTAAAGTTTGAAGAGTCTCATGGTAATTATCATGGTCTCCACACATTACTAGGGCGGTTCAGGACTAGGAATTAGAGTTTGTGGTCTTATATTTTTGACTATTTATGTTCCACTTTTATGTGTTGGGTTGGTGAGCATAGATTGTTATGGTCACATTCCAGAAATCATGGTTTTGAAGTTGGCCTTGAGGTCCAATAGAAGTGTCTTTCTTCCTTGGAAGGCATTTGGAAGGTCAAAGCTCTGTCAAGAGTAGCTTTCTTTACTTGGACCGTTGCATAAGAGAAGATTTAATGACGGAGAATCTTAGAAAAACAAGGATTGTTGTGGTTGATTTGTGTTGCATGTGTAAGACTAGCAGGGAGACAGCATACCATCTTCTTATTTATTGTAATATAGCAAAGGTCCTTTGGTTTTTTATGCTCTGCTTGTTCAGTAATATGTGGACTATACCTGGAACAGTAGTTGAATTATTGGCATGCTGGATACGACAGTTTGAAGGACTGTAGTGGTGAGATAGAAAAGGTTGTTCCTTTATATGTGTGGTGCATTTGGATTAAGTGGTAGCTACAAGTTCTTTCATTTTTTCAAATTTGTTGGTGTTCGTTGAACTCCTAAACTCAGGGGTCTCAGTGTCATTTCCATGTACAGATTGTACCATTAATTTCTAATAAAATCACTACTCTGAAAAATCAATGATAAAGAAGAAAAAACAATTTTCTTCTTTAATCATTTTTTTCAGATGGAAGAAAATGGGTCAAGCTCAATGTGAGTGTCAATTTCTATGAGTTGAATCTAAATTCTTGATGGATTTCTAGGAGAAACATTCATTCTATTTTCTGGAGAGTACTCTTTGAGTGCAAATGATTGATGTAAGAAGCCTTGAAGTGTTCTATGCATATCTGGGTAATCTTTGGGATAATAACATGTAATGATCTCTCTGTTCATATCATTCATGCATGGTTTTAAGAATTTATTGCTGATATATTCTCAAATCTTATTACTGTATGTCAACATGATTGAAGGGCATGGTAAACTGCCATGTTGTGAAGAATGAATGAATGAAGTAAGAGCCTGTTGGTTGGTGTTTTTTTGTACTGGTAGCATCTAGAACAGAGCAACAGATCTTCAAGGCCTTTGATAATTCAAACTTAGTTGTAGCTCTTCCTTTTCTGCCCTTCTTTGCTTTTTCCCCCTACTTGTTGCTGAATATTTTATTTAATCCTTCTTCAACAAGTTAGGTCTACGCAACACAACATTGTTAGTTTTATTTTTTTTGGTAGTGGGTTGATAGTTTTTCCTGAATTTTATTTATTTATTTTTTTTGGATTTATGGCAGATAACTTTCAAGCAAGTGACATTTGCTCTGATGCCAAAGAAACTTGCAAGAATTGGTTCTGCAAAATTGGTTCCATCCGGGAGCTTCTTCCACGCATGTGAAGTCCTCTTTTCTTAGTCTCTATATTTAGTATCCTTGTAGTATTGACTGATGCTAGTCATGTCAAGTTGTAATCTCTTCTACTTCTCTTGCTCGTCATTTATTATGGTCTTTTTTTTTTTTTTGCCTATGCTTTTCTCCCTTCCCCCTGGTTCCTATGTTTTGTCAAAGAAAGTGTTATGTTTGTTTCTGGTTGGCAATTTATTTCAATCACTAATAATTATGAAAATAATCCATATGCATACAGGAGCAGCACACACTGGACCCAATTTCTTGATATGTGATTATTCCAATAGACTTCCAAAGTTATTTGGCAGAATTTCTCTCTATATCTGCCTCGTTGTATTTTTCATGCAAATGCTTATTAGAATTTATTTTGGCTTTTCTCCTCAATTTCTCTTTCTCTGAGATTTTTCTTTCTTTAATTGGTTGTTTACTTGGTGTTGGACTTCAGTTATTTAGAGCTGGCTTTATTGCCTTGCTGGCGTTTCCTGGTTGACAAACCTGAAGACTGTGTTCAGCGTTTGGTTATGATGACAAGAGGGTTAGCAGATCCATTGGCATCTGCCTACTGTCGTCTGTATATGGCCCACTGTGCCCAGAAGTTGCCCTCATGTGATATAGGTACACATTTGTATACTTCATGCATACAGAAAATGCATGCATAACTGACCAATGACATACTGTCCATTAGTTGCATTCCTGCTCAAGTATGCAAACATTATTAGCATGTGCCATGGATAAGGCATAACATGGAGTGGGTTTGGCCCAGTGTGGTCCAGGTTCATATATCCTAGATTCTGTTGACATTTGGCTGGGCAATGTGCTGACAGTGGATTAAAAACCCAAATTAAGACCGAGTTGAATCTAGTTATTGCTAGAATTGAAACTGATACTTGCTTTGGTGGCTATACAGCTTTAAATTTATCTTACTACTTTTTAACTCAGAATATCCATTTAGGAAAAGATCCTTATTGGTTAATGGTTGAATGGAAATTATGCCCTCTGAAAATATTTTCTGTAGTTCTTGGTGAAATTCATATAATAATTCCCTAACTACATATTCTTTTCTTATTTTCACTGAATATTGGGTTTCTCTGATTGCCCTATTTTTAGTGTGTGTAACTTCATTAAAGAAAATGCAGCACCAGTGCAACTCAAGATGATTTCCACTTTTATAGAGGCAATTTAGACAGGTGTAAAAAATTATTAATTGGAATCCTGCTAATCTGAAGGTGTGCCCAAATCCTGTGACTTGACCTAGATTTTTGTGCTGTGTTCTACATTTAGTAATTGATAATGCTGTTGAGACATGTTCCATTGCGGATCATGTGTAGCAGGCTATTCATATGTCCCCCTCCCCCCCCCCCCCCCCCCCCCGCTCCCCCCCTTTTCTTTCAATTCTTATCTACACTTGCATGTCTGACAATAATTTGACAGGATACCTAGTTAAATGTGTTAACGACATCAAGATTCTAGTGATGCGGATCATATCAGCCAAGGAAACAACACAAGGAAATATTACAAACAACAGAAGATTGCTTGTCACTCTGATGGAGCCAACCATTGAGTATATTATGAAATGCATATATAAGGATGCTTCTCAGGTATATGCAGAGTTTCATGTGATACTCATACTTCCTGTCTCAAACCGTAGCGTATGGTAGGGTTCTACATATCACTGTTAATATGTTTTTTCTGAACTCCTAAAATGCAAGAGTGAAAATATTGATTTATAAGAATTGTTTTCAAAATTCTTATTTTGATTCTTTTGAAGCCATTTCTTCCATTACATCTATCCAGTAATCTAAGAGTGCGCTAATGAAGTTATCTTAACCTTAATAGTAGGTTCTCTGACATGAACTAGTTGCTTAGTGCAATATCTTATTTGATGACATTTGTACTGAATGTTTTGCAAGATGCAAGTAGGTAATATGCTTGTGGAGCTTGGGCTAGGAATGAATCAAGTGGAGTTGTTTGGGAGTTTCTCTTGCCTCTCAATTGTTCTGCATCATCTACTTAAGGAACTTCCTGCTGAAGTTGTTACTTCAAGTGCTGTGGAGATCCTTCATACCATTGAATGCAGCAATGATTATTCCTTTGACCAGGTGTTGTTCTAATGCTAATGACTCTTTGCATAAGAAGTGGCACCTCCTTTACTTTGGCCATTAATTAATTGATTTATTTATCCTGATATTTGATATGCAGTTTATTTATTCATTTATTTTGTGGTGGGAGTAGTGTTTGAATTACAGGTTACTTGGATTCAGGCTTTCTGAAAGGAAATCTCGAAGGGACATTGTCCATGCTGTGGTTGATAAAGTTACTCAGGTCTGTAGAGTAATCTACGCCTATTTGCTTGATTTCAACATTTTTTTTTTGTTTTTTTTTTTACTTTTTACATTCTATGAGTTCTTGTAACATAGTTTTCTTACATAAAACCCTACTTTGGTATGTTAAGAGTAATCTTAGGTTTGGGTTCTTTCTCTTCAACTCATTATTGTTTTTTTTGGACTGGTATGTGTGTTCATTCTATCAATGAGTCACGTCTTATGTAACCTTTTGAAATGTAAATTTCACTATTTTTTAGATTACACAATTATTTATTGGCATTTATGGTAGGGAAGAAATAATATTTAATAGTAATGGTTGATGTTGTAGCTATTTAAATACATTATAGGTCCTAAAATTCCCAATGCTATGCTGTTTTGGAATATTTTATTTATCTTTGTTTTATGAATGAGTCTCTGTGTTTCAATGATAAATACAATATCAGGTTATGAGTGAAAGGAATAGCCTTGATGAGTACCTGAAGGTTGTGGATGCTTATGTGGATATTGTTCTTCAAAATCAGATGGTAAGTTTGGGTGGCCTTTGACACTGGCACACCTTTGGTTCTGTTTTTCAATTCAGTTCTATGAATAACTGTATTTATTGTGAACTTTTTGAGACTATTGATGTGGCATTAAATTGTCGCAACTCTTTCCTACATGCATCAGTCTTAACTAGAACATTTGTTTGGTGCTTTGACTCATTATGAGTTTTTCTTTCCTTCTTTTATTATTTTTCCCCCTCAATGCTATTGCAGCACTGGCGGTCTTGTTCAGTTGAAGTAAACTGAACTTAATTCTTAATTCTATGTAAAATTAACATGCTCTTTAATTGCAACTGAGTCCCAGCACAATCTAAAGTAATTAATTCTTTAAATGCAACTTAGTTGTATATAATTCTTTAAATGCAACTGAGTCCCAGCACAAGTTAAAAAAGTAAAATCAAATGCCATCGTTGTAACTTTCCATGTTGTTTTTAATTATTCTTTCTCTTGTTTTAATACTAGTTAACTGTAAAGAAGTTAAATTTATGAAAGGATGATTCTACTTTCTTTTTTGATCTTATATACATCCAGATTCCCAAGTACTAAGGTAGTAAGGTTGTGCCCCTTTTGTGCTATTTAATGAAATTTATTGCTTATTGAGAGAGAGAGAGAGAGAGAGAGAGAGAGTTAGGCACTCTTCCCTTTTTGGTACACAAGAGTGACTAATTTGAATAACCTCAGTATTCTACTTTGCTAAGTTCTACGGCTTTTTTGTTGGAATTATTATGACATAGGTATAACTTTGGGTCCAAGGCAGTAAGAATAGTTAGGCTATGTTTTCTCGGATGAAGCTTATTTGGGCTCTCTCTGCAATGTTGATATTTTTATTTGATATCTTTCCAACTTCAGTTGTTCTGTTATCAAGCTTGCTTGCAGTATCGTGGATGTGAGCATTTGTATATCCTCTGAATCTATTCATTTGTGCCAGGATAACCATCTGAACACCATTTTAGGAGGTATTTCAAAGAGAGCATACAATAAAGTGGTCACTGAAGATGAATTGGCAAGCTTGCAATCCATCTTGGTGAAGCTTCTTACTCATTTCAAGGTCTTAGAGGATGTATTCACCTTGGTACGCTTCTTACTCTCATAGTAGCTTTTATTTATTTATTTATTTTTCATGTGTGTGTGTGTCTTGAATCTAATCTCTTGAGGAAAAGAATTAATGTGACCGACCCAATCTAATCTGTTGAGGATCTATAGCCGACCCCAAATTTTGGAACTAAGGTTTTGTTGTTGTTGTTCTTCTTGTTGTTGATATTTCATAAAATTGTAAATGAATAGTAATTTTATTTGCCTTTTTTGTTTCATGTTGTGTAGTTTGAGACACTTACATTTTTGTGAACTAAAAATGGGGTGATTAATTGTAAATGCTACTTTGTAGAAACATTTTCTGGAGATATTAGATATAATGTATGGGAGCTCACGGAGCATTGTCAATATGCATATCCTCAACATGGCGACAAGGTACATTTTTCAACAACTATGTTTTCATACCCTGCTTTGTCTAGTTAAAGCCTGATCTTTATGTTGATGTGCCTCACTTTCCTATGCTATCCTTCACTGGGATTGGTTCCACCTGCCTACTGGACCAGCCACTACCTGTCTCACCCCCTAGGTGGATAGTAGTAGGTAGCTAAGAAAGGTCTTCATAAGCACTCAGGTTGAAAAGCAGGCGACTCCTGGGGATGGATGGATTTGGAACCAAACTTCATGGGGATTTAAAAAAAATAAAAATAAAAAAGCAGTAAAATTCCACCCAGTTCCTCATCCAAATTTTTCCATGCAGCCAAAGACAGCCTTGAAGTAACACTAATGGTCCTTACTATGGAAATTGAGTTGTATGTCTAAGAGGAATTGGAAGACTATTGCTCATTAACTCCTACACTGCCCTGTAGCTAGAGATGTGGACTATGATGTTTTCACTATTTGGGGTTCATTGGTTTATGCCATGGGGGTTCTGGAGCTTTTAGCTAGCTGGTTGAGCAAGTTCAATAGACACAAAAATGTGGTAATTTGGAGCATGATCCGTTTGAAGGGAATGAGAGATTGATTCATTTTATTTTTATTTTTTAATTTGTTGCATGATTTGCTTGATTCTTGTACTTTCCTTGCAATTTAGTTTAGACATTTTGATGGTTCCATAGTACACTGCCTATGTACTTTGGTTTTGTATTTTTTTCTTCCTTTTTTCAATGAAGCTCTTTACCTTAAAAAATAAATAAATAAAAGAAGGCTTAATGGCACAATGCGATTGAATGATTTTAGGTCATAAAGTAACTTTTAGAACATGTGAGGCACTGATTTACAGAACAATCTGAACCAAATGTTATGTGACAGAATTTGGGTTTCAAAAACCTGGTAGTGTTGGAATCTCTCTTTTTTTGGGTTTCAATATTGTATACATATAGATGTCTTAACTTAAACATAGAATGTCATCCTTAGGGTAGGTTTATTATTAGTTCATATCTGGAATTTTTTTTCTTTCATAAATTAAACTTCTATTGCAAAAAAGAGATACTTCAGTACACAGGAAATGTACAGGAGTCCAGGTTCATATATCTGGAAACATCAACTACCAATCCTTTAAGTTTCATGATTTGATGTATTTGTATTTAGTATCTGGTAGATAAAATCCAGTGAGAACCTAAATATAGATATCTAGTTGGCTCCATATACTTTATGACCTAGATTTCTTTCTAATTCTTGGTATGTTTGAAGATTTGATTTGATTTCCAGGTAGCAGTTATAGTTTATGTTTATTTCATTGAGCAGGAACGGTTCTATAAGTGATCCAACATCCATACAGCTGCTGTTTGAAATTTCACAAAATCTACATGATGATGGTGATTTTTTGAATACGAAAGATGATGATAACCAGCCAGCACGGTTGATTTCTCGTTTCGTCCATATGGTAAATAATTTCAAGCCCATGCTGATTTGCCCCCAGCAATTGCTATCCTGTGACTATTTTGTGGCAATTCATATAAGGGTTCGGTAAGCTATCCATTTTTGGAAACATTTTCTCGGAAATTGAAAAAACTGTCAATACTTTTCAATTCCCAAGAAATTTTTTTCCAAAAATGAAAATTAATGTGCACACATTAGCAAAATCCTTCATATAATTGGATTGACATACGTTGCTGCTCTTTATTTGTTAGGTTGACTATGGAACAGAGATGGAACGCCATTTAGCATTTTTAGTTGAATGTCGTGGAGCTTTTAGTAGCTTAAACGAACTTAAGGTATGAATTTTTTCTTTTCTTTTTCTGAAACATGGATGAGCACAGTATCTATTTTTAATCTTATGGTCTTTGATATTGTGATATTTGTTAAATATAAATTTTAAGAAAAAAAATCTTATTTATGTATCTGCATTATGCTTTCTGATAACATGGCATCACTTGCTTCCCTTGTGAAGCTCATCTTCCTGAATTTTCGTACATTATGCAGTTTTAATTTATAGGATTATACTCAAACATTGAATCTATAGATGAAGCCATCCAAACATTACGCAGTCCACTTGTTGTCTGGAAAATTATGTGTTTCAGAAAAGAAATAGCATCAACTCAGTTGAGGTAGAAGGATTCTTGAGGATATTCTGGTACTTAAAAACTTTCAGGCCCATATTTTTAGGGCAAGTTAGAAGTTAGAAGTTAAAAAAAGGAATAAGGATTGCTTTGTATAAATTCTTTTATGTAGATAATAAGATAACACAACCCAATAGCTCATGCTTTCATGTTCAAGAGAAGGGTTCAATGTATGCAGGGGTTAAGACAAACTGGTTGCTACTTGCTACCTGTAAGGGTTGCAGGGGTACATGCTACACCCAGAGAATTTGGTCTTATTCATGTAGTAAAGTGAGGAGGTACAGCTTGGTTCTTTTGGGGCATCCAATCTTGTTTATTAGGATAAAATGGCATGTAAGTATTGAGTGTTTCATAAGGCAAAACAAACCAACTTCAGAAAGAGCTATAATTTGCTTAGAAGAATAAGAAAAAGGGAAGGAAAAAAAAAATGAACTCATGTAGACTTAAGGTTTTTTCCCCCCAATATGTCTTGTTCAAATGCCTGTCTTAGCACCATTTTAGGTTTTGCATTCAAGAAGGAAACAGTTACTAGAATGTCCATTTAACATTTCATACTAATGATAAATGATCATATTTGTTTTCAATATGCTCACGCTTAAAAAGTATTCAATGTTTCATAAGGAAAAATAAACCAACTTTAGAAAGAGCTATAGTTTGCTTAGAAGAATAAGAAAAAGGGAAGGAAAAAAAGAAAAAGAAAATGAACTCATGTAGACTTAAGGTTTTTTTCCCTCCAATATGGTTTGTTCAAATGCCTGTCTTCGCACCATTTCAGGTTTTGCATTCAAGAAGGAAACAGTTACTAGAATGTCCATTTAACACTTCATACTAATGATAAATGATCATATTTTCTTATCAAAAAAAAGAAAAAAAGAAAAAAAGAAAAAAAAGAAGTAAATGATCATATTTGTTTTCAATATGCTCACACTGATTCAGCACTTCATTTTTCTGGCAGGAAACCCTTGTTCACTCCAGTAATTGTTTAGCGATTAAGGCTTTGAAAAATGCAAAAAAGCATCTTAGTTTTGTCAAATCTTGCATAGCATTTAGTGAAGTCACATTGCCTTCTATTTCAGCTTGGGTTAAACAGTTATATCTTTATCTTGAGACTGCTGAGGTAATTTTTATTCCTTTGACATGATTAAGTTATTGAAACTAATCTGAATATTGATACTTATTCACTTGAACGTTTCAGGTTGCCTTGTTATGTGGTTTAGTCTCTCATTCAGATGGACTGATAGATTCCACAATCAACTGTTTGCTAAGTTTAGACTTGATGGATGGTTAGTTCATCTCTATTTTGTGAAGCTTTGCATAAGTAGATCTTCAACAGCATTTGTTTTGTGTGAAAACCAAGGATGACCTCCCTCCTTTAACGTAGGGCCTATAAGGCCATTCCACCCACCAACCCCCCTCGTTTCTTTCCTACTTTTCCTTAACATCTAACAGAAACATTTGCAATAAAAAATTAACGTTGTTTTGTGTGTGGGGGTCTAATGTAATGACCACAAATTTAGTATATTAATCTATCTAAATGAATAGCAGATGTTGCACTATTCTGGAAGGTCCTTGGCACTTTGGTAGCTGATTTTTCATTCTCTTGCTCTAAGCAAGCTGAGAGTATATTTTTATACATATCAAGCTACATTAGCATTTAGCGCACAGATAAAAACAAATATACAAAAATATGTGACATTGTAGTAAGTAGCATCACAAATATTTACACAAATATGTGTGAACATTAAATAACTATTGCTGGCTATTGAAATGAACAAAGCTCTGCAATGAGATATGGTTCTTGAATACATACCTATGTAAATATTTATATGTATTATGCATACATGTTCAAGTGTGTGTGTGTGTGTGTGTGTGTGTGTGAACATCTTTCGGGAATTATTTTTTTTCTGTTGCTTTATTGTTCCTGTTATTTTTGTTAATTTCTTTACTAGGAAGATGCACTTTAGAGCTCAAAATTAGTACAAAAGATTACATGGAATCTATTCTCAGACAAATAGTACCCATTGCCAATGTGTTCTATACATTTTTTCTTTAAAGATATCCTTTCTTAATCTTCCAACTTGCAAATTTTTTATGCGTTTTTGTTTATTTACGATTGCTCATAAATTTTATATTTCTTTATTTACTGATGATGTAATGGTCATTTTGGTTGTAAATATATCAAAGATGAACGTTTCCAAATTAAATTCGTTGCTCAGTTGGATTAATTGCATCTGTAGGGTCCCGGACATCAATTGATGTTGAAGGCATACTCTCTGCAATTCAAAAGTTATGCAGCCACTTGGTTATGGTTCCAGGTGATTAATTCTTCTTTTTAATCCTCATCTTATATCCAAAATCTGTTTAGAATATGGGTAAGTTTAGCTTAAGTAGCGTGTTTATTTGAATGGTTTTCTTTTGGCCATTTTCTGATCTCTAAGACTAGATCTTATCTGAGAGTGGAATCTTTCTTAATTTTTAGTTTTCTAACAATGTTTGTGAAAATAAAATTTTCTTAAAAAAATGAAAAATGGAAACTCATTTTCAGATTATTAGCCAAATCTAATCTCATTTTGAATGATCAGAAACACTAATGAGCTTTTTTTATTTTATTTTTATTTTTATGGTAAAAGGCTTTAGGTTTAGCGTATTCTACATAAGGTCCCTCATCTCCGTTTGCCACCCCAAGGGAAAAACAAATCCAAAGTAAATAAAATTTAAGGACTTTTACGTTGAGTGATAGAAGTGAAGATGATGGGCTAGTTATAACTTGTTTCTGAAATAAACATCAAGAAAGAGTACTTGAATTTATAAAGTTGGTGATTCCTTATTGGCAGTTATGGATGGTATCAATTTGAACAACAAAAGTAAGTTAGGATGCTGAAAATGCAAGTGATTGTGTTATTCTAGTCCATCTAACTGAGTTTTGGTATATACCCTCTAAGATGATATATGAAATATGAACACCTATCGAGGTAGCTCTATAAATTCAGATATATAGAAAGACAAACAATAAACTACATTGATGCACAGAGTCGTCATAATGCATTTTTTCCCTTTCAGTATTATTTTTGGCAAAAGTATTGATAGTTTGATACACAGAGTTCTCTTAATGCTACTTAAAAATTAAAAAAAAAAAAGGGGGGGAGGGGGGGATTCTTGATGCTCCAAAGACAGGGCTTTCACTTAAGAAAAGGGTTTTCTAAAATGAGCTAAACAATCGTATATTTGGGAAATTTTCTGTTGATGTGACGTTGTGTTACAATTAGTGCAATCTGTGTGTTTTCCAAGATCTCAGTTTGAGATATCCTTCATACACTTTTTTTCCCTCACTTCATATGTTCCATCTGAAGGTAATTCTGAGCAAGGAGTCACCTACTTCCCAAATAACATACTATCTCTTGTTAATTCCAGATCTTGGTAAGCCTTCCATTGCATATTATGTCAACAACATTGCTCTATTTTCTCTTCTTTTCTTTTCCGTCTCTTTGTTATGGCCGTAGGTCTTAGTTTGATAGTTGAAAATGTCACTGCAGGATGACACCAAGAATTAGGACAAGAGTTTTTTGTACAATTCTTACATTGACAGCTACACTATCTCAAAATAAGCTCCCATACCATGCAGATCATGGAGAGGTATATCTACACTTTTCTTTTTAAATGTGTTAATTTTACAATTTGAGAAATCCAAACTTTCAGACTTTTAAAACATGGTCAGAATACTGAAAATATGGGTCAAAAAGTTTTGAAATGCGTGGATTTGAATTTCCTTACTATCAAAATGGAAGAAGATCTCATGTCTTCATAGTTTTTGCTTATGCTGGTGTCATCTTTTGTAAATATATTAGTTTCATTAAGCTTTGCAGGGATTTGCTTACTGACATGATATAGACTCTCGCCAATGGCCTTTAGGCCTAATGGCTCTTCAATTCAGCATAAGTTTGGAGAGGTGAGTGAGGTTGCGGGTGCAAATCCCACCTGGTGCATTAATTAATTACCAAACCAGAAAAAAAAAAAAAAAAAAAAAAAAAAAAAAAAAAAAAAAGGATGAACATGCATTTGCAAAGATATTTTTCTATTATTAAGTTTTGCCTTCATTGACATCATTTAAAAAAAAAAAAACTTTTAGTATTGACGGTTTAAAAAAGAGCCAAAAAAAGATAAGCAAATATTAGTTGAATTAAAAATGATTAAGGATTTGATTTTGTTTTATTCCATAAGGCCATAGTTAGGCCTTGTGAAGCCTAATTATGTTTGATCCAGATTATTGACCCGACCCAATATAAAAGTGCTACGGTTTATATGAGATTTTTTCTAGAGGCTTAGTCCATGGAACAAAGACTTGGGCCAGCCCAAGCCAGAGTGCTCATGGACAAGTCTCCTTGGGGCTCTTGGGAAAAAAAAATTGGCCCCTTTTTAGCCAATTGGTGAATCCTGTGCGCAAGATAGAAAAATTGTTATTTGGAGATTAGGGTTTGGTGTGTTGTTGTGAGAGAGAAAACTATATTGCTGCATCTTGTATTTTTTCCCAGTGAATAATGAAATCCTTACAACTTTATAGACGTAGGCAAATTGCTGAATCACATAAATATTGTCTTGTGTGATTTTTTGCTTTGATGCATATTTTTTTCTTTATTTTGCATTTCACAAATCTGGAAATTTTGTGTATATTCCCTACAGCCACTACTTAAAATGCATATACAATTTAAATTTAGCTAACTCATACATGAATTTTAAATTTTGCTCCTTGTCAAATAACACGTAGTCCATGAAGAGTCTTTGGAATTTGCATGAACGGGGTGAAGTAATCATTGTAAAGAAAAAGCCTAGTTGTGCTGTTATATCTCATGTCTCCTAATCGATTCTTTTTTTTTTTCCTCCCAGATTCCTGGAAATGACCTATTATTTTTTGGTGATTCATCTTACTTACGTGAACTTGTGTCCTTTGCTGAGTATGTTCTTCAGAACCTGGTTGATACCATTCAGCAAGAGCCTTCGCAGGTAACCATGCCTTTCACTATATTATTGTATAAATTGACAATTTTAGATTTTACTTATGTATGATGCTGAATAAGGTGGCTCGTGGAAGCATGGCACTTGAAGCTTGCAATTGCATTGCATCGTCTTTGATGGTAAGCTCCTCTGTCATCTTTTTGACTAGCTATCAATTTTAGTAGATCAATCGTTAAAAGGAATGGTACATGACAAAGCAAGTGATCTGTGAGTGGGTTTCCCATGATGGTTCTTAGGCAGGCTTGTCCAGAGGCAATCCACTTTCAAGCAATTAAATAAACATGGAAAAATGATGGTTTCCTTTCTCATGAATCTGATAAACCTTGGTTGCTCTGCTTGTCCTGCAATACTCTCTCTCACTGCTTTGCCGTGCTGTACTGTGCATTGCCCTGCAATGGATACTTTTTTATTATTTTTTATTTTTATGTTCGTTTTTCTTCCTCATGGCTCTCTCTCTCTCTCTCTCTCTCTCTCTCTCTCTCAGTTAAGCAATGAAATATCCCAAGTCTGCTCCAAACTCATAGAAACTGCCAGGTTGTGTTTGAGCGCCAGTGACAAATATCTGCAGTCAACCATTACACTTTTAGACATAAACTTGCCAACGCCCATGGTGTCACCATCCATTACTGTCTGAATGATAAAGGTATTACGATTTGTTAAATTGGAAGTCCACCTTGGAAATGTTCATTCTAATTCATAATAATTCTTTGATTGTGACAGTACTCTCGGTCTTTTCACAGGGTATAAAGTTTGTAAGAAAATGTATATTTTGTTCATAGAAGATATATGTCATCATGGAAGATGGGGGATCAACACAATTGTAGATGCTATTGGATTTAATAATGATTTGGGCTCTTGGAAGAAGCAGAGACAGTTCTTTGGAGAGTTTTGAAGCCTTGCAAAGGAAATTAGCTAGAATTTATAGTTTAGTTGAGTATAGTATTCCTTTTCGTTGTACAGGAGATACTAACTGGGCATGGTTCTCTTATTTCCATCTAACTACTTTTACATGATATTTCACAAATAACTGAACATAGCTACAATCATTTATCTTTTTATCTTCTTCTTCTTCTTCCTTTTTTTTTTTTTTTTTTGGTGTCTGTTACAGATATGTCAAATTGAAAAATGGTGTGGTAAATAGATTAAGTGTCATAGTAAGTGATCAACTAAAGTAAAAACTTATTCAAAACTTACAGATATGTCAAATAGAAAAATGGTGTGTTAAATAGATTGCTTTAAGTGTCATAGTAAGTGACCAATTAAAGGTAAAAAATAATTTAAAATGACCATCTCAACAACTTATTAGTGGGAATAGAATTTCCACCTCATAAGCTTAGATAGCATTTCTCTTTTTATTTGGTTTTCTTTTTCTTTTCACTTTTTATTAGGTTTTCTTTTTCTTCTCTTTTTATTTTTTTTTTTCCTCCACTTTCATTTTCTTTCTCCACCAAGTTCCCCAGCCAGGTCTTTCTCCTTGTTCACCACCATCTCTTCATCTTCCTTCATGAGAATGAAAAGTTTTCTCAATCCCATTTGCACACATGGCTATTTATGGAATATAAGCTTATGATTTGACACAATTAATTAATACACATAAAGTTTGTTGATGACACTTTTTTCAAATCTATAGCCATATGAAAATATTAATTTCAAAAGAAGGTCAAAGTCCAAACCCGACAAAGCCCATATATACTTTTTTAAAGGAAACATTTTTGGGAATTATGTATTTTTATTTTTATGTGAGATAGAAATATTATTTTAATCTAATTTAATCTAAATATCAAATTTAAATGTATACGTGTTAAATTCTTTTTTAAAAACTTGAATTTTAGCCCTTACTTCTCACCCCACAAAAACTTCATATTTGAAGAGTAATCATCATGTTAAAAATGTGTGACATTGAAAATTATGTTGACACGTGAGGCAGTGAAAATTATGTATTCAAAGGTAAAGGTAATTTTTGTCATTTATCTTGGATTTAATAGAAAACTTTGCAAATAGGCTTGGGATATTTGCATACTCCACCAAACCCATGTGTAGTCCCCTCTGCATAAAAGCCGAACACATGGAGAGAACTTATTGTCTTTGCTGAATTCTTTAACACCCATTGCTAACTTAATTTTTGCTAACTTATTTTACTATTCAATTTATTTTTTTGTACTATTTATGAGTCTCAATATACTTTTTGATATTATTTATAAGACTTACTGTATTATTCAATTAACATTTATCTTTATCTATAATGTTTTTAGCAAAATTTTTTTAATTTTATTAAAATAAGTGAATTTCAAATGGACGACAGTCTCTAAAAAATTCTGACCAGAAACTCATCTGTTGCTTACTTTCGTGATTTCACGCATTTAGCAAGTCTAGGAGTAAATGGCATCATTCTCATTGGGGAAACGTGCCAAACCAAGCGAGAAAGTCTATAGTGTTTCCGGAATACCAGCTCAGCCTCAGAGTTGGTGTTTCTTGTCCAATAAATAGCTGACATCTGTCCAAGATAAGCCACCTCAATTTGAAAAAGGAGGAGAGACAGAGATTAAACAGTGGGCGGGGGCTGATTTATTTTCAGGGGGCAAGATTGTCTTTTTATTTGGGTTAGTGGAGTAAACTGAGGTGGCTTAGGCTGTGTTTGTTTTGGCTTCAAATGGTTTCCGGAAATCATTTTCCGTAAAATAGGGCATTTGGGTGTGCAAGAAAAATTCGGTCAAACGGAAAATCATTTCCGTTGACCATAAATAAGCCTTCTGACTACGGAAAATGGTTTCTGTTCCTATTTTACCTTCAATTCACTTCCAGAAAGAGAGAAAGAGAGAGAGAAAGAAGGACCAGACGCGCAACAGGGAGAAAGAGAGAGAGAAAGGACTCAGACGCGCACCCAGACCGCCGTCGTCGTCCCCTCCACGCGACGGTGAGAGAGACCGATCGCACCCAGACCGATCGCACCCCACCGAGATTGCATCACGCTCTTCGACGTCACTTGCGAACCCCGGGCTCCAGTCCGACGATCGCACGCACCAGATCGCACCGGTCTCGTCGATCGCAGCACCGCGCCGCTCAATCTCGCCGCTCGATCTCGCCTCCGCTCGATCTCGTCATTACCCATGACCGATCTCATCGCCCATGACCGATCTCTCCTTTTCCATCCATTTTTGATCACTTTCTCGTCCTTGCTCTCTCAGTTTGACCGAATGTGGATTTGATCGAATGAGTTGTTGTGATTTTTGTTTTTTTAAGTTTATACGTTGAAATTTCTATTATAAAATTTGTTTGGGAACTGTGAAAATGAGTGAGAAAATGTGAGAAAGTAGTAAGAAAATAGCATTTTCAGAATGCAACCAAACACATAAAAATATTTTCTAGAAAATTTTTCATAATGCAACCAAACACCCAGAAAATATTTTCCTTTCCCGAAAATACCATTTCCGGAAAATATTTATTTTCTGGAAAATATTTTACGCAACCAAACACAGCCTTATATTGGACAGATGTCAGCTATTTATTGGACAAGAAACACCAAATCTGAGGCTGAGCTGGTATTCCGGAAACACTATAGACTTCCACCTGTAAAACCTACAAAATCAGTTGAAAAATCACAACTTAAGACATAGGCGTTTGATACCGTAGTTTAAGCAATACTTTTTAATTTTTAAATAATATTATATGTAATTTTATATACTTTTTTATTTTTATGTATTTTTAAAAAATATAAATAACATTATTAGAATATTGTTATCAAACAGCCCCTTAGCCATTCAAAACAAAGTTTCTCTTTAAACTTCTCATATGTCTTTATATTAAATATAAATTTTAAAAATCTAATTGTTAGAATACAAAAATTAAAAAATTAAAAAAAAATCAATTGTGATATCATTAAACAAATGTTAAAATTTTAAGTTTTTATAATCTAATATTGTATATAAAAAAAAAGTTTATTGATCAAATAGTAAATAATATTCTATTTGAACGAAATTTAATACGCACAATAAGAACATAATAAACATGAAATTCAATAGCCTAATTTTCAAAATTTACACAAATATATATATATATATATATACACACACATATATGTAAAAGAAGCTCGAAGAGTTTGCCATATATTGCGCTAAAATACAAAAAGCGTCTGCAAGGCATAGGGAAGGGACTAAAAACATCTTGTGACCAACAGAGCAAAAGCCAACATTCCTATTCAAAACAACTTACACATTTAATGTCACTTAGAAATCTCCGATACCAATTATCTCAAATTTAATAGGTTACTTGGAGGCGATGGGATGGAGCTAATCAAACAATCGCAAATTGTATAAAACCAAAACAACCTCAAAATCTTGATAGATTCTAGACCTATCACCATATCACCATCTGATGTTGATTTTCACAATTTTACAAATTTAACAGGTGCAGAAAGTTACCCTACCCTTAAATGAACTAATTAGATGGGGATAGACCCAACCAAATTGCCTCAAAATACATAAAACCGTAATAACAACTCTTTATGAAATCCCACTTCTCTAAGCTTGTATTTTGCTAGTACTAGCTGATCAAAGTGGTCCTCTTGAAAAAGAAGGTATTGGAAATTTGGAGGTACCTCTCACAATTTATTTATTTTTATAGCTGAATCTCACAAAAGTTTTTAACTCCTTATTAGTTATTACATAGTTTTTGTCAATCCAATACATTCAGTAGAAACTAAAACGAATTTTCTATATTTGGAAGCACAAATAGGAAGTCCTCTTTCTCCCTCACCACATCAGTTTACTCACTTTCATGATTAGAAAATACTTTGTTGGAAATCCTCTCTTCCTTCTATTGCAAGTCTACTGACTAAAGTGTGATTTCGAGGTGCACTGTTAGCCTTTTTCACTCATTGTATTAAAGTGAGTAGCAGACTCGATTCCCTTGACTTGAACCCATATTTGAACCAAGCCAATTAAAGCTCAACACATGGTAACACAATTATAAATTATAATAATGACCCTTACAAAGTTGAATGCCAAGTGAATTTCAAACGTGACATGTTAGTATTTCGTTTAACATATCACTAGATTTTGTTAGTGAATTGGCTAGGGCAAGCACAAAATTTTTAAAAAAATAATAATAATCGAGGACAATAAGAGACTGTTTGGTATGGTATTTTGCGCAACAGTTTTCATTATTTAAATAACATTACACCTATTTTGCACACTTTTTTATTTACACGTGTTTCCAAAAAATACAAACACGGTAACCAGAATAATGTTAGCAAATGGTCCTCAAATTTGTAAGGAATAAAATGAAACAGTAATAAAGAACAAAAAGAGATATTTTGGGGACACCAAAATGTATTTGTATTAATCGCTATATTAACCAAGTGTTCTGCCGTAGTAAACGTCTTTGGTAGCGGTCTGTATTTGAAGTCGCCTTTACAAACTAAAAGTCGCGTTACAACCACCATTATAACGTTGTGAATCTTGTGATTAGAGAAAGAGAAAACACAATTCTTTTTTCCAATTCGAATCCAACCCTCTCTTTCTCTCTCTCTCTCCGTGGCTTTGGCTACACAATATCTGATCCAATCGGAGGGTCGAGAACAAAGCAGAATGGATCTAGAGGTGGTTGGGCGCCACGCGCTGCTCTTCGACGACGACGCCACCGCCGCCTTTATCAACACCAGCGACGCCCTCGTCGAGTGGAACTCGCTTTCCATCGACCGCTACGACGTGCGACACCTCCTCTCCAGTCCTCCGCCGCCGCGTAAGCTCCGCCGTCACCACCGCTCCGAAGATCCTTCGCTCGACTCCGAGCTCGATCGCGAGCGTTACCTCGATTTACCGTCGCCGTCCGATGAAGATCAAGAACAAGGTAAAACAATTACGGCATGATTTTGCTTTTAATTGTTATTTATTTATAATTTAAAATCATTTAATTCTTGAAAATGAAGAAGATAATGGAAATGAAATTCGTTGGATTAGATGAAATTAGATTGTTCATAATAACCTTACTCCAATGGTTCTTTAGGCTGCGGCGGATCAAGGTTTTAGGTTTTATTTTATTTATTTTGTTTTTTTTTAAAATATTATTTTAGTGAATAAATTTGTGTTATTGTGGTGACGACATGGTTATGTATGCCTTTTTTGGGATAAGATCCTCTCATTTGATCCGGGAAAGTCTAGGGACACTAGTGTTGTGCCACAACTTTTGTTGTAACTCAAACTCGGACATGGTAGACGGTGAGTAATGGAGAAAAAATGGCAGATTCCTCTTGAAAGTGATTGTTCACCGCATATAGCCGACCACTTTAGTAATTTATGGCAAAAAGTTGTGGTTGTAGAAGAATTGTTTAAACCCTCCAATTCCCTCCAATTTTAATTCAGACGCGAGACACATGGCATTTTTTTTTTTTTTTTTATGCTTTACATAGGAATTTTAAATGCCACTTGTCTTACATTTGGATTAAAATTGGAGGATTTAAATGGGAGGGATCATTTCTCTGCGTTTTTAGTGTTCGTTGTACACATTCTAGGCTTAATTAGTGGAATGATATAGTTGCAAATGTATTAAAAAAAGAAGGTAAATTATGTCTTGAACCCAATATTTATAGGTAGTATTGATAGTAAACCCAATAGTTTCAAAAGTAGCACTAAACCTTAAAGTTTAAAACTGTTACAGATTGAACCTTACAGTTTCACTAGTTTTACATAGAATTTTGGACTTTTGGGTTTGATTAAGGGTTTAAATTGATATCATATTTTAAAAGTTCAAGGTTCAATTTCACACTATTAAAACCACAGTGTTTAATTTGTAAGTTTTAAACTTCACGGTTTAATGTTAAACGATCCCTAAAGTATAGGGTTTATGATGTAATTTTTCCCCAAAAGTAAGTATTTAGGACTTGATTGATTGAAATAGGGTTGAATTTCTGTGAGGGCTAGCTCTAATGGTGAAGCCTTGGTGTACCAAGTTTGAGGTCTAGTGTTTGTGTCGTCACTTACTTGATATAGGTGGCTTAAGGGTGGTTGCCTGTATCCTAGGTTTACTTCGGTGCCACTGCCACCAAAGGTGGGGTTGGAGGTTCCATGTCGTAAAAAATATTATGCTTTGATCAAGGAGAAAAAGGAGATGTAAAAGTTATAGAAGTGAAGGAATTGACAGACCTCAGATTTTAATCACCTGGGTATGATTTTTAGTGTTGCAATGTTAACTCGGTTTCTTTTTTTTATTTTTATTTTTATTTTTTTATTTTTAGGGGGGTTGGGGGGGGGGGGGGGGGGTGTTTGGTTGGGGGGGTGGATTTAGCTGGAAAATTCAGACATTATAATTTTTAGCAACACACACTTCCCCATTTGCAGGATGTGGTATAGTTTGCAACAGTTTCAATCTCAGAGAGACTACTTAGAGTATTCTTGCCTCAGTGTGTCATTTTTTAGGTTCTTGTCTTTGCCTTCTCCCACTGATGTATTTATTACAACCTTATGGGCACAAAAGTCTATTTGAGATTTGATTTTAATATTTTTTGTTTCCAGATTTACAAGATGGTACCAAACCAGTAGTTGCTGGCGGCTATAATGCTGTTGCCTTTTCATATGGGAACACTGATGAAGCAATCGAGCAAAAGAATAATGATGCTGAGTCTCGTTTTCGTCCACCCTTCCAAGTACCGGAGAGCTTACTTCAAAACCTAGTAAGTAACCTGCCCCTATATATACCATTCACCTTTTACTTTCTTAGTATTATCTGAATATTTTTGTGTTTTCTTTTTTTGGATAATTGAACAGTCTGGCCAAATGATAATTGACTAAGGTGCATATGTTATTCTAAGGCTTACCATGTCTAAGTTTCAGATGCTCGGAGCAGGGATGGACTTCTTGTGAGTTGTGACCCAAGGTTGCCATCACGGTCACCTTGTTTCCTTTTGATGTCATGACAAATGGGCCGTGCAGGTGGGATTAGGATGATAGAAAATTGTTACTCTGTCAGGAATCTTTAGTACTCGACAGCAAGTTGGATGAGGCATATCTACATGGAGTTCTGTTTCTTGCTCGTTATGGTTATCCATATATATACATATGGATATATATCAGATTTAATGCGCTAATCTTGGGCTATAAGAATTATATTTTTTCGGACACTTTGCTATGCAAAATTCACATATTGAAAACAAAACTTTTTATTTGTTTTGTCTGTGTTTCCAGCCACCAACAGAGAAGGTTCATCAGATCATTGCAAGAACTGCTATGTTTGTTAGCAAACATGGTGGTCAGTCAGAAATTGTTTTGAGGGTCAAACAGGGGGACAACCCAACATTTGGGTTCTTGATGCCAGATCATCATCTCCATGCCTACTTTCGGTTTCTTGTTGATCACCAAGAACTTCTCAAGCCTGACAGTGGTGACAAATCTCTAGTAGAAAAGAATAATGCTGGTCTCGATCAGGCTGGTAGTGCTTTGTCTATCCTTGGTTCTGTATATGGGTCTGGAGAGGATGAGGATGGTGCAACTGAGGAAATTCCCGAATATAAAAGAAATGATTTAGAGGAAGCCGTCAATGCTGGTAATGTTACTGTTTCTCATGGATCAGTGCAGGCAGTCTCTTCTGTAAATGTAGCTGGGAAAGATGTGGCAATTGCCAAGGGTTCAGTTATGAGTTTGAAAGAAAAAGCTCCTATAATAAAACGGAATCGTTCCATCAGTACAGTTATGGTTGGAACTAGAAGTGGGGTCAGAAAAGAAGATGATGCCTTGGGCTCACTTTGCACTGCTGGGGACAAATCACAGGCTTCTTTGCTTAGCACGCCCAAGGTTGAACAACCTATTGTGGAGCCTCCATCTGATTTAAAGAGAGTGGTTGACAAGATAGTCGAGTTCATACTGAAAAACGGTAAACAATTTGAAGCTGTTCTTGTGGAACAGGATCAAAAACATGGAAGATTTCCGTTCCTTCTGTCATCCAATCAATATCACCCTTATTATTTAAAAACTCTTGAGAAAGCTAAAGAGGTACGGTTATCTGTTCCTTGTGCTCTACTAATTTTAGGCTGTTTCCAGGAATCCATGAGATTCTTGTTGATAAAATGAAGTTTATGGGTTGCCATTTGCAAGAATATAGAAAAGGAAGAATGTGGTATAAGCATAATTTGTACAACTGCTGCTTGATAAATATGTTTTTTCTGTCTATTTGGTGCCAAAATTTGGTTTCATGTCAAACTGCATCTATTAATCATATTATTATGTTGCCTTTTAATGTTTTTCAGTGTGCATTGAGTGTACGATGTAAGTACTTTTGATTAATGAGTGAATATGTTTGGCACCAACTTATTTGGCTTTTTGTTGAAAGTTGGTTAAAGTATGGTTGTATCTAGAAAAAGTGAGGCTTTCAAAAGCTGTACATAAGCAAATAAGCTTAAAAGCTAAATGGAAAATACAGTGACAAAAGGATACGTCTTAATAGTTTTGGAGAGCACCTATATTTAATTCTATCTGTTTTTAATTTGACTTCAAATGCCAATATCATTGTCCTAAAGTTTTGTGGTTTGTTGTAATGGCCAATGACCTGCTCAAATGGAATCTCTTCCCCTTGTGAGAGCAAGGTGGACTGGTGGAGCGCGAGGTCATGGATTCAGGAGCCACTGCATCCTTATGTAATTACAAACAAAAAAGTTATGAAGTTTTTGTGACCTTGATGTTGTTTATCATATTGAATTTTGTTGTACTTATCTCAATGTATTTTGTTTTGTTGGAGACATATTATATACCGAACAAATTCCATGGGTTCTTCTTTGACCTCAAATTTAGTTGACCTATAAAATTCATGAAAATCAAATCAAAATGGGTTTGAGTCTGTTGTTTTTGATAAATATTTTCGAGTTAGAAGCTCTCAGCTACCATTATATATCTCACTGTTTTTGCTAACTGATATCTTTTGTCGGTCCTTTCTTTACAGTTGAAATTACCTGGCAAGGGCTCTGATTCAATGGGGCATCAGGTGGAGAAGAAAACTGCTGTACCAAAAGAAGGTGAGACTCTGTCCAGAGGATCTGCTGATCTTGATATGCCATATAGTTATGACAGGAAAGAGAAGTTTAAGATGTTTATTGGCAAATCAAAGAAGGATGGGCAGGATCCTCCTTCCAAAGCCACTGAGCCACAGATTGGAATAAGTATCGATGCAGCTTCTGCTGCTGCAATTCTTCAGGCTGCCACAAGGGGCATTAAGAATCCTAGTTTAGAAAATTTTCCGAAGACATCATTAAATGGTATTGGTCGAGGCCCTAGCAGTGATGGTGGACACACCTCAAGCTTTGGGAGTCTCCATTCATCTCAACACCAAAGTTCCATTTCAAAGCCAGATCAAAAGGGGGAGCCTAGTGTTTCTGTCCCTGTTGCCAAGGCTATTGCAGAGACAGCTGCTATTGCAGCTGCAAGTGAGGCTGACTCCTCTGAAGCATGCCTGACAAGAGAGCAGAAGCTGAAGGCTGAGAGATTGAAACGGGCGAAGATGTTTGCAGTCATGATAAAAACTGGAGCTGCACCATTGAAAACAGATCCATTGCGTGGCTTATCAGCAGAACCATTAGGGTCTGGAATTTCTGGATCGGGTACTGAGGTTGAAAATTTTGTGGGCAAAGAAAGAGAAGGCAGTTCAGTTCCAATCGATGTGGATGATAAGATTGAGAAGTCTGAAAAGAAATTTTCTGTTGATGAATATAATGAACGGCGATCTAAGAGGAGTTACCGTTCCAGATCTAAAAGACATGAAGAACAAGAAGAAGGGGAAGTTGAGGAAGATAAAGAAGAGGAAATAGAGGAGGAACAAGAAGGGGAAGATAAAAGGGCTCACAAGCACACTCGGAAAAAGCACCGGTCTCATCGGTCTTCACACCACAGTAGGGAAAGGCATAAGCATCGGAAAAGACATTCTTCTAAGGACAGAGATTCTCGACATCAGCGTAAGTATGATGACCCTTCTGATGATGAGCATCAGTACTCTCGACATCGTGATGAGCATGATACTCCCTCCAATAATGAGCATCGGCATTCTCAACATCATCGACATCGGGATGAGCGTGACTCTTCTGATGATGAGCATCGGCACTCTCGACATCGGGATGAGGATGATACTCTCTCCAATAATGAGCATCAGCATTCCCAACGTCGACGTAAACATGATAGTTCCTCTGATGATCAACATTGGCACTCTCGACGACGTAAGCATCATAGCTCTGATGATGAGCATGAACACCGAAGCAGATCTGTTAGGCATAGGAAATCTCAGTCTGACAAAGAAATGGACTTGGAAGAAGGAGAGATTGTTACAAAATCAGATCAATCAAAAGCTAGTCAGGGTGATGTTGCTAGTCGGGAAGCTTCTGTTGAATTATCAAAATCATATCAAGATGGAAGGGCCCCATCTCAGCCCTCTGAAACCACCGAGATTTCTGATGATCTTAGAGCTAAAATTCGAGCCATGTTAATGGCAACCTTGTAAGTAGCATCACACATTATAATTTTCTTGTTTTGTAATGGTAAATGTTTTAATCATTACCCTAATTTTAATGAGCCAAGAGTTCTTATATATTCTTGTTCCTTGTGAGTCATGGTTCTTAGTAAAAATCTGGTGTGAATTTGAATATCATGTGATGTTAGCTTTATTGTATACTAATTAATCTAATTAAGTTGTTCGTGGTATCATCAAGTTAATGTTGGAAATCAATACCTTCACTTCCACTTGGCACATCTTTTAGTTTCTTTATAGAAGTATTTGCAAGGAATGCGCGTCATTAGAATACAAAGTAAAACATTTTACCTACTATTTTTGCATTTGCCCTTGCATTCGAGTATTGATTGAAAGCTTTGAAATTCCGTATAGGCTTTCCTTGGAAGGACATGAGTTGGAACTGCCTAACCCACTGAGTGTTCTGTTAAGTATAGTTCTTCTGGGTGTTCTGTATTGCTGTTAAATCTTGGGTCTGATCTGGACCACTGAAATTTGACAATTGTTGTTTTTCAGACTAGGAGTCTGCCTGATACAATCCATTGGTTTTTTATAAGACACTTTTTGTAAAGAATTGTGCCATAACAGTAAGGTTCAGACTGAATGTTATGATTTTATGGTTAAGCCCAGGCTGAATTTGACCAATCGCTCTATGGAATGTCTTACCCTGGCGCGGACACCAGACACCCAAGGGAACAAAATTGCTCTCTTTGTTGTCCTTGTTTGTAAGGCACAAGCACTGTCCTCATTAAAGCCCTCTAGAGGTCATTATTTTTCTCCAGCTCAAATTAAGTTAAATGTTTTTCTACTTTTCTATATTTTCGAAGCCTTGATATGAAGGTATCTCCGATTAATTTGTTGAAGGAAAAAAAGAAAAGAAAGAGAAAATGAAAAAGAAACAAACCCAAATATACGGTAAGGAAAGGAAGGTTCTCAACATTCTTTATTGACTACCCAATGCTTTCTGGAAAACTCTCTTTTGGGCTTCTTTTTTCTTTTTTCTTTTTTTTTTCTTTTTTTTGCAAATGTTAACAAGCACGGCAGTTGTTAAGGTTGTATTAAAGTAGATCTCATTTAATAAAAAAATTAAATAAAAAAAAACATAAAACTAGTCATTTGGATTATTTTAATATTTTTTTTTCTACAAAATTGGCCCTACGCTGAAAAAAAAAGACATAAAGCTATAAAAAAAAAGGACAAATTTGTACCCAAAAAAAAGTGTTAAAAGCACTTTAACGCAACCTTTTTTTTTTCATCCCCAAAACAAGAGAATGGGACAATGTCATCGAGTCAAGTCAACAACGAAATTCTCTGAGTGTGCTTGCTCTATGATGCAGGCCTCAGCCTCTTACAAACAAGTAGCCTCCATAAGTGTGGGACCTACATCCTTGTATGAGGCCCATCCCATTTAGCGGGCCCAAGAGAAACTTTCTCAAACACAAGGTTTTGGACAATTCTCTGTGGGTAAGGACAATATTTATTTATTTATTTATTTTTACAACTATTATGAAATGTTGTAATTAGAGCAATATTATTTTTATTTGAGTTTATTATTGATACTATTTTGATTTGGCTTGTGTTAAGGTGTCTGTTAATAGCAGTTTTTTTACCTTTTTTTTTTTTTTTTTCCCAACTTTATGTCTTTTTTTTTTTAAATTTATATATATATTTTTTATAGTTTTATAAGTGTGGAGTCACTTTCATAGAAAATAAATAAATAAAAACTCTAAGGGTAATTTTATATATATATATATATATATTTTTAATTTATCTAATTTTTTTATTAAGTAAAACTCGCATTAATCTAACCTTAACAAGCTTCGTACAATACTTATTAATATTTACTTTTGATTTTGCACCAATTACAACATATCATATTAAAAATTGTAAAAAATTTCCCCTTTCTTCGTGTGTGAAGGAACACGAGGCCACAAAAGTTGAAAAATAGTAGGGGTAGTTTCACTAAAAGGTCAGTAATAGCATATAGACCAGACTTGGTTGATTGACTAGTTGGTTACGGACAAGAATTCTGAAGTTTAAGGAATCTCTTTGAACTTTTGTAGTATGTACCAGTTTGGCTTCAGCGTTTGCGTCCACGTCTGGACGCAAACGCGTTTCACCATTTATTTATTTATTTATTTATTTTTTCAGCTGCTCTTTTTCATTTTAACAGTAAACAGTATATTTATATATTATTTACAAGTCTCATAAATTTTATATTTTAATAATTTTTTTATTAAAAATAAATTTTATAATATTATTTACATATTTAAAAATTATTTTACTATAATATTTTCAATTTTCAATAAAATAAATTCTATCAAAACCTCTCCATGTATCTCAAAGTCAAACCGTGGATGTCTTCAACAAGACGCAACGACTTGAAGAGCCTATTGGGGTAGATCATACTACAACAGCCTGATTGGGGTAGATCATACTACAACAGCCAAAGAAATCAGGCGAGCGTGGGTCACATCTAGGATCCTTCCTACCAAATAATTATTTTATACAAATTCTTTAGTCTTTTATGTAGATTTGACAGGCTTTGAATCTACAATCTTCGCTTCATGCCAATTGAGTTTTGTCATCAGATTAAGATAATAATTAGTTTTTGGTATAGGTAGAATTTGAATCTACATCTCTTATTTAATGAGTTAATTAGAATCCTCACAAATTCTTAAGTCTTAAGCACAATATGTGGGCGAAGTGAAATGTAACTCAATATAATATCAATATTTTAATCCTATGAAAGTCGAGTACAAACTACAAATTGAGGCTATTGAGCTGAAAAGGCAAGGTTTCACTGTCAATGGGTTGATGGCCCAATGAAAATAGCTCATGTATGTGTGCATGAGGGCTTTATTTAATTTAATTTTTTTAAGAGAATTTTAAGAATCGGATGGATGATTTAATTAGGCTATTTCGTATTTAAATTATGTTTTTGGGCAAATTGCAACTTATCCACCTGTGGTTTGGCTGAAATTTAAATTGTCTATAGGGATGACAATTTTGCACTGCCCCACTTGACCCTTCCCTCCCCACTTCACCTCACGCAGGTTTTCCAAGCACTGTAAAGGTGGTGGGGCGGGGATAGGATGAGATTTTAGTCTTGCACCATGAGGCAGGGTAGGGATGAGTTTAGATTTTTTAGACCTAACCTGTCCCGTCCCCACCCTACCCCGCATTGATGTATAAAGGTTAAATTTTAAAATTTTCATACCCTAAAACTCTACTATTTAAACAAACATATAATCAGCTTATTTTATTCTACCCAATAAAGCTTTCTGCCTTTTTTTTTTCCCTTCTCTAGCAAGGTTAAAAATAAGGTACCAATTTTAACATTTTCTTTTGTCTTTAGTATAGACAAATTTATATACTATTGAATCATTGATTTTGTATTATGAGATTTTTTGTTGTTGTGATATTGTCTTGTTAAACACTTTAATAATATTATTAAATTTTTGAAAAAAAAATAGTTTGATTTGATGAGATAAATTTATTTGTAATTTCAAGTATATTTTTATTAACAAAACAAGTTTTATTAAAAATAATTGTAATAGTTATGGGCAAATTAATAAGAAGTAGAGTTTTACGGCGGTGGGGTGAGGCTTTGTGGGGCTCTAAAGGGCAGGAATGCGGCAATAAAATTTTCTTCGTCATGCGGAGCATGGCGAGAATGGAGTAAGACAAAGCTATGTGGGGGTGGGGGTGAAGACCCCATCCTTCGGGCCTGCTCGCCCTATTGCCATTCCTGGTTGTCTATCTATGGTTTGAAATTTGACACTTTATCCACCCGAGGTTAGTTTAGTTAGAGTTCTGTAAGCCATATCTGTTAAAAAAAGGGGCTAAATATGTAATTTTTACTCCACTTTTATGTCTCTTTCCTCTATAAACACAAAAAATAATAATAATAATAATAATAATAATAATAATAAACATAAAAATTTAAGGTCAAATAAGATAAAAAAAAATTAAACGGTATACTTGCATCATGAGATTTTAAATCACATATAAGCAACTTTAATTTTGGTTAACCGCGAGTAGGTAAAGTGTCAAATTTCAAATCATAAATAAACAACTTAAATTTCAATCAAACCATACGTGGGTAAATTGTAATTTGTCCAAAAAGTTTTTACAAATTTTAAGCCCTCCCAAATGACAACTTGCATTAAAATTCTTGTGAGACAATTGAATTTCAACTAAAAAGCTTTGCTCAATGGAATTTCACCATCAAAGATATAGCAGTACCTTTTTGCTTTTTCATTAAACATTAACAAATTCTATGGCGCTGCAATTTTCAAAGTTCAGAGCCTTTCTTCTTTAAATTCCGACCTAAACTGTGCACCCGCTGTTATGCGTACCACTTACCATGTTGAATTGTGTACAGTCACTCAACAATCTTATTTATTTATTTATTTTTGTGTAATTTTCCAACAAGATCGTTAGTAAATATTAAATTGTAGTGCTATACGGTGATTTTTTTAATATTTCGATAGTTACAATAGGATGAAGATTTAAATTTTAATATTTCTGTTAAGAGGTGAGAATTAGTTGAATTACAAAGTCCTTTATATCAAATTGTGATTTTTAAAGAAGTAAAACTCTCTCTCTCTCTCTCTCTCTCTCAAAGTCTCTCTCTCAGTAGCTGAATTTGATTTGGGGTAATAAAAAACCAGTTGAAGACAGGACACATTTGGTGACCTTGTCAAAGTCAAAACTGATGGTAAATGAGTTCCTAGATGGAACTACGGTTTATTGTTGAATCACTACTTTAAGGCTCTAACATATCCCATTGCATGCTCAGTTTTGACTATGTGTATTTAGGGGCCAAAAAAGGCATGGTTTGTGCCTTTATCTTACCAGTCTTATCATAAAAGATTCATATAGTCACCACCAGAGAGATGGAAACTGGAAAAGTGAGCGAGATGTAGGATGTCATGTGCTCTTGGAGTAGAAAAGTGGAGAGACGTGGACTTTTTGATATATGCTTTCCATAGTTTTTATACCTAATTAATTTTTTTTTTCTCTGACTTTTGATTGAATCTTTAGAAACGGTTAAAATAGCTTCTAAAAACAATAGGCTTCAACCTTTGTTCCATCATATATTAATTTTCCAATTTTGACTAAATAATTATCATAAGTATTTTGACTTATTGATGGTAACTTAGGAAGAGAGATATGGTTTTTAGTTAGTCCTTGATAAAGTCCTTTATATTAGGAATGTGAGTTTGAATCTCACTTAAAGTAAAACACAAAATTTACAAATGGTGCCTTAGTTTGATGCTAAAAAACAATAATCATAGAGTGGAATTACCAGATACCATAAATTTAAATCCTATTACACGTGTTTGTGTTTGTATATATGTAAAATACTTATGGACATGGACGGAGCCAGAACTTGAGGATAGAAAAAAAAATTATTATAAAACTCTGAATAAACATTCATATATATATATATATATATAGTCAAAACTAAGAGAAAATCCAATCAAATTCTAAATTAGATTCTAAAAATCCAATCATTTTCTATTTTGTTGTGAATGTCAATTTTGATGATATTCATAGCTAAAAATGCTCACTCCGTAATTTCTCACTCTCTCTTCTCTTGGTTAGGCTACTTAGTTGCTTAGGATTTTTTTTTCTTATCTTTGATGTGTGCATCTACTACTAGGTAAGGGAAAAAATTATTTTGTTTAAAATTTTTAAAAATGGTTGGGTTATTTGTTTTAGGTAAAATTGGCTAATATTGGGCTTAAGCTTCTTTAGCTTTGCTATTAGTAATTTTTGTTAATTTATTTTAAATTTTAGATCTTAAATTTTTTTATGGTCTTTAAAAGGATTAATGATATTGTTAAGGGGGGCAAAATCGCTGAAATATAATTTTATTGAACAAAATTGCCAAAACAAGTACCTATATGTAGTAGTTTTTATTTATTTATTATTATTTAATTTGGAGGGGCCATTGCCCCCCAATGCCAATGAATGGCTCTGAGTCCCTACTTATGGAGAGAGAATAAAATAAAAAAACATGTATGAAAGAAAAGGTTGCATATACATGTTATAAAATAAACTTTTGTTTCCCTTTTCTTGCCCTTCTCACCTTATATTTTTCTAGTTTCTAACGTATGTGCACTATAATCTCTTGAGAAACGTTATAATCATAATAATATTACAATAAATTTTAAGTAAAATGTTATTATTAGCTTTTATAAGTGCAAAAAAAGTAATTTCAGTGATGAGTTCAAATTACAACTAGTAACAACTTTCTACTTACGATTTGTTGTGAAAGTGTTATAAAAATGTCGTGAATGTACATAACACTTCTTTTATCTTTTTTCCACTTTCTCTTTCATTGTTAACCTCTCTCTCTCTCTCTCTCTCTCTCTCTCTCTCAAAAGTCTTGTGTCTTAAACATAAAGCCATATTCAAACCTAAAAGGAGAGAACGACCAGAAAATTATAATAAATAAAAAGAAGAAGAGAGATTTGAAGCGAATTCTATTATGATTAAATTTACTATATAAGTATTCTTTACATTTTATTTTATCACTCAGAAACAAACTGTTAGTTTGTAAAAGAATAATGTTTGTGTCATCCTAGCATCACCCTATTTGTTTATGTTTATTTAGAGTATACAGAGTTTAATTAACACTCACTGTACATGCATGCCTAGAAAGTGGGGCGTTGTGACTGTGTGCATGCATCATTTCTATGTGACGTTGACTTTACACATTTTTTTTACTATGGGCAACAAATTTTTCAATGGAAATGTGATGCGGCTAACAGTTAGGTATCAAACAAACAAACAAGCATGACTAAATTTTAGCTTTTCAAGAAAATTTATAAATATATAATAACAAGTTTAAAATTTATATGAATTGCCTTCATGAAGAAATTTTTTTTTTTTGATATTATATCATCTTCCAAACAAAGCCTGACGGCACCGGCACGAAAGTTGTAGGAAATTCTATTAGACTTGGGTAAATCCTGAATTTATTTTTCCTTTTTGCTTGTGGTTAATCTGTGTGCAATTATAACATTAGGACTATCCAACTCACACCTATACCCCGCAAAACTACTCAGGATCAGACCTCAGATTTTAAGCTAGCAGACCGGAGTATTAAAAAAAAAAAAAAAACTTCAAATAGACATCTATATAATATTAAAAAATTATAAATACACAAAATCACTGTTTCCAAATACATTAAAATGCAATCATCTACTAACAAAGACAAAGACAAAAACAAAATAATGTTTTTTTTTTAATACTAGGCTGGCTAGAATTTTTTATTTTTTATTTTTTGAAGTTAGAGAATTTACAATGGTGGTGTTAAAAATTTTAGCTTTTAGTACTTCAAAAAATTATTTTATCTATTTTATCACCTCATTTTATAATACCCAATATCAAATGTTCTTTTTTTTTTTATCACTTCATTTAAAATAATATAAACAACTCATTAAAAAAATAAGGAAGAGAGAGAATTTGAGCTTTTTAATTGAAGGAAGAGATATAATCTTAATAAAATATTGTATTTTATTTTTAATAACTTGCTACAATCAATTGGTATTTACATCAGTTTACTATAGTTGCAAAAAATTTAGTTTTATCTTCTACAATAAAACATTTTTTTTTTCCTTTTGTGGTAAAATAGTTTTTTTTTTGCTAAAATACAATCGCCATTGTGAATATTTTTATTGTTTTTGGGTTGGATGGTTACTATTTGGGTTAAGCTAGCTAGACTGACTAGGAAGAAGGGGGCCCAACTACAAAATAAAATATAGAATGACTAAAAATATAAAAATATTTTGACAGAAAGGGGGGGGGGGGGGGGGGGAGCCCCCACCTGGGTCCATCCCTGAAACTACTTGACCAAGGCATGCACAGAGTTAATAAAGTCTATCGGATCTAAGTAGTGGGGGGATTAGGATCGCACCCGGTGCAACTACCCCCTCCTACTCACAAATTTTTTTAGTATTTTCACTTTTTAACTTTAACATTTTAATTTGTTTCTCACTATTTATTATTATTCAATGGTTGAAATTAAAAGCTGTTTTTTTTTCAACTCTCAATCTCAACCGTTGATAGCTATTGCATCAAGTGCAATACTTTAGGAATTGCACTTGATCTCAATTTGTAGTGGGTCATTTGACTACGGGTGCACTAATAGGAATCGAATCAATCCTTAATCTCTCTTTACTCTCACTCTAGTAGTTCTTCGAGCAAACTAGGCCTCCAATGATTCTTCAAGGGAATCAACCTCCAATAGTATCTCAAAGAGAACTAATCACTGTATTATTCTCCAATGAATTTCACATTACAATCATTTTAGTCTTATACTCTACTCACTAACTAACAGAGTACAACTACTGCTTAACTGCAAAGTACAATACATTGTAGCTTAGTCACTTAACTAACCAAGTACAATCTTTTAATGCATGTCCCAACTAACTCAACTTACTCTGTACAAGTATCCACTGCAATTAAGAATACAGCAGTAATATACTGTACTTGAGCCTTAACATTGTCCCCCTCTTTACAGCATCTTGCCCATAAGGTGTGGGTATTGTTGTTGCAATTTATGAAGTAGCTCCCAAGTTGCATCACCTAGAGAAGTGCTAGGAATTTGGGTGTTTGGTAGTTGAAATCGAGGACAACCAAGCCTCCAAGAACAGAGGAAGGATAAGAACAGAGAGATAGAGAGAATTGAGAGGAAAATTGTGGTTAAGAAACATCAATCTAGTACATCCCTTTCTACCCTGATCTCCCTAGTCTAATACCCTCAATAACCAACTTCCTAACCGTCCCAAGCCAGCTGTGTAACCGCCATGCCAGCTAAGCCCTCCAACATATCCTAACTAACTAACTATATTAACTAACTCTAATGCAATACAAGTGATAGGTCAAGAATGTATTGACCCCTTGTGATAAATTAATTGATTAATTAGTTAAGTTTGTTAATTAATCAAATTAACGTGCAAACGCGTGGTAGTACAAACAAATCACCAATAAAACTAAATATGCAGTGGAAAATAAATTGACACAGTGATTTGTTTACGAATGGGGAAACTAACACAGAAAAAACCCCACCAGGTGATTTTAAGGTCACCACTCCCGAGAATCCACTATTATCATAATAAGCGATTATAAGTAAAGGAATCCCAGTACCTTCTACCAACCTACAGTTGAACCCTTACCCCAATACCCAATTGAACTTGTTTTGTAGTGACCATCTCTCCTTGTAATGCACGACTATCAGTACGAGACTAACCAATTGTACGGATCTCAATACGCGACTTCAATCACCAATTAGAGAAGGTTGTTGGCCGCAAAGTTCTTCAGTTCATCATACGATGAAGATCCAAAAGATGCTTGGTCACCAAATCTTACGGTGTACAAACACAGCAACTTCTTCACAAGAAAGATGAACTAGGGCAAATTCTGTCTCCGGTCACAATGTACTTGAAAAACTTTTCTCAACACTTGTGCAACTTGTGTCCACTTTGACGGCCCTTAAAATAATCTTTTTATATGTCTAGAGTTGTGAGAAAAGAAAACCCAAACACATAATCACATATTAGAGTGAAAACAAAATTGAAATTTTGTTTTTTATAAACCTTGACAAATACCCTATCTGTCGAGCTGTTGTAGAGCCACGGGGCTGGAACAGCTCTTCAAGCTTGATAGATGGCTAGTTGTCGAGCTTTAATGACAGACACTTTTCAGACTTGAATCTTGGACAGACTTGCATGATTTCAACACTTGATCTTGAAACAAAGTTTCTTTAAGTATTAAACATATCGTAGATCTACTCAATTACAAGTAAAGTGCATTTTGTCAAAAGATTAGCCAATTACGTAAAATAGTGACATATATTCCTAACAAGTGAATCACATATGTCCTAACAACAAGTTTGATGCAGATACATCACCAATACAACTGTAGCTATACTAAAATGCAAGTATACAATGCCAGCTAGGCAATTATAACATAATTTATAGCATAATCTCATTGTACACTCTGGCAGCACTAACACATGCACATCTCATCAGCTACGCACACATGCCCCATCAGCAACTTACGCATACCCCTCAATACCACACATATGTAGCACCATACGCATGGCGCATTAACCCCATACGCACTCATCATCAGCACCTCACACATGCAGCAGTATACACATACTCTCACACTCCTAACAATTCCCTCCCCTTCAAAGGACCTTGCCCACAAGGTGTGGAAACTTCTACTGCAAATCAAACAGACTCTCCCAAGTAGCATCATCGATGCTTTCACCTTGCCATTGGATCAGCACCTGAGTGATAAGCTTGCTCCTCAATTGATGGGATCTAGTAGCCAAAATAGCCACAGGTTCAAGAGCAAGAATTTGATCCATATTCATAGTAGGCAAGGAAGGTCTAGGAACCACATTAGCACCTAATTTAGCCTTGAGGTTTGAAACATGGAACATAGGATGAATTTGGGACTCTGCAGGCAAATCAAGCTAGTAAGAGACCTCTCCAACCTTCTGCAAAACCTGAAAAGGGCCATAGATACGAGGAGCTAACTTTCCAAACTTCCTGGACTGGACAGAAGTCTGCTTGTAAGGTTGTAGTTTGAGATAAACCCAATCCCTCACATCAAAGGACCTATCTACTCTCTTCTTATCAGTAAACCACTTTATCCTTTCTTGAGCACTAGTCAAATTATGCTTGAGAAAGGATAAAAGCTGCTGTCTATCCTTAAAAAATGAATCAACAACTGCCACCCTTGTAGTTCCTGGAACATATTCACAACCTTAGAAGGAAGATATCCATAAAGAGCCTCTAAAGGGCGAGCTTAAGAGAAGTATGGAAGTTAGTGTTAAACCAAAACTCAGCCAAAGGAAGCCAGTCCACCCAAGAATGAAGTCTATCAGCAGCAAAAGCCCTCAAATAGTATTCTAAACTCTTGTTCACTACTTCAGTTTGGCCATCAATTTGAGGGTGATAAGAAGATCACATAGCCAAACCAATCCCTTGCAATTTCATCAATTCAGACCAAAATTTAGAGGTGAACACTGGGTCCCTGTCATTTACAATGGTAGAAGGCATACCATGTAACTTAAAGACAAACTACATGAACAATTGAGCTACCTTGGCAGTAGTGTAAGGGTGAGTCAAAGGAATGAAGTGAACATATTTAGTGAGCATGTCCACCACAACAAACACCACTGACTTCTGTTGAGACTTAGGCAAACCCTCCATAAAATCCATACTAATATCAAGCTAAGGCCTATCTGGAATAGTTAAGGGCTATAACAATCCAGCAGGAAAGCAAGTATCACTCTTCAACTTTTGGCAAACATCACACTCCCTTACAAACTGCTTCAAGTCCTTTACCATACCAATCCAATAAAAGTCTTTCTTGAGCCTATGGAAGGACTTCAAATACCAAGCGTGACCCCCTAAAGGACTAACATGCACCTGCTGTAACACACTAGCCTTTAAATTCTGAGCAGACCCTCCCAAGTACAATCTTCCCTTATAAAACAACAGATCATTGCAAAAGAAAAAACCAACAGGAACATTTTGCCTAGACTGAATGGCATGAAAGATTTTCTGAATAGCAAGATCAGTCACATAACTTGATTTGAGATCATCAAGCCAAGTGGGAGTGCGAAAGGAAATGATGAATAAGGTGTTAACACCATTAAAATCAGTAACAACATCCATAAAATCCACTCTTCTAGACAGTGCATCAGCAACCAAATTCTCCTTGCCATGCTTATACTCAACTATAAAAGCATAACCAAGAAACTTGGTGATCCATTTTTGCTGAGCTGGAGTTCCAATTTTCTATTCTAACAAATATTTTAGACTTTGATGGTCTGTCTTAATCACAAAAGGTCTCCCAAGTAGATAAGGCCTCCACTTCCTCACTGCCACCACCAATGCTAACAATTCATTTTCATAAGTGGAAAGGGTAAGGTTTTTACCCTAGCCTTCAAAGCCTAATTGTGAAAGGCAATTGGCCTATGGTTCTGCATTAAGACAGCCCCAACACCCAACCCAGATGCATCACACTCTACAATAAAGGGCTTGGAGAAGTCAGGTAAGGCCAACACAGGTGGATTTGACATGGCATCCTTGAGGAGTTGGAAAGCATGAGAAGCTTCAGAAGTCCAAACAAAGGAATCTTTCCTTAACAAGGTTGTCAAAGGAGTTGCAATCTGGCCATAACCCTTTACAAACTTCCTATAATAGCTAGTTAAGCCCAATAACCCCCTTAAAGCCTTAACATCCTTGGGAATAGGCCACAGCTGAATAGCAATAGTCTTTCTTGGGTCTGTTTTGACCCCTTCACCTGAAATGAGATGCCCCAAATACTCCACTTCCTTACAAGCAAACATACATTTAGATTGCTTAGCATACAATTGATGTTTAACCAAGGTCTCTAACACCAAACGAAAATGCCCCACATGATCAATCAGATCCTTGCTATAAACAAGAATGTCATCAAAAAAGACCAAGACAAATTTCCTTAAAAAGGGTTTAAAAATGGAATTCATGAGTGATTGAAAAGTTGAAGGGGCATTGGTTAAACCAAATGGCATCACCAAAAACTCATAATGACCCTCATGAGTCTTAAAAACAGTCTTAGGAATGTCTTCCTCCTTCATTCTAATCTGGTGGTAACTAGACCTTAAATTAAGTTTAGAAAAAACAATAGCACCAAACAATTCATCCAACAGCTCATCAATGACAGGTACAAGGTATTTATCCTTAATGGTCTCTTGATTTAAACCCCTCTCCAAGAGCCATTAGCCTTCTTAATTAGAAGAATAGGTGAGGCAAAAGAACTACTATTGTTTCTAATAAACCCTACAGTTAGCAATTCCTTAACAATTTTCTCAATTTCATTTTTTTGATAGTAAGGATACCTGTAAGGCCTCTGACAAATGGCTTGAGCTCCTTCCTTCAAGCTGATCTGGTGTTCATGATCTTTTAAGGGAGGCAGTCCCATAGGAGTAGCAAATACAGACTTGAATTCAAGTAACAAAGCAGCAATTTCTTAAGGCAACTGAACCTAATAATGGCTTTCTCCCCCTAACAAAGTAGCAATTTCCCCCTTGGTATATGCGTCTCCTCTATGGTTTTCTCCCCCTATGAATGTGCACGAGATAGAATTTCTCCCCCTAAAAATGTGCACATAAGTCATATAAAAATGACGATACACTCCAGTATACTCTCCCCCTTTTTGTCACGAATAGACAAATGAATCAAGAAGAAGGAAGGAAAGAAAAGAAGATATGAACACGGGTAAGATGATGTATGAGGGGTGCAAGATAAATGAGAAAATGAAGCTCAAACAAAAGATAAAACATCTTAAAAACACAATGCTACAAAACATAAAGAAAAACATGACATGATAAGAATGATGAAACAAGATATAGACTAAGGCATGACTTAGACACAAACAAGAATCATGTTATATGTGCTAAAAGGTCTAAAAAGACTTAATTAGTATGAGTGAATGCAAAACATGTCAAGTGTTAGAGTGTGTGCATAAAAAGTGCATCTAGTGTGCATATGAGATGCATGACCAATGCATGAGCAAGCACTCAAAGGGAAAAGTATGTAAAACACGCAACCAATGATCAAAACATGATAAACATGAATGATTATGGTGATCTCCAAAAATTGGTACTCATCAAGTCCAAAAGAGTGAAAAAATACCATAGAGGCATTTTATTAAACACTTAGAGTGCACACGCTACACATGAATGTTAAACAATGTATGAACATATGAAAATCTTGCCTAAATACATGTTATTTTTGCCATAAGGGGCCAAAATCCAAAGCAAATCATCATTTAAAACAAAAATCTATAAAAAAGATTGACAAGAATTAAGTTTTCCAACCCCCATTAGAGAAAATCCTAACTATGAACATTAACCCCCCCCCCCCCCCCAAATATAATCTAAGGATTAAAATCAATGAAAAGAGTTAAAGATTACCTTAGAGATGTTAATGGAATGAAAAACAGTTAATTTATTTGGGTTTTGATGTATAAAATTAAAATAGGGGTTTGGGAGAAGATAGGAGAAGTTTAAAACAAATATCCCATGAAATGCCCTTTAAAAAGTTAATCTGGGAATTTTTGCGGGTAGTTGGGAATTTTCGCAGGGAAGCTCTTCTCGTGAAACACTCGCAAAACTCTTTGTCCAAACTCGCGATTGAGCTTACTCATAAAATAAGTTGCGAAAACACCTAGAAAACATGTTTTTCACACAAAATCAACTAGAAAAACTTTGAAAAATATGGGTGATACAAATCACTTCCAAAAGCAAATCAAATGATTAAAAAAAAAAAAAAACTTTTTGGTTTGATCCACATATTGTTGAGTACACACACATCATATTTGAACACATACAATCACACAAATGAAATAGACATTCATTAAACATTAGTCTTGTGTGTTGTGTGTGTGAATCAAGTATGAACTAGTCTATAATCTAGTATGAAGCTTCAATGATCAATTCAACCAAATCATACACAACTAGTATGAAGTCAAGTGACCTATCTCATTTGTAAAAATGAACATATATGACCCATCACCAATGAGTTTACATTTTGATTGAAACATTTTCATTTAGCTTCCATTTTTCATACTTTTGATCAAACACAACTCAAATTTTGAGAAGCGATGCCATAAACTTTTTGATATTTTTGACGAATAAGCCTTTGGCTTTGGTACCATACATTTTAATACATATTTGCTTCATCTTTTCCTATTCAAACTAGTTTTAGAAATAAGATTTTTCAGCTCTTTTTCTTTTTAGAGATTAACATTTGAAGAGCTCTTTGAAAAAGAAAAAAAAAATGTGAGGAGATATATAGGCACAAGTCTACTCATGTATTAAGAACAAGCAAGACTATTGACCAATCATTCATGACAAGCTTGAAGATCTATTTACAATAATCAAACGAAAATTTCTAAATGTTGCTTACATTTAGAAAATGTGCATACATAACAAGTTAAGCTCGTAAAGGCATTACGTCATTAGTACGGAGGTACTAAGCCAAACTCACATGTGAAATATGCTTAAACATATATGATCAAACTTTTTGAATTTTTCACTTTTTATGTATTTTTGGATTTTTACTCACACAAAACAAAAGTATAAAAGTAAGATCAAATAACAAAAACAATGAATACAAAGAAATGCAAGATGCATAAATGCATGAGTATGAAGATTCTAATGTAATGCATGATCGGTCATACAAAAATCAAAAGAATTAGATCAAGGACCAAAAGAGCAAAAGCTCAACCATAGGAACTCTTCCTCATCCAAACGGAACGATTGATTGGAATGAGTGTCTCATGAGAAGTGAGATGAGGGTTGGAAGAATGAAAACTAGAGATGCATATAGACAAGGAGGTAAGAGTATTAACCACATGCTTCGACAACTTACCACTTTTGATCAAATCCGGTTTAGCTTGCAAGGCATGACTTCCAAAAAGCTCAAGTTTCTCTTTTCTTTTTATTCTTTGAAGAGCTTGAAACTTAGAGTAATGAGGTCTTAGATGACCAAAGGCACTACAATGGTGACAAATAATGTGTTTAGGTCCACTAAGCTTTTTAGGGAGGGATCTAGCAACATTGTTTTGTTCTCTCTTCAACATGGAACATTGAGGTCTTACGTGACCGATCACACCGCAATGGTGGCAAGTAGGAACAAACTTAGATCCATTCAAATCCCTAGGATGAGACCTAAATGAAGGCTTAGGCTTAAGAGCCTTGCTCTCCACTTTTTGGTTTCTCTTGTGCGGAGGAATGTACACCGATTTTTCTTTAGAGGTAGAACTCACAATAGGTACAAAATCAGGCACCACAACATGATTGCAATAAAGATTTTCTTCCTTTTTAGCAATAGGTTCAGCGATTAAACACTTTGTTAGGACATATGTGGAACTTGTTAGAACATATGTTATTGTTAATTGGTTAATCATTTGACAAAACGCACTTTACTTGTAATTTGGTAGATCTAGGATGAGTTTAGTACTTCAATGAATAAGAGTTCAAGTCTAGTATTAAAACAATGCAAGTTTGTCCAAGAAATAAGTGAAGAAGTGTTAATTATTAAATCTTGACAGATCCATATCCATTGAGGTTTAATGTTGAAGCTCGACAGCAACTCGACAAAAGTTGCATTTGTCAAGAATTACGAAATTCAGATTTCCAGATTTGATTTCATACATATCCATGTATATTTGTGTAGAGTTTCTTTTCTCATAACCCTAGACATATATAAGGATTATTTTAAGGGTCGTCAAAGGTGATGCAACTCAATGCAAATTGATTGTGCATGCAAATTGTGACCGAAGATAGAATTTGCCATAGTTTATCATATTCCTTGTAGAAACTACTACATCTTGTAATTTGGTAGATCTAGGATGAGTTTAGTACTTCAAGAAACAAGAGTTCAAGTCTAGTATTAAAGTCATGCAAGTTTGTCCAAGAAATAAGTGAAGAAGTGCTAATCATTAAATCTCAACAAATCCATATCCATCAAGGTTTAATGCTGAAGCTCGACAACAACTCGACAAAAGTTGCATCTGTCAAGAATTACGAAATTCAGATTTCTAGATTTAATTTCATACATATCCATGTATATTTGTATAGAGTTTGTTTTCTCACAACCCTAGACATATACAAGGATTATTTTAAAGGCAGTCAAACCTGATGCAACTTAATGCAAATTGATTGTGCAAGAAAATTGTGACCGAAGATAGAATTTGCACTAGTTCATCATATTCCATGTAAAAACTATTACGTCTTTGCGCCAATGGTGTTGTAACCAATGAGCTTCTTGATCTTTATCGTTTGGATGAACTGAAGTACTTTGCAGTCAACATCTTTCTCAAGTTGGTGTGTTAGTAAGTATTTGGATCCGTGCATTGATTGGTTAGTCACGTATTTAAAGCCGTGCATTTAAAGGAGAGATTGTCACTACATTGCAAGTCCAATTGGATATTGGGGTAAGAGTTCAACTGTAGGTTGGTATTAGGTACTGGGATTCATTTTACTTGTAACCCGCTTGTTTTGATAATAGTGGATTCTCGGGAGTGTGGGGTTTTGCCTCGGTGGTTTTTCCCATTCGTAAACAAATCACATGTGTCAAATTTATTTTCCACTGCATTTAACTTAGTTGATGATTTGTTTATGTTACAACGCTTATTACATGTAATTGAATCTAATTAATTTCACTTGGCTAAATTAATTGATTAAGTTACCAAAATGGTCAATACATTCTTGATCTATCACACTTGGCATGCATCTTAAGAGATTCATTTTCACATTTAAGATCATCAACTAGTTTGTTAGACAAAACAAGTTTAGCATCCAAGTCCATATTCAAACATTCAAACTCCTTTAGTTTTTAATAGAATGTTTAGCAAGTTTCTTATACTTTTCAACCAATTTGTTGGATTTATTGAGTTTAGCAATCAAATCATCATTTTCACAAATAAACTTACTCAAATTTTCATGAAATTTCTTAGCCTTTTTCTTCAAGAGTTGACATTTGGAATATTAACAACACCCATAGATTCATGTAACATGTCATCACAATTATGAGGATTAACATGCATAGAGGCATTTTCATAAACACATGGTATGTACACTCAACAACATCCATAAAAGCTTACAAAGCACTATCCATGGCAATAAACACAAGGGGTTAAGGATCACACTTAGGTAATGAAACCAAAACAAGTGTATCTGCTCTGATACCAATTGAAAACTCGTATTTGTGCTAAAACACAAGAGCTTGTTTAAACCCAAAAAAAGAAAAAGAAAAAGATTACAGCTAGATTGCTTTTACTCTAACTTATCTAAGTGCGGAACAAGAATAAATGAAACACAATCACTGAAACTACTCTAGTGCACAAACATGAACAATAAGTAATAAATGTAGAGCACAAGAGTAAGGGAAGAGAGATGCAAATACAAGATAATACCAAGACGTGTTATCGAAGAGGAAACCAAAGAACTCGATGAAAAACCTCTTTGCGACCCTCTAAGTCGAAATCGATCCACTAGAGAATAAAGTTGGAGTACACAAATAACAAAAGACCTCCAAGTCTAGTCTACCCAATGTACTTGAGCCCTCCAAGCTCTTGCCACCAACGGATTTCTTGGAGTCATATCTTCTCTAGCTTTTTGAATCCTGCAATACACCCTATTGCATCCGCCAAGCCTCATCGGGTTCTTTTGGAAAATTCCCAAAGCTTCCCTAGCTCCAAAACACTCTCTACACTCTGAATAGGTATGAGTTGTGTTTGGGTATAAATCTCCTCTCAAGATATGGCAATGGGAGAGGGAAGGAGAAGAGGCTACAATGATTTCTCACTAAAGATGAGTAGCCATCTCTCTAAAAGATGGGTGTGTTGTGTTGTAGAAAACTTATCTAAGGTTTTTCTCTTTGAATTGCCTCTCATACTTTTGTGTGTAATTAGGGTATATATAGTATGGGTGAAGGGTAAGAAAGACACTTAAAATCCTTCAGGCAGAGCATTTTGCAGGTACCCCTTGAGATGGCCTGTCTCGCGAAGCACTCACAAAATGCAGCTTGCACTTGACTCTTTAGCTTCCAGCATGTGCTTCTCACGTGCCCTTTTTCGCGGGTTACTCTTCTCGCGAACTTCTCGCGAGCTAGTCACTACAAAACTACATTGATCTTCATTTCATGCTCAATTATTCACCAACTTAATACTAAACTCAATACAATAAAATCCCACAAAATATAAGGAAATAAATTAATGCAATTACAACACTTTTTGTCATGAAATAAATCCAACATAAAACATAGTTATAAATCACAACTTTACAATCTTTTCAAGTTAAGATCCTTAATCATGCCATTTCCGATTTGGCAAATTATGCTTAAATCCAATTTCCACATGATCCATGCTTGCCTTGCCAAGTGTCTTAATAATAATTTTATTATTTGACCCAACAATTATCATTATCATCTTCTTCTTAGAGTTCCAATAGTTGAAACTTGAACGGTTTAAGAAGGAAGAGAAACAAGTGATGAGGTATGTGTCTTAACTCTTAAGTAACAAGTACTAAAAGGGAAAGTGATCTTTTGTTTTGAGGATCAAGTTTAAAGAAGTAAAAGAAAAAGGAAAAGTGATATTTTGTTTTTGTTTGTCTTGTGTGTTCGTTTGAAAAAGAAAATCATTATTTTTTATTTAATCAGAGCATAATTAGGTTTAAAATTATAAAGAATATATCTTAATTTTTAGAAATTAAGGCTATTAGCAATTTAAAGACTTATTAGCAGATTAAGTATTAAAAAATAATAATAAAGAAATACAATTTTTTAAATGTGGTCCCAAAATAAAACAAACGAACTTTTTTTGTCTTGAATGTAAACTCCAATGCGAAAGTCCATTTTTTTTTTCTAATCCACTTGTATGGTTGAAGTTCAAGTGTTCAACCATTAGAATTGAGAGAGAGAGAGATTTAAATAATTAAATCTCTAAAAAATTCTTGAACATTTTACACATAAATTAACCCCGAATAATTTAAATTTAAGTGGGTGGAATTGTTCCCACTAACTAGCATGTGGTTTGCCCACTGCTAACCACCGATCACAGTTAAAGGCAAACCTAACCTTGCATTATTTGGCCTAAGTCAAGTCTATGTCTATGTTCTTATTTACAAATTAGCACGGCTCAATAATGTCTGAATCAAGCCTCCTAAGTCATTCCAAGCACTTCAATTATGGACAAGTAACCTTTTGAACAATAGAAGTCAATATTTGATCACAAATCTAAGCTCAAGGAAATGGAGGTGTAAAGAAGCTGAATTGAAATTGACCTCTCAAAACTGTGGTGGCTCAAGAAATTTTTTTCTTGGAAATCATTAAAATACTTAACTTGAATATATTAAGTTATTGAAAAAAAAAAACCCCTCAAAGACATAAAGTTTTACATTTTCCTTTTATGAGTTCATAAATTTTGAAATTATTACATGATAGTTCAGTGGTCCTTATCTATTGCCAATGAGAGTAGATGTGACAATTTTTTTTTTTTTTTTTTTTAAAGTATGTATATATAACATTTATTTTATGCAGTTGTCATTATCTATCTGTCATTGTTTTTATAAAAATATTTTAAACTAAATGAGAAAACTCAACTCATTGTCACTATATTAATTGTTGACCCACAAAATCACACTCTTCCATCCATAAATAATACACCAAGTGTCTACTTAACCAATCAAATACTTGAACAATTACTAGCGTTATTTTTTTCTTGAATTATTAACTTTACAATAAAAAGTTAATATAACATGATAACAATACACACACATGTAGCAAACCATCTCTATTTCCTAGTTATTAAATTATATATATTTATATTATATTTATATGTACACATCTCACACATCACAATTCACACAAATAACATTATAACAAAAATTAATAATAATAATAATAATAATTGTGCAGGCCTCAGAACGAGGATACTGGGCTATGACTCGTTTGGGCTTACAATCTATTTGTATCGTGGGCTTGGATTCCCTACACTGGGTCGTTCTTATGCTAAGACTGATCGATGATTCCTTCTACTCTTTTTTTTCTCTCTCTCTCTCTCTCTCTCTCTCTCTCTCTCTCTCTCTCTCTCTCTGTTTTTTTTAACCAAAACCTCCTTCCCATGAGATTCTTGTATTTATAGTGAGATGCTAGTGGGATAGTGATAATTAGCTCTGTCGCTAGTGCATTTAGAGATCCAATACAGGCGATGATAGGTGGATGTTTAGGTGGGAATGGCCTTGGAAATAGTTCCCATTCCCTGACGCTAGGCGGATACAACTACTGGTCGTAGATGCTCGGTTATAGATTTCCCGGGCATGATAGAACTTTCTGAGGAAGTATCTTCGGGGGATGACGCAGTCTCGGGAAACACGAGTGGACGGCTACGACCAAAATGTCCCCATCCGAACGTGCCAAGAAAGTAGAGCCTTAGTGGGCCTTTAATGATCCAATAGGCCCAGGGAGTCTGGTGCCGTACAATAATAATAATAATAATAATAATAATAATCAGTATTAGATACATACTCACACACATATAATATAAATTTTTAATAAAAAGAGAGATACGAACAACTTACAAACACTAATTATTGACTCTTAAAGTTAGAGATATTTCATATTTGTGATAAGAGTGTGCAAGATTTAAGTCATGGTGTAAAAATATCTTTTAGAAATTAAACGAGCTAAAAATATTTTACATACATAAATATATGCAGGGGTCATTTGAACCCCTAAAGAGTGTGTGGAGTGTGTGGGCCTGTGGGGTCACCCTTGCCTCAAAAAACTGAATAGCAACTATTATGACAAAATAAACTGTTAAAAAACTATAAATAAGCAAATGAGTTAAATAAAATAATACGTTCCATTACTCAGACAAAACCTTGGGACAAAAGTAAATCTAGCCTATCACATCGCCTTAAGCTTGTTCAAATTCATGGTCATAAAATTTACAGGAATGACAAGATGTGTGCATGTTAGACAAAGCTCAATCATATATGATTGACCATGTTGGTTGTGTGAGCGAGGTTGATCCAAGCTAGCGGACAATATTGAATCTCTAGATCTGTTCCTCTTTCTTTGAAGTCCAACTTACTTATCCTGAAAATTTTGAAGAAAAAATCATTCATGTACTCAATTGAAGTTAGGGTTACACTTTAAGGGGTTGTTTGGTAAGGTGTTTTGAGCAACAGTTTTTAGTGTATAATAAACAACATTACATGTATTTTTATATACTTTTACACCTATACGTATTTTCAAAAAATACAAACAACGTTACTAGGATAACATTACCAAATGAAAGTCTTAAAGTTCACATTGTCTGAGCTTTGCATAAACCACTAGACAACTCAGATTCCCCAGTGGCCAGTAGTCCCCATCGGCCATCCCATTCATCCCACCCAAATTATTGCAAAGAAAAAAAAAATGATATAACTTTGCTCTTTATTCTGTGTACTTTTCCGTGATATTTGAACATTATCATTTTAGAAAGTGTCAAGGCCGTGACTATAAGATAAGATAGTAATGACTAATGTGTAGACGAGTTACTTTTTGTAGATTTTAATCAACATGTCGTCATGGAATGATGGTTATCACTATTTTTCAGTTTGTAAGAAATTAAAGGATATTCATTGGTTAATTGCTTACCCTTTACACCATTTCTAAAGATAGTGAATTTTCTTCCTGTAGCTGTCGTTGTTGTTGTGGTTGTTATATTGTTTATTACTAATTACCACCCTACTATATTTGGAATTGAAGTTTCTAAAAATAGAAAGAAAGAAGAAGATAGATGATTAAATAAAAAGGGAATCAAATAGGATGGGAAAAAAAGTTTATGCTCTCAATGTATTCATAGGAGTTTATAAAAAAGATTGAATAGAGAAGAAAATAAAATTTTTTTTTTTTTTGAGAAGAAAGAAAATAAGTTTTATTAGTATATGAATATCCGTTACTTCTTGTTTGTCCTTTCAGAAAGTAGGGATAGAATCAATATTTCACATTGATTACATTAAAGGAATGAAAACTCTTTTTCTCATTTTTGAGAGGAATGATTAGGAAAGACTTTCATTTTCTTTTTTACTAAATGTCAAATAAAAAATACCTTAAAAATCCTTTCTGTTAGGTTCTAAGACCTTAGGGACTAATGTATTAGAACTTCAATTTGTATTATGTTGGCAAACAATGATCAAAACATAGAGTCTAGGTTTAGGCTTGCTCAAAGTATGTTTATTTGTAAAATTAGAATCGAGTGATTGCAGAATTTATTGGACAAAATTTGCAAGGCTCGATCGATCGAAAATTAGACTTGATCGATTGAATCACGTGCAAATTTATTTTTCTACAGAGTTCCAGTTCAGCCCAAACTCTACTTAAACGTCTGGGGTTCAAGTAAAACACTCCTATATATAAGGAAAACCCTAAAATGTTTTTGAGAGCTTTTAGAGAGATTAAAGTGCCGTGTGTGCCTCTTTTTATTTTTAGGGTTTTGTACCCAAAGACTCTCTAAAGGTTGTTGCTTATATTGCGGTTTGTGTAAATCTCTTGTGAGATCTGTGAGGAGCTTTCCTTTACACATGCTTAGGATTATCAAGAAAGAAATTTCTTCAAGAGTTTGATGATCATTCAGTTGCTGTCATAAGACCTTAAAGATACACAAGTGGGTGTGCTTGTATTTGCTAGAGAATCCAAGAAAGAAGGAGTTCGTGATCTCGGAGCTTGCACGTGGTCGTGTCAGTAAGTTTCTACTGGTGGGTAGCAATAGGATGTTAGTGGTTTAAGTCGCTATTGTAAAACTTCGATTCTTTCGTATAGTGGATTCAGGTTTACCTTAAGGATAGCTAGGTTAAATCCTCTCCAAGTTTTTTACCGGTTTAGTTTTCCTCGTTTATCATATCATTGTGTTATTTATTTTTCCGCTACTATGCTTGATATGATTATATGATTGTGTTAATCTAGAATTGCATAATTTACCTAAGTTAATCATTTGGCTAAATAACTAGGTTAATCCAATTGTTGTTTAAGGAGTCTAAAAATTTTACACTTTCCAATCCATTCTTCTCTGCCTCTCAAATATGTATGCAATATATATATATATATATGAGAGAGAGAGAGAGAGAGAGAGAGAGAGAGAGAGAGAGAGAGAGAGAGAGAGAGAGCGCACGCACGTGTGTGTGATACTACCTTATACGGGACAAAGCCAGAACTTGAGTTAAGGGTGGCGACTTTTTTGCTGGTTGTGTGTGGCAATTTCGACTTTCAACTCTGTTGCTTAGCTAGATGCTGAGGTTTTTATTTTTATTTTTTTTTTATCTTTATTTTTTTATGTGTGCGCTGTTAATAAGAACAAAATTATTTTGTTTTAATTTTTAAAGGACAGATTGTTTGTTTTGGGTAAAATTAGTTGATTAGGCTTAATTTTTTTTAGTTTTATTATTAGCAATTTTTGTTGTTAGGCTAATTTTTTTGAGCTTATATCTTTTATTTTAGATTTTAGATCTATAAATTTTTTTTTTATGGTCTTTAAAATGAGGAAAATGCTAAAGTTACAAACTTTTTTAACAATAAAAATTTGCTACCTTAACAGTTTATAAAAATATTATAAAAATGTTTGTGACTATAACAATACTCTTAAAAAAATTAATGATATTGTTAAGGAGAAAAGTGTAATTTTATAGAATAAAATTACTAAAATTAATACCCATACATACATATATATATATATATATATTATAGGGTTGGGTTCAAGTTACACCTGGTGTAACTCTAAACAATGTTACACCACCCAATAACTTGTTATTGAATTAATGTTTTGAAAATCCAACCGTTGAATTAAATGTTTTATATGTTCTTAACATGTCTACCAATTTTCATATCAATTGGATACTATTTACTATTTGATCTATAAACTCATCTTTTATGCATTATTTTAAACTATAAAAATTTGAATTTTAACAATTAATCGATGACATGGCTATTAATCTTTTATCACCTCAAAATTTTACAAGTATGAAGAATATACAAAGATAATGTAATCGATGACATGGCTATATATATATATATATATATATATTATTAAAAAAAAACTGGGAGCACTGCCCTCCCAAGTCCAATTGTAGCTCTGTGCCTGCACTTCTATCGTACAAATTGGTCACTGAAGGAATATGTGTTATATATTATGGAGCTCAAGACCTTCACTCTGTCTTATTATATGCATTCAACATGCATATTTGACACTGAAATGTGATGGATAAGGGAATTCATTAAGTATCTTGAACAACTTTAATTTAACAATTTGATCATATGTGAGGCATGATGCAATATATCATGAAACTTCTTTAATTTTTAATTTCTATCATTAATATGCTATTTTTTTTCCTGTTAGGAATACACAATTAATGCAAAGATGTAATATCAATAATATTGCATCTTTTTTATATGTTTCTGGGATATGGACATGCGTGTATCTTGCAGTACTGCCTGTTTTTTTTTTTTTTTTTGGTGGGTCTTAAACTAAAATAATCATATATATTGGTTATAAGTCAAATATTATTTTTATCTTCAGAAAACACCAAAAGAGAGACTTAGACAAACGATTGACTGACCACGCCTAGTAATAAGGAGAGTCATGATCCGATCGTATAAGAGGGTACATATATTGTGCGCATGCGAGGTCGTCTGTTTATAAAACTATGAAAAAAACTATATATTATATATAGGAAAATGCTAACGAGTGCCTTTAAGGTATTGTTTAATAATCCATTTAAAGAAAATTTTTATGAGGAAAGAAAGAAAAGCAATTAATATTTTGACAGCTTTTTTCAATTTCTATAAAAATGATGTCAAAATTTTCCTAAAATAAATTATTAATCAATGCCATAAGGCCACTTGTTAGCATGATCCCTATATACATACTTAGATTACTAAGGGGGTTAAAGTGTGTTAAGGTCTAGACTTTATAGAATGAAACTAACAGGGCAGCGTGACCTTAAGGTCAAGGTGGTCCTATAATTTGAAAATTTTTATTTGTCTACCCTTCAAAAATAATTTGGGAACACCATCAGTTTTTTTAATGCCAATAAAATTAAATTTTACTCCATAATTTGTTCTACATTCAGTGGATGAATGATTGTTTAGTTGTATATATTAAAAGAGATGTAGTTGTAGCATTGATAATGAAACTATCATGAACCGATTTCAAAATATGAAAACTCGTAGAAGGCAATTATAAACTTTATATATTTGCATATTTTTTTTTATTATTGTTGTTGTTGTTGTCAATATATGAATTTTTTCTTTTTATTAAATTGTATAATTTATACTCTTTGGAAACAACTCGAAAAAAATTCCTCTAGCCACCTGTTTAATTCAAAAGTCTTAACTAGATGCCCGCATGATCTGAAACTCTGCCTATTCATCCTTCAAAAGAAACAGGCCGTAAGTCTTTATCATTGACCATGTGCTTTCCTGAATCACATGGATTGTGCCCAATTGGAGAGACACCTTGTGAAACCAAATGTATTTTCTTAATTAGGAGAGAAAGATTTCAACGTATCATCTACTACGCGGTTTTATAATTTGACTTATTATAAATAATAAATACACTAATTTGTAAATTAAAACTCTATTGTTTTTCTTTCTCAAAAAAAAAAAAAAAAAAAAAAAACTCTATTGTTATTTATTTTTATTTTATATGAGCGAGATAAAAATTCTACTTTATTATAATCTAAGTATATATGTATGTGAAACTTTTTGCTAAAAACTTGAATTCCGCTCTTACCCCTACACCTGACAAACACTTATACTTATGGAGTAACTATCATACCAAGAGTGTACGATAGTAAACTCTATTGTTAAAGGTTCAAGAAATTTTGTTCCTTAAAAAAAAAGTTTCAAGAAATTTTAAAAATATTACTTCAATTATTTTTCAAAAAAAAATTCATTATATATTCTTAATTTATTTTTTCATTGCAATAATTTTGGTTTTGGATAAATTTTTGATATTATATGATATTCTGCAGCCATATTTCCATTTTTATTACTTTAAATTAAGTTATTGATATTTTTTTATTTTAGTATTATTTAAATAAATAAATAACAAAAATTGCGTAGGGCTTTGCATTAACTAGTGCATTCCAAGGACATATATACAACTAACTTTATAAAATTTAAAATATGCTATATTTTAATATTTGTAAATATACCAAACCCCATTGCTTTACAATTTCCGCTCATATATGGGATCTGTTGGCAAATACCATTTGTTTTCATTAAATTAAGAAAGAATTTTATTTGTACTACTTAATACTTCAATTCTGAAAATGAGTAATCAAACAGCCTGTTGCCAAGAGCCTTGTAATTATTGAATTCTGATATTTTAAACAAAGAAATTTAACGTTTAAATCTCTATTCCTCCATTATTAATGTAATTATTGAATTATAAAAAAATAAAAATAAAAACCTTTTTTGTTTTGAAATAACTTAAACAAGTATAATTCTTGATCCTTATTTCTTAGTCATAGATTCCTGTTCTTAGTCTACTTTGTTGCCCTATAATTTAGGATTTGAAAGATTAATTATACAGACAAACATAAGTTTGAAGGAAAACATGTTGAGCAAATAAGTTAGCCTCTTCAATTGACTTTTTGGTTTAAGAAATAAGAATTCAACTTCGTTTAGATATTAAAATAAATAGGATAAGGTCTGAATTGTCAGAGATCTATGGCAATATATTGGTATAGGAATAGGAGGCATGCATGACTTATGCCACACAAGAATCTTCTCCTACTGCAATTCGACACAAGTAAAATTGTTAAGCACTCCAGTTGAAAGGTACTAAGGTGTTTAAATTTGGTTTGTTGATTTACTATTGATATTGAGTTAAAGTATAACCTAGTTTTTAAGAACAAGAACTAGTTCAAATTTGTTCACAATTTTTTCTTTAATATATATAACATATCTCAATTATTACAATAAAAGAAAATGAGAAATTTCAATCCTAAGTCCTCTCATAGATGAGATTCGTCAATGCTACAGAGTAATAAAACTCTTAGTGTTTGCAAGGTCTCTTAAGTTGATTAAATAAACTATCTTAATACAAATTTTACTTTTAAACCCTATGTTTTTAATTTTACCCTTCTTAGTGCACATTAGCTATCCAACTTTACATTTTAAAAAATTACATTAAAATTTTTCTAAATTAAATTGGGTTAATTCATTAACGAACACGAGCAAGTATCTTAACGAACCCAACTCAAGCTATTCACAGGTAATTATTTGGTTCTTTTTATAACCCTAGACACAAGTACCATCACAATGAAGAATCTAGTCCATAAAAATGATTTCGTCATTTAAACGAAAAATTGACTTTTATATGTAGAAGAGTAAAAGCTTGCTGAGCGAGGTAGGAATAAACGTCAGAGAGATCCAATATAATAGGGCCAAAAGAAGCTTTCTTAAATTTTTTTTTTAAAGAGAAATTTAACTTTGAATATGTAAGACCACAATAAATAAATATATATATATACACACACACTTATATAACCAAAAAAACGAAAAGAAAAGAAAAGATCTTGCAAGTTGTAATGCTTCATGTAGTGTTTTTTTTTTTTTTGGGAGATAAATACTTCATGTAGTTGATTGACAAAGAATCAGAATTTATGGGTCCGAAAACATAAAGAATCTAAAACATAATCTAGCCTAAAACTTTTTATTTCTTCATGAAGAGATTAAATATACTATGAATAGAAAAAACAATAATGATTAATTATGTTTGAATTATTGAACATACATGTCAGTCGTCTTCAATTAAAAAAAAGGTGATAAATAATAATCAACAACACATAAAAAATAAAACCTTAATAAAAATTTGAGTTTAGGTTGTTGTGGTCTAGCAGAATGTCCATGAATTGTGTCTCCTCTCTTATTGTACAAGCCTGAGCTCTCAAGTCTTAAGTCTCAACACAAACATCTCTCTCTCTCTCTCTCTCTCTCTCTCTCACACACACACACACCTCGGACTGCTGCCACGTGGGCACTTGACGCACCATCTTACCTCACTATCATCACATCTGCGTCAATATTCAAACTATAAAGATCACTCTCTACACACACACATCTTGGTCTTAGTCCAAGCCCTTATTGTTGCCGAGTCCATTGCACCTGTTAAAAAGAAAGGACTTCAAACTTAACAGCTGCACCTTCTCTTTTCTTCTCTCTCTACTTCCTTTTTATTAATGGCCAAAGGAGGAGGACTCACTATAGATCCTGATTCAAATAGTTTCTTCATTACCAACAAGCCAACTGTATTAAACTCTTATACAGAACCAAATCATACTAGTAGGTTCAAGAATGATATCATGGACATCTCTACCGACCCAATTCGTAACAGTGGTGATGAAGATGTTCCTTCTCCTGCAAGTGCCAATTGGAAACCAGTAATAGTCAATGAAATGGAATTCTTCCCCACCGACAGGAATTGTTCTAAGGAAAGTCATAGGGTTAATGTCAAGAAAGAGAGTGCACAAGATGTGGTGATCCGCAGTTTGGGACTTAACGTAAGTTAAAAATTTTATGCAAAAAAGTTTCTGATTTTTCTGTGTTCACTAGCTTTTTAGTTTTTTCTTCTTCTTCTTCTTCTTTTTTTTTTTTTTTTTTTCCCAAACAATTGATTTTTGGGGTTTTTTTTTTTTTTTTTTTTTTAGACTGGTTTGAATCTTACCACAAATACTAGTAGCGAGAAGTCAAATGAGGATGATAGAACAAACAACACTAGTAACAAGAAAAGTTTTAATGAGGTATTAAACTTTGATACAAATTATTATCCGGGTTAATTTGAAAGTTATTTCTGTTTTATTTAGTTTTCAGATTTATTAAGATGAAGGTTTTTCTTGGTGTAGTTGATAGCTCTGCAGGCTGAATTGGACCGGATGAGTGTGGAAAATGAACGCCTAAAAGTTTTGCTTAATCAGGTGAAAGATAACTACAATTCCTTGCAGATTCATTTTGCAACACTGATGCAACACCAACAGACTCGAAAGGCTAAAACAGGAATAGTTGATGAGGTAATTTTACTAAAATTACAATAAAGAAAGCTCATCTTGTATATCTATTATATAGATGTAAAAAGGTCGTACTCATATACAAAACTCTCACTCCTATATGATATGGGGAAGGTGTAGATATTTGACAAGTACCATCAAATTAATAGTACATTAATTCTCTATGAATTTGCTTAGGTGATTAATGGAGATAAAATCAATGGAGGAGGCCTAACAAGACAGTTTATGGATCTACATCGAGTTGAAAAAGATGAGCCATCACATACTTCTTCTGAAGGTGGATTGCGGGATTATTCTAGTTCACCTATGAAAGACAAGGTTGAGTTAGAGTATAAAAAACAAAAGATTTGTAGTAGTAGTAGTGAGATTATTCAGTTGGATCTGGATAAGAGTGATTCTCGGAATGGTACTACAACAACTAGGAGAGAGGACAGCCCAGACCAAGCAATTCCAGGGTCGGTTCTTAACAAAGCCCCTAGATTTACTACTTCCAGGGATGCTGATCATCAAAACTCAGAAACCTTGTCAATGATCAGAAAAGCACGTGTCTCAGTCCGAGCACGATCAGATGGAACTACGGTAAGCAGTACTGTTGAACTTGCATATGTTCAAAATTTTTACAATCAGAAAAAGATTTTAACAATCATGTTCTTGTTAATTTGCTAATTGATAACATCAAGGAAGTTAATGTCTCAAAATGAAGAAGGTATAGCTTACATGTGCACACACCCAAAAAGTCAAAAATGAAAAGTTTTAGCTGCTAGTCTAGCACCAATTACTTTTGTAATTGGGATTTTAATTATATAGTTATTAAGGAATTTAAAAGGAAATTATACCAATAAATAGTTAAAACAATAGAAACCGTTGGAGTATATATTTTACTTATAAAATGCTTAGATGATAATTGAAACTAGCTTCTAATTTGATCAATCTTAATTATGCCCCAGATTAATGACGGATGCCAATGGAGAAAGTATGGGCAGAAGATGGCAAAAGGAAATCCATGTCCTCGAGCTTATTATCGTTGCACCATGGGAGCTAGTTGTCCTGTTCGCAAACAAGTATGCTTCCTTCTCTTCTTTTTATGCTTAATTAAAATTTTATATCCTAAATTTAACGAATGTCCCGTCACTTAATATACTTTTAAATTTTGTACTAATTTTTGATATGAACAATGAATAAATTGAGACATCATTTTGTTTCATACTCGATTTTGTTTATCACTAGACTAACTATGGAATTTTGGTTTTTCAATAGGTACAAAGATGTGCAGAAGACCGGTCAATCCTTATTACCACTTACGAAGGTAATCACAACCATCCACTCCCTCCGGCTGCCATGGCAACGGCATCCTATACATCAGCAGCTGCATCAATGCTACTCTCAGGATCAATGCCCAGTGCAGACGCACTGATGAATTCAAACATACTAGCAAGAACTGCACTTTCTAGCTCACCAAGTTTCGCAACGCTTTCAGCTTCAGCTCCATTTCCTACTGTTACATTGGACCTCACTCAGCCTCATAATGCCTCACAGTTCCAGAGGGCAGTACAAGGCCAGTTTAACATGTTTTCTTCAAGCTTGCCACATTTCATGTCTGCGCCACAAGTTTTCGGTCAAGCCCTTCAAAACCAATCAAAATATGTGGGTCTTCATAGCTCTCAAGGAATAGAGCTTCCTCCCTTTGCATCCAGCAATCAGATACATACACCCTCATTGAGTGATGCAATTGGCTCAGCAACAGCTGCCATCACAGCAGACCCTAACTTCACTGCAGCTCTAGTAGCGGCCATTACCTCTATCATTGGTAACGTTCATTCAAACCACAGTGGTAACAGTACTCAGCCAACTACAAGAAACAACAATGACAACAATTGATGAAGCATATACTACTGTAGCTTCTTTTTAATAAAACAGTTCACTGCAACCTTTCAGTTAGTTGAAGCAAAAAACAAAAAACAAAAAAATTCATCTCAATTTCTTTTTTTTCAGGATAAATATAATATTAGACCGTGTTCTCCTCTAGCTATTAGCCAATTGTGCACTTCTCTTTTGTTTTCATTAAATGTTAGGACTCATATTATGTCAACTACAAAAGTATTCTCATCTATATGTCACTGTTTTTTTTAACTCTAATCTCAATTTTTGGCTAACCGTTGGGACCCATGTTATGTCAACTAAAAAAGCAATCTGTTCTGTATGTCACTGTCTTTGGTAAATCTCTTATATGCAGTTAATTTGTATTTGTCAAAACACAAAATAGTGCTAACCCAGCTATACCCAAAAGGACTAGTTAATTCGGTTGTAATTAGGGATTTTTATAATCAATTATATAATTTAGATCAACCTCTATAATACATATCCGATATGAAATTTTAATACACGTCTGTGCAACTTGTACTTTATATTCTAATCGAATCCAAAGAATATGAGGCATGCTTCACAGCACTATACATGAGAGAGTGAGAGAGAGAGAGAGAGAGAGCAATGGATATAACCATGTTAGGATATTAGTGTGTTGGCATATTCGGTGCCTTATTTTCTTGCATTAATTTTTTTACTAGTTTTCATTGTAATTTGTACACTTAGTTGGATATTAATCTAGTAATTCGTTGAAGAAGTCAAGAGCTAAAGCTGAAATTGAAGACTTTACAATCTCGCATGAGTGAGTTGAAAGGGTTAGGCCACTTTATAGGCAAGTTATTTAATTTGAAAAACTGTTGGATAGCAATCTCGCCTCTCACCTTGCCTTTCACTTTATCCATCAAGGTTGCCAGAATTTGAGAAATATGTAATATTTTTTTTACTGTTGTTCAGATTCATAAACCTCATTATTTAACTCTCATTTCTCATGATTTTTTTTAGAGAATTCCCATATTGAAGAAGTAGAAATCAACTAAAACCCTAGAGCAAAACCCATTTTGTTCTCTCTATCTTCGTCCTCTCTATTATTCCAAATTCCAAATTCATTGAGAGGAGGGTTAATACCACACACATCTTGAATTCTTGAGTGTCGATTGGTGTTGGGGAATTAATGGAACAATCTCAAATTTTTAAGAGGACTTGAAGTGGTCAAGGAGACTTGATTGTGCTGTTGGTAGCTCAACTTACGGATCCAAAGACTAACGAGGAGAATAGAATTGAGAAATTGATTGCTAACTGAAGCTAGAGGCTCAACTCTCAAGTACAAAGTCATTACTTAGCTCAGAGGGTTTTGTATTTGATTAGTGGATCATTTTATACTGAAACTATTCTTATTAGTGGATCATTTGGTGCAATAGGCTTCAGAGATTTTTATTTATTTATTTTTTTTGGGGCTATATTTTGGGTTTTTCTCTCTATAAACACTCTTGGTGTACATGTGTTTGGGATGCCTGTGTTGTGATTGAGATTTGTTGGTTTTTTATTTTTATTTTTATTTTTATTTTTATTTTTATTTTTAAATCTATCCACGCATCTACATGTCAATTGGTTAATTATATTCACAATTGGGCTTAATTTTCTAGTTAACTTAAAATTGACATAAGCCATAAAATATGTCTAAATTGTACCTCTCAAATATAAATGGATATTCATGAGGATGCTGCTTGTACTATAGACCTAAAGTATCAAAGTATAGCTTCATTTCTTTACTCCATTTCATTTACTAAAATTTTCCATTTGTGCGGGAAATTGATGCTAGAACATTTTGCAGTGTTTTTTAATTATTATTTTTTTTTTTTATAAGAGTTTTGCAAAGTATTGATACTATTAAACTGCCGACTCGTCATGTAGTAGCAAGTCTTATTTTGAAGAATATTCTGTCCTATATTTCTCCATATTTTTAGTACAGTTCCTCCAAAATGAACCAACACTATGCAATAATATTCCATTCTCTGAAAGAATATAAACATACATACATACATACATATATATATATATATATATTATGTTGAATTTGTCACAGAGAAGGCATTTCCATGCATGCTGGTATAATATGTACACTATACAATTACCTACTTGCATGGTTTTATGAAATGTCAGCTTTCAATTCCGAATAGTTACAAAGCCAGGGGGCATTAGGGCTTTGCTGCTAGTGATTTAATATCTAGGTGGCGGCACTATAATTTCTCAAGGACCATTTTGAAATCAGGTTTTCAAATCCCTATTCGCAGCTAATTAATAAAGAGGTAGGGTGGAAATTCCTTTAAGGGTTAGACTCAAAGCTAAAAAGAATTCCGACCAAAAGAGAAGTGGTCTATGGTTTTTCTCTGTTTTATATATGACCAATTCATCACTTTGGTTATATCTACTGTGGGTCATCTTTTGTTGGAGGAAAAGAGCTAGCTAGCGCATTAGGTATTGTAAACCTTAAAAGTAAGAGAATTCTAATTGGCATAGACTCTATATCATAACTGTTTATAGAGGGGAGAGAGAGAGAGACAGACAGAGACAGACCTAAATTAAGGCCAATAAGGAGGCCATGGCCCCGGACCTATAACACCCCCACCCCCTAAATTTAATTAAATTATGTAATAATCATATAAATATTTAGTTTAAAAAATTACATCTAACTTTTCCAAGAATTCAATTGGTCTAGCAAGGGAGGAAAAAAAGACAGATGGCATGTGTCCCTTCTTAATAAAATAGAATTAAATAGCTTTTTTATTATTATTTTAGATTTACGTTTTTGGTATTTTAACAATTATAATCTTTTAGTTAGTAACAATCTTTCTTAATCAATTGAAAATTAAGGAAGGACAAACTAAGAAATTATAGATTATACAACTTTAAGGAAGGTTATTATTTTACTTTTTATATAAGGTAGTTTCATTCTCTTGAACATGCATTTTTTTGGCTTTCTTCTATATCCATATATTTCATATTAATTTTTTACTCAAAATTTTGATGGAGGTTGTAGTAATGGTATATACATAAATCCAAAACACACACACATGCGTGCCTACAAACACTCATTGGAACACACGCACGCATACAAACATATAGGGCTATATTTGTAATCAATTTTTTTATAGAACTTTGGCAATTGTTGGTAACTAGAAAATCTACCTCATGTTTATAGAGTGGCTGTACATTTGTACTTATTCTTATATTTTCTAAATAGATATTATTTTATTTTTCATGTATTGATTTAGTTTTAAATCTTAATTTTTTTAATTTATTTTAAATTCCATTTTTTTTTTCATCTTTTGGTTCCCCCCCCCCCCCCCCCCCCCCCCCAAAAGATGAAATTTTGATTATGTACCTAAGAGGAAATAAGATTAATTTGGTTTGGCCTCATAGCCCATAAAAATAAAATCCACAAGAAAAAGCTTTAAGAGTCTACATCTCAATTTAGTGTACATATAAATTTGTTGTGTTGTAATCAACCTATTAAGGATATATATGGATATATTAATTCTAGACTAACACTATAAAGTAATACAGCTATGATCTTTAATCTAAGTACAATGTATTAGTACAAGTAACAAGTCCTATAAAAAATAAAAAAAAAAAATAAAAAAAAAGTAACAAGTTGTACAGGTATGCTGAATTTAGATCTCTATTTAATAGACTATATATATATGTAGGAAATCAATTTTACATTTCAAGTTATTATTCTGGGTAAAATTAGGGTTCCTTTCTTACCTTATCTTTTCAGTATTCAGGGTACATGAAATATTGTTGGCAATTTGAGATCTCTGAGTATAGGATTGGGTATACATGGTAGGGTCAGTCTGTAGAGCCTGATTTTAGGCCATCAAACTTCAAAGAGCTGCCTAAGCAATTACTCTAAACAGCAATTAAGGTCAACATTGGAGGGCTGGGTATGTTCTATATTGGTCGTACGGTCAGTCTATTTTTCCAATAGTTAGTAACAGTCCCAACAGTATAACAGTTTGGACAACTTAATTAGGTGCAAGCTGGTGGCAATGGCCGGCCTACCTTTTACTATATATGTGGGCGTGCAAGCTGTCTTGACCTTACTGTGCTTTGCAAGACAAGCCATTTTCAACTTAAGATTAGGTTAAGATAGAGCTTAATTATTAGAGTTATGCATGCTAGCTAGGATTAGTTATTGGCCTTTTCTTGCTTGCGGCCTTGGTGTCTTGCTTGTTTCATACCTAGCTACATGCAGGAAACCTAAAATTTTCAGACTCCCTAGCTAGCATTTAGATTAGCCCTTAAGTTTACCTTTTGATCAAGCAACTATGAAAGTCTTTGACTTCTAGCACCTAAGTTAAACCTTTTAATAAACAAGGTTTGAGGACGTCGGTACTTAGCTAGGTTTAGAAGTGGATATATAGAAAAAACAAAGGATGAATAGTAAATTTCTTAAGATCCATGCAGCCTGTAATTACCAACTTGCATCAACTTTTTTTGGGTAAAACCAAAATTGCATCAACTTTCAGCAATGTATATGTTGCCAATGGCCTCTAGGTTAATGACATTTCCTTACCTTATTATTAGTAAGAATGATGGATGAAATTATAGTTTTGAATTTTGCTTTATACTTAATAAAAAAAATAATTAAGTGTAAAGTATAAATTTTTTATTATTATTAAGTATAAAGTATAAATTTCTTTATACTTGTTTCTCAAAAAGAATTTTGCATTATACTTAAATTAGTTGCCAAGAAAGAGAACAAGGACGTATCTAGCACAAGTAATTATTTTTAACTATTTTTGGAATACGGTGAATGATACTTCCTTTTTTCATATTCATAATAAACTTCACACTATGAATGTAAAAGGAATGAACATCATTCATTATGCTCTTAAAGTACCTAAGAACTTTCCATCTAAAACAAGCATTTTTTTTTTCTATCAATATTGATGAGAACTATCTCCTTGATTATATCCTTACCATTTTTTTTTTTTTTTTTTTTTTTTGCGTTTTCCAACTGTACTCTTTCGCTTCATTATTGTTATTCTTAGATCCAAATAAAAGCAGAAAATTAAAAAGGAAATTAGAATATTCATGTGCTAAATCTCTTGGCTTAATTTATGTCAACCATTTTATTTGATCATAGAGAGATCAATATCAACAGCTACTACTTTTAATGGGGAAACTTTAAAAATAGGTTCCTATTCTTTTACCTTAGTATTTCAAACTATTTCGTAATTTTCTTCAAACTTTGCTTTTCTTTTTTACGTGTATATATAAAATATATACTTAATTATCATCCATATTTTGGCTGTAAATCATTCTACGTGCCAGCAACAATAACGCACTAGAAGAATCAAATTCTAAGGTTTATGTGCTCAACAACATTCAGAAATTAATTTCTAGAATAAAAAATAAAGCTATCCTTAATCTCTCATTAAAAACCAAATTAATTTAAAACAAAGAGAAGTTATAGCAAAGATATATAACACATGCAAACTTGGAAAATTAGTTACTTAACCTACTTTCAATTGAATTTATATGCAGTAATGATAATACATCGAAATTTGCTATTGGATTAAAAGGCAAATAGAGATGGGTTCAAGTAATAGTCTTTGATAATGACGTACATTGTGGTGCTATATGTATTTGTAATTCAAACTTCACTTTTCATTTCTTTCACTGTCTACCTATTAAAAATAAGAAAAATAATAGAGATCAGAGATTGCCTGGGAATTCTATATTTTTTACTTGGAATAAATAAATCATAACTTTAAAGCCTTTCATGCGTTGAGCCTTTTAATTATTTAGTTAATAGGAAAAACAAAACAGATGGAGATTGCATCCTAGAGTGCTCAACTAGATAGAGACGCGTGTTTGTAATACCTTATTATTATTATTATTATTATTATTATTATTATTATTATACCCACGTCAAAATAAATTCCCTTTTACTTGGAAAAATTATTATATGATGCATGCTTAGCACGCTTAAGTAGCAATAGCCAACCATTTTTTTAATAAAAAAATTAAAAATAGCCAAACATTTTATTCAAGGTAGCATGTACTATTCTCGAAATTCCAATGTTCCAAGACCCAGCATTTTAAACTATTATCACCTCTAGTTGACTCAAAATGATCAAAACAATTTGGTATAATATCCACTATAAAATTATTTATATATATATATATATATTTATTTATTTATTTATTTATCTACCTAACTTCTTGAAATATCTATCTAAATTCGATAGACCTTAAGTCAATGAACATATAAACTCATGAAGGTTTGGCGTATTTTTCAGCATTTATTTATTTAAAATTAAGTATTCTAGACTAAGATATAAAGAATTGGAAATTAATTTACATAGAAGAGAAATTAAAAGATTACAAGAATTTATCTATGACGCACGGTAATATTTGGGTATATACATATATATATATATATTGGAGAAGATTATCTATATTAATTTGATAGATCTTAACTAAAGTCAACGATTTTAATATAAACTCTACAAAACCTAGACTAGAATCGAGACTACAAAGAGAGAAAGAATAGAAAAAGGATTTAAATGAAAGAGAAATTTAAAAATTTACGAAAATTTGACTCAGTAAATAGGAAGAGAGAAAAAAAAGAAAACACATATCATAATTATTTTTTACATATTTATTTACATTAAAATTGTGTAGAATTTACACAATTTTATCTAAAATGACACACATTAGTCCGTGTATAATTGTATAAATTTACAAGTTTGCTACAATAACTATGTAAATTTACATTGATGCTATTTATTTTACATTTAGTTGTTTATTCCTTTTTTACGTGTCTTGAGGATGAGAGAAGAAAGTGGACAGTATTTTTTGTGTGTGAAGAAAGAGAAATAATTAAAAAAAATTAAGAAAAATTAATATTTTAAAGAAATGAAGTGTAAATAAATAATTTGATATGACCTGTTTTGAAAGTGAATATATAAATTAAAAAAAAAAAATAGATTCTTATGTTAAAATAGACAAATTTTTTTTTTTTTGCAAAGTGGATTACGAATGCTCTTACAATATTAATATTGGAATAGATTTAACAAGATGCATTACGTGTGTCTATTGTCATGATTGCATCTACACTTTGAGATATGGTGTAACTGTGTAATTACTTTCTATATAGCCTTAGTATAAAGTGGACGGTCTTTGACATACAAAATTAGAGGTGTATTGTATAAGGTCCTTTTTTAATAAGAAAATTTCATAATTGAAAGACTTAAAGGAAATTAACCCATTCACAAGTAACTCAGACTAGCTCTTCCTTCTCTCTAAGACTTTAATGGTCCGTTTGGATTAAAGGGGAGGGAGAGAGAGTGGAGTAAAATAGAGTAAAATTGACAAAAAAATAGTCTATTTTCAACAAACTTTACTCTACTCCCCTCTATTCCTCATTCCTCCCCCATCAATCCAAACGAGCCCTAACCAAGACTAAAAGAGAGAATAAGAGGAACAAGAATACACCCTTAGTCTAGTTAAGGCAACAAGGCTGACGGGACTCTTAGCTAGGCACTTAGCTAGCTAGGTAATGTCCTAATGCAATCAAATTAAAAAGGTCCCTATTAACCAATATACTATATTATATTTACTCTAACTTAATATGTAGTAAATTTTTTTTTTTTTTTTTTAAATGAAGGCCATTCACATGGCAAAAAGAAAATTTATAAGGTCCCATCTATTGGTCAATTTAATGTATTGTTTATTTGTCTCATAGTGTAAAAAAAAAAATTTAATTAAGGTCCAAAAAAAATTTAATTGATAATATAACGTTTTACTTGTAAATTATAAATTTCTATTATAGATTATGTTTCATTTATTCATAAATAGTTTTTTATTATAAATATTTACTAGAAAATATCCATTTGATATGAAAACCTTAATAAAAAGAGTGAAAAAATGAAATTTAATTGAATCTAAAAAAGGATAAATAAATATATTAATAGTAATAAACAAGACATAGCAAAAACTTTGGGTGAAAAATATATCCAAAGTTAAATAAACAAGAAAATGATAAAACTATTACAAACCTCTATATATATATATATATATTAATAGATAAAGCTGAGAAAAAATTCAATTGGAATTCAAGTTGAAATTCAATTAGAGTCTAATTTTGTGACACATGTCCCGTCTAATCTAAGTTTTAAATTTTTGTGTCAAGTGAGTTAATTCAGTGTAAAAATTAGGTTTCAATTAGAGTTTAATCTTGCACCACGTGTCCCATCTAATCTAAACTTTTTAATTTTTGTGCCAAATGAGTTAATTTAGTGTAGAAAACGAGGAGTTCAATACAAATAAACCATAAAACACTTAATCATATAACTAAAAACAATTCAAATTTATAAGTCGTTTATATAATATACCATGACTATGTATGGTCCATTACTAACTAGGTTATATATATAAATATTAAACCATAGTTTATAGAAAATTCAGTTAGAATCAAAATTGGATTTTGCTTTTGTTAGCTTTCCATACAAATTAAATTGTTTAGAATTTTGTTATTATTTTTTCTAACTTTGAACTAATGAATATATTTTTTATATAGTTTTTATTCAGATATTTGTATACAAAGATATTGAACATAATAAACTGTAATTGAGCTGAACGATCTCATACACCTATCTCCATTCAATTTAAGAAATATTATTTGACTAATTTTTTATTTTATTTTGTGTTGTATTTAGTAGAATTTCGCAAATGATAATTGTGAATTGATACTGTATATGTAGATCTAATAGTGATTTTCAAAATTATATGCGTAATAGCAATTTAACGAGAAACTTAGCGTAACCAATATCATGAAAATTGCAAAAAAAAAAAAACTATTTTAGTACCTCCAAATGTACTGGTCAAACTATGTCTTATATGTTTAATAACTCAAGCTAATATCAATAGCACCACTACGATTCTTCGTTCTTGTGCGTAAGCATAGGTTACATACTAGTTTTATTATAAAAGGTTTACAAAGTGATATGGTAGTGAAATGTGATTAGTGGACTTTTTGTATTATTATTTTATAGAGTTTCAACCTACAACGTCTAGTTCTGGTAATTGCCATCTTTATCATCATGCCAAGATATCGATCGGTTTTTGGTGTAAATAGAAACTAAACTCTAAATCTGTTATTCAACTATCAAAGACTTAACTAGTTAAGTTAACTGAAACCCTCGGTTAGTGAACTTTAATGACATAATACATGAATGTCAAAAGTGTTTTATTTATTTATTTATTTATTAGTGTCACATGAAGTTAAAAGTTTATGTAGTAAAATTTGTAGTATATATGGATGCAACCTTTTTAGAAAAGAATATGGGTACAACTTAGGTACAATTCTATAGTCAGCTCTCTAATTGAATTCAAACCTATAGTTATATTAAATTTAATTGTCACTAGAAAATAAAATATTTTTTTTGTTTTATTGGTCAATATAACCACGTATTTGAATTTAACTAAAAAAATCTAATTTGTTGTAATTAAGTAATTTTACCTAAGTTTTATTACCAACAAATATTATTTAATTAAGTAATTAAATATAAGAAAATATTACACTTAAAGTTGTTGTTAGCTTAACTAGTAAAGTCTCTGATGATTGAATAGGAGATCTAAGGTTTAATCCCCACCTGTACTAAAAACTAATTAATGTCTTGGTCTAATGATAAAAAGTCATCATCAGAAGTGGATGTCATAGGTTGAAACTATCTTTAAAAATTTTTTAAAAATAAAATAAAATAAAGTTGTTGCATAAGGCCCAAAATGCATTGAGTTGGCCTATGGCAAGAAACTGCCCAAGCAACTAGGTTTTGGGCAATTGAAGTTCTCACTAAGGAAGACATGTTTACAATCTCAAACAACAAAAGATTGAAGGCTAACCTTTATATCCTTTATTGAACTATTGGTTTGGGTTAGCTTTGAAGGACTCTTCCAACCCAAGCTAATTTCATTGGGTTAACTTGAGAAACTACCAACCCAAATCAATACACAAATACTAAATAATTAATCCAAACCAACTCACATGTGATTGGTTTGGATCGATTTGGGGCATTGGGCTGATTTTGCAAGGCCTATTATTTTTACTCTATTTGCATTTTTTTTAATTAGTATTTGGGCTCAACATCCAAAAGCCTAATGGTCCATTCGGACTGAAAAGGAGGGATGGTGAGTAAAGTGGAGTAAAGTGGAATTGTCCTAAAATTAGCATATTTTCAGCCAACTCTACTCTAGCTACTCCCCCTCCCTCTCATCTCAATCCAAATGGGCCCTAAAGTTTTGGGTATAAATTTGAAATGTAGGTAATAAAATAAGGGAAAAGTTAACAAATATCCTGAAGTCATTAGTTTAGCAATTATTTTTAGAAATATTTTATGGGAAAAGAAAAGGCAATTGATTTTTTCATAGATTTTTTATATTTCCAATAAAAGTAGTATTAAAATTTTCCTAAAATTGTCCATTATAAAATTTCTTAAGAGTACTTATTAATCAAACCCATCAAATAATTGACATAATGTGCGATTGTGAGTATATGAAATGAAATGAGAGGTACCAAATAAAACTAGACACATGTAATAAAAAAATATTGGAAGTTTCTAAAAAACCTAGTATTTTTATACTTGGGACACATCAAACTTTGAGTTTTTAAATAAGACAATTCAAACCCCAAACTTTCATAAATGTACAAAAAAATTACCCAAACAAATTCCCCCATCACATGTTAGTCCTCTTAACGATAGAACCAAAACAAAACCCAACCCAACAACCAGTGGTGACTCCAGAAATTTTGTCCAGGGTGTTCCTATTCCACTTTGAAAAAATTTCGGGTTATTTCAGTCTATTTCAAGTGTTTTAGAACGTTTCGGTAAATACCGGCCAAAATTCAAAATTTGGCCTTAAAAAAAAAAATTCTTAAAACCAAAACAAATTTGCATTATGTACACCCAAAAACCTCAAAAGGAAAAAAAATGAAAATAAAAGAAATAAACAAAGATACTTGTACAATAAACAATAAGTTCATTTGAAATATTAATAAAATTATTAATTATTATTGTTTAGTTGTTTCATAAATTTGTTTGTCTTTTATAAACTATAATTTGTTGTATTTTTGTTTCATTAATTATTAAATTATTAATTATTGTTTAGCCTAACATAATTTAATTTGTTTGTCTTTTATAATATATTAGTTAATTAAATTATTAATTATTGATGTTTAGTTGCTTCATTAATTTTTTTTACTAACTACTAGCATTCTAGGTAGCATACACCCCCATAATTTTTTTTTTTTTTATTTATTATAATGTATAAAGACAATTAATTACGCCTCATGCCTGATGCCCTTGCCAATTAGAAAATTTCACAATCACACGTTACACTAAAACACACACCAACACCAACGGATAAGAAAAACTGATAAAGCCAAATTCAAAAAGTAAAAAACAGACAAAAAAATTAATAAAGCTAAAGTTCATTCATTTCCTAAGAGAGAGAGTTTCATAATTTTCATTCATTTCAGTTCAAATAGAGAGAGAGACTGAGAGAGAGTCAGAGAGAAAAATGAAATATCTTGAGGGAGGGAGCATTGGAGCAGCCGAGCAAGGAGTGAGCGATCCGATCTCAAGCGGCGTTGACGACGATGACGCGAAGGGGCGAGCGACGACGGGCGGAGGGGCGAGAGAGCGATCCGATGAACCTTGAGATCTTCGTCTATTGCTCAGAGCGAGTGAGCAATCCGATCTGGCGATCTCAAGCGATGTTGCAGCAAGCAAGCGAGCGATCTGATCTCAAGCGACGACGGCATTGAAAAGAACCCGTTGCTCTATCTTTAGGTTTGGATTGGATTTTAGTGATTTCTTTTTTTTCTTTTTTTTTTTTTTTTTTTTTTTATACTTTAGTGGTTTCTGAGACACGGCGTGAAATGAAATACTTTAGGTGTTTTCTGATTTAGACCTTTAGGACTGAGGCGTTGCTCTGTTTTTTTTTTTTTTTTTTTTTTTGTGAGAATCCGTGGGTTTGCTACGTTGGGCTTGCCGTGGGCTCTGTTACAATTTTTTTTTTCTTAATTTGAGGGTGTTCCTAATTCTGTGATTAAGGGTGTTCCTAATACAGAGGAAATATAAAAAAATTTTAAAAAAAATTCAGGATTTTTTTCAGGTCAAGGTGTTCCTAGGAACACCCTGAGTTGTAAGTGGCGTTGCCACTGCCAACAACATATCAAATTAGAGGGAGAAAGAGAGAGAGCAACTATATATATATAGAGAGAGAGAGAGAGAGAGAGAGAGAGAGAGAGAGAGGTTAAGGGTGTGAATGTGGGATTTGAGAGAGGTTAAGGGTGTGAATGTGGGATTTGATTGGGTTTTTGGTATATTTGTGAAAGTATGTGGTTTAAATTTTTTTTTTTTTTTGAAACAAATGTCTCATTTAAAAGTATGGGGTTTAATGTGTCTCTAATATATATATATATATATATATATTTTTTTTTTTTTGAGAATCCGCTTCATAATGTTTTATCAGATTAAGAAGAAGGCTTGTTAGCCAATACAAAAGAGTTGATATCTGGTGGAAAATACCCCATCCAGACTATTAAATCAGAACAAAACCTAGCTTTCTTTGCTAAAGCATCAACTACAGAATTTCCTTGCCTTTAGGAATGAGAGAAACTAAAACTCCCCAAGGAGTGTACATAGAATAAAGTATCCTTAAAGAGATGACCAAAAGCAGATTGAAACATATCACCTTTTTGAAGGACGTTGATGACTATTTCTGAGTCTTGTTCCAATATGGAATCTTGAAGACCTACTTCATGGACAAAAATGGCAGCCCGTCTTGCTGCAAGTAGTTCCAAGCAGGTGACTGAAGATGGTTGTGGAATTTTTTCAGAGAGTGTGCAATGATTTCCCCTGCATGGTCTCGTATCACCACACCCAAGCCTGCCTCTCCCGTGTCTGTGAACATGGCACCATCAAAGTTTGTTTTAAAGCTATGTAAATCTGGAGGTGTCCACTTTACTTCTTTTGCATGTGCTTGATGCCTTGGGAACTTGCTAACTGGTTGCTGGTGGAGTGACAGGAACCTTTTTACCTCCAAGACAACTCGATTTAGAGGGAGTATTTCCTCTTTCAACCTGAGTTTGTTTCGCCTTGACTAGAGGAACCATGCAATGGTGGTGAAGAGCTCCAATTGATGGGGTTTATCGAGGATCAATTCCACCAAATTTTGGAAGGATCTCTTGGATGTTTTTTGGCGATCAACCCAGCTGAAATCTACACCCCATACCTGACGGAAAGAGGCGCAGTCCTAGAGAGCATGGAGGACAGATTCGGCTTGATTTTTGCAGAGTGGACATGAGCTTTCTGCAATGATTTTTCTCCGTAATAAATTTTCCTTCATGCGTAATGCATTTGAGCAAGCTTTCCATAAGAAGTGCTTAATTTTTCCTGGTACATCTGCCTTCCACATTGTTTTCTAGAACATGTGAGTTTTGTCAGAATTTGAAGGTGAAGCCAATTCTTTATTTTCTTCTGCACACAGCCAGTGGTACCCCATGCTTACTAAATAGGAACCGTCCCTGCTCCTTGGCCAATACAAGTGATTGGGTTGCTTGGTAAGTCCTAATGGAATATACTTGATTTGCTCGGCTTCAAAAGGCAAGAAAGTGTTGTCAATAATGTAAGAGTTCCAACCATACGTAAGTGGATCAATTAGAGCTGAAATAGTTGCTGAGCTAAGTGTAGGTGAAGGGGGAGACACCACATGGCCTTATGTCTCTCCAGGCAGCCAGTTTGCTCCATAGATCTTGATTTGAGAACCATCTCCCACCCTCCATTTGGCACCCATTAAAATGAGTTTTCTAGCATATAAAATGCTTCTCCAAGTGAATGAACTAGATTTCACCTTTGCCTCAAATACACTGCAATTTGGGAAGTATTTGGCTTTGAACACTTTGTAGAAAAGAGAAGTTGTATCATGCACTAGCCTCCACACTTGTTTGGCTAACATACCTTCATTGAACTTGAAAAGATCTTTGAACCCCATGCCTCCATCTACCTTTGGCTTACATAAGGTCTCCCAATTTTTCCAGATAATTTTTCTCCAGTCACCTCTTTGCCCCCACCAAAATTTACGAATCATCATTTCAATATCTCTACAAAGACCAACCGACAAGCGAAAGCAACTCATTGCAAAGGTGGGGATTGCTTGTACTACTACTTTGAGGAGAACTTCTTTACCGGCTTGTGACAACATTTCTTCCTTCCATCCTTGGATTTTTCCCCACACCTTCTCCTTGATGAAATTCAGGCTGGCACTTCTATTTTAACCCACCACTGCTGGAAGGCCTAAATATTTTTCATATTCCTTAATCTCCGGAACCCCAAGAAAATTTTTTATATCATTTTTTACCATCATGGATACAGTTTTGCTAAAGAAAAGAGTGGTTTTTTCCTTGTTGATATGCTGTCCTGAAGCTTTCTCATATAATTCCAAAATTTCTTGTATGGCTTGACTATCACTTATCTGGGCACAACAAAATAGCAAGCTATCATCAACAAAAAATAAATGAGAGATTTTTGGACCATACCGACAAAGGGAGTACCCCCTAATTTTGTCTTCATTCACAGCTTGTTGGATGAGAGCATTTAGGCCTTCTGAGCACAGTAGAAAGAGATACGGTGACAAAGGGTCACCTTGTCTAAGGCCTCTTGAAGGGACAATATTCCCTTTTGGTTCACCGTTCACTCGGATGGAATAGGTAATAGTGTTGATACATTCAGAAATCAGATTTACCCATCTTCCATGAAACCCATCTTTTCCATCAGTTGTAGAAGAAAAGTCCATTCCACTCTATCGAAAGCCTTGCTCATGTCGAGTTTAAGTGCCATAGAGCCAATTTTCCTTGATTTCTTTGTTTTCATGCAATGCAATGTCTCAAAAGCAATTAATATATTATCTGAAATCACTTTGTCAGATTGAAAAGCACTTTGAGATTCAAATATAATATCAAGTAATATGGCTTTTAGATGATTTGCTAAGACCTTTGAAATAAGCTTATACACAATATTACACAAGGCTAAAGGTCGAAATTCAATTACATGTTCAAGACTTTTCACTTTTGGAATAAGAGTGAGATAGGTGTGGTTTATACCTGCTGGAATGTGGGCCGAATTGAGGCAGGAGAGTACTGCGGCAGCTACATCACTTCCAATATCCTCCCAATAATGTTGGAAAAAAATTGGGGGCATCCCATCAGGATTTGGGGCTTTTAATGGAGCCATTTGAGATAGAGCTGTGCCTACCTCTGCCTTTGTAAACTCACGGACAAGAAGGGTGTTTATCTCTTCAATAACAGTCCGTGGAACATGCTGCAAGATTGATTTAGTGTCATATGGGGTTGTTGTGGTGAATAAACCTGTATAATACTCCACCAAGAGGGCTGCTACATTGTCATCCCCAATGCACATCTCTCCATTTGCATTTCGAAGACCATGGATACTATTGCGGTGAAATCTATGAGAAGCTCTACTATGAAAGTAGCTAGTATTTTTGTCCTCGGATTTGATCCAATGAGATTGAGACCTTTGATGCCAAAGTTTTTCCTTCGCCACCAACAACCCATTTATTTTGTGTTTCAATTGTTATACCTGGTCAAGATTGTTTGCCTGAGTCGCCACACTCTCTGCTTGTTTTAATTGTTTTTTCTTCTTTGCTATCTGTCTTGTAATATTACCAAAATTCTGTTTACTCCATCGTTGCAAACTTGATTGGCATTTGCTGATTTTTCCAGTAACGTTTGTCATAGGAGAGGTCCAAAAATTCTAACTCCATGCCGTGTGGACTGTTTCATGTAAGCCCTTATCATCCAACCACACCTGTTCAAATCTCCAAGGGCATTGCTTTCTTCCTGGGATGCCCATCGGATGAATTATGATGGGTTTATGGTCTGAGGTACCGCACTCAAGAGTGAGCACCTTTGATGCTGGAAATAGATTTAGCCATTCTTGGGTTGCCACGGCCCTATCAAGCCGCTCCCATTTTGTATTGCCATTTAGATAATTTTTGTAACAAGCAAACTTATTTCCCACATATTCCATGTCGATGAACCCACACTTATCAAGAACATCTCTAAACTCTTGCATTTCCCCATTTGGTCGTGGTCTGCCACCAACTTTTTCATGAGATTTTAGAATCTCATTGAAGTCCCCAGCACATGTCCAAGGAAGGGAAGACTTATAATGAAGCCATCGCAATTTATTCCATGATTCCATGTGATTCCGAGTCTCTAGAAAGCCATAAAAACCTGTAAACCTCCAATTGTTTTCCTTCCCTTTGTTGATAATGGCATTAATATAATTCAGAGATGAATTTTCCACCGATAGTTCAACATCTTTTTTCCAAAACAAAGCTAGTCCCCCACCTCTTGTGACTCAGGAAACTCCAAAAGTATCTCTAAACCCCATTTTATTTCGTAGTTCGATTAGCCTAGCTTCATCTAGCCATGTTTCGGCTAAGAACACGACTGCAGGATCTTATGCTCGGACTAAGTCACTAAGCTCCTGAATTGTCTATGGGTTCCCAAGCCCACAACAATTTCAACAAAGTAGACTCATTGTTCGTGGCGGGGCTAAGATACAGCTGCCGCCAATCCAAATTCTAATTCATGGGAAAGCACTCTTTTTTTGCTTGGTTGTTCAAAAGCATCTTCTAGTGTGAGGGTACGTTTGTAAGGGAGGGTATTGTTCTGAGCAGAGTCTAAGTCTTGTGGTGATCGTGGGATTCTTTTCCAAGTTCTTGGAGTGTTTCCAGGGGCACATAGGTTTGTAGTAGAGTTTGGGTGAAGGGCGTGGTGTTGCACCTGATCACTTAAGTTCAAGGGTTTATAGGAGGGGTGGGATACGGTATTGAAGAGTCCAAGTTTGAGTCAAATTCTGTTGCCCTAGCCTCCACGACATTTACTCCTTGATTAATGCATGCTTTGCTGTCAAACTTCTTTATTTCCTGATCAATATCAAGTAACGTATCAGTAAAGGATTTCCCTAATCCGTTTGTAGCAGTAACCTCTTGTAACGTATCATCATTAATGTTGATTGTGGACTCTGTTTGCCTTGTGACCTGGTTATGAGTCATCGGAGATGAGTCTGGTGGGTTTTCAGCCGCCGGATGTTCATGATTGTTTGCTTTTAGGCCTTTCTCTTTTTTCAGAGCTTCATAGTATCCTGGGACTTAGATCATAGTTTTCTGAGGTATGACGAAAGGGGAAGCTCTAATCCACGGACCATATTCCCAGTCTTCAGGAGACAGGGTGCCATTACTTTCAATCCATTTGTCACAATCTTTATCTACATGGTCGAGGCAGCCACACCAGTAACAAATAATTGGTAATCTTTCATATTTAAAGTTTACCCAACCCGTTTCACCATTCTCCAGGAAAATTTTTCGACCACGACACAAAGGGATAGTAACATCCATTGTAGTTTTTACTCGGAAGTAGTGACCGCCCTCCATCTCAAAAAGCTTTATATCCTTGCACTCTTCTCCAACTGCATTGCAGGGATCCTCGGCAACTCTCTTGTTTAAAAAGGGTAATGGCATATTGTGTACTTGGACCCACATTGTAACTTTGTTGAAATTGAGTTCGCTAATAGGGGCAGCACTATCATAGCGACATAGGACAACAAGGTGCTTATCAAAGCTCCATGGTTGGAGTAAGAGTATCTTTTCTGCCTCTTCTTTGTTATCAAAAGCGAAGAGGAGGATGTGATTTCCTGCTGTCTGAACTTGAAAGCCATTTTTTGAGTGCCATAATGGGTACAAGTTCCGAATGACTGCTTCTGTATTGAGTGCTTGCTTGGTGAAAAACTTAGTAGCCCGAATTGTTTCTCCAGATGATCTTTCTTTAGTCAATTAAAGAGTACCATCCTCTCTTTCATTCAGGGACAGGTTACTCCAGTGTTTCATTATCCCTTCCATAGGTTGAAGACACTCATGTTTCCCAGACCCCAAAGAAGAACCCCTACAAAGCCCTACAATAAACAATGTTTGTCCAAGGACAGACAGCCTTACTTGAAGGGACAATAAATTCAACTAGTAAAGTCTCTAATGGTTGAATAAGAGATTTGGGGTTCAATTCCCGCCTACACCAAAAACCGATTGGTGTCTTGGTCTGATGATTAAAGAGTATCATCAAGAGCGGACGTCATAGGTTGAAACTCTCTTTAAAAAAAAAAAAAAAAAAAAAAAAAGGTGTCTTTAATATAAAACCATGAGCAACGAGTTTGGCTCATTTGGCTCCTCACATAAAGGCTAATAAGTGTGGATTGATGATCCAACTTTTTTAATACATTTGATGGTTTATTCCTTAAAAAAAAAAAAAAAAAAAAAATTGATGGTCTTAAATTCTAATACTATGCAATTTTACTTTATTCTAAAATTAAAACTGCTAGTTTTATACCAAGACAAAAAATGTTCAAACCGCTTGTTACATGTTAGTTCTCGGTCTAGGGTTAGGGTTACCGCTGCTCCTTAAACCTAGGTTGTAGTATTGATGTTTCCTTTCTCCTTGAGAAAGACATGGTAGTTCCCCTAAAGTGACTCTGTTACTAGTAGGGCTAGGGTCTGTTTCTCTTCTACGTGGGGTGGGGTACTCTGTTTCTATCCTCGGATGGAAGACCTTACTCGTAGATGTGATAACTTGTCTCTTTCAACGTGGGAAGGCAAGAAGGTTGTGTTGTCAAAGAAAAATTAGGTACCAAAATGTGTGTTAGCGACGAAATTCTTTACTAAGAAGGAGCTGAACATTGAGGTAGTAGCATGAACATTTCATCCTTTTTGGCGCACAAAGGCAAGCTTCCATATTACTAATGTAGGAGATAATATTCTTTTGTTTACTTTTGATCAGGAGGTAGATGCTGTGAAGGTTTTGCTTAGGGAACCCTGGTCTTATGCTTGACACTTAGTAGTGAACTAGTGACACAGATTTAAAGGTAACAAACCTGTTAAAGAAGTTGAGTTTAATTGTCACGCCCTAAACCTGATACCCGGATTTGTGACCATGACCGGCATGCTAATATCAGGCTTGGGGTACTCTGTTTCTATCCTCAGATGGAAGACCTTACTCATAGATGTGATAACTTGTCTCTTTCAGCGTGGGAAGGCAAGAAGGTTGTGCTGTCAAAGAAAAATCAGGTACCAGAATGTGTGTTAGTAGCAAAATTCTTTATTAAGAAGGCACTGAACATTGAGGCAGTAGCACGAACGTTTCGTCCTCTTAGGCACACAAAGGCAAGCTTCCATATTACTAATGTGGGAGATAATATTCTTTTGTTTACTTTTGATCAGGAGGTAGATGCTGTGAAGGTTTTGCTTGGGGAACCCTAGTCTTATGATCGACACTTAGTAGTGATACAAAGGTTTGAAGGTAATAAACCTGTTAAGGAAGTTGAGTTTAACTGTCATGCCCCAAACTCGATACCCGGATTTGTGACCATGACCGATATGCTAATATCTAACTTAAACCTAATATTAACAAGAACCAACTTAACTTTTACAAAATTGTTACAAAAGCTTCCCTCTTTCTTTTCATTCTTGTTTCTTACTTAAATGATATAACTTTTCACTTAACGTTCAAAGCATCTACACTGTTCTCAAAGAATAATACAATCCACCAGTTACTCAAATTATGAATTTCACATAATACATCTCTTAATACTTTAAGGTACACAACTTTATTTAGATCCTAAAATACATAATACTACAAAGCTAAACATCAAATTGCTAATTTGGGATCTATACTTTTAAAACTAAAACCAACTCCTTCCAAAACTCGACTAAGGCTTCCTCTACTCCAAAATAAGACCTGTTGACTGAAAGAGTGGAAGGGGTGAGTTACACAGCTCAGTAAAGGTAAGATACATGAGAATTTAATAAGGATGTATGTAAATCAATTCATTTCATTTTATAAACGTTCAGATATGAGAATATCTTTTCATGCATAGTATTTTATACTATTTATAATAATAACATATACGCTCTTCGTAAGAAAATAAATGTTCCCCCTTTTCTTATCAAAATAATTTTACCAAAACCTTTCAGATTGAATTTCTTTCATTTCTTACAAAGTCACCATATATATTTTCATTAAAAAATAATCATATTAACTTAAATTAGATAATCGGTAACTTTGTCTTAAACTGGAAGCATCTTACAGAATAATAAAACTTTCCTTCATAAACTTCTTCTCGTAAAATATTATAACTTTCATAATCATAAAACTTAACATTTCATAAAGAAAAAAAGATATCTGATAACTTCTAAACATAAACTTGTACTTTCATCAGAAGCTTTATCTTTTTATAGCACAACAGAACTTCAGAAACTTTTATTTTTAATGAACAGCTTTCTTTTCATCCAAAACTTCTTCTTTTCATCAGAACTTTTAACTTTTCACAATGCATTTAAACAAAATGATTCTCTTATGATTAATAATATAGTATAGCTGTTCATAAATAATTTATTGGTTAGTCCATATCTGATAAATCTGTACTTATTTGGGAGGCTTCTAGCACCACGGTACTAGACATCTAGCATTCTCCATAATGCTAGGTATTCCTGAGATCACACAATAATACATATTTTCAACCATGGGGGTCGGTTGACTACCTCCACAAGTTGGTCATAACCAACAAGGGCGAGTACAACAGAGCCAGTCCCACTTTAATGGCCAATCGGATAACATTTTCCATGGAAAGCCAATAATTAACCCCTACTGGCAGAGTTCAGATCACCAGAGAACATAACCCGAAAACGTTTCATACTTATACATCATACTGAAATTCATAGTTTGCATTATCATTCACAATAATAGCATTTCCATTGTTTTCTTTAAACATCATGTTTGTGGAATTAGAAATAGAATCAATATGCTTAAATCATATACATAAGGTTTCGAGAACTCATGAACATACCTTTGTCTGAAACATGATTATATGCCATAACTCTATTAAAAAACCTTTTAATGCATTATATACTTTAAAATAATCTTATGACTTACCAAATGTTCATATGGCTTATCCCTTACCTGAAAGCAGAGGAACCGAAAGCCTATAGTTGAAGGAGCTTAGACTTGGGAACTAGTAACACCTAAACCAAAATCAAAGCTTGTTATTATCAATTACTCCTTAACATAACTTACACATTCATCTCAAAGCCTATATCTTATAATCAAGGAAATCCTAATCCCACCTCAACGAGGTTCCCACAAACATAAAATACATTAATCAAACAACATGATGTACCAAATCATAGAGAAATCATTGTTTTAATGTTCATATTCAGACCATGTAAATCAGCTTTGCAATCAATTCAGAATGTGTTTGAGATTGGAAGCAATGGTGCATGCATAAACTTACACAAGGCAATATACAAAATTCATCCATGATCTAGACATACCAAAAGATAATCATATTAAATTATAGCTCAAAACATTCACCCTAACTTTAGAATTAAATCCTCAAAGTTAGGCATGTCCCTTACTGTTCACTGTTTTATTCCAACAGCATATACTTTACTTAAAAAATACAAATGGGCTAACAAATCACATCCAAACTTCATTTAATTTTACAGAGTAACTCCTCTGGATGTCTAATATATACCATATCAATTTCGGAGTCAAAGCATAAAACCATAATTTACTAAAAATCATACAAGACAACGTGCTCATATCTGTCCTGGCATAATTTTATGCAAATTAGAAATTAAACCATTATTTTTATATTGATCCAATGGCTGTGAGACCACTTCCATAACAACCACATGTGTCTTAGCTTTCATAGGAAATATCCCTAACATCCAAATTCACTGCATAAAATTTAATACATAATTTACCATGCATAAACACAAAATCTGTCACAAAGGCAGCTTTGAAACATTTTCTTCTGAATTCACAAACAATTATCAAACGATGTTATCTTCCTATGGGGATTTTTATACACTCATTAGACATGTTAGAAAACACTTACATACAGTCATTTAACCATTTAGAGCCAAATTAAATAGTTCCTAGTAGTAACATAAAAAATACAAGTCCTAACTTTTCTTACTTCCTTAATCATATACAATCATTAATTAGTAAAAACCCTAATCTACCTTCAACAAAACACCAACACAATTCCAAAGCTTCTCAAAACACTATATATATATATATATATATATAGATTTACAAGTTCATGGTTTCCAAATTTCACAAACCACAAATACTATTACTGAAGATTCCATGAAGAAATTATGGATTCTAAGGTGAGAGTAGCTAGACCCTTACCAAGTTTATGGTTCTTGAAGGGAAATAGACATAGAATCACTCTTGCATGAAAGGATTTTCCTTTCCTAATTGCTGGATCCGAAAGTATGAGAGGTAGAGAGCTTGAGAGAGTATTTGAGTCTTCTAGTTTCTTAAGAGAGTATGAAGAAGAAATGAGATGGAGCTTTATCTTTCTTTTGGTATGTGAACCCGTGGACTTGAGAGAAGACTTAAGAGAGTTTCTAGCTCTTTAACCTTAAGGGTCTGTTTGGTTAGAGGAGTGGAAAAGTAGGAGGATGAAAAATTAGTAGGAGGATGGAAAAGTGGGAGGATAGAAAATATTTAGTTTTCTCTCATGTGTGTTTGGTTGGAAGGGTGGAAAAGTGGGCGGGTGGAAAACTTTTTTATTTGGTTGAAAAGAAAAGTGAGAAGATAGAAAATGTAGTTTATATAAATTGATTATTATACCCTTGTTACATAATAGGTAAGAAATATATTTATTTGTACTCATTAAACAATATAAAATTTACCAACAATTATATTTTTTAATGAGAAATGTTACGTTCACAACATTTTTCGCAATACTTTCACAACAAAATTTATGTGAAAAATTATTACTAGTTCTAATTTGAACTCACCAATGAAATTATTTTTTTACTCACCAATATTAACTAATAATAATCTATTACTTAAAATTTATTGTGAAAATATTATAGTAACATTTCTCAATTAAAATTTTTTATTTATTATATTATTTCCCCTTTTCCCAACATTCATTTCAACCATACGTTTTTTTTTTTCTTTTTTTTTTCCTCCACACGTTGTCCTTCCTTATCCCTACCCCCCTTCCTTTATCTTATCACTATCCCCCTTCTTTTTTATCTTCTTCCTCAGCATAGCTCACAGCTCTCATTCTCTCCTTTTTTTTTTCTCCAGCGCTCTCTCTGTGTTCTTTCTTTTTTTTTTTTTTCTTTTTTTCCTCCACACGTTGTCCTTCCTTATCCCTATCCCCCTTCTTTTATCTTATCACTATCCCCCTTCTTTTTTATCTTCTTCCTCAGCACAGCTCACAGCTCTCATTCTCTCCTCTCTTTTTTTTTTTTTTTTTTTTTTTTTTTTTTTTCTTGAGTGCTCTCTTTGTGTTCTTTTTTTTTTTTTTTTTCTTTTTTTTTTTTTTTTTACTTGATTCCAGAATGGGGTATTATGGTAAAATAACATTAAGGCAATTTTCTCCCATTGATTTTCCTCCCGATTTGGGAGGACAAAATTTGTGGGCCCGGAGAGAAAATTTTCTCTCGGGTTTTCCACTCTCCCTAGTTTTCCTTTCTTGCCAAACAATGGAAAACTCACATTTTCTTTCCTATGTTTTCCATCCCTCCTAAATTCACCCCAACCAAACACACTGTAAGAGAAAAGAGTGTAAAGTGAGTGAGAAATTCTGATTTGTGTGTGGACTCGTGGAAAATGAGAGCAAGAGAGTTTCTTGGAAGTTATAGTTGTTTTGAAAAGTCAAGGAAGAATTGAGATGAAGATTTTTTTGTTGCATGGCCGGCCAAGTGTTGGTCTTTGGGGCTTGAGAAGTCAACATGCATGATGCTTTGGCTTTACATGTGTTGAATTTCAATTGGTTGCATGTGTGGGTGGAAATACAACTGTAATATCCCATGCATCATACTTAATTAAAACACCACCCACTATGCATCTAACAACTTAAACCACTTAATATAGTTTTGTACATACTTATATATATTCATAATACAATTAGCCATTAAATTATTTATAATCTTTACAATTCTTATTCAAAGGTATTATAAAATAATATGCTTATTAAATATTCTTATATTAATTTTAGGAAGTAAGTGACTCAAAATAATAATTAATCACTTGAACACAGGTTAACTATAAAATTGGGTCCGGGTGTTACATTAACAGAGTAAAGTTCTAGATTCAAATTCATGATCTCCCATACAAGTTTATGATCCCGGAGATTGCCATTGAGATCGAAGAATCTATTGGCGAAGTTATTATTCCTTAGGATGCTTTAGAGTTGAGGGGAGGTACTCTTATGGGTATCTTTTCAATATGAAGATTACCGAATATCTGTTTCTGGTGTGGGATGCTATCGCATGATGATAAAGAGTGCGAAATTTGGTTGAAAAGTAATGGTAACTTGCCCATGGAACAGCAATAATATGGGCATTGGATTAAGGCATCAATATTCAGTCCGGCCAAGAGGCAGTTTCTTGAGGTGAAACATTATGAGTCAATGATGGGTAAAGCATCTATTGAGCAACCTACTCGAGGTGGAAGGCCCATGCCAGTAGGGCTTAACCAACGCCCTTCAATACAGCTAATTTAGGGAGCAGTGAGGAGTAGTTTAGATCCGAGGAAGTCCACAATGGCGGTGGAGCAATTTGGGGGTGGTTATGGGATGGGTAATCTGATTAGTGAGCCTTCCGAGATATCTGGTACTTCCAACATTCCCTGAAAACTAGCAGATTTTGAAGCGATAATTGAGGAAATTGATAAGGAGCTGGTTGATAACACTCTAACTTCAAGCACACTAGTTGCTGAGGTTATTCGCGAAATTAAGGGAAAGGAGGTGGAGAAGATAATGTCGGTTTGACTCAGTGGAAAAGTTAGGGGAGTCTGAGGTAGTTAGGTCCGATCATGTCTCTGATAGCATGTAAGCCGAGTTAGGCAGTGTGGGTTTTTTAGTGAGCCCTAAAGTGGTGGACAAGAAGAAATCTGTTAAAACTAGAAAAAAAAACATGCACTTAAGGGGTCTAATGATGTAGGCAGAACTGATGGAGCTGACCCCACAAAAGAGCATAAAAAAGGTATGTGAACTAGGCTTCATTGTAGGCCCAATAATGAGCAAACGTTAATGGATAATATGGAGGACTTAGGCCCAAAAAGAAAAGCTGAGGGAAGAGGTTGTTCAGAAGGGGGGGGGGGGTCTCTGAAATTGAAAAAAAGCAGAAAGTTGATGAGGAGACTAAAAGACTTAGTATGTTATTTGCCACACATTTAGGATCGACAGAGGTTGCTGGGCAACCCCACTGGGTCCAATAAGTCTTTTAAGCTGAAACTGTCAAGAGCTTGGGAACCCTTAGACAGTTAATACCTTGAAAAAGATTATTAGGTTAGAAGATCCCAATTTGGTTTTCTTAATGGAAACTAAATCCAATGAATAGTAGGTAAAAATTGTATGCAACTAGTGTGGGTTTAAGCACAGTTTTGTTGTTCTAAGTGATGGTTTAAAAGGAGGGTTGGCTTTATTTTGAAAGTATGACATTAAAGTGGATGTTCAGAATTCTTCGCTCTCTTTTATTGATGCATTGATTGAGGGGGGTGATAGGATTGGGTGTTGGCATTTGATAGGCTTCTACAGTCATCCTAAGACTTCACAAAGGGTTGAATCATGGCATTTGCTTAATTCTTTAAGGGATATTTCACAGTTGCCATGGTTAGTGATTAGGGACTTCAATGAAATTAGGTGTCAGGCTGAGAAGGAGGGAGGTGCATCTGGGCCTGTTCAGCAAATGGCCCAGTTTAATGCTTCTATTAATTATTGTGGCCTGAAGGAAGTTGGGTTTAAGGGACCAAAATTCACATGGCTTTATCAGAAAAGGGATGGCATTCAAATCAGGGAGCGTCTAGATAGGGCTCTAGCTTCTTCGGATTGGCATTCTTTATTTCCTACTGCTAAGCTTCATCATAAATCCTCCTCTGTTTCGGACCATAATCCAATGTTGCTGCATCTATTCTCAAAGAAAAAATGTCAGAAATTCAAGAAAATCTTTAGGTTCGAATCTATGTGGTTGAAAGATGAGAGATGTGAGAAAATTGTGACAGAGGCATGAGGGGAAGGGTTATGCTTGGCTTCGGATTTTCCTATTCTATCTTGCATGGAGTCTTGCCAAAATAAATTGGAGGTATGGAATACGACTGAGTATGGGCATGTGGGAAAGAAGATTGCTTTTTTGCAAAAGTGATTGGAGTGGTTGGAATTGCAAGCTCCATCACTGGCTGTCATCAAAGATTTAAGAGAAACTATAGTGGAGCTGAATTGCTGGCTTGATAAAGAAGATACCATGTGGAAACAAAGGGCATGACTGAATTGGTTCCAGGAGGGAGACCAAAATACCCGTTTCTTCCATGCTAGGGCTTCCTCCAGGTTTCAGAAGAATTTAATTGAGGGGATTTTTGATGCAGATGATGTGTGGCAGGTTGATTATGAGGAGATTGAGAAGGTTTTCATTGAGTACTAGGATTTGTTTACATCCTCAGAACCCTCAGATTTTACAGAAATTTTAGAGGCCATGCAACCAAAGGTGACCCAATCCATAAATTCTATGCTAGTGAAGGAATTCCAAGCAGGTGAAGTGCACAAAGCTCTCAAGTAGATGCATCCTTTAAAGGCTTCAAGCTTTAATGGTATGCCCCTTCTTTTTTTTTCAAAAATTTTGGTCTATGGTAGGTGGTTTAGTGACTAAGACAGTTTTGGATTTCTTAAATTTGGATATTACCCCTCAAAAATTTAATGAAACCTATATTGTTTTGATCCCTAAAACTAAATCACCTAAAAGAGTGGTTGAATTTCGACTAATAAGTTTATGCAATGTCATTTATAAACTGGCATCTAAAATTTTAGCCAACAGACTTAAAAAAAATCATCCCTGCTATTATCAGTGATACTTAAAGTACTTTTGTGAATGGTAGATTAATTACTAATAATGTTTTAGTCACTTTTAAGACGATGCATCATATAAATCTGAAGAAAACAGGGGCTATAAGAGAGATGACTCTTAAGCTTGATATGAGCAAGGCTTATGACAGGGTGGAGTGGGCATGCCTAGACAAAATTATGGAGAAATTGGGGTTTCACTCAAGATGGAGAAGCTTAATGATGCAATGCATTTCTTTAGTCACTTATGCTGTCTGGATTAATGGTAAACCTGGCGATCATATCACTCCCACTAGAGGGCTTTGTCAAGGTGATCCGCTTTCTCCATATTTATTTTTGTTATGTGCTGAGGGTCTTTCTACACTAATAAAAAAAGCCACAGCTGATGGTTTATTGGAGGCATATCTATGAATAGGGGAGGTCCTTGCTTGTCTCATCAATTTTTTGCAGATTGATAGGCCACAAACGAATTGACCTCTTGTGATTAATTAACCAATTAATTTAAACAAGTTGATTAATTAAGTTAATTAACATGCAATTGTATGGCAACACAAACAAATTACCAAATAACTAAATATGCAACGAAAATTAAATGACATGGTGATTTGTTTATAAATGGGGAAAACCTCGCGGCAAAAACCCCACTGGGTGATTTTCAAGTCACCACTCCCGAAACTCCACTATTATCACAACAAACGGTTACAAGTAAAGGAATCCCAAGTACCTTACCAACCTACAGTTAAACCCTTACCCCAATACTCAATTGGACTTGTTCTGTAGTGACAGTTTCCCCTTTTTGATACACGGCTCCCAAGTACGTGACTAACCAGATGCGCAGATCCCAATACGCGACTTCAATCACCAACTAGAAATAAGGGTTGGCTGCAAAGTTTTTCAGTTCATACGCATGATGAAGATCAAGAAGATGCTCGGTCACAAAACCCAAAGGTGCACATACACAGCAACTTTTTCAGAAGAGATGAACTAGGTTAAGAACTTTGTCTTCGGTTACAAATTGCTTGAACAGATTTTGCTCAATGCTTGTGCAACATGTTTCTCTGTTGACGGCTCTTAAAACAATCATTTTATATGTCTAGGGTTAGGAGAAAATAAGGCCCAAAGACACATTCACGAATCCCAAGAAATCAGATCAGAATTCTGATTTTTATAAACCTCGACAGATAGAAGCTGTCGAGTAGCTGTCAAGCAGGTGTCGAGACACAGGGCTGAAACAGCTTACTGAAACTCGATAGATGCAGTTGTTGAGCTTTAATGAAATTGCACTTTCAGCTTGTTTTCTTGAACAGACTTGAAGGCTTCAATACTTGATCTTGAAACATGGTTTTTTGAAGTATTTTAACACATCTTAAATCTACTCAAATACAAGTAAAGTGCGTTTTGTCAAAGGATTAGCCAATTACATAAAAGTATGAGATATGTTCTTAACATATGAACCACATATGTCCTAACACAGATGACGGTTTAATTTTTTGTAAAGCCACTGTTGATGAGTGTGAAGTCTTACAGTAGATGCTGAGCACGTATGAGCAAGCTTCTGGCCAACAGTTGAACCGTTCCAAAACTTCCCTGTTTTTTAGCCTTAACACAGCAAAGGAAATCTAGGATGAGATAAAAGTTCGGTTTGGTGCTCAAGTGTTTCGTCAGCATGAAAAGTATTTGGGTTTTCCATCTTTGGTGGGAAGGAATAAGAAGAATACTTTCAAGGAAGTCAAGGCAAAACTGGCTAAGAAGTTGGCAGGTTGGAAGGAAAAACTGTTGTCCAAAGCTGGTAAGGAAGTCCTGATTAAAGCATTTGCCCAAGCTATTCCAACGTACACTATGAGTTGCTTTAAAATTCCCGACTCTCTTTGTGATGAGATGACAAGTCTGATTAGGAATTTTTGATGGGGGCAATGCAAGGAGGAATGGAAAATGGCATGGATTAGTTAGGAGAAACTTTGTGCTCCAAAGGCTTGTGGGGGTATGGGTTTTAAACAACTAAAACAATTTAATCTGGCTATGTTGGCAAAACAAGGTTAGAGGCTACAGACTGGAACTGATTCTCTATTGTATAAGCTCTTTAAGACCAAATGTTTTCCAACTTGCGAGTTTGTTGATGCAAGTCTTGGAAGAAATCCTTCCTTTGCTTGGAGAAGTATAATGGTTGCTCAGGCTATAATTAAAAAAGGCAAAAGGTGGCAAGTTGGTAATGGCCGTAGTATCATGATTTAGAAGGATAAGTGGTTGCCCTCTTCCTTTACTTATGAAGTTGTCTCTCCTATTTCCAACATACTTGGGGATCCTCGAGTTGCAGCACTTATAGATGAAGATAAGGGTGCTTGGAAAATTGAGTTGGTGTGTAATGTTTTCCTACCCCATGAAGTTGATCTGATTCGTGGTATTGCCTTGAGTGCCAATCTACCAAAGGACAAGCAAGTGTGGGCTCCGACAACCAATGGTCTCTTTAGTGTCCGAAGTGCATATAGCTTGCCATGGAGTTGAGACTAGTTGCACTGGTGGGAGACGTGTCTGATGGGAGTCATTTAAGAAGGTTTTAACAGTCCATATGGAGTTGCAACATCCCATATAAGATCCGCCATTTTGCTTAGAGGGCCTGCAGAGATGTGCTACCCACGAAGGATAATCTAGTCAGGCACAAAGTGCTCTCGGATAGCTGCTGTGATGAATGCAAAATGGCTGAAGAAACATCAGGCTATTTCTTTTGGAGTTATCCAAGAGCCTGTGACATTTGGTGTTTGTCTGCTCTGTTTCAAGAATCACGAGTCCAGCACTTTGGGTCATTCATGGATATGCTATGGTATATGGTAATGGTTGCCTAGTGGGAGCACAGTGAAGTGGAGAAGCTCATCGTGGTGGCTTGGGCATTCTGGTTGAATAGAATTGAGTACAGGAATGGGGGGGGGGGGGGGGGAGGGGGCAAGAAATCTTGTTAGGCCTTGCTGCAAGGGGCATTGGAGTATTTAGGCGAATACCAAGCACGTTTGGTGGTTTCTAAGAGTCCGAAGCAGCTAGCTAAATTGGTGAAATGGACACCTCCCTCTCCGAACCGATACAAAGTAAACATGGATGGTGTTGTGTTCAAGAAGCAACGTATGGCAGGTGTGGGGATTTTGATTAAGGACGATGAGGGTCATCTGATTGGTGCATGTAGTAAGAAGCTTGAAACTCCTTTGGGCGCCATTGAAGCAGAAGCAAAGGCTATGGAGTTAGGTCTTCAGTTTGCTAAGGATTGTCCATTCAGGATTTTGCATTCGACAGTGACTCTTTGACGTTGATTAATGCGTAATAGGACTTGTCTCCTCCTCCCTCATCAGTTGCTGCGTTGGTCTATAGCTCAGTAGCCGCTTCCCATTCTTTTCGTTGTGTAGACTTTTACCATGTTAGTCGTAATGGCAATAGGCCAGCCCATTTACTTGCAAGACATATTTTAGGCATTGCAAATTTGTCTGTTTGGGTTGAAGAGACTCTTTGTTTTCTTGAACAAGTTCTCAACCAGGATGCATTTGTTATTTCTTCTTATTAATAAAGTTCTATCATATTTACCATAAAAAAAAAAAAAAAAAAAAATGTCCAACCTGATTTAGGGGTCAACATTGTATAAAGTTCTCAAAATAACTCAAAGATAAAATTTCAAAATTCTATCCTTCTATTTTAAGATGGTTGAATTGAATTTGTTACATTTTTAATAATTTAAATAAATTTCCATAAAAAATTTTTATAAATAAATGTTAAAATAACGATGATCACTTTACCGAATTTCTATATGCTAATGTCAAAATATAAGAATAAGATTTTAAAAATCATAGAAGAAATTGATTCATTTTATTTGATCTTAAAACTAATGAGAAATGCTATGTTTACAATATTTTTACAATACTTTCATAACAAATTTTTAACGATAGATTATTACTAACTGTTACTTGTGGGTAAAAAAATAATTTTAATGATGAGTTTAAATTAAAATCAATAATAATTTATCGTGTAAATTTTATTATGAAAATATCGTGAAGTTTATCACTTCTCAAAACTAATCTATCACCTAGGATTGGATTGGGTTAATCTTAATTATGCTTGTCGGTTATTTATTGAGTTCCATGCACGTCACTACACAGAATCACAGCCCCATTTCTAAATTCTCCTTGATAAATCAGAAAAGAATATACTTTTTTTGTCGTACGTCCATTCTGGCATCGTATCAACGTGTACGGTCCAGATTAAAAGATACCAGACTACACCGAAATATCTCCCTCGTTTATAGCGAACCGAACCATCCAGTACGGTTTGTCGAGCTTTACCATTTCTAAATTGTTCGGTGCTTTTTTGTTTTCTTCTTCAAAAAGAGTCAAGAGCTGTGTGACCCGTGTGAGTAAATTTAAACTCTCTCCATCGTTCTCTGTAATTTCTTCTTCTAAATTGAACTTCATTTCCCTATTTTTTTGAATCGATCATGATCTTTGACTTTTGTACTGATTTGTATCCTTTTTTTTTTTTTTTTTTTTTTTTTGTGATTGCTTGATGTTGCTTTAATTGTTGCGCTTTCTATTTTCTTAATTTTGTTATGAATTTGATGATTGATTTTATGAGGTTGAGTTTCTCTGTTTACGATTCTGTTTGGTTGCTGAGAAACGGTGGGAAAATAAAATGATTGAATTCTTAAATTTTTAGGTTTTTTTTTTTTTTTTTTTTTTTTTTTGTGTCGATCAACTTAAAGCTAGGTTTAGGTACCTCCATAGAATCGATTGTAGTGAATCGCAGCCCCCTTGACTTGATCAAGTTGAAATTTACATTTCGGATTAAAAAAAAATTTAAAATTTTGTAATTTTTTTAATGAATAATTTCACTGTTTTATCTGGAATCAAGCATAAGGTTTGATTGCTACTGAAAACTCATAATCGACGACGAGCTGTTTGTTTGTGTTTTTTTTTTTTGATTGATTGGAACTCTAGCTTGGCGTGTAAGATATGGCACTATTTCTCCATGTTTGGTATTGCTATTCTGTTGTGCTAGTTAGTGTCTTGTGCCATGGGTGCACGTAACATGTAACCATAACATGCATGTGGGGTCTACATGTGTTTTCTGTGTGGGTCTCACATTAGAGTGTTGCATATACATGCTGGGTAAGATACCTTTTTTTTTTTTTTGTTGTTGTTATACAAGGGTGATCATTGCGTGTTAGGAAGTTGGGGCTTCTTTAGTTCAGTTCTGTTTGGTTGCCGAGAAATTCTGCCCCCACGGGGGAAGGGGGGGGGGGGGGGGGGAATAAAATTGGATTTCCACTTTTGGGACTAGAGAGAAATTAAACGGTTAAACCTTCATTTAATCAAGTGTAATACAAACGCATGGCTTTTATTAATTTGAGATGATGAATTATATCGGAAATTAATTGCCAGAAATCTGTGATAGTTATGTTTATATCTATGCTCGTTCTCTGTGATCTCATTAACAAAAGAGAGGGTAAGAATCAAAATTTACATGTCCCTTTATGATAAAATGAAACAATATGAAGTTCTTCCTTTAATTATGCTTTTGATGTATTTTAGTGACTTTTAAATTGCATATTTAGGTCCTAGATTTAAAAAAAAAAAAAATTTTTTAATGAGAACTTGTGTCTAATAACGTGATTGCGTATGCTTTTATATGCAACTGTGTGTGCCTAAGCATGTGGGGAAATGTCTCAAGTTTTGGTGGACTTGGGCTGGTCTGTAAACCACTTGTGTAGAAATTGATTTCTTTTTTTCCCAGCTTACAAGTTATTATTAGTTTATTAGTGTTTTGCCTTCATTTAAGAAATTGTCTTCTCAGTTGACAGGTAGCAAGATGGGTACCAAACTCAAAACAGTTGTGGCCACCTTCTTCCTTTGCTTCCTTTTGTTTCCTCTGGTGTTCTCTGCTTCCAATGGCGGGTTGTTCAGAATTGGATTAAAAAAAACGAAGCTTGATAAAAATAACCGGGTTGCTGCCCAGCTCGAGTCAAAAGATGGAGAGGTCCGGAGTGCTTCTATTCGGAAATATTATCTCCGTGGGAACTCAGGAGATCCAGAGGACATTGATATTGTATCTCTAAAGAATTACATGGATGCCCAGTACTTTGGAGAGATTGGTGTTGGTACTCCCCCTCAGAAGTTCACTGTAATATTCGACACTGGTAGTTCTAATTTGTGGGTGCCCTCTTCCAAGTGTTACTTCTCGGTGAGTTTTTGTGATTTAATTTCTTTTTGGATATTTGTGTGTCATTTATTCTTTGAATTACTTTTTACATAATCTTCTATAGGAGATAATGTCATGATATTGCATCTGGGTCCAGGTTGCTTGCTATTTCCATTCCAAGTACAAGGCAAGCAGTTCAAGTACCTACAAGAAGAATGGTTTGTGTCTGTTTCCTTTTTCAGTTTACTGGTCTTGAAATACTTGTATTTCTTATTGGAATTCTTTCAATCTTTTAGTGTGCATTCAATTCTTCTACTGATAGGTATCCCATATCATGAGTTATGTTATTTTATATGAGCAATGCTCTTGTGTTTAGTGACAAATGGGCACCAATATTTTGTGTCTCTGTTTCCATAGGCCTGCAATATGTTGGGTTTGTAGATTGAGAGGATGGATGAATTGAGCGTCTTGGGTTTTTGGCAAATGGATAACTACTTGTATTTGTGGCACTTTCCTACAAATTAAAGAAAGAATTTTGTTTTTATTACATTGTGCAGGTAAACCAGCTGATATCCATTATGGAACCGGAGCTATTTCTGGGTACTTTAGTCAAGACCATGTGAAAGTTGGTGATCTTGTCGTCAAGAATCAGGTAGTTTCAACGTCTTGGTACTATTTTATGCATTCGTATATTTTCTACATACACACAAATTCTTCTTGCTGGTTTCCCTTTATTGACCAAGGTGGTCTTTCTCAGGAATTTATTGAGGCAACTAGGGAGCCCAGCATCACATTCTTGGTGGCCAAGTTTGATGGCATACTTGGCCTTGGATTTAAAGAGATTTCAGTAGGAAATGCTGTACCTGTGTGGTATATTATTGCACCTTCACTATCATATGTGTTACTGCTTGTTGTAATTTGATTTTTGTTGATCTTCCATTCCAAGTTTGGTAACTATTGAAGTGCTTCAGGTACAACATGGTTAAACAAGGTCTTGTTAAGGAACCGGTTTTTTCATTTTGGTTTAACCGAAATACTGATGAAGAAGAAGGGGGTGAGATTGTTTTTGGTGGGGTGGATCCTAACCATTACAAGGGGAAGCATACTTATGTTCCTGTGACACAGAAAGGCTATTGGCAGGTTGGTGTTCCAAATTTCATGCGCTTGTAATATCAATGATTTGTTGTAGATAATCTCAATTTTCTAAATGTGTTCCTGTTTCTTTTGTTGGCAGTTTGACATGGGTGATGTATTGATTGATGGTCAAACAACTGGTAAGAATCATAGAAATTTTGGTTGCTTTCTTGGTTTATGGAGCATGAAAACGTGGGTTTTAGCCTTTATTAGTTTTTGTTGCTGTTCCTGTAGCATTTACTAGTTCCATCGTGATTCAAACATGTCTATTTCAGGATTTTGTGCCAGTGGATGTTCAGCAATTGCAGATTCTGGAACATCTTTGTTGGCAGGCCCAACGGTGTGTACCTCTTCTCATGTGTAGATTCATAGCTGTGTGGATACACTCGATTTTGATGCCTTAAACATGCCTGTTACATGGAATACCTTTTTCTGCTGTGTTTTTGGATGTGCATGTTTGTTTATTGTCCATTCTTTTTCTCTCTTGTCTCTTGTCATCTACTATATGGGCTAACCTAAAAATGAGGAAGCAGATGATTTGTGTTTGTCCAATCAAAAAAGAAATTTGTGTGTTTGTGCGTCCCTTTTTATCATGGATTTTTCGCATTATCTCCTGCTTGAGATTGTTTTCCATATTATTCTTTAATAGGAAAAGTGATTTATATTTTACTGGCTTTTTGCTTTTGTTCTGTGTTGCTGCTTACATTGTAGGATAATTCAGGTCATGGGTCAACTTTTTACTTGGTGATTGATGTTACCCTGAATGTGTCTATGGTGGTCATGCCTTTTTTCTTTTTTAAATGCAGTGGTCATGCTATTTAAATGCACCAGAAAAGAGTGTTACATATGCACACTTTCATCCTGTTTGTCTTTGTTTGATCGATATTGTTTTTTCTCATTTGCAGACTATCATCACTGAAGTCAATCATGCAATAGGAGCCACTGGGGTTGTAAGTCAAGAGTGCAAGGCTGTAGTTGCAGAATACGGAGAAACCATAATCAAGATGCTGTTGGAAAAGGTATTTACCAAGTTGACATGCTATAAAAACCATTCTTTTAACTAATTGTTGTATGATATATGCTTGTTCAATTCTCTTTTTTTGATAAGTATATGCTTGTTCAATTCTAATGACCAACACTATATTTTGCCAGGACCAACCAATGAAAATCTGCTCACAGATTGGTTTGTGCACTTTCGATGGGACTCGAGGTGTAAGGTAAGAGTCAACTGGTTTCTTACAATTGGAAATATACATTTCTACACTAATTTGACCAATTTTTATGGGTGTTTTCTTCAACTAATTAATAGTTTTGCAAATATGTCATGGTCAGTATGGACATTGAGAGCGTTGTGGATAACACTCGTAAAGCATCTAATGGTTTGCGGGATGCAATGTGCTCTACATGTGAGATGACAGTTGTTTGGATGCAGAACCAACTTAAGCAGAATCAAACACAGGACCGTATACTAACTTATGTCAATGAGGTGAAGTAACCCTTCAATCCAGTTTTTTTGCCCATTTTCTGCCATTGCGTGCTTTGCTCATACTCTTTCATAATTGCAGCTCTGTGACCGGCTGCCTAGTCCAATGGGAGAATCAGCAGTTGATTGTGGCAGTTTGTCTTCATTGCCTAATGTTTCCCTTACGATTGGGGGAAGGGTTTTTGATCTCAGCCCTGAGCAGGTTTGATATGATTACTTAAATATTCTTAAATGGTTCTGGAACTCAGTTGTTGCTTTGATTTTGGGTGCATCCTATATGATTTTTTTCCAGTCGCTAAAATATGCTATATATGTAATTAGTTTTCTTTTCCAGTTGGTGTTAGAGCAATTTTTTCTTCCAATTGCAACATGCTCAGTAGCAAGGCTTAGGAAAATTAGATTCTCTCTTTTTTATTTTTTTTGCCCTTGTCGTATTATGGCACAATGACGTCTATGGCTATTTAAATTGCTGTTTGTGAACATGGATATGTAATTCATTTTGGTTATTTTGGGCATTTGTTACCTTTGAAGTGCATTATTCTCAAACGTCAAGTTTATTTCTTTTGGATGATTCAATCAGTATGTCCTTAAAGTTGGTGAGGGAGAAGCAGCTCAATGCATTAGTGGATTTACTGCTCTGGATGTGCCACCTCCTCGTGGACCTCTCTGGTATTACCTAACTTCTGCTGTTGATTAACTATCCTTTTAAGATTCATGTGTCATAATGAGTCCATTCAATGATTTTATTGGATATTAATATTCAAAATGAGATGCATAATCTCACTGCTGGTAAAGTTGGACTGGGAACTTATTATATCCATTCAATTCTTTTGCATCACAGGATCCTGGGGGATGTTTTCATGGGTCGCTACCATACAGTATTTGACTATGGCAATCAGAGAGTTGGGTTTGCTGAAGCTGCCTAACCTACTGTTTCAGTTTGTCCTTGTCTATCCATCTCTTCCGAATGCGTTGCATTCTGAAATACTAGTTGTACTGTAATATTGTCCTTGGTGTTGAACTTAAAGCTCCAAATGACAATTACATGTAAATATGTGTGAGCATAATGTGGAGCTTGTTTCTGTGAATCCGCATCAAACTTGTTTTAATCATGTTAAAATAATTATACGTTATAATATAAACATGTTTCTATGGTCTGTCTTGATTATTTGACCTTTTTCTAAAGTCAACGGAGCTACGAGCTACTGCGAATTGGGCTTAACCGGTGAAGATTGCCTTGCAAATAGTTCTGTAATTGTAAGATTTTCGATAGGCAGTGTCAAGTCAAAACATTTAGATTTCAAAAAAGATTAAATTTTCCTCTAAACCAGGACAGGGAAATCTTCTCTAAGAGTATTCACATTCATAGTAGTGAAGCTATAATTTTAGTTATTAAGCACTACAAAAAGTTGCTATATTCACATGCTATAGCAGTGATTTATATTAGCTTTCAATAAAATATAATAATATAAACATTACAATAAAATAATATATATATATACAAAAACTTATTTATTATTTTTTTTCTCACTATTCATCGTTATCTCTGTCTCCTCCCTCTCTTCCCTCTCTTCAACCCACAGCCCCTCACGGCACCACCACCATCACCACCACTCACTGCTGTGTCAAGCCAACCTAACTACTAACTCAACCAATTCATGGAAAAACTCACCATCGATCTGCCACTAGTTATGATTCACCACCACAAACTCACAAAACTCATGTTCTTCACCGATCGGCATACTGCCACTAACCACCCATCCAAACCATCAAAAGCCAACACAAGCCAATTGCAAACTCATCCACACCCAAACCCACCACAAAATCTAGCAACCCACGACCATGATCCACCCAAAGAAGGGAAAAACGAGGGAGATCTACCCAACGGCACGACGGCAATCCATCCAGTGGCATGAAGTGATCCATCGTGGCATGACGGTGACCCATCAGCGGAAAGATGGCATCCATCCAGCGGCACGATGGCGTTCCTCAGTGGTGTGACAGCGACCCATCAGCGATAAGACGACAATGATTTACTCAAAGAGGCATGAGAGAGAGAGAAGCTAGTGAAGCTCAATGAAGATCGAATTGAGGGAGAATGAGAAGATAGAGGTGTCTGAGAAGCTCAATGAAGAAAGACAGAGAGTAAAACGTGTTGGGTGAATTAAAACAATATTTTAAAGCTAAGGGAGAATAAAAAATATTTTTTGGGTTTAGCTGTTGAGTTATAGTGCACATCTATAGATGGATGTGCACTGTATCTCAACAGCAAAAATTTTTAGATACAACTATACTGCTGCAACTAAATATTTATAGTTTGTGGTGCTAAAAATAGCTTTTTTGCTTTTTAGTACAATTGCTGTGAGTGCTCTAATGCATTCCGTGGTGGTTCAAGAGATTATCGTGTATGAAAACTTGATTTATTAAATCATATTTAAACAAGTAATAAATTTTGAGAAAAAAAAATACATGTGGATAGTTTTTTGTTTTTGAGAGACAATAGAAATGACTATGCATTGAGCACAGCCTGCATAGCTAGATGTTTTGTCAGGGTTTTGTGGCATGACATTTGACAAGAAAGGATATTGTATTGCTTGTGGTAGTGGATGGAGAGAGGTAGGAGTAGTTATGAGAGTATTAATTCAGAAGTAATTAATTCGATTGGGAATTGATATTCATTGGTGCACGGTGGATAATGGGCAAAATATTAAAGGATAGAGTTTATTATTCGAATTATTCGGAGGACAGTAATTGTTGGTGGCGTGACAGATTTTATTTTGGAGTATTTAGTATTTACCAGGGAATTATTGGGCACAAGTTGAAAGCTACAAGGTAATGTCAGACGAAGAATAGAGACAATGAGAAGAGAATAGAAGGGACGGATTTAAATGCAAGACGGACCAGTAAGTATACGTTTTGTAAAGTCTTTTATTTCAACTTATCAAAATAAAGGAGCAAAAGGAAGGAAGGTTTATTAGTGGGGTTGGTTTAGCTTTTTGTTTATTTGTTAGAAAATTGGTTAAAAAGTATATTGAGGATAACGTTTGTACTAAAAAATTGTGCTTAAAAAAAATAACATAAAAAAATTAGTTAAATAAACAAAACAAATGTTGAGTATATCATATATGGGTCTAATGACTTGGAAAATGTTTGATAGGCAAAGGTTGGAATCCGTTGAGATGTGAACGTGTAATAATTATTTGACATTTGTCCAAATTTCAATGAGTTTAGTGCATAAGAGCATTGACCCAAGCCAATTCCATGTTTGATATATGAAAAATACAAGATTACCTTTGTAATACTTAGATCTACCCAAGAAAATTTTGTTGCCTTGTTGTTTTGATTGCTTCTAAATAAAGGATATATGATAAGGGGGAAGGGGGAAGGGGGGTCAGTGAGTGAGTTGTTATCTCTGTCCTTTCTGGGGTTTGCATTAAGAGAACACTCCTGTTTGGCCAGCTTGTATAGCTGTAAAGCTAAAAGACTAAAGAGCGGTGTAAAGCACAGCACACATTGAAGGATTTGTTCACCGACACAACGAATCACGCTTAACTTATCCATTCCCCTTTCAATTTTTACAGAGTTTCCACATTGTGTGCTAACATTGGTATATTTTATTCTACTAAATGAGGGCAAAGGCAAAGGATAGAATATGGTAATGTTGGGAGGTCAAGAAAAGGCATGACTCAGATTTGGCATTGCTTTGAGTTTACTCGTCCAAATCCAGAATCCTTTTGCAGCAATACACACCGTCCCATTAACCAAAATCCACTCCTTTTTTTTTGAGACTTGGGATACAGTTGTAGATAGTTACTCAGAATCTTAACGTCTAGACTTGGTTTAGGTCCATTCTGCCTTTGATTTTGCTTCGCTGAAAAGCCAAAACCTTAAAATAAAAATTCTTTGGAATTTCCTCTATTGTACGTCTACGCGTTTATCCACTGGATTCTACTAAGAATCTTCCAATTTCACATTGAAAAATTCATTCTAATTACCCTTCTCAGGTTTCTAGCGTTGATCATTCATCATGCAATAAATAATATACATAGGAGACTTTGACCTCCAACATAAACTAACTGGTCAAGATATAGTAACTAGGAGCCTACTTGGAGTCTCCAAGGAAATTTAACCCCAAAAAAAAAAACATTTAACATATAAAACATGAAATATGAAACCGTGTTTCTTTTGAAAATTACTTTACAGTTTAATTTATTCCCCAACCCATTTGAAAATAGCCTCTCAATGACACTTCCTTTTCTTTTCAGAATTCAGATCCTATAACCTTTTCCCTTTGTCACCAAGTACAGAAATTAACGTTGGTATATTACTTAGCTTGGTTCGCATATTTTGATTTAACAAAAGCAATTTCCAACTAATATCACATTCACCAATTCCGCGTTGGAATATACATTACACACATTCACATTTTTCTTTCTTTCTTTCTTGCCTTTAGCTTTGCCCCTTTGCCGCCGCAAAATCACTGGTGTAAGTAATTCTATGTTCTTTTCGGTAATCACCAATAATCACAGTGTTCATGTCATGACCCCTCTAAAACAGCGCAATCTTTGCACATGCTCATGTGTCACCATGTGGATGGCTTTATTCCAAACCCAAGTTACCGCCGTCTGAAGACGGCTAGCTCTTGCTGTGTGAATTTCTAATCCCTCTCCCTCCTTTTGCCACGTGGGTTTCTAAGAATCTTCAATCCTTAAGATTTTTTTAATTTTTAAATTTTTTTTTAAAGTGTAGTAACATTGGCCAACTACCAAGTCTACAAGAAAGATATTTAAATATGTAAAAGTTTGTGTGTTTATACCAAAGCCAAAAGGGGCAAAGTGACATATATAAATTTGTACATAAACTAGCTTACTTTTTAAAACCCAACAACGCAAACCTCTCCATAGATCTTCATATTTCTTCCTTTGTTCTCTCTCTGCTGCTTCTCTATCTTCATGGAGTGGACTAGAGGACCAACAATAGGCCGCGGCTCCACCGCCACCGTCTCACTAGCCACGGCCACCCCGTCCGGTGAGCTATTCGCGGTCAAGACCACCGAGCTCTCTTGCTCTATGTTCTTGCAGAAAGAACAACATTTTTTGTCTCAACTATGTTGTCCTCACATAGTTAAGTACATAGGCTATGACATTTCATATGAAAATAACAAGCCTGTGTACAATCTTTGCATGGAGTATGTACCTGGTGGCACGCTTAAAGATGCAATTCAAAGGCAGGGAGGGTGTCTAGTTGAGCCTATGATTAGATCATACACAAAGCAAGTTCTACGAGGCTTGGAATATCTTCATATAAATGGCTTGGCGCATTGTGACATAAAGAGCCAGAACATATTGATTGGCAAGGATGGTGCAAAAATTGCTGACTTGGGCTGTGCTAAATTGGTGGGAAGAGTTGCTTGCAATGGAGGTTCTGCCACATCAGCAATTTCCGGTACTCCGATGTTCATGTCACCGGAAGTGGCACGTGGAGAAGAGCAGAGTTTTGCAGCTGATATATGGGCTCTTGGATGCACAATCATTGAAATGGCTACTGGAAGTACCCCATGGCCGGAGATGACTAATCCGGTATCAGCTCTTTATCGGATTGGTTTTTCCGGTGAGGCGCCAGAGATTCCAAGGTGGTTGTCAAGTAAAGCTAAAGACTTTTTGAGCAAGTGTTTGAGGAGGGATCCAAGGGAAAGGTGGACAGCTAAAGAGCTTCTTGAGCATCCATTTATTGCAGAATTGGATTCTCTTTCTTTGGAAGTTAAGGACTTTACTACGAGTTCTCCAATTAGTGTATTGGAACAGGGTCTTTGGGATTCAATGGAAGTGTTGGAATGTCCTAGGAATGTACCCGATGAAGGTATTTTGTCCAATTCTCCAGCTGAAAGGATCAAGAGGTTGATTGGAAGGACTATTTCATCAGTTTCGTGTGAGCCCAATTGGACTTGGGATGAAGATTGGATCACAGTGAGAAGCAATGGCGTAGAGGAAAATGAGATATTAGCTGAAAAATTCGACGAGTTCTTTGCGGATGAAATTACAGCTGAATCTGAATTAGCCCTGGATCAAGTTACTCAAATGGAGGAGTTTGGAGGCTTAATGTCTGATGAGGATTTATTTGAATACTCTGTTGACAGTATTAGTGCCATCAGTATTAGGAGAGACTTTGTAATGGAATATGATAGTGTCAAAGATGATATTGTATTAGCAATTTTAAATTTTGAATCTGATAATGAAAATTTTCGTCTTCTTCCATCTAATTTACTTCATTTGAATCCTAATTCATTCAATATGATCTTTATCTTGTTTCTGCAAATAGAATTTCTTGACAATCCCTCAATTCCTTTAATTTTGCTGGAAAAGCCAAGGTAAACTTGCAGAGTTTGATTTATCTATTCCGATGCGAAACAGCCCTTTTTTAACCCTCTCTACCCCTCTTTTGGTGTAGGCGACTGACTTTGAGCAAGTCCTATAATGGGTCAATTTTTTTTTTTTTTTTTGGAGTTTGTCTCTATATTTAACAAAAGCGACTTTAGGTGGAGACTTTGAGAGGTCAATTGAGTTCCTGCCCCCTCGAGTTATTCCCTCTTTTTGCGGCTCATTTGAGACCATTTCCAAATGGACACTCATTTCAATATATATATTTAAATGTGAGATAGAATTTTACTTTAGTCTAATTTAAGTGTATGTTAGAGAAGCTTCTTTCTATATATTTGAACTCCAATTTTTTCTCCACACACCTCACAAGTATTTATATTTATAGGTAACTATCACGCTAAAGATATAAAGTTAATACTAATTTTACTTAGAGAAGTTTATAAACCAACCTAACAATAAATGTGACCAGTACCCATTTATTAGAATTATGTAGTATCATTCCCTAATTTCTCTCTCTCTCTCTCTCTCTCCACTCCTACAAAATTGCTGGCAGCCCAATTAAAATGTCCTAGAGTGACCTGTGAAAAGTGAGGCTGCCTGCCACAACCTTTGGTGGCCTATTTGAGACCAGATATTTTTGATGAAAACTATAACTCTTTTAATTCATGGTTTCCTAATTCACCATTGAGGCATTGACCGTTCCCACCTATGCCTAGGTCTCTTTACTTAGCATGAACAATGCACCAGACAATGGATAGGTGAATGCACCTCACCCCCTTTATTTTGGATCCAATATTGAAGTATCTTGTTATACAAATTTCACAACTAGCTAGCTGTCTCCACACTATTATGAATAGTGGGTTGTAAGCATCTTACCCACATAATTCCAATCCGTCACTCTGTACATTGACTACATTCATTAATGTATCCATAGCTGTTTTTTTTTTTTTTTTTTTGGGGGGGATTTTAATGTATCCACAGTTGGGCTAGTATTTTGTTTAAAAAGAAAATTATTTAATAATTCGGGAGCAATCCGTACTCATTTTACACGAATGGTACAATACATCATGAGACTCAATAGTCAGCATTGCTCCCAGGATAATCACAATAAATGTAGTTTTTTTTTTGGCTGAATAACCGGGAATTTAGTTGATTATATTAATGTTTATCCCCTTGTGATTTTCCTGAGTTATACAGGAAATTCTAGTTGGTAAAAGTTTGCAGTAAAAGTAGTTGGGTATGGTGGGAAATGTAAATGGGACTTGGCTGCTAACTATTGCTAACATATTTGATATTTTCTTCAACCAATCATAAAGAATGCTTAAAAAAAAAAATCAATCAATCTTAAAGAATGCATGATAACTCCGTTTAAGGTTGAATTTATCCACATACATGCATCTTAACCCGATAGTAAATTATACATATAATGCAACAGTGAGTTCAAATCTTATCATTTAAAAGAAAAGAAAATTGTTGCTATTTCTTTAGATTTTCAGTTTATGTTATAGATATCTCCCCAAAAATGCCTCAAGAGTCAAATTTTGGCTCTCTATTCCCAAAAAAACAAAAACTTTGAATCTAGTCCTTTGTCTTTTGCAGGTGAAGCAATGGCAGAGTATGAACTTTCAAGTTTTATTTAGATCTATAGGACTAGACTTCAAACAAAGTCATTGTTAAAATAAAATGAAAAAAGACTTTAACAAAGTCAACTTAATTAACAGGTCAACTTCTATTTTTTTTTTTTTTTTGGTAAGCAAAGAAGCTTCCAATGTGAACAGAAGAGACTTTGGGACAAGTTGGAGGTCAACATGGCTCACTTTTCTTGTCATCGGTTGGTGAATACTTTGTCGTTTGTTCTTCGAATGGATGAATACGTCGAATTATGTGGACGGCACTGAAGAATTCAACCAGTTCGTTGACTTTTTTTTTTTTTTTTTTTTTTAAATATTAGAAATTTTATAAATTTTATTATAAAAAATAACTAACTCTTTTAACAAGTTTTTATATTTTTCATAAAAAATATTTTAAAACTTTTTAAAATAGTCTATTAATAAATCATTAACATAACCTTTTTATTATTAGTGATTTGGTTTATATTATCCATATGACTATTGTACTATTATTAAACTATTTAAATTTTATAGAGCCTTTCAATTCTGCACCGACTCACTGGAGCTTAACATAAAATATGTTTTCAAGTTCATCTACGCAAAAATGAATTTGGGTTATGACTCATGAGAAATATGGGGTAGGTTCCGATGTCTTAAAGTTAAGTAATTACTAGTATATTGTACTGAGCTTATAATATACAGAGGTGTCTAGTATTTGACCTTTAAAAGTAATCTAATTGGTTCACCAATAAAAGTAATCTAATAAAAAGACAAGTATGTGTATAAGTATAACAAGAAGAAGTATGTGTATAAGTATAACAAGAAGTATGTGTATAAGTAATTGTAAGAGTTAGTCTGGTCATTTTTAAGTCTCGTGTAATTCATAAAATCTTGAGTTTAAGTCTTCTATTTGACACTTTATAAGTATACTGCTATGTATGAAATGGGAAGATTATATACATTTAGTGTCTGTTTGGAAACAGTTTATTTAATTGAAATTGAAAACTTTTTGCTGAAAGTACTGTAAATAAAGGTAAAAGTTAGCTGAATAGCATAGTGAGATTCTTAAATAGTACTAAAAAGTGCAGTGAGACTCATGAATAGTAGCAAACATAAGTTGAAAGGGTTGTAAGAGGTGAACACCTACATTTGGAGAGGGAAAAAACTCAAAAAGTACAAGTTATTTATTTGGATTGCAAAATATGCATAAGTTAAGGCCACCAAAAAATTAAAAGAAAGAGAAAAAGAAGCATATGTTTAGAAAGAAAATATCCAATAATATGTGATCAATGAACAATGATGATCGTATGTATCATGTACAAACAAAGACAGAATTGAGAATCAACTACTACGTAGTACTACCATAGTACCATTTAAAAAGGGGCAAGAGCCAATAATGAAAGCTTATGGGTTGTTTGGTTTTTAAAAAACTATCACTCCTCACTCAATTTTCATCACTCATCACTCTATAACTCATTACTTATCACTGAAAATACCACAACTTCCTAAGGTAGCATGTTTGGCACTTGTTTCCAATTTTGATAACTCAAAAAATTTTACTTTTTGTGGGATCCAAGGATTGACTTGGTGTAGCTTTTGTTTTTTTTTTTGTTTTTTCCTTCAACCCCCAATACCCAAACTCACCAAACCCAATGAAAACATCTAAAATATGTTTTCAGTTTCTATAACTTATCACTCAAAAATCAGAAAATTGAGTGATGAAAACAAAAACTGAAAACAAATTCAAACAAACTACTCAGCCGTGGGACCCACCAATTTTGAGTTACAGGTGATGGAAACTGAAAATCCAAATGGCCCTTTTTTTGAAATATTTAAGATAGCATACATAAATTTATACTTTCCTCAACAAAAAAAAAAAAAATAAATAAATAAATAAAAAGAGATAAATTTATACAAATAAGAGCAACTTGGGAACAAATGGGAAATTATGAAGATATAATTACAACATGTTGAAAATCGCGATTAGACTGAAAGTCAATTGAGAAAGGTATGTCTGACCTAAACATTAGATTACAAATTGAGTTCGGAATTCTCTAAAAAATTAAAAACACGTGTTTGCACTACATATGGAATTCCATACATGAACCCATTGACCGGAGCCAAAGTTGCAAATATTGTTTATATATATATATATATAAACAATATTTGAACATTTAAACATTTTTGCTAGAAATAGAAGAAAATTTTTTAGAGTGTGAAAATTACACAATACCCACTTCTTGCTTTAATTATTTCTATTTGGCCTCTCTCCCTCGTAGGAGTGTTCTCTCTCGGCGCAGGATAGAAGGACTCCTCCTATCGTACGCTGGAGCTGATCTCTGCCGCGTCCACAAGCTTTGCTTCGGAGTGTGGCCTTTCCTACCTCCTCGGTGTGCCAGATTTCCCTTTGCAGTGGGCCACGCGCCGTCTGGTTGCTCCGCCCTGCAGTGGGTCTTCTTCCACCGTTGTGGGCTTTCCCTGCCCTGTCAGTAGGGCTTTCTCTTGGCCGGCGTGGGTTTCTTCTCTACCCCCATGTGGGTCTTTTTCTCTATCTGTCGGTGGATTACCATTGCTTCCTGAAAATCTCACTTGGGTGTTATCTCCGGTGAGTGGTCTTTTCCGGATTTGGTATACTTTGGCATAGGAGGGCTACTCTTAGACATCAGTAAGTAGTCTTAAGTGTTTTGGGCTTCCCATTTGTTTGTTTTTAAGGGTCTGATTTCGGGTCTTTCTTCTTGCTCTTGGCTCTGCTTGATGTGGTATTTGTGCCTCTGGATATATTTATTCTCTCTCGGATATACTTTGTATGGGGTATGGTATGGAAAATTTGCTATAATGGTGGGAGTAACAGGGGTTTTAAGTTGGAACTGTAGGGGGCTGGGAAATCCCCGGTCAGTTCGAGCATTGCATGACATGATGAGACAGGGGAAACCCAAAGTGGTGTTTCTCATTGAGACAAAAGCAAAAACTAGGCGAATGGAAAGAATAAAGAACAGGATTGGGCTGGCAAATGGGCTTATCGTTCCTTGTATAGGCAGAAAAGGGGGACTTGCCTTACTGTGGAATAGGGAGATTGATTTGGAAATCAAGAGTTACTCGCAGTACCACATTGACGCTGTGATCAATGATGCAGAGAGAAGCATCAAATGGAGATTGACAGGCTTTTATGGCCATCCGGAGACGCATCGAAGGTACGAATCCTGGCACCTTTTAGCTTTTCTGAATAATCAAATGCAGCTCCCTTGGTTATGCCTAGGAGATTTTAATGAAATATTGTCAAATTCTGAAAAATCTGGGGGGGCTATTCGGACTCAACAACAAATGGATGGGTTTAGAAAAGTGGTTGATTATTGTGCTTTTCAGGATTTGGGATACTATGGTTCTGAGTTTACTTGGTGTAATATGCAAAGAGAGGAAAATAGAATTTATTTGCGACTAGATAGAGCCTTGGCCAATCTTGAGTGGACTGAAAAATTTGGGGGAATGAAAGTGCATCATTTGGTTGACTCAACTTCTGATCACAGTGCCTTATTTCTATCTGATTCAATTGCCCATCACCAAACCCGTACAAATCGTTTTCATTTCGAAGCAATGTGGACAAAAAATACTGATTGTAAGGCTATTATCGAAAATTCTTGGGGGTTGGGGTATGACCTTGCTACACCGGAAGGGGTTATGGAAAATCTTAATAGCTGTGCTGCGGACCTCAAGAGTTGGAGCTCGAATGTGTATGGACAGATTCCAAAGAAGATCCAGACAAAAAGAAATACCTTGAACTCCCTAACTTTACAAGACAAGGATGGAATGCTTAGCACTGAGATTAACAGTTTAAGAAGGGAAATCAATGACCTTCTGGATGACGAGGAAATTTATTGGGGGCAAAGAGCCAAAGCTCACTGGCTCAAGGAGGGTGACAAAAATACTAGGTTCTTCCATGCTCAAGCTTCTGAGCGGCGCAAGCAGAACACTATTCTGGGAATCTGGGACAGCCAAGGCAGATGGTGTGATGAAAAAGACAGTATTGCTCAAGCAGCCATTGACTACTTTGTCAGCATTTATACAACGGCTTCCCCATCACAGATTGATGAAGTAATTACCGCTATTCCCACACGGGTGACGGAAGATATGAATGAAAGCCTTAACAGAAGCTTTACTAGGGAGGAAGTTATCACCGCTCTCAAACAGATCCACCCCACAAAAGCCCCCGGACCCGATGGTATGTCTGCTATTTTCTACCAAAAATATTGGAGTATTGTGGGATGTAGCATTACTAATATGGTCCTAAATGTTCTCAATAGTGATTTGTCTCTGGCTTGTCTCAATAAAACCAATATCGCCCTCATCCCTAAAGTAAATAACCCCAATAAGATGTCAGATTTCCGGCCTATTAGTCTGTGTAATGTAGTATATAAACTCATATCTAAAACCATTGCAAATAGATTTAAGGCTATTCTCCCTCATATTATCTCAGAGAATCAAAGTGCTTTCACTCCTGACAGACTAATCACTGACAATGTATTAGTGGCTTTTGAGTTAATGCACTTTCTGAATCACAAAAATGCAGGGAATGATGGTTTTATGGCTGCCAAATTAGATATGAGTAAAGCCTTTGATAGAGTCGAATGGGGATTTATACAGGGGGTTATGGAGAAACTGGGGTTTAGCTCAAGGTGGGTAAACCTTGTAATGAAGTGTATCACTTCAGTCTCATATTCTGTTATTATAAATGGGGTGGCTTGTGGTAACATTGTGCCTACACGGGGACTTAGACAAGGAGACCCCCTCTCCCCGACTCTTTTCCTTATCTGCACTGAAGGGCTTTCAGCTCTCATCAATGAGGCAACTCGAAACCAGCGCTTGACAGGAATTTCCATCTGTAGGGGCAGTCCAAGTGTTACCCATCTTCTCTTTGGGGATGATAGCATCCTTTTCTGCAAAGCCAGTGCGGGGGAATGCAGGGAGTTAAAGGTTCTACTCCAGAAATATGAAGATGCCTCGGGTCAGAAGATCAATACTGATAAGTCCTCAATTTTCTTTAGCCCCAATACTGCTCTTGAAGTCAGGGAGGAGATTTTTGCTACCCTAGGGCCTATGCAAGACTCTAAACACTCAAAATACCTTGGCCTTCCTTCTTTCATTGGAAGATCGAAGACGCAAGTGTTCGCTATTCTAAAAGAGAGGATTGGGCAAAAGCTAATTGGTTGGAAAGGCAAGCTCCTCTCTTTGGGGGGGAAGGAAATCCTTATAAAAGCGGTTGCCCAAGCAATTCCTACTTACACCATGAGTTGCTTCCTTCTTCCGCAAGGCTTATGCGATGATATTGAAAGCATGGTGAGGAACTTCTGGTGGGGCCATAAAATGAATTGGGTCAGCTGGAAATCTCTGTGTATGCCTAAGGCTCAAGGAGGCTTGGGTTTCAGGAATTTGAAAGCTTTCAACAAAGCAATGCTTGCAAAGCAATTATGGAGAATCCTCCAAAACCCAAGCTCTCTAGTGGCAAGGGTTCTTAAAGCTAAATACTTTCCTACTGGAGATATCTTGAATGCTAACCTTGGAAGCTCCCCCTCATACTCTTGGAGAAGCATTCACAGTAGCCTTGATGTAATTAGGAAGGGAACTAGGTGGAGAGTGGGAAATGGGAAATTAATCCATATTTGGGAGGACAAGTGGTTGCCAACCCCATCTACCTACAAGGTTATTTCTCCGCCAAATGATATGCCCCAATTCCCAATGGTCTCTTCTCTCATAGACCCAACGACAAGATGGTGGAGAGTAGGCTTGGTTAGAACAATCTTCCTTCCCTTTGAAGCTGACTTAATCTTGAGGATACCCTTAAGCCAATATCTTCCGGAGGACAAAATTATCTGGATTGGGAATAGTCGGGGTGCTTTTACAGTCAAAAGCGCTTATCATATAGCCCATAATTTGATGGAACCAAGGCAGAAAGAAGAATGCTCAAATGGAGATCCTTGCAAGCTAGTTTGGAAGTATTTGTGGCGCCTTAATCTCCCAGCAAAAGTTAAAATTTTTGCTTGGAGAGCTTGTGTTAATGGTCTCCCTACAATGGAAGCCATTTGTTGCCGTGGGATTTCTCAATCTAGGGGCTGCCTTGTTTGTGGGAGTGACGTTGAAAGCCTTGACCATGCCCTTCTTCATTGTGCCTTTTCAGCATCAGTTTGGTGTCTTTGGGCTGATAATCCTCTCCATTCTCATGGCATCAACAAATCCTTTCTTGACTCCACAATTTTCCTTCTCTCTCATGCAACTCTCCAGGACTTGGAACTTTTCTTTGCCATCGCTTGGGCTATCTGGTTCAACAGAAATAAGATTGTGCATAAGGATCCTGGTTTGCTTCCTCTTCAAGTGTGGAAATTGGCAAAAAATGTTTCAGAAGAATTTGTCAGTTCGGCTACTTGGGAGCTTGGCCAACTCAGAACCACCCTATCCAGCTGGGTTCCTCCTCCTTCAGGTTTTCTTAAGATAAATGTTGACGGGGCCTCTTCTGAGCTTGACTGCTTCTCTAGTGTAGGAGTTGTCATTAGAGATTGCAAAGGTGTTGTGGTAGCTGCTTTGTGTAAACCCCTTCAGTCTTGTTTCTCTGCTGAACTAACAGAGGTTTTTGCTGTGGAGCAAGGTATTCTATTAGCTCAAGAGCTTCATCTGGCACGAGTCATCATTGAATCTGACTCCCTAAATGCCATCCAAGCAATCAATGAGGATGACATAGGGAGTAGCTTGGGGCATATCATACAAGGCATTATCCAAGTGAGTGCCTCTTTTGAATCCTGCCTTTTTAAGCATATCAATAGAAGCTTCAACACCGTGGCTCATGAGCTTGCTCAACAGGCTCGAAGATCTGGTCTCCATCGCCTCTGGAAGGGAGTTACTCCCCACTGTATTTCTTCTTTTCTACAATCTGATCTGATTGTTAATGGCTTGTAACTTTGCTGTTTCTATCCTGCTGTTACAGGATCCTTATGTATCTTGCCTTGTGGCTTTTTAATGCCAGCTTTTCCCCTTTCAAAAAAAAAAAAAAAAAAAAAAAAAAAAAAAAAATTATTTCTATTTGGCTCTCTCTACCATCTTGTACCGATGCCCCCACAATGTTGCCTAATCAGTACCATGGACAGCAAGTTTGACAGTGAGACTCTCTAATTAATAACTCTTCGAACACTTTGTTATAATAATTTCTCTTTGTCCTTTAGTACTGATTCAAGCCTAATTATTAATAAGTAGACTTTTAGGATAATCGGTAATTTATTATTGTATATATTAAAGTAGGTGATCTGAGTTCGATCCATGTCCTCACTCTATTTTCCTTTTTTTCTTTTTTTTTCTTTTTTCTTTTTTCTTTTTTAAATTAAAAAATACCACGTGTTGAACTTCACTTATTAAGGAGTCTTGACCCACACATCAGAATTTTAATACAATTTGTAACATAGTTGAATTTAATTATTATTAGGGGCAGATTAGCCAATAAGCCAAGTGGATAATTTAATTATTGGTAGGTGGGATGCTCCCTTCAGTTATTGTTAGGGGTAGATTGGGCAATCACATGATTAAATTTATCCAAAAATCTGAAGCAAAGGTTTTTGTTTTTGTGTGTGTGTGGCAAAAATAAGTAAATTAGGCCTAGATTCCGCAGATGAAGCATATGGTCGCTACTTTTGCTTGCTCTTGCACAACTTGAAATGGTGGTCACAGGGCTACTCAGTAATATATATGATGGGACATGGCTGGTTGGATCCTAACATCCTCCATGATGGTCGCACTGTCTCTAGAAACCATTTTTTGTTAGGTTTAGGATTTGCAGCAAGGTGTGCTAATTCCACCAAGATCCTTTTTGTTTTTGGTCCAAGATTACCATCGACCAATATCCCTGCCTCTACGTTGTGTATAGCACTTTTGGGATAGTTTTAGTAGTGCAACTGTTATGGATACAAGTCATCCAACATTTTTTGTTTGTTACTTTGAAGAAACCAATGCCTCCTAATTTGATAATTTGACTACTTAAAAGGGAGTTTAGGCCTTCACGTTAAACTAGTTAATAATTTAAAACTATAAAACTATAATAATTAAATAAATAAAAACTATAAAATTTATGACTACTATTCATTTATTATCAAAATACAGTTTGAATTTATACCAAACCAACTTCCAAATAGATAAAAATAAATGTTAACATCCTATAATCTATTAATATATAAAACTAATCATAATCCAAACTAATTTATTTGATTAGATAAAATATATTTCTATCATTATTTATCCAATACTAACAAAAAAGATCCCTTTGTAATGGATTGGCCTGATCGATATTTTTTCCTGTCGCCCACCCCAACTATCATTAGCTTTACTATTTTTAAAAAAAACAAACACACACAAGGAAGAGGAATATGTATAGTGTACAATTTTATTAGCAAAGTATAAAAAGGGATTTTCCTAATTAAGGCCTCGTGCGTTTGACAAGTGGAGGATAATAGATACTTCTGTCTCTAGAAAATCACAAGAGTCAATTATTTGCTCATTGCTCTGAGTATTCTCTCAGTCCTGTTGGTAAGTTAGTCCAACTTTGAACCTATTCCTTTGGTTTTCGTTTTTGATGGTGAAGCAAAGCAATGGCCCACTTTAATTTGCGGGTCAAAGTCTCCATGCAACTAAAGAAAAATGTGGAACCCGAGAGTGACTTTGGGAAGGCAAGTGGCAATTCGAAAACATGTTTTGGCATTGAGTCATTGGTTGGTGAGTTGAGGTCTTTTTTATTAGCCTGTTACGAATATATATATGGCTTTATTGGTTGACCTTATCCGTGGGATTAGGGACAAGGCACTTAAAAACAATTTTATTGACCTTATCCGTGGGATTAGGGAGGGGATTTTTTTTTTTTTTTTTTCCTTTTTTCTAGGGTGAGAAGTTGGATTAATTTTTTTTTTCTTTTAGCATTTTAACTTATTTGTTTATATACGATTTTAAAATTCTCTCTCTCTCTCTCTCTCTCTCTCTCTCTCTCAATGTATTCTCTTTTACCATTTTTTTTATTTGTCATATGGAAGTGGGGAAATTTAAGCTTTAACTTTATAAACCAGTTAATTTATAAAGTTCTTTATTACTTTTACTAATTTTTACGGCATAGAAAAAAAGGCCTTTTTTTTTTTTTTTTTTTTTTTAATAACTATAGTGTCTTACCGACTTTAATATAATTTTGTTTGAATTAATATAATTAAATTTGGGCTGGTAAAGAAATGGAGTTTACCCTACTTGTTAGCCCTTCGGTTCAGCACCATTTAAAAAAACAAATTAAAGGAAAATATTAAACAAAAAGAAAACAGAAGGCCCAAGAGAAACTGGCCCATCACACTATTTTTCTAAAACTTAGAGTGGGTACGGAGGAGATGTGAGTGGACCCGTAGACATTACAATCAGCAGCTAGCCCAAGCTGCTAAGGTAAGAAACAAAAAACTCCAAGCCCACAAAAGAAGAAGGCAAGGCCCATAACTATCTGTCCTTTACAAGGCTATTTCCTAAAACGATGAATTAGAATGATTTTTTTTAGAAACAATTATTATTATAATGATTTTGGATTGTCTTCTTTGTTTTTCAAAAATTAAAACCTTTTATTTTTTTTTTTAATTGGAGAACTAGAGATATAGACACTATTTTTTAAGAAGAAATGACAATTGTGAATTTCTTTGTTAGGAGTTATCTATCCATATTGCCTTTGTTATCTATAGGGAAAAATTTGTTTGTTTGTTTGTTTTTTTTTTTTTTGATAGGCTGTACTATTGTTTTATTTATTTTTTATATGTATTGACTAGTATATGTTGAGGAATGTAAAATGATGTTTATTATTTAAATTGATTAAATTTTATATGTTTCTTACTTTTTAAAATTTTTCAGTGTATACAAATTAATCATGTAATCTAGAAATCATTTAACGAAATATCTTGATATAAAATGTTTAAAAATACTAATTGAGATTAATATTATTTAAAAGATAATTCACAGTTTACAAACTAACTCAATGAAAAAAATAATAATAATATTTTAAATTTTGTAAAGACTAACATGACCGATATATTTGTGTTATACATATATAAAAGAAAATAAAATATGTTAGATCTTGTTATAGAAATACTTTGTGTGTAAGTGTAATAGCTTGGATCCCTGAAAAAAAATTCATGTCTCCATCACTTATTATAACAACATCAATTTGCTGCAATTAATACCTTAAAAATCAGATATCTGAACAATGAATTATGTTTATTAAAAAATGAAGAATTTTTTGATTTTTTTTTTAATCGAGTCTTTCCTTTCATGCAAGGTGAATGCACAAGTAGCCATCACTAACTCAATTACCCTTCCAAATTTCTACAATTATTATTTCTTGTTCCTTACTTACCAAATATAGATTACTTGTCCATTGCGTTTGCTTCAAAAGGAAAGGCATGAAGGACATGCATTTGAAAATTTAATCAACGTTGCCAATCATAGATAATTTTGGCATGTTATCTTGGCAATATTATTTTGTAAACATGGGAGTTATGGGAAAAATAAAATAAAATAAAATAAAATTCTTAGTTGGTTTTACACGAGGATTGGAACAATAATATATGACAACTTTTGAAATTGTGAGCATATTGACAAGTCTATGTATGGTATGTAAATATGAGTAATGTGAGCATATTGCTGTAATGAAAGCATTGGAATATTTACATGCCTATATAGACTTGGAGGTTTACAGCCAATTCCATCATAGAACAGAGTGATTTCTTGAGAGAGAATAAGAGAGAGAGATGGAACACCTTTCAATTGTGAAATTCTTCTTGTTTATGACTGGATATCCATTGTTTAAAATGATTTTTGGACAAAGATTTTTGCATTGGCAATCAAGGTCAAGGCCAAAAGAGGCGATCAATATTCATGTTAGAGTTTAAAGAGAGGTTCTTCCAACTCCGATTGTATGTTAATACTAGGTATGTGAAAAGTTCAAGACTCTCAGTCAATTCTTAAATTTTTCTTGGACATAATCTTTTTTTTTTTACCTTCATTTATCATTTTCTACTCCTTGTATCTAATCAGTATTATATCTGTTTTGAAGGTGGATGGAAGGTGCATCTGCTGAGAATATATACAACTTGGAGGAAATGACATGAATTGAACAATCTTCGGTTATAATATATTATACATTGGCTCTAGAAATTATATATATATATATATATATGATGATAAATGTAATTGCAATAATAAAATAGTTTTTTTTTGGATAAGTAATAAAATGGATTTCTTTGGTTGAATTATACTTGTACTTTTATTGTTTTTATTTACTTTGTCATTTCATGACTAAAGGAACCGCCTAATGGTTTGAAATATTCATACGTTCCATGCCTTCCTTTTAGACCAAAAAAAGGATGCTAATATGCATTTCTGGCCAAAAGATGAGAGAATTGATGGTTCTGTTCCAAAAGAATAAGGGAAATAAAGGGTTACTAAGTGTTAGTGTGTTACTTCTATTCTGATCTGAGGTTCACGTGTTGAATTATACCCTCATAAATATGATCTAAATTAATACGGATGTTCAAGTAGACTAGAGTTGTCTTGGGAATCAAGATCTTCAATGGTCCACTCGGAATGATCATTTTACACAACACAATCACTTTCCCTATAAAATTAATTTGATTAATTAAGTCAATGTCAACCGGTTAACCAAACAGGCTGTTGATTGAATTTTGGAGTGGCCCTTCCTAACCATAGTTATTGTGCAACCTCTCTTCAAAGGACTGGAGAAAATCACAAGATTATAGGAGCACCTTAATGCTTTATGATTCCCATCTTCGTAATTTGAGAAATTGACACAGGAAAATGCAATTGAGTTGCAACAATTAATTTAGCACCACGTATATGCAATTTACAGGTGAATACCAAGGACTTATTAATCTAATATGATGCACAACATTGTTGTTGGCGTGAGTTGTCTAATTAGATAAATCAGGGAAATCTGTTTTTAACGTAAATCCCATACTTCAAGGACCATCCATAATCTTAGCCACAAAACGTGTATAGGCTAAAATAGGTTCCTAAAAATCCTCTGTTTTGTACCTATATGTGTTTGTACTGTACTCTAAACGAAAAGAGGAATGATATGTCTACAACATTTTTACAATATTTTTACAACAAATCCTAAGTGGCAGGTTGTTACTGGTTATTATTGTTAGGGCAAAAAAGTAATCTTAGTGTTAGTTTCAAATTTGAACCAATAACAACTAACCACATGTGATTTGTTGTAAAAATGTTGTAAAATTGTTGTAGACGTAGCATCTCTCAAAGGAAAATAGAAGAAATAGAAAAAGAGAAATGCTATGTCTACAACATTTCTACAACATTTCCTAAGTGGCAGGTTGTTATTGGTTATTATTGTTGGGGCAAAAAAGTAATCTTAGTGTTAGTTTCAAATTTGAACCAATAACAACTAACCACCTGTGATTTGTTGTAAAATTGTTGTAGACGTAACATCTCTCATAGAAAAAACTCCCAGATTGACAATTGTTGCATCTCTATCATAAATAAAATACATGCCTTTCTTTTTCTTTTCTTTTTTTGGGGATAAGTAAACATACATACATCCACATTGGGTCTTAATGAGAGACTATTACACTTCAAGCAAACTATAAGGTCCTCCACAACCTCTTCCTGATTGTTTCTTTTATGATCCTTGCGCTGGCTTCTAGGACATTTGTCTGTTTTGGCTTTGTTTTGATTCAGATTCCAACTGCTTAACCTGTGGCTTATTTGTCTTCTCAAATTTCCTCCTTTCCAATTGCTCAGAATCCTGGCTTAATTTCTTTGTCATTTCCAAGTTTTTTCTCTCAGACGCTGGAGCTCTCTAATATAATAATGTAATCTGTCTATCATCAATGCAAGGAATAAGGAAAACCCTGCGCAATCCAAGGGACAAGATTTTCACTAATAAGCTTCAAGTTTAAACAAGAGAAAAACGGCATAAATCTATAAACCAAAAAAATTTCTAGTTGTCTAGCAATAATTTTCAGCCTCTTCAACCATAGTTGGGGCTTAGTTCTAATATGCATTCTTATGTGAGGGCTTCATCTTGAGATTGTGTACACAATAAAAATTAGTCCTAATGTTTAAAAAACATAAAACAAATGATAGAATAAGAACGTTAAAGATACAAGAACATTAATAAAACAACTACAGATAAGATTTCTTAAGGTAATTAACCCTAACATAGTTCTTTAAATCTAAAATGGTTAACTTTTTTTTCACATCATGGTATCGATACAAACATTTATTAGTATTATTTTGGAATCTATTTAAGCTAAAAACTATATAATAAAATCTTAACTACCTATTTAATAATGAATAGTTAGGATCCTAATTCACGACAAGCACAATTTTCGGCAAAATTTGCTGAATAGTAATTTTTTTTGGGAAAATTTTAGGCGAATAGCATGCGTCTGAACTTATTTAATTAAGTAGACTGATTTTGGAACTTGAGTTTACTAAACTCAATTTCCAACCCAAAATTGACTTTAACAAACTCAAAGTCCAACTTTTATAGGTTTGACATGGAATTAAGAAATAAATAAAACCATGTGGAACTCGAGTTTGCTAAACTCGAGTTCCATACCGTAAAAATTTACCCAAATGCAACTTGAGTTTGGTAAACTCAAGTTCCAGTCAGGTAATTTTTTTTTATAAATGAAACTCGAGTATAGTAAACTCGAGTACTAGTACAGTAAACCTACAACTTTTAGTTTTTATTTTTATTTTTCCCAAGTCACATAATGGTAACAAAGTCCCTCTCTCTCTCCCCTTCCGGTCTCTGTCACTCACACTCCCTCACTTTGACTTGTCTTCCTTAGTCCCTTGTCTCCCTTAGTCTCTTGTTCCTCTCAGTGCCTCTTCGTCTCTTTTATTTGTTCTGCCACCGTGTCATCCCTTACCTCTTGCTCAATGGACGATGACCTCTCCATTAACGGTGGTGACAAGCGGTGGCACTCCATTAGAAAACAAGGCAAGCTTGCTCTTTTTTACCTTACTTATTTGTGAAATTTTGTAAGGGTTTTGTTGTAAATATGTTTTGGGTTCTAAATAATTTGTTTAGGTTTTTAGTTAAGTTTGTTTAGTATATATTTGGTTGGATGTTTTAATTGTATGATTTATTTAGGTTTATAATAATAGTAGGATTTTTTAAAATTTCTAATTGAATACTAATAAAAGCATAAGATTATTTGTTGGAGTGATCGCAACAATAATGCATGACGCATGTGTTAAAATGCCTCAAAAAGATTGTATTATGTGAAATGTTTTGCTAAATGGTTTACTTATTTTAGTAATCCTCTAGAACATTTTTTGAAATCAAATTAATATGTGGATGAAATGCTTACTTATTGGGGTTAATAATAGATTATTAGTGTTTGATTGGAAGAAAAGCTAAGCTTCAAATTGATCTAATCAAACTTATCTAACATAAGGATTTTTGCAGTTTTGTACAAGTTGCCTCAAGTTACACTTAAGTTTGTAGCCTAAGATATGTGGCTATTTATATTTGTATAATTGGGGCACGTGAGGATTGATTTGAAAGTATGTATGTAAATAGCTATTGTGTTGATTCAAATGTATGAGACAATTCAAAATTGACAAATTTTGTTATCGTTGCAGACATTTCTAGGCAATGCAAGAGAGATTAGACAAAAGACTTTGTTAGGATAATTGCAAGGTATGGCGTTAGGACCATATGTTGGGTGCATGGAATATTTTTTTTCCTCATTTGTATTGATTTAGGAGTAGTCATTGATTTTTAAAATATCACTCAATCAATTGTGAATAGTTGAGTAGCGTTTTTGGTCCCTTATGTACTGATTACCTTATATATATATATATATACACGATTTTCATTCGATGGTTTTCTCCTTTATTTATTTATTTATTTTGGTTAAAAGGAAATATATTAAACATTAGCTAGCCAAAAAAGGCAAAGTATTGGCTGAAAACCTTAGAGAATACAGACCAGAAGCATCCGAATTAAGCATAATAAAAAACTATCATTAGGGGGAAGCTCTAAAACAACAAAATCCTCAAGGAGGTAGCATCCACCCTTAGCAAGTGAGTTCGCACAGCAGTTGGCCTCCCGAAAAGCATGATTAACTCTGACGTGCTAGAACCGGTTCAGGAGGAATCTGCAATCATTCAACAAGGAAGAGTATGGGCTGTTAGAAGACTTCCTAGATAAAACAAGATCAACAACAACTTTTGCATCAAGTTCTACAAGAAGTTGGGTGATTCCAAGCTGAGAAGCTAGAATAAGACCATCCCTTAGAGCCCAAAACTCAGCAGTGATGTTAGTTGCCACTCCAATATTTCTCATATAGCCCTTGACCCAATTCCCTTGACAATCACGGATCAAACCTCCCCCCTCCCCCTCCCCCCGCCCACCCCCCCCCCCCCAGCCTTCCCAGGATTTCCTAAGGACGGCCCATCAAAGTTCAACTTAAACCAACCTTGTGGTGGTTTATGCCAGCAAACCGGAATGACCCTTTGATGTCTTGAGTTTCTGCCTTTTCCTTATACAGAAGAAAAACTCTCTAGCTTGATGGATGCATGAGGAATAGATCCTCGAGTCACTAGGAATATTTTCAAAGACAACACGGTTTCGGTGTTTCCACAAAGTCCAAAGAGCAAATGGAAATAAATACCTCCACGGAATACCATTAGCAGCTATGAAATCTTTAGCTAGGCAATTAGTTTTCAGCCACTCCGAGAGATTAAGTTGTAGAAAGTTTCCCATGGCCTGGGGAGTTCCAATCTTCCTCCAAATATCCCTTGCAAAGGGGCAGTCCCTTAAGAGGTTTAGAATAGATTCTTCATGGACTTGACAAATAGGGCAAGCCACACTGCACTAAATACCTCTTACAGCAATTATTTTCCTGACAGGAATGCTGTTGTGAAGACCAAGCCAAACGAAGTGAATGATTTTTGGAAATGAATCCAACTGCCATACCCAGCTACCCGTGAAGGCCTGGCCATCGATATCCACTGGTCCAGCCAAAGCATAGGCCGATGCCATGCTAAAATTTCCATCTTTAGAGAATTTCCACATCAATGTGTCCTCCTTTTCCCCAAAGAGTTGTATAGGAGTGGCTTTGATTTTATCCATAATTGTACCAGGTAATTCAAAGGAAATCTTGTCCCATGCCCACTACCCATCATGAAAAACTTCAGCAATAGACAAGCAAGTATCTTGTAGACTAAGAGGACCGGCAATTTGTTCTCTAATGGAGCACCCTTTCACCCATTTGCTCTCCCAAAAATTAAGAAGAGAATGGCTTCCCACACTCCAATACACCCCTTTCTTAAAGATTGGAAAACCAACCTTGATTGCTTTCCAAGTAGGAGAACAAGGGAGGCAATCCGGATCTTTGGCTTTCATTCTATGACGAGAGCAATATTTGTTTAGAAGAACTTTCACCCAAAGCGAATCCTTTTCCTGATAAAGTCTCCAGTTAAGCTTAGCAAGCATGGCGACGTTCTTGGCTCTTGCAGCTTGTATACCCAAACCTCCTTCTTCTTTGGACTTGATGACTTTACTCCAACCAACAAGGTGCAGTTTCCTTTTCTCCTCATTAGACCCCCAGAGAAAATCTCTTTAATTGGTCTCATAATGCTCTTTTATTTGATATGACATAAAATCTTTTTATACCATGATGATAGATCCTGGACCCATTGATGGTAGCGTTTTGAAGGAACAAGAAAATCATCAATCTGAGTTACCTTGGAACCTTAAGGCCATGTAAAAAATTTCACATCATGCTTCTTGTTAATAAGTAATGTCAACAATGTGACATTTTTGAGGACTAATATGTACACAAGCTTTATTTTTATAATTTTAAAGCATTAATGTAAACTTACAAATTATACACTTTCTTTTGAATGTTGAGTTGTTCTTTAATGGCATATTGTGTACTTGATTGCAATATAAGATATTTATCTATTGTTATAACATTTGCATGATCCTCCTGGCACACTGCATTGTCAAAGTCAACATGAAGAGTTGACATGTCAAGATCCTATGTTAGATGATTGTGTCATTGCCATTGTGAGGTTGCTTGATCTAGAGGGTTTGCACATGGTCCCATCCATAGAGCTTGATCATGCATTGATCACTGCATTTGTAGAGCGATGGCGCCCAGAGACCCATACATTACACCTAGCACATTGTTAGATGACGATCATATTGCAAGATGTGAAAATTATCATGGGGATGCCCATCGAGGGTGAGGCAATGGTTGGGTTCACTAAAAGAACTTAGAAAAATATGTGTGCTGAAATGCTTAAGATTCAAATTCCAAATGGCCCTCAAACCGTGCTAGACAATCAAAGGATTCAGATAAAAGCGCTTGTCCACCGAATTGGAGGAAAAAACTCTTTGCTACTTTAACCAATTTTTATGGCATAGAGGAAAGGCCTTTTTTTTTTTTTCAAAAAAATAGCCATAGTGTCTTACCGACTTTAATATAATTTTTTTTTAAAATACAATAATTGAATTTGGGCTGGTAAAGAAATGAGGTTTGCCCTACTCGTTAGCCCTTCGATTTAGCACCATTTTTTTTTTATTTAAAAAAGGGAAATATTAAACAAAAAGAAAACAGAAGGCCCAAGAGAAACTGGCCTATCACACTATTTTTCAAAAACTTATGGTTTGTTTGGATTGAGGGAGAGAGGGGGGGAGTAGTTTGTACAAAATTAGCTTATTTTTAGCCAACTCTACTCTACTCCCCTTTACTCCCCCTCCTTCCCTCCTCCATCCAAACGGGCCATTAATGTGGGTACGCAGGAGTGTGAGTGGACCCGTAGACATTACAATCAGTAGCTAGCCCAAGCTGCTAAGGTAAGAAACAAAAAATTTCAAGCCCACAAAAGAAGAAAGCAAGGCCCATGACTATTTGTCCTTTATAAGGCTATTTCCTAAAACAATGAATTAGAATGATTTTTTTTTTAGAAACAATTATTATTATAATGATTTTGGATTGTCTTCTTTGTTTTTCAAAAATTAAAACCTTTTATTTTATTTTTTAATTGGAGAATTAGAGATATAGACTCTACTTTTTAAGAAGAAATGACAACTAGGAATTTCTTTGTTAGGAGTTACCTATCCATATTGCATTTGTTATCTATAGGAAAAAAAATTGTTTTTTCTTTAGGCTCTACTATTATTTTATATATATTGACTTGTCATGTATGCCGACGACATAGTCTTGTTTTCTAAAGCCACCAGGAGGAATGCTACAACCATTGTGGAGTGTATAGACAAATATTGCAAGTGGTCCGGCCAAAGCCTGAATAAGGCAAAATCTGGAGTTTTTTTTCTCAAAACACACGCCCCTACAGTCCCAAAGATCCATCAGCACATCCTCGAGATGAAAAAGCTTAAGCATGATGCTGTCTACCTAGGTGCACCCCTCTTCCTCTCCAAATCCCCATCCAAGGATTTCAAATACTTGGTAGATAGGCTTGAAACCAAGCTCACAGGTTGGAGGAGCAAAACGCTATCTAGGGCAGGGAGAACCACCCTTATAAAGTTTGTTACACAAGCCATTCCAAACTATGCCATGTCCTCCTTCAAAATCCCTTCAAGTGTTTGTGATAAGCTAGATGCTCTATCCTGCAGATTTTGGTGGAAACCAAAATCCCAAAATGGCTCTTTCCTCGCTCTAACAGCGTGGGATAACATATGCAAGCCAACTTGCAAAGGTGGCTTGGGAGTTAGAAAGGCCAAGGAGTTCAATGATGCTCTCCTAGCTAAATTAGCATGGATGATAGCTTCAAAGAGGGATAGTTTATGTATGTCCATTCTAAGAGCTAAGTACAAAGTTCGGCATAGTTAGTTACATGATGAGCCCCCTTCAAAAGTTTCACTGGTTTGGAGGGCCATTGAGGGTGTAAAAAATCTTATCATTAAGGGGGCTTGCTACTTAATTGGAGATGGAGCTACCATTAATATTTGGCTGGACCCCTGGGTTTTGTGGCTTCAGAACTTCATTCCCAAACCTTAACAGGCAGTGTGTGCAGATTGTCCTATGATGGTTTCCATGCTCATTGACAACACCACCAATCACTGGAAAGTTGGGTTAATCAATGAAATCTTTGAGCCAGCCTCGGCACAAGCAATTCTATCTCTCCCTATTCCACAAAGGCGCAGACCAGATAAATTGATATGGATTCCTGATGCTAAAGGTGTCTTCTCCGTGAAGTCAGTTTACAGAGCCAACCACAATTTTAATATTACCTCCCCCCTGAACGAGGCTCAATGGAAAGGCTTATGGAAAATCAAAACCACGGAAGGAATCAGAATTTTACTATGGAGGATGGCGACGAACTCTCTACCAACAAGAGACATCTTGAACCAAAGGTTTCAAACCTTTAACTCCTCTTGTGCTTTGTGCGGAGATGAGCTTGAGTCCATCTGCCACTTATTTTTTACTTACCCAATCACCGGAGCTGTTTGGTTCGAGTCTTGTTGGGGTTTCAGAATTGATTCTCAGAATGTACAGAGCAGCGGTGACATAATCAAGCTCATCATTGCACCCCCTCCTACCACCACCACCTCGGACGTAGAAAGCTGGTATGTTTCTTCAGCAATGACCTTCGTGGTAGATGGAATATGGAACTTAAGAAACAGAGCTGTATTCCAAGGCGAAAAAGTTAACATCCGTGAAGCATGCTTGTGGATTCAAAGCAGAAGCAGAGAGTTTTGTACTGTAATCCAGGCTGCCAACCAAGCTCATTGCGCACCTTCTTCCCAGGTTTGGAAGCCCCCCTTGACTGGGTTCATCAAGCTAAATATGGATGCTGCAACTGGACCATCAAGAACTGCACTAGCAGTAGTAGCAACGAACTCCCTCGGCAAGGTGATCAAAGTTTGGGCTAAACCTCACCATGGTTGCGCCCCCATCCAAGCGGAAGCAAGTGCAATCCAATGGGCAGTCAACCTAGCCTCTAGTGAAAGGTGGAAACAAGTAATCATCGAGAGCAATTCCAAGATGTTTATGGATTCACTATCTGACAATCCTTTTGTGCCTAACTGGGCCATCAGCAATGATATTGTTAATATCCTAAACTCTGTTTCAGTTTTCCTTAGTTGCTCTTTTGTTTAGGTCCGTAGGTCTTGCAATATTGCAGCACATAATGCTGCAAAGTTAGCTTTGAATTCTGCATTACCTTTGTGTTTTAACAAGGAGAATCTACCTGAGGTTATCCTCTCTGCTTGTGTGGTAGACTCCCACGCTGTAGTATCCTCTTTTTCGTATGAATGACATTGAAGTTTAGCAACAACAACAACAACAATAACAACAAAACATAAAATGATGTTTATTATTTAAATTGATTAAATTTGATATGTTTCTTACTTTTTAAAATTTTTAGTTTATACAAATTAATCGTGTAATATATAAATCATTCAACGAAATATCTTGATATAAAATGTTTAAAAATACTAATTGTAATTAATATTATTTAAAAGATAATTCACAGTTTACAAACTAACTCAATGAAAAAAAAAATTATTTTAAGTTTTGTAAAGACTAAAATGACCGAAATATTTGTGTTATACATATATAAAAGAAAATAATATATGTTAGATTTTGTTATAGGAATACTTTGTATAGCTTCGATCCCTGAAAAAATTTATGTCTCAATCACTAATTATAATAATATGAGTTTGTTGCAATTAATAACTTAAATCAGATATCTGAACAATGGATTATGTTTATTACAAAATGAAGGAACATTTAATTTTTTTTTTTTTTAATTTTTATTTATCAAGTCTTTCCTTTCATGCAAGGTGAATGCACAAGTAATCATCACTCGCTCAATTACCCTGCCAAATTTCTACAATTATTATTTCTTGTTCTTTGCTTACCAAATATAGATTACTTGTCTCTTGCGTTTACTTAAAAAAGAAAGGCCTGAAGGACATGCATTTGAAAATTTAATCATCGTTACCGATCCTAGATAATTTTGGCAAGTAATTTTGGCAATATTATTTGTAAAACATGGGAGTTGATGGGGAAATTTAAAAAAAAATAAAAAAACTCTTAGTTGGTTTTACACGAGGAGGAACAGTAATGTGACAACTTTTGAAATTGTGAGCATACTGACAAGTCTATGTATGGTATGTAAAAATGAGTAATGTGAGCATATTTCTGTAATGAAAGCATTGGAGTATTTACACGCCTATATAAACTTGGAGGTTTACAGCCATTTCCATTATAGAAGAAAGTGAATTCTTGAGAGAGAATAAGAAAGAGAGATGGAACACCTATCAATTGTGAAATTCTTATTGTTTATGACCGGATATCCATTGTTTAAAATGATTTTTGGACGTAAAGATTTTTGCATTGGCAGTCAAGGTCAAGGCCGAAAGAGGCGATCAATATTCATAGTAGAGTTTCAAGAGAGGTTCTTCTAACTTGGGTTGTATGTTAACATTTGGTATGTGAAAAGCTCATGTGGAAGTTGTATTTTTAGTTATTATTAAATCAATTCTTAAAATTTTCTTGCACATAATCCTTTTTTCCTCTTGATTTATCATTATTTACTCGTTGTAGCTGATCAGTATTATATCTGTTTTGAAGGTGGATGGAAGGTGCATCTGCTGAGAATACATACAACTTGGAGGAGAAACCATTAACAAAATGGATTTCTTGATTGAATTATAGTACTTTAATTATTTTTATTTGCTTTGTCGTTTCATAACTAAAGGAACCGCCTAAATGGTTTGAAATATTCAGACGTTCCATGCCTTCCTTTTAGACCAAATAAAGGATACTAATATGCATTTTTGGCCAAAAGATTAGAGAATTGATGGTTTTGTTCCAAAAGAAAAAGGGAAAATAAAGGGTTACTTCTATTCTGATCTAAGGTTCGTGTGTTGAATTATACCCTTAGAATCTGATTTAAATTGATATAAATGTTATAAGAAAGTACAGAGAGCTTCGGAAGAAGAAGAGAGGAAAATCAAGCTAGAGAGAGTATTTGGAATGAAGAAAATATCTGAATTGTATTGAATGAAATGTATCTATACATGATCTGGTTTAAATACAGAAAACAGAATAAAAACAGAAATCCCCAAATGAGTGGAAACGGTTACAGCACGTGTGTTGGTTAGTTGAATCACGTGTGAATTACATAACACTAAACTATAAGCATTTACGATGTACAACTAAAAACTACAAGGCTAAGCTGTCGTTCAACTCATGTTTTCATCACTGCACTTCTTTCTTCTTCTATTGCCTTGCTTTTTGATCTGAATCATAATTTTGATACGCCCCCTCAGGATGACAATCTGGACTGTGAATGTTCACAATGTTCATCTTGGCAAGTAAAATCTTCAATTGTTGACCACTGAGGGCTTTAGTAAGCAGATCAGCTAGTTGTGAGTGAGTGGGAGTGAAAAACAACCTTATGACTTTATCTTCAACCTTGTCTCTGACCAAGTGACAATCTATCTCTATATGTTTGGTCCTCTCATGAAACACGGGATTCTCACCAATATATATAGCTGCTTGGTTATCACAAAATAGCATTGCAGGCTTTGGATGACACACTTCTAAATCCTTCAACAGAGCCAATATCCAAGTCATCTCACACACTGTCACTGCCATGGCTCGATATTCCGCTTCTGCAGATGATCTAGATACAATGGATTGCTTTTTAGACTTCCATGAAATCAAAGAACTACCCAAAAAGATGCAATAGCCAGTGGTTGATCGTCTAGTGTCAACACAGGATGCCCAATCTGCATCTGTGAATGCCTTCAAATGCAAATCCGAAGTGGAGGATAACAAAATACCTTGTCCAGGACTTCCTTTGATATACTGTAACACCTTATAGGCTGCATCCAAGTGAGGTTTTCTTGGTTTTGAAAGAAACTGACTTAGTTTATTCACTAGATATGTGATGTCTGGTCTGGTAATAGTTAAATATATCAACCTGCCAACCAATCTTCTATAAATGCCAGGATTAGGTAACAACTCCCCATGGTATTTGCTCAATTTTAGGTTTTGTTCCATAGGAACTTTGCTAGGCTTGCAGCCTGTCATGCCTGCATTTTTGAGCACATCCAAGGCATACTTCCTTTGACATAAGGAAATGCCTTTATCTGATCTAACAACCTCAAGACCAAGGAAGAATTTTAAATTTCCAAGATCCTTTAATTTGAACTCTTGATCCAGGAACACTTTAAGTTCTTCAACAGCTTGAATATCATTGCTAGCTATGAGAATGTTGTCCACATAAACTAAAAGTGCTGTGAATGACTGATTAAACTTCTTGATAAAGAGGGAATAATCTGACCTTGACTGTTTGAACCCACATTTGAGAATGGTGGATGAAAATTTTGAGTACCATTGCCTTGATGCCTGCCTAAGGCCATACAAGGATTTGTTCAGCTTGCATACTATGTTCTTCCCCTTGCTGTGGAATCCTGGAGGCAGCTGCATATAAACCTCTTCATGAAGCTCTCCATGAAGGAAAGCATTGTTAATATCAAGTTGAGTTAGGTGCCAGCCCCTCACAGCAGAAATGGCAAGCAAAGTCTTGACAGTTGTCATTTTAGCAACTGGAGAAAAAGTCTCAGTGAAATCCAAACCTTCCTGCTGTGTAAAGCCCTTAGCTACAAGACGGGCCTTATACCTTTCCACTGTGCCATCAGCCTTATACTTCACTTTATAGACCCACTTGCACCCAATGGCTCTTTTATGAGATGGTAAGGGAGTAAGAGACCAGGTCTGGTTGGATTCTAAAGCAGCAATTTCAGCAGCCATTGCAGATTGCCATTTGGGATCTTGAACAGCCTCATGATAGGAATGTGGTTCAGAAACAGCAGTGATAAGAGAGCAAAAATGGGCATAGGATGGAGATAAAGTAGATGAACCAAGAAATTGGGATAAGGGATATTTTGTACTTGAGGTGTGGGAAGCTGAACCAGACTTGATGGCCTGATTGGAATGGTCAAGCTGATCAGTGATAACAGTGCTGCATTTAAAGTCTTTCAAATAGGAAGGAGGCTTAGACACTCTAGTGGATTTCCTCAAGGATGGATTGGAAGGAAGAACAGGAGGGTCAGGGATGAAAGGATTAGAACTATCAGGAGAAACAGTTGGGAAATCACAAGGTGGAGAAGTAGAGGCAGTAGGTAAAGGAGAATGGAGTATAGGATTTGAAGGTAAATCAGACAGGTTAGGATCAGGTATGGACTGAGGGATGACAGGATCAGAATGTGAGGTTAAAGGAGAATCAAACAAGGCAAATTGAGAGGTATCTAGAGGAGGAAAAAGATGAGGAAAAATGATAGTTGAGTGAGGTGAGGAAGCATAAGTAGATGAAATGAAAGGGAAAACAGTCTCATGGAAAATCACATCTCTAGAGACAAAAATTTTCTTAGTGACAAGATTGAGTAATTTGTAACCTTTGACACCAAATGGAAAACCTAGAAAGACACAGGGAATAGACCTAGGATCAAATTTTGATCTGTTGTGAGACAATGTGGATGCAAAACAAAGGCAGCCAAAGACCTTTAAGTGAACAAATGAAGGTGATTTGTTGTAAAGTTTCTCAAAAGGGGTTTTATTGGCTAAAAGGGAGGAAGGCAGTCTATTGATAATGTACACAGCAGTCAAGACACATTCACCCCAATAGGAAATAGGTACATTAGACTGGAATTTTAATGCCCTTGCAATGCTTAAAATATGTTGATGTTTCCTCTCCACAACAGAATTTTGTTGTGGAGTGGCAACACAAGAATGCTAATGTATAATGCCATGAGCAGCAAAGAAATCTTTAAGGAAGAATTCATGAACATTATCAGTTCTAAAGGCTTTAATGTTGGTGTGAAATTGAGTAGAAATCATTTTATAAAATGAAATTAACAATGGTCTAGTTTCGGATTTGGACTGCATAAGATAGACCCAAGTTGATCTAGTTGCATCATCAACAATGGTGAGGAAATATCTAAAGCCATTATGAGTGGATCTTGCAAAAGGACCCCAAACATCACAGTGAATGAGATCAAAGGCATTGGCAGATAAATGATTGAAAAATGGAAAAGGAAGCCTTTTGTGTTTTGCAATGGGACAAAGGGCATAATCTTTATTACTGTGTACATTGTTTACATCAGGAAGAAGTTTACACAGAACCTGGAGTTTAGCATCTGAAACATGACCTAATCTAAGATGCCAAAGATAGGACTTAGTGGTAACAGGAATATCCACAACATTATTAGCAAAGGAACTGAAAGCAGAACCTAATATAGAAGAAACAGTTGAAACTAAATTGCAAGACTCTGAAGACTGTAGCAGATAGAGATTGTGATGCAGCTTACCCACTCCAATCCTTTTCCAGCAAGAAAGGTCCTGTATAAGACACACATTTGACAGGAAAATGAAGCAGCATGATAGACTCTTGGTTAGTTGACTAATGGTTATCAAATTAAAGGTGAAGGAAGGAACACAAAGAACATTTTCAAGAAGTAAACTAGAAGTAACTTGAATAGTTCCTATGTGTGTGACAACAACTCTTTCACCATTAGGTAATTGAACAAAGGTAGTTATAGAGCTAGTGATTTTAGTGAACAAATCAACTGAATGGACTATGTGATCTGTGGCACCTGTATTAAGAACCCAAGTATCTTGATTATATGTTGTTTTATCTGAAGGATTGACAGCAAAAATATAGTGTTGCATGCTCAAATATATTGAGGTTTGAAAAAGATCATCCGAAACACCTGAAATGGCAGAATTAGCTGTGTGAAGTGCTTCATCAGAATTACCAGAACTGGATACAGTAGAATTCAACAGGGAAATCAATTGCTGATATTGGTCTGAAGTGAAAGAAAAATTGTTGTTCTGATGCTTCTGATGCACTGCCTCAGTCTGAGTTTGATCACAATCTACCATGATCTGATTAGCCATAGGAAGCCTTCCCTTTTGCTTGTAGCCTGGTGGAAATCCAACAAGCTTATAGCATTTTTCTTTGACATGTCCAACCTTTCCACAGTAGCTGCACATAGGCCTTCCCTTTCCTACATTCCCTTTGAAATTCTTGCCAGGAAAAGAACCTTGATTGAAGCCTTGATTGAAGACTTGATTCTTAACTGCTAGAGCAGTGGATTCCACTGAAGGAATGGCATGAACACTGGAATTTCGTTGCCTTTCCTCTTGGATCACCAAAGAAAAAGTCTTATCCACAGATGGAACATTCCATCATGAGGATTTGAGTCTTGACCTGTGAATAACAATCGTTCAAACCATTAAGAAATTGCATGATTGAATCTTGGTGGTGAAGATGCACAATCTTCTCGTTCACACCACAAATGCACTTTCCACATGAACATGATGGTAAAGGCCTCAGATTCAACAGTTGATCCCAAGAAGCTTGAAGATCAGTGAAGAAACTTGTTACTGTAGAATCTCCCTGCATTACCGAGGCAATTTGCTTCTGAAGTTGAGAAATCCTAGGGCCATTTGCTTGCAGAAAACGATTCTTGAGAGCATTCCAGACCTCAAAAGCTGTGTTTCTATAAATCACACTAGCAGTGATATGAGGTGAAACTGAATTCAAGATCCATGATGAGATCATTGAATTACATTTGGACCATGCCTTTTTCTCAAGCGGTGTAATCGCCATTGATACAGTGATGGATCCATCTACAAATCCAAGCTTACTCTTAGCATCTAGAGCCATCCTCATTGCTCTGGCCCAATTAGGGTAATTATCCTCAGTGAGAGGTTGAACAACCAGAATCGCACCAGGAGATTCACCATGGTGCAAGAAGAACGGGCTTCTAGGATCTCCCAATGGAGAAAGCTCTCGTGTAGAAGAAGACGAAGTAGTATTTGACTCCATTAACGAGGGGTCAAGCTCTGATACCATATAAGAAAGTACAGAGAGCTTCGAAAGAAGAAGAGAGGAAAATCAAGCTAGAGAGAGTATTTGGAATGAAGAAAATATCTGAATTGTATTGAATGAAATGTATCTGTACATGATCTGGTTTAAATACAGAAAATAGAGTAAAAACAGAAATCCCCAAATGAGTGGAAACGGTTACAGCACGTGTGTTGGTTAGTTGAATCACGTGTGAATTACATAACACTAAACTACAAGCATTTACAATGTACAACTAAAAACTACAAGGCTAAGCTGTCGTTCAACTCATGTTTTCATCACTGCACTTCTTTCTTCTTCTGTTGCCTTGCTTTCTGATCTGAATCATAATTTTGATAAATGTTCAAGTAGATCAAGGTTGTCTTGGGAATCAAGATCTTCAATGGTCCACCCCGAATCATTTTACACAATCACCTTCCCTAGAAAATTAATTTGATTAATTAAGTCAATGTCAATTGGTTAACCAAACAGGCTGTTAATTGAATTTTGAAGTGGCCCTTCCTAACCATAGTAATTGTGCAACCTCTCTCAATTCACAGGACTGGAAAAAAATCAGAAGATTATAGGAGCACCTTAATACTTTATGATTCCCATCTTTGTAATTTGGGAAATTGAAACAGGAAAATAAAATTGAGAGTTACAACAATTAGCACCACGAATATGTAATTTACAGGTGATCGAATACCAAAGAGTTATTAATCTAATATGATGCACAACATTGTTGCATCTCTATCATAAATAAAATACAAGCCCTTTTTTTTTTTTTTTTTTGGATAAGTAAACATACATACATCCACATTGGGTCTTAATGAGAGATAAATTACACTTAAAGCAAACTATAAGGCCCTCCACAACCTCTTCCTGATTGTTTCTTTTATGATCCTTGCGCTGGCTTCTGGGACATTTGTCTCTTTTGGCTTTGTTTTGATTCAAATTCCAGCTGCTTAATATATGGCTTATCCGTCTCCTCAAATTTCCTCCTTTCCAGTTGCTCAGAATCCTGGCTTAATTTCTTTGTCCTTTTCGAGTTTTTTCTCAGATGTTGGAGCTCTCTAATATAATAATGTAGTTTATCTATCATCAACGCAAGGAATAAGGAAAACCTTGTGCAATCCAAGGGACAAGATTTTCACTAATATGCTTTAAGTTTAACAAGAGAAACACAGCATAAATTTATAAACCAAAAAAATTTATACTTGTCTTGTAATAATTTTCAGCCACTTCAACCATAGCTGGGACTCAGTTCTAATATGCATTCTTTGAGGGCTTCATCTTGAGGTTGTGTACACAGTAAAAATTAGCGACCAGTGGAGTAACCATCACGCTAATAATGCAAAGTATTATTTTATAAACTTATTACTAATTTTACTAAGAGAGGATTTTAAACCAACCTAACAATAAATGTGACCAGTACCCATTTATAAGAATTGTGTAGTATCATTCCCTAATTTCTCTCTCTCTCTCTCTCTCTCTCTCTCTCCACTCCTACAAAATTGCTGGCAGCCCAATTAAAATGTCCTAGAGTGACCTGTGAAAAGTGAGGCTGCCTGCCACAACCTTTGGTGGCCTATTTGGGACCAGATGTTTTTGATGAAAATTATAACTCTTTTTTAATTTATGGTTTCCTAATTCACCATTGAGGCATTGACCATTCCCACCTGTACCTAAGTCTCTTTACTTAGCATGAACTATTTGTTTATTTAGACCCTTTAAAATAAATTGTTTAACTTAATAAATTAGTCAAGTATTTACTTAGGTTAATTATGAGATTTAGGTTAAACAATAAAATATCATATCATGCAAAGCGGAAAAAAAAACACACACACACACACACAAGTATGATCATCCAAAAAAATTAATTAAACGAATTATCTCAAGGTAAAAATCTGGAGAAGATTTAAACTAACTATCTCCAAAATAAACAAATCCACTAGAAAGAATTGAAGTTCATATATATTGACTTGTATATGTTGAGGAACGTAAAATGATGTTTATTATTTAAATTGATTAAATTTTATATGTTTCTTAATTACTTTAAAAAAATTTTAGTGTATACAAATTAATCATGTAATCTATAAATCATTTGACAAAATATCTTTATATAAAATGTTTAAAAATACTAATTATAATTAATATTATTTAAAAGATAATTCACAGTTTACAAACTAACTCAATGAAAAAAATATATTATTTTAAGTTTTGTAAAGGTTAACATGACTGAAATATTTGTGTTATACATATATAAAAGAAAATAATATATGTTAGATCTTGTTACAGAAATACTTTGTGTGTAATAGCTTGGATCCCTGAAAAAATTCATGTCTCCATCACTTATTATAACAATATCAATTTGTTGCAATTAATGCCTTAAAAATTAGATATATGAACAATGGATTATGTTTTTAAAAAAATGAAGGAAGATTTAAAATTGTTTATTATTATTATTATTATCGAGTCTTTCCTTTCATGCAAGGTGAATGCACAGGTAGTCATCACTCACTCAATTACCCTGCCAAATTTCTACAATTATTATTTCTTGTTCCTTACTTACCAAATATAGATTACTTGTCCCCTGCGTTTGCTTAAAATGGAAAGGCATGAAGGACATGCATTTGAAAATTTAATCATCTTTGCCAATCATAGATAATTTTGGCATGTTATATATCTTGGCAATATTATTTTGTAAAACATGGGAGTTAAGGGAAAATTAAATTAAAACAAAATAAAATAAAATTCTTAGTTGGTTTTACACGAGGAGGAACAATAATATATATATAACTTTTGAAATTGTGAGCATATTGACAAGTCTATGTATGGTAGGTAAATATGAGTGAGGTGAGCATATTGGTATAAAGAAAGCATTGGAATGTTTACACGCCTATATAAACTCGGAGGTTTAAAGTCATTTCCATTATAGAAGAAAGTGATTTCTTGAAAGAGAATAAGAAAGAGAGATGGAAGTCATGGAACACCTTTCAATTGTGAAATTCTTCTTGCTTATGACTGGATATCCATTGTTTAAAATGATTTTTGGACGTAAAGATTTTTGCATTGGCAGTCGAGGTCAAGGCCAAAAGAGGCGATCGATATTCATGGTAGAGTTTCAAGAAAGGTTCTTCTAACTCGGGTTGTATGTTAACATTTGGTATGTGAAAAGCTCAAAACTATTTCAAGTGGAAGTTGTATTTTTGGTTATTATTAAATCAATTCTTAAAATTTTCTTGGACTCAATCCTTTTTTTCCTTTGATTTATCATTATTTACTCCTTGTATCTAATTAGTATTATATCTGTTTTGAAGGTGGATGAAAGGTGCATCTGCTGAAAGTACATACAACTTGGAAAAGCAAGCATAAATTGAGCAATTTCGCCATAGTGTGTGTTTGGATGCGGATGAAAAATTAAAATTATTTTACTTTTCAGCTTATTTTTGCTACAATTCATGAATCACATTGCACTTTTTGGCACTATTCATGGATCCCATTGTACTATTTCAACTAACTTTTATTTTTATCTACAGTACTTTCAATAATAATTTTTCAGTTTTAGCAAAATAAGCGATATCTAAACACACCCTTATTATATATTCTTCCACTGGCTTTACAAATAAATAAATGGATTTCCTTGGTTCAATGGATTTCAAGAGAGATTCCTTTAAAGGCTTTTTTTTTTTTTTTTTTTTTTTTTTTTTTTTTTTTTTTTTTTTGAGAAACACTAAAGGAAGAGCCTAAGGGTATGTTCGATTGGGGTAGAAAATAAGGAGAGAAAAATATGGTAGAAATGACATTTTCCACCGTTTGGTTCAGGAGAGAAAATAAGAGATATAGAAAATGGGAGGAAAATAATCCCTCCGAGCTCACATTTTTTTATCCTCCCAATTTGGGAGGAAAATGAGAAAGAAAAGATGTTGAATGATGTAATTTACACAAATATTCTCACTTTATTACACTCACCTACTCCTCTCACTTTTCCACTACACCTGTGATTTTGCCTCTTCATCCTTATCACTTTCTTAGCACCTTCACATCACAGCCAACGTGAACTACTCCGGTTTTTTGTTTTGTTTTTTATAAATATCTTCCCATGTAACAATGGTTAGATAATTTTTTTTTTTTTTGAAAATATCTTCCTAGACTTATGGTCATGTGGATAAAGTCTACAAAATCAATTTTTGTTGCCCATAAAGTTAAATTATATATAATGATAAAGAAAAGTAATATAAATATATATATATATATATTTATATTTATATGTGTGTGTGTGTGTGTATTTGTGTTAATTTTTATATTATTTAATGAGTGTAAATATATCTATTTCTTATATGTGGGTTCCAATTAGTTCAACTGATAAAGTCTCTGATGGTTGTATAAAAGATATGAGGTTTAATACCTACCTACACCAAAATTGATTGGTGTCTTGATCTAATAATAAAGAGCTATTATCAGGAGCAGGTGTCATAGGTTGAAACTCTCTAAAAAAAAAAAAAAAATCTATTTCTTATATATTATATAACAAGGACATAATAGTCAATTTATATAAACTACATTTTCCATCCTCCCTTTTTTCTCTCCAACCAAACAAAAAAGATTTCTATCCTCCTACTTTTCCACTCCTCCAACCAAACACACATGAGGAAAAACCAAATATTTTCTATCTTCCAACTTTTCCATCCTCCCACTTTTCCACTCCTCCAACCAAACAGACCCTAAATGGTTGGAAATAATTCAGACTCTTCATGCCTTCCTCTTAGACCAAATAAAGGATGCTAACATACATTTTAGCTTTTTGCTTCTATTTCCCCTTTTTTTTGGCTAAAAGAGAGGAGGATTGATGGTTCTGTACTTTTGTTCGAAAAAAGAAAAAAAATAATGATATAGAGTTACTTCAGTTCTAATCTATCTGAGGTACCTGTGTTGAATTAGACCTTTACGGATGTTCAAGTAGATTAGAGCTGTCTTGGGAATCAAAATCGTCAATGGTCCACTCGGAATGATCATTTTACACAACCACCTTCCCTATACAAAATTTGATGAATTCAGTCAATGTCAACCGGTTAACCAAACAGGCTGTTAATTAAATTTTGAAGTGGCCCTTCCAAACCATAGTAATTGTGCAACCTCTCTTCACAGAACTGGAGAAAATCATAAGATTATAGGAGCACCTTAATACTTTATGATTCCCATCTCTGTACTTTGAGAAGTTGAAACAGGAAAATGCAATATTGAGTTACAACAATTAATTAGCACAACGTATATGTAATTTACAGGTGAATAATAATAATAGTAGGATTTTTTAAAATTTCTAATTGAATACTAATAAAAGCATAAGATTATATGTAGGAGTGGTTGCAACATTAATGCATGATGCATGTGTTAAAATGCCTCAAAAAGATTGTATTATGTGAAATGTTTTGCTAAATGGTTTACTTATTTTAGTAATTCTCTAGAACTTTTTTGAAATCAAATTAGTATGTGGATGAAATGCTTACTCATTGGGGTTAATAATAGATTGTTAGTGTTTGATTGGAAGAAAAGCTAAGCTTCAAATTGATCTAATCAAACTTATCCTGTTATCCAACATTAGGGTTTTTGCAGTGGATGTGTTAGGTTCTAAGACTTTAGGAACTAAATGTATTAGAACTTCAATTTGTAATATGTTGGCAAATCATGATCAAAACATAGAGTCTAGGTTTAGGCTTGCTCAAAGTATGTTTATTTGTAAAATTAGAATTGAGTAATTGCATAATTTATTGGACTAAATCTGCAAGGCTCGATCGATCGAAAATTAGACTCGATCGATCGAACCACGTGTAGATTTATTTTTCTGTAGAATTTCCAATTCAACCCAAGCTCGGTTTGACGTCTTAGCTACGTTTTAGAGGTCTTTGATGTGTTGTGTGTTGAATCTTTTATGAGATCTAGAGATGTTTACATTCATACACAATTAGAGTTATCAAGATCAAGATTTATGTCAAAAACTTGGTGATTGCTTCAGTTGCTACATAAAGAACTTAAAGAAAATCTGAAACCTTTGAGTAGAGTCTTAAAGTCACAAGTAAGAGAACTTGTGGTTGCAGTGGATTAATGAAAGAAGTAGTCCATAAACTTGAAGCTGTCACGTGGTCGTGGTAGTAAGTTTTCTACTCAAGATAGCAATAGGATGTTAGTGGTCTAAATTCTATTGTAAAAACTTCAATTTTTTCATAGTGAATCTGTTTTACCTTGAAGATAGTTAGGTTAAATCCTCCCCAGGTTTTTTATCGATTTGGTTTTCCTAGATTATCATATCGTGTATTCTTTATATTTTTGCATTATTTACATAATATGATTTATTGTGTTAACCTATATCTAAATAATTTATCTAAGTAATCAGTTGGCTAAATAACTAAGTTAAACAACTTCTGTTAAGGGGTCTAAAAACGTACAGGATGCAACTACTAGGTCTTAAGATTAGCCTTAAGTTCAAGTTTTGTACAAGTTGCCTTGAGGTACACTTAAGTTTGTGGCCTAAGATATGTGGCTATTTATATTTGTATAATTGGGGCACGTGAGGATTGATCTGAAAGTGTGTACGTAATAAGCTATATGTGTTGATTCAAATGTATGACACAATTCAAAATTGACAAATTTTGTTGTCATTGCAGACATTTCTAGGCAATGCAAGAGAGATTAGACAAAAGACTTCGTTAGGATAATTACAGGGTATGGCGTTAGGACCATATGTTGGGTGCATGGAATATTTTTGTCCTCATTTGTATTGATTTAGGAGAAGTCATTGATTATTAAAATATCTCTCAGTCAATTATGAATAGTTGAGTAGCGTTTTTGGTCCCATATGTACTGATTACCTTATATATATACAAGATTTTCGTTGGATGGTTTTCTCTTTTATTTTCTTTAATTGGTCCCATAATGCTCTTTTATCTGATATGACATAAAATCTTTTTGCAGCATGGCGATATACCCTGGACCCATTGATGGTAGCATTTTGAAGGAACAAGCAAATCATCGATTTGAGTTACTTTCGAACCCTAGAGGCTAGGTAAAATTTTTTGCATCATGCTTGTTAATAAGTAATGTCAACGATGTGACATTTTTGAGGACTAATATGTACACAAGCGTTATTTTTATAATTTTAAAGCATTAATCTAAACTTATAGATTATACTACTTCTTTTGAATGTTGACTTGTTTTTTAATGGCATATTGCATACTTGACAGTAGTATAAGATATTTATCTATTGTTAAAACATTTGCAGGATCCTCCTAGCACATTGCATTGTCAAAGTCTCCATGAAGAGTTGACACGTCAAGATCCTATGGTAGATGATCGTGTCAATGCCATTGTGAGGTTGCTTGGTCTAGAGGGTCTGCACACAGTCCCATCCATAGAGCTTGATCATGCATTGATCACTACATTTGTAGAGCGATGGCACCTAGAGACCCATACATTCCACCTACCATATGGTAAGATGACGTTCACATTGCAAAATGTGAAAATTACCATGGGGATGCCCATCGAGGGTGAGGCAATGGTTGGTCTAGAGGGTTTGCACATGGTCCCATCCATAGAGCTTGATCATGCATTGATCACTGCATTTGTAGAGCGATGACACCTAGAGACCTATACATTCCACATACCATATGGTAAGATGACGATCACATTGCAAGATGTTAAAATTACCATGGGGATGCTCATTGAGGGTAGGGCAATGGTTGAGTTCACTAAAAGAACTTGAAAAGATGTGTGTGCTGAAATACTTAGAATTCAAATTTCAAATGGCCCATAAACCGTGCTAGATGGTCAGAGGATTCAAATAAAAGCGCTCGTGCACTGAATTGGAGGAAAAAGCTTTTTGCTACTTTTACCAATTTTTATGGCATAGAGGAAAAAGGTCTTCCTTTTTTTTTTTTTTTTTTAATAACCATAGTGTCTTACTAACTTTAATATAATTGAATTTGGGCTGGTAAAGAAATGAGGTTTGCCCTACTCGTTAGCCCTTCAGTTCAGCACCATTTAAAAAAAAAAAAATTAAAGGAAAATATTAAACAGAGAGAAAACAGAAGGCCTAAGAGAAACTGGCCCATCACACTATTTTTCAAAAACTTTAAGAGGGTACGGAGGAGATGTGAGTGGACCCGTAGACATTACAGTCAGCAGCTAGCCCAAGCTGCTAAGGTAAGAAACAAAAAATTCCAAGCCCACAAAAGAAGAAAGCAAGGCCCATGACTATCTGTCCTTTACCGGGCTATCTCCTAAAACGATGAATTAAAATGATTTTTTTAGAAACAATTATTATTATAATGATTTTGGATTGTCTTCTTTGTTTTTCAAAAATTAAAACCTTTTATTTTTTTTTTAATTGGAGAATTAGAGATATAGGCACTATTTTTCGAGAAGAAATGACAATTGCGAATTTCTTTAATTTGTTAGAAGTTACCTATCCATACTACATATGTTATCTATAAGGAAAAATTTGTATTTTCTTTAGGCTGTACTATTGTTTTATTTTTCTTATATATATATTGACTTGTATATGTCGAGGAACGTAAAATGATTTTATTATTTAAATTGATTAAATTTTACATGTTTCGTAATTTTTAAAATTTTTAGTGTATACAAATTAACCATGTAATATATAAATCATATAACGAAATATCTTGATATAAAATGTTTAAAAATACTAATTGTGATTAATATTATTTAAAAGATAATTCATAGTTTACATACTAACTCAATGGAAAAAATATATTATTTTAAACTTTGTAAAGACTAACATGACTGATATATTTGTGTTATACATATATAAAAGATAATAATATATGTTAGAGCTTGTTACAAAAATACTTTGTGTGTAATAGCTTCGATCTCTAGCCTAAAAAAATTCATGTTTCCATCACTTATTATAACAATATCAATTTTTTGCAATTAATACCTTAAAAATCAGATATCTGAACAATGGATTATGTGTATTAAAAAATGAAGTAAGATTTTTTTTTAAAATTTCTTTTATCGAGTCTTTCCTTTCATGCAAGGTGAATGCACAAGTAGCCATCACTCACTCAATTACCTTGCCAAATTTCTACAATTATTATTTCTTGTTCCTTACATACCAAATATAGATTACTTGTCCCTTGCGTTTGCTTAAAAAGGAAAGGCAAGAAGGATGTGCATTTGAAAATTTTAATCATCGTTACCAATACTAGATAATTTTGGCAAGTAATCTTGGCAATATTATTTTGTAAAACATGGGAGTTAATGGGAAAATAAAAAAAAATAAAAAAAAATTCTTAGTTGGTTTTAATTACACGTGGAACAATAATATGTCAACTTTTGAAATTGTGAGCATATTGACAAGTCTATGTATGGCATGTAAATATGAGTAAGATGAGCATATTGCTGTAAAGAGAGCATTGGAATGTTTACACGCCTATATAAACTTGGAGGTTTACAGCAGCCATTTCCATTGTAGAAGAAAGTAATTTCTTGAGAGAGAAAGAGAATAAGAAAGAGAGATGGAACACTTATCAATTGTGAAATTCTTCCTGTTTATGACTGGCTATCCATTGTTTAAAATGATGATTGGACATAAAGATTTTTGCATTGGCAATCAAGGTCAAGGCCGAAAGAGGCGATCGATATTCATGGTAGAGTTTCAAGAGAGGTTCCTCTAACTTGGGTTGTATGTTAATACTAGGTGTGTGAAAATTTCAAGACTTTGTATTTTTGTTATTGTTAAATCAATTCTTTAATTTTCTTGGACATAACCCTTTTTTTTTTACCTTGATTTATCATTCTCTACTCCTTGAATCTAATCAGTATCATATATGTTTTGAAGGTGGATGGAAGGTGCATTTGCTGAGAATACATACAACTTAGAGGAGAAAGCATGAATTGAACAATCTTCCTTTATAAAATATTACACACTGGCTTTAGAAATTATATATATATATATATATATATATATGTATGTATGTATGTATGATAATAAATGTAATTGCATTAATAAAATGGATTTCTTTGGTTGAATTATATTAGTACTTTTATTATTTTTTATTTACTTTGTCATTTCATAACTATAGGAACCGCCTAAATGGTTTGAAATCCATGCCTTCCTTTTAGACCAAATAAAGGATGCTAATATGCATTCTTGGCCAAAAGATAAGAGAATTGATGGTCTTGTTCCAAAAGAAAAAGGGAAAATAAAGGGTTACTTCTGTAACTTCTGTTTTGATCTGAGGTTCATGGGTTGAATTATACCCCTACAATATGAGGTAAATTAATATAGATGTTCGAGTAGAGCAGAGTTGTTTTGGGAATCAAGATCTTCAACTCGGAATGATCATTTTACACAATCACCTTCCCTAGAAAATTAATTTGATTAATTAAGTCAATGTCAACTGGTTAACCAAACAAGGCTGTTGATTGAATTTTGGAGTGGCCCTTCCTAACCATAGTAATTGCGCAACCTCTCTCAATTCACAGGACTGGAAAAAATCAGAAGATTATATAAGGAGCACCTTAATACTTTATGATTCCCATCTTTGTAATTTGAGAAATTGAAACAGGAAAATAAAATTGAGAGTTACAACAATTAGCACCACGAATATGTAATTTACAGGTGATCGAATACCAAAGAGTTATTAATCTAATATGATGCACAACATTGTTGCATCTCTATCATAAATAAAATACAAGCCTTTTTTTTTTTTTTTTTGGATAAGTAAACATACATACATCCACATTGGGTCTTAATGAGAGACATATTACACTTCAAGCAAACTATAAGGCCCTCCACAACCTCTTCCTGATTGTTTCTTTTATGATCCTTGCGCTGGTTTGTGGGACATTTGTCTGTTTTGGCTTTGTTTTAATTCAAATTCCAGCTGCTTAACTTGTGGCTTATTCGTCTCCTCAAATTTCCTCATTTCCAGTTGCTCAGAATCCTGGCTTAATTTCTTTGTCATTTCCAAGTTTTTTCTCAGATGCTGGAGCTCTCTAATATAATAATGTAGTCTATCTATCATCAACGCAAGGAATAAGGAAAACCCTGCACAATCCAAGGGACAAGATTTTCACTAATAAGCTTCAAGTTTAACAAGAGAAACACAGCATAAATCTATAAACCAAAAAAATTTCTACTTGTCTAGTAATAATTTTCAGCCTCTTCAACCATAGCTGGGGCTCAGTTCTAATATGCATTCTTTGAGGGCTTCATATCTTGAGATTGTGTACACAGTAAAAATTAGTCCTAATGTTCAAAAAAACAAGAAAAAATGATAGAATTAAGAATGCTAAAGATACAAGAACATTAATAAAACAACTACAGGTAAGATTTCTTAAGGTAATTAACCCTAACATAGAGTTCTTAAAATCTAAGATTACAATTGTTAAAATTTTGTCACATCATAGTATCTAAACAAACATTTATTAGTATTATTTTGGAATCTATTTAAGCTAAAAATTATATAATAAAATCTTTACTACCTATTTAATAATGGATGGTTAGGAATTAGGATCCTAATTCACGACAGGCACAATTTCCCGAAGATTAGAATTGAATGGAAATTAACAAAAACTATCAAAACTAATGAAAAAAAATGTTGAGGCTACAAATACAGAAATTTACCTATAAGACACGCTTCTAGATGACGATATGCCATAAGAACCTGATCAGTTGGGTTAACTATGCCAGAATCCGTAGAGCGTTTCTGGATTTTCATTAAACTATATATGCTAGACCCAAACACCACCACCAGTGTCCCTCCCACACTCTTTGTCACCAAAGGACCCCTTCCCTGCTTCAACTGGTCCAACCCCATTATCACTAGCTTCCTTAGCGGGGTCCAAAACAAAAGGGTCATAATCAGTGCCATTTCCGCCAATACAATTGTAAACAAAAGTTGAATCATCTTTGCTAATTTTTCACCAAAAGATTTTACTTCTTTTTGCAGAAATGGTGGTTGATTTTGTATGATGAAGTAGATGACCCAAAAGTGAGCCTATATCACGCGTGATGTTATGGTACTTTTGGTATCTACTTCTACAATTCACATGGTTCAATCCAAGAATATATACTTTCCATGACCATAGGGCTAGGAGGCACAGAATAGCTTAAAAGTGAGAAACCAACGTCAAACATGCTTTATATGTATTTTCTAAGAAGTAATGCGGACAACAACTTTTGTCATAACTTGCTTATATAGTAAGTCATGAGTAGTGAGATTGTGGATCCACCACTTTTACTCCACTACTCACAACTTGCCACGTGAGCAAATTCTGGCAAAAGTTGTAGTTCTAATATTTTCTATTTCCTCAATATGTGTTTGATTCAAATATTACATTCTTTGCCCTATGTATACGCATTTCTTTTTAGACTTTTATCTTATTCCTTTGTGTTTTGCTAGAGAAGCAATGGCTTACTTAATTTATAGGTCAACTTCTCTTCATGCAAGTATATAAACTTTCCATTCAGGAAAAGAAAAGCACGTTAACTTTCTATGTAAACAAAATAGATGGTGATGTTTGTGTAGCAAAGAATATATGCAATAATAGTTTGTGTATCAAAAGAGGTAATATTTTTGTTTAGCAAAGAATATATATATGTAATAATAATAATACTCTCACTTGTAGGTAGGGTTTATGTATGTTGATCTTGAGTATACGATGAAGAGGAATGTTATACACATCAATCGTATAAGATAATTTCTAAAAATAGAATATCCTCTGGACAAGGTTTGCCCATTATTTTTACCTTTGATTGGTGAGTCAATGACTTCGTATTTAGGCTCCTACAAATGAAATAATATGTTCGGTTCATAGTATTAGGAAAGAGAGACTCTTTTTTTTTTTTTTTTTTTTTTTTTTTGGGTGGTAATAGGGACACTACAAAAAACTCGTCCTATAAGGGCATTTTTTCCTGGCATTTTTCAAAGCCACCACTGTAGGAGACTTATAACAACGCTTTTAGAAACTGCTGGTATAGGTTGACCTAAGGCCAAGTTCAGTGCATTATTTATTACATCCAAGACCAATAAGGTCGTATAGTGCTAGATGAGTCCTCAACGCAACATTGCAAGTGAATGTCTTTAAAAATCAGAAATCTAAACAATGGATTTCCTGTCTTTTATGAAATCAACTAACCAGAAATTTCTCTCTTTCCTTCCCCCCCCCCCCCCCCCCCCCTCTCGTTCTTTCTTTCTGTATAAGGTGAATGCACGAGTAATATAGCATCACTCTCTCAATTATACTGCCAAATTTTACAGTCACGATTACTTCTCTTTTACCTGCCAAAACCACATTACTTGTCCCTTGTGTTTTTTTGCTTTTTGCTTAAAAAGGAAAGACAGGAAACAACATGAAATGTTAATAATTAATTAATTTTGATATTAGATATATAATTTTATCAGGGAATCTTGGCAAAATTGATTTTGTAAATCATTGGAAGTGAATGAGAACATTAATGTTTTCCCATAGTTGGCTTTGTTCAAGAAGGAACAACACAATTGCTTTTCAAATTCTGAGCAATGGATGAGTCTTGGTAGGAAAAATTATTATTTACATCAAAAGAACCTAGCAGTCCTCCCTAACCAATGAAATGATGCTATCTATGTAAATGTATGTGTGAACTTCCTAATCAGCACTAGTAATAAAAAATAAAAATTACCAGATGATGTCACATTTGCATAAATAACAGCATTTTATTGTTTATAAAATCAAGGAGGACCACGTTAGCCGTCCTCCTGGTGAACCTAATAATTTCTGTCTTGGTAGCCATAGCACATAACAACGTGTAATATACTAATATGTTACATATTATCTAAATTAAATACTGCGTTGAAAGCGTTTAAAATTTGCACGCCTATATAAATAAAGTTAAGGTTTACATTCATTTCGACCATAGAAGAAGTGATTTCTTGAGAGAGAAAAAGAAAGAAAGAAAGATGGAGCACATATCTGTTGTGAAATTCATCATCTTTATGAAAGGATGTTAATGATATTTCTTACCAATTAATTACCTTTTCGGAAGTCCATAGAAGCGGGAGTTTTGTGCCCCTAATACAACTTTCTACAAAAAAAAAAAAAAAAATACAATTCTAGTTTTTTTTCCCACCAAATCTAGATTTTGTTGAAGTCTTGAAGAGAGGAAAATCTAATATGTTAAGTTAAAAAAATAAATAAATAAATAAATAAAAAGAAGAGAGTTAGTTGTGCACATAATCGAGGTCTGAGAATTTTGATTGATGAGGTCTTAAAATTGACCCTACAAATATGAGGTTTTTTTTTTTTTTTTTTTTTTTTTTTTTTTTTAATAGGAATAGGAGGTTAAAATTTGGGGGGAAAATGAGTATTTACCTTTAATTTGAAAACTACGTAAAAAATGCCCTTGTTTTAGAACTCGATTTTAACACAATCGAGTTCTATATAAAACTCGATATCCTCAAAATCAAGTTCTATGTATATTTTTAAGTAGGATTCAACATTAGCAATGTTGAGTTCCACTTAAATTTTCAAAAAAATTTAAATGACAAAATATGCATAGAACTCGATATTACTAATGTTGAGTTATACATGTAACTCGATTTTGTTAAAATCGAGTTCCAAAAACAGAGACATTTTACTAAATATTTTTAAAACAAGGGCATTTTGTTACATAGTTCTCAAATTAGGAGTAAATATCCATTTTAGCCAAAATTTGGATGTTGTATAACATTGATTGAGCTACGCCAGGATATTCAAATGGAAACTTGGCAGGGCACCCCAAAGTAATCTCAAGGGGCTGATCAAATATATTAAGAACATTTTTGGCTGGCCCAAGAATTTTCAACTTGTCCAAGTTTGTTTGATGTAGAATATTATGTGTGAAGTCATCCTTCATTAACTAATATGGTCATTACAGATTCCTTAATAGGTTCTTGAGTGAAGCAGCAGTCACTGACGCACCTTGTAATAGGACTGAAATTTTGGTATTACATGTAAACAAGAAAATAATCCAATGCCATCAAATTTCTTGTTGTGGTACCAATAAGATAGGACATGACTCTTTGCATGACTAAATGTGTATACCAATCCAAATTTCCATTAATTTCTTTGTCATTTCCAAGCTTGTTCTCAGATGCTGGAGCTCTCTAATATAATATTGTAGTCTGTCTATCATCATCGCAAGGAAAAAGAAAAACCCTGTGCAATCCAAGGGACAAGATTTTCACTAATAACCTTCGAGTTTAACTAGAGAAACACAGCATAAATCTATAAACCAAAAAAATTTCTACTTGTCTAGTAACAATTTTCAGCCTCTTCAACCATAGCTGGGGCTCAGTTCTAATATGCATTCTTTGAAAGCTTCATCATGAGGTTGTGTTCACATTAAAAATCAGTCCTAATGTTTAAAAAACATAAAACAAATGATAGAATAAAGAATGTTAAAGATACAAGAACATTAATAAGATTTCTTAAGGTAAGCCTAATATTGAGTTCTTAAAATCTAAATTACAGTTGTTAAAATTTTGTCACATCATGGTATCTAAACAAACATTTATTAGTATTATTTTGGAATCTATTTAAACTAAAAATTATATAATAAATTATGAACTACCTATTCAATAATTAATATAGTTAGGATCCTAATTCATGACAGGCACAATTGCCTGAACATTAGAATGGAAACAAAACATTTCTATCAAAAACTAAGAAAAAAAAAATGTTGAGGCTATACATATAGAAATTTACCTATAAGACACACTTCTAATTGACGATTTGCCATAAGAACCTGATCAGTTGGATTAACTATGCCAGCATCCGCAGAACGTTTCTGGATTTTCATTACACTATAAATGCTAGATCCAAACACCACCACCATTGTCCCTGCCACACTCTTTGCTACCAAGGAACCCATTCCCTGCTTCAGCTGGTCCAACCCCATGATTACTAGCTTCCTTAGAGGGGTTCTAAACAAGAGGGTCATAATCAGTGCCATTTCCGCTAATACAAGCGTAAACAAAAGTTGAATCATATTTGCTAATTTTTCTCCAAAATATTTTACTTCTTTTTGCAGAAATGATGGTTGATTTTCTATGATGAAGTAGATGACCAAAAAGTGAGCCTATATTACGTATGATTTTATAGTACTTTTGGTATCTACTTCTGGAATTCACCTTGTTCAATCCAAGAATTTATACTTTCCATGGCCCTAGGGCTAGGAGGTACAGAATAGCTTAAAGTGAGAAATCAACGTCAACATGCTTTATATGTATTTCCTAAGGACGTGTGTGTTTTGAGTCAAATATATTCTTTGCCCCATGTAGTATTCTCATTTCTTTTAAGACTTCTAACCTATTCCTCTGTATTTTGCTAGTGAAGCAATGGCTTAATTTATAGGGCAACTTCTCTTCATGCAAGTATATAAACTTTCTATTCAGGAAAAGAAAAGCACATAAAATAACTTTAAAGAAGGTGATATTTTGTGTAGCAAAGAATATATGCAATAATATTTTGTGTATCAAGAGAGGTGATATTTTTGTGTAGCAAAGAATTTACTTAATGTTAATACTCACTTGTAGGTAGGATTTATGTGTTTTGATCTTGCGTATATGAAGAGGAATGATACAAATCAGTTGTATAGGATAAACATGTATAGGTCCATTATTAAGGTCTGTTTGGATATTGTTTATTTTGCTGAAAATTGAAAACTTATTGTTAAAAACACTGCAGGAAAATAATTTTTAAAACAAAACCACTGTAGCAAACTTTTTTTAAAAAAAAAAACTAAAAAAAAAGGTAAAATAGGTATATTTAAATGAACAAAAGTACAAAAGGTGTAAGAAAACTTTTTTTTTTTTACCGGAAAAAGGTAGAATAGGTATATTTAAATGAACAAAAGTATAAAAGGTGTAGGCCAACTATATGGCTCTGGACACTATAGCAAATTTTAATAGTGCGTGAAGGGGGAAAAATATAGGACAATGGGCCTCAATAAGATGGGCTTGATGGTTCCATATCCGTAGGCCGATATTGAACGGGTCCATCACTCGTAGTCTATTATGGATGGATCTTGTACGGATGGTTACAACATGAGAGGAGCTAATGCTCAATTGGATGCCATGAACCCTAGATAGAAAAACTTGCGGCCCACACATAGCCATCAATAGAATCCTAGTTCAAATACTATTCTAGAAGATTGATCCTCTCTACAAGGAAATGTCTTGCCTACTACGTTTGGAGTTATTCAAGAGGATTCCTATAAGGAAAAGACTTCTACATCAAGGAGGAGAAAGGTCAACCCTCTACTACTATAAAAGTCTCAATACCCTCATAAATCAAGGTACGCAAAATTGATCCCTTCTCAAGCACTCTAGAGCTGTGATAATACTTCTAACTTAACCTTTGAAGGGTAGTTGGCCGGCACCACACCGGTGCTCTGTTAGGTTTTCTCCTTATGTTTTGCAGGTATTACTTTTGAGTGTGCGAGTAACGTGTGGCTCACTGGTGAATTTCTCGGCATCATTAGTTGGCGCCGTCTATGGGAAGCGGCTATTGAGATTTGTAAGCCATATTATTATTTCCCAGACAAAAGGGTTACATGGTACTCACTCGCTCAATGGCAACCACTAACGACATTTAAGGGGAGGAACCATCCACAACTGCCCTCAAGAGACAAGTTCGAACTCTCGCCGCTATAGTGGAATGCCTCACCAAACAAAACCACGACCTGAAAGAACAGCTGCGCCAGAAGAATGCAGCACTGAATGACCAATGAGGAGATCAAGAAGGGACCAGCGCTGAAAGAAGGAATCAAGAGAGACCTAAAGGCAGCAACGCCCCAAGCAGACCGGAAAGGCAAAACATGAGCCTCCCAGCCCTCACGGACATAACTCCCCAACCTATTGTTGTGGAGATACAGGCGATGAAAGAATAGATGGAAGTCATGATGAACGCCCTCAAAGGATAAATGTCCAACAATCTTGATGACCTAGTCAACCGCACCGACTCACCATTCACAGCGGCCGTCAACTCTTTCCCTCTACCACATAAATTTCGTATGCCGCAGATTGACAGCTACAACGGAGTGAAAGACCCTCTAGACAACCTAGAAACCTTCAAAACCTTGATGCATCTTCAAGGGGTAGCAGATTAAATCATGTGTAGGGCTTTCCCTACGACACTGAAGGAAGTAGCCAGGATTTGGTTCAGCCGACTGATGCCTAACTCCATCAGTACTTTTAAGGAGCAAAGCGCTCAGTTCACTGCACACTTCATTAGAGAACATAGGTACAAGAAATCCACAGCGTGCTTGATGAGCATCAGGCAACGAGAGGATGAAACACTGAGATCCTACATAACGCGCTTCAATAAGGAAGCGCTCTCGATCGATGAAGCTAATGACAAGATACTGGTAGCAGCTTTCATGAACGGGTTACGTAAAGGTAAGTTTTTATTCTCTTTATACAAGAATGACCTGAAGACCTTGTCAGAAGTACTCTACAGAGCAACCAAATACATGAATGTAGAAGACGCACTACTGTGTCGGGAAGAAAAGCCTAGGAAGAGAGTGCGACAAGAAGACACACAGCAGGATCAAGGACGGAAGAAACCCAAAACAGGAGACAAAAGGGATGAAAGACGCCCTAAAACCCCGAGAGGAAGGTTTACAAGCTTCACTCCATTGAATGCCTTAATAGACCAAGTCCTGATACAGATCAAGAACGAGGGGGCCCTAACGTTTCTAGGAAAGCTGAAGAGTGATTCAAGTAAACGATCTAGAGACAAGTATTGCCGCTTCCATCGTGACCACAGTCATGACACGGCCGACTGCTATGACCTAAAGCAACAAATTGAGGCCCTTATCCATTAGAAAAAGTTGCAGAAGTTCATTAGCAAGAAGAGAGCAGAACCAAATCACCAAGAGCAGGCCCCCCGACGAGATAACGAGCTTCAAAGACCCCCCATTGGAGACATAAGGATGATTGTAGGGGGAACCGCAACTACTGGCTCATCCAAAAAGGCACGAAAAACCTACCTTAGGATGGTCCATAACGTCCAGTTGACGGGTTCCATACCAAAGATAGCACGGAGGGAGAGCCCCATCATTGGGTTCTTGGAAAAAGATGCGCGACGCCTTCATAACCCGCATGACGATGCACTTGTTGTCAACATACGTGTGGGGGACTACAATGTGCATCGGGTGTTGATCGACAATGGCAGCTCAGCAAACATCCTATACTACCCAGCGTTCCAGCAAATGAGAATCGACAGAGAAAGACTGATACTGACGAACTCCCCGTTGGTAGGCTTTGGAGGAACAAGAGTATTCCCATTGGGTGCGGTCACACTTTCGGTAACAGTAGGCAATTATCTTCAGCAGATCACTAAGGATGTGACATTCCTCGTGGTCGATTGTTCGTCTACTTACAATGCCATCCTCGGACGACCCACCCTTACCTCGTGGAAGGCAGCAACATCGACGTACCACCTAATGATCAAATTCCCTATGGATTATGGGGTCAGCAAGTTACGAGGAGATCAAGTGGCTGCACGCGAATGCTACATAGTCATGCTGGAGATAGAAGATCACCAACAGACTATGTGCATAGAAGAGAAAAAGACCAAAGCAGAGCCAATCGAAGAGCTAGAACAGATAACCCTTAATGAATCAAGACTCGAACGGACAACTAGAGTAGGGACATTGGCCAGCCAGACAATATGTCAAGCTCTCGCAGTTTTCCTTAGGATGAATCAAGACGTATTCGCGTGGAGCCATGAGGACATGCCAGGGATTAATCCCTCGGTCATAATTCATAGTCTGAATGTGAACCCTGCATCCTCACCCGTCCGACAGAAAATGCGAGTGTTCACACAGGAGCGAGACAGAGCGATAGTAGAAGAGGTCAGGAAGCTGCTGGATGTGGACTTTATTCTAGAAGTATACTACCCTGACTGGTTGGCAAATGTGGTCATGGTTAAGAAGGCCAATGGGAAGTGGCGAATGTGTGTCGATTTCACGAACCTCAATAGGGCATGCCCGAAGGACAGCTACCCACTCCCTTGGATAGACACTTTAGTGGACTTGACAGTGAGACACCATCTCCTGAGCTTCATGGACGCCTTTTCGAGCTATAATTAAATAAAGATGAAGGAGGCTGATTAAAAGAAAACTTCCTTTGTCATCAGCCAAGGACGTTTTTGTTATAAGGTGATGTCGTTTGGGCTCAAGAATGCGGGGGCAACTTACCAGAGGTTGATGAACAAAATGTTCGCACACCAAATTGGGAGGAATGTGCAAGTCTATGTCAATGATATGTTAGTGAAGAGCATGCACGAAAATGATTACCTAGAAAATCTGCGAGAGATGTTCGATACCCTCCGTTCACATAACATGAAATTGAACCCAAAGAAGTGTGCATTTGAAGTAACAGCAAGGAAATTCTTGGGCTTTATGGTATCGCAAAGGGGTATAAAGGCTAACCCGGAGAAGATACGAGCCATAATGGAGTTAGAACCACCGAAGACGATCAAGGAGGTGCAAAGCTTGAATGGCAAAATTGCAGCATTAAACAGGTTCGTCTCAAAAGCGACAGACAAATGCCTACCATTCTTTCGCATTCTGAGAAAATCATTCAAGTGGATAGACGAGTGACAGAAGGCATTTGAAGATCTAAAGAAATACCTTTCATCCCCACCATTGCTCAGTCCATCCAAACCAGGGGAAGTACTCTACCTCTACTTAGTTATTTCATAAGCAGCGGCAAGCACGGCCTTAGTAAAAGAGGAAGGTGGATCCCAAAGACTTGTCTACTTTATAAGTCGGGCTTTCTGAGGAGCGGAAGAAAGGTACCCCCAAATGGAGAAATTGGCCTTCGCGTTAGTAACTGCGGCACGAAAGCTCAAGCCATACTTCCAAGCGCATACTATTATAGTCTTAACGGACCAACCCCTAAAAAGAGCTATGAGTAGCCCTGAAACTGCCGGACGGATGGCTTTATAGGCAGTAGAGCTAAGTGAGTTTGATATACAGTACCGCCTGCGAACCGCCATAAAAGGGCAAGCTGCGGCTGACTTTATCGCCGAATTCACTCAAGTGGAAGGCAAGATTGCAGAAAACGCCGTACAATGGATAATCCACACGGACAGATCTTCAAACCAAAAGGCTAGAGGAGCCGGGGTAGTAATCGAAACCCTAGAAGGGGATAAAATCGAGTGCATGATTCGACTAGACTTCCCCATAACCAACAACGAGGCCGAGTTTGAAGCATTGGTGGCAGGGCTAGACCTCGCAAAAGCAGCAAGTGCTGAACACGTGGTCGTACATTGCGACTCCCAGGTTGTAACAAATTAGATTAACGGCGGCTACGAGTGCAAGAATGAAAGGATGAAAAGGTACTTGGAAGAGGTGAAGAGTCGAATCAGCAGCCTCGAAGTCAAATTCATTCAAATCACAAAGGAAGAGAACGAATGTGCCAACCGCCTAGCAAAGGCTGCCTTAGCAGAATTTATGATTGTCCCCAAACAGGTATTGTCGTTTGTTCAAATCTCTTCACTTATCGATGACGGATCAAATGTGTAGGAAGTAAATTCTGAGAACAATTGGACTATGCCATTAATAGCATACCTAAGATCTGGCACACTGCCAGACAAGAAAGACGCCGCTAGAAAGTTGAAAGTTCGAGCCTCACGATTTGTGCTAATCAAGGATGTCTTGTACAAAAGAGGATTCTCTCAACCATATCTGAGATGTTTGAGCCACGAAGAAGCAAACTACGTGATGAGAGAAGTCCACGAGGGTATCTATGGAAACCACTCGAGTGCACAGGCATTAGCGCACAAGTTGATTCGAGCTGGGTACTATTGGCCTACAATGTTAAAAGAAGCACAAGCCTATGTCAAGACTTGCGATAAGTGCCAAAGGTTCAGTAATTTCATCAGGCAACCTTCTGAAAAGCTGACCCCCATGACGGCCCCGTGGCCGTTCGCTCAATGGGGACTAGATATTATGGGCCCCTTCTCGACAGCAGTAAAGCAACTAAAATTCCTGGTAGTTGGTATCGACTATTTCACTAAATGGGTAGAAGTAGAAGCCCTAGCCACTATCATAGAAAAGAACATTCGAAACTTTGTATGGAGGAATATCATCTGTAGATACGGGATACCAAGAGTGCTCGTCTCCGATAACGGAAAGCAATTTGACAACAGCGCATTTAGGGACTTTTGCTCGGAGCTGGGTATTAAAAATCACTACTCATCGCCCGCACACCTACAGGCCAATGGGCAAGTTGAAGTCACGAACCGATCCTTGCTCAAGATCATCAAGACACGGCTCGAGAGGGCAAAGGCTATTTGGCCTGACGAGCTACCAAGCATCCTATGGGCATACCGCACTACCACAAGAACACCCATGGGAGAAACGCCGTTTCGACTAGCATACGGAAGTGATGCTGTCATCCCAGCAGAGGTAGGACTCGCAAGCTATCTGGTGGAGAACTACGACAAGGACAAGAACAGAGAGGCCTTACACCTTTAGCTAGACCTGGTGGACGAGATCCGAGCAATGGCAGAGTAGAGGTTGGCACGGTACCAGAATCTCATGGCAAAATACTACAACTCCAATGTCAGGCGTAGAGACTTTCAGATTAGAGATCTTGTACTACGGAAGGTAATAGGCGCTGCTAGAGATCCTTCGCAAGGAAAGCTCAGCCCCAACTGGGAAAGGCCCTACAGGATTGCATCATGGCAAAGGAAGGGAACCTACCACCTCGAAACTCTGGACGAACGAAAACTGCAGCACCCATGGAACACAGAGCACCTACGGAAATACTACCAATAAAGACGACATGAAGAGCATCGACGTTCCGAATTTCCCAATTTATTATTTAGTTTTTTAATGATACTAGTTTTTACTTTGAACAATTCTTTCTACAAGTACCTTTTTAAGCCTAAGGAGGGCAGGTACTCTTTCTACAAATGCATGGTTTTCTTTTTAAGAGGAATATTCAGACACGACTATGTTTTTTCTACTTAAATTCTTACGGTCCAAAAATGGACGGAGTCTATCATTACATAGATAAAATTAAGTCTAAAAGTGGACAGACATAATCTATGACCACGAAATGGACGGATCGTCCCAAGTGGATAAAATTCTTAGTCCATAAGTGGACGGATATAATCTACGTCAACGAAATGGACGAACCATCCCAAGTGGAAGAAATTAAAGTCCACAAAGTGGACAGATCATCCTGAGTGGGTGAAAAATTTATTAAAATTCACAAAGTGGACAGATCATCCTAAGTGGGTGAAAAATTTATTAGAGTCCACAAAGTGGACGGATCATCCTAAGAAGATGAAAATCTAATAAAGTCCACAAAATAGACGGATCAGCCTAAGAGAGTGAAAATCTATTAAAGTCCACAAAGTAGACGGATTATCCTAGATGGGTGAAAAATTTATTAAAGTCCACGAATTGGACGGATCAGCCCAAGAGAATAAAAATCGTTGTTAAGTCCATAGAATGGACGAATCTCCCCAAGAGGGAGAAAAATTATAATAAAGAGCAACGTATGAACGGATATATATCCCTAAAAAGACGGATCACCCTAAAAGGGTAAAGATTCCAAAAAGCCAATAAGTGGATGAATAAACACTAAGTTCATAAAGTGGACGGATTGAAAATACGTCAAATCATCTGAAACTAGTCCAACAAATGAACGGATACCTCAGAATGACATGACAGCCTTAACCGAGGCTCGTTAAAAAAATAATAAAAATAATAGTAAAGAAAAATAAACTTACTATTATCTAAAAGGAAAATTGGCAAAGGATTATAATAGTAGACGGATTAATGTTTACACATACAATCCATGATGGATAGAAATTGTTCTCCAAAAACTTGAAATAAAAATAATAAAAATTATATAATAATGATATAATAAAAATTAATTAACTACTCGGCAGCAGGGGGCAAATCCTTCTTCTCCATGTGACGGGCCTGACCATCTTTTGGTTCGTCTTCATCGACAGCTTGGTCAACGAGGGCGTCATCGACGGGGGCATTCTCACCAAAGAGCTCCTCCATGTCTTCAGATGGATTAGGTTGGACGGACATTTTCTCCAGGGCATTAATGTTGACGGAAGACAAATCCAACTCTGGGTGTAGTGCCTTTACTTGACGGATAGCCTCGTCAAATCCATCACCATACGAGACTCCAAGCTCTGATAACAGGGCGTTGGAGTCGCGGTACTCTCGTACTGCAACTTCCTTTGCTAGACGGACTTCTTCCTCCTTTTCTTCCAGGACTTTCCTCAGTTCCTCCGTCAGCTTGTAGTACTCATCCTTGGCTTCTTCGGCCATCTAGAGTTTCTTTTCCTGGGCCACCTTCCAGGTTTTTAGTTCAATCAGCTCATCCTTCGTCAACTTGGCTTTATCATTGACACGGCCCAACGTCGTCTCATGATTCAGGCACCGTCCCATTAACCCCTTCATCATAACCATGGCCTGAAAAATGAGAAAGAATTAGTTTCAAGCAGAGTTATATAGACAGATGAAAAGTGGACGGGCAAAACTACCTGAGCGATACTAAATTGGCCCGTCTCTCCCATTGCCTCCGTGGAGTGGTTGCATAAGTCCTCATAGTCCTCTGTGGATATGATGGACGAAATTTTCTCCAAGACATGCTTAGAATCCTCTCGAAGGAGGACGGGTGGTTTCTTTAGGCTTGACGACGGAGCTTTCATAAGGCCTTTGCCAGCCCCATGCTTCACAGGAGTTACCGTCTTGGTATCCTCGGCCATTAGACCTACGACGAGCTCCAAAGGGACCTTGGGCTTTTTTGTAGGACGGTCCCCTTTAGACGGCTACTTCCTCTTCGATGACAAATTGCTTAAGCCCATCTCCTTGAGGCCAACGTTGCTGGCCTCCCAGTTCTTGGCAGCATTAGCCTTGATCAAAGCCCTCCTCTTAGCGTCATCCATTTCTGTAGAGGGGGACGGATTAAGTCAACTACGAAGATTGAAAACAAAATCATTCAAATAAAATGAAGATGATGGTCTTATGTTGGCATATCCTTTTCTCGTATTTAATGGCTGCTTGTGTGGGAGTAGGTCAGTCACAATACCAGTGTATGGTATCAAGGTTGACCAGTTTGGCCCAAGTCCTCTCCTTTGCCTGGGTCTTGTTAAAAATTTGTTCAAGAAAATTGTATTCCTCAAGATCAATTTGCGGACGCCGTCGTACTACAAGAAAGAAGACGATTAAAAATTGTCGAAATAATTACAAATAAATTGAACGGGTATGTAAAGTTTTCACGCGCTAGGACAGGTAAATACCAGACTCAGACAAAATGCCCCAAGTAGTGTTGATGGGCATATGGTCCGTATCCCCTGGACAACACATCCACTCGTCGCCCTCTAGGAAAAAGTAACGGATTTTCCAGTCCCTGTTGGAGTTTGGAGTTTCGTATATGACCTTCAACAATGAACTCCTGGGGACAAAACTGTATATCCCCCTAGATTTGTCAATCTCATCTAGACGATAGCAGTGAAGGAATTCTCGCCCCTCAGCCTCCTAGCACCGTTTGACTAAGCATCATACAAGATCTCCATTGCTATGAAGACCCTCCAGGCATTGGGGGATACTTGGTTGATGGACAGACCCAGATACTTTAGAAGTTCACGATGAAGGGAGCTTAAGGGAAATCTAAGTCCTGCCTTCAGTATTTACTCGTACACCCCAACACCTTCTACCCCTTCATAGTAGCATTTCTTTGATTTATAAGGTAGACGAATGGGGATGTTATCTAGGATTTGATAGTTTGCCCTAAGATTTTTGAAATTTGTTTCCTTGATTGTGGATACAAAATCGTTCACCGTCCACTTTGGAAGCATGATGAACTCCCTCGGTCCATCAGCTCCTACGACGGGTCCTACTGGTTCCTCATTTGAACCTTCCTCTGGTTTAGCCACCTCCGTATCCTCATTTGTTAAGGACAGGGAAGAGGCAGATGGACTCCTCTCTTCGCTGGGACTCTGGTCTCTATGACCTAACGGGTAGACTTCCTCATAATCTGCCCCATCACGGACAACTGACTGATTACTCGACGCACTAGACATTGCCTACATATGACAATAAAACCTAAGACTGACGGGTCTAGAATGGATGACAGTTTGTAAAGACTAGGAAAATAAATTGTATTAGAAAAAAAAAATGGAGTCGTTGAAGGAGTACTTACCAAGTTTGTGAGAGAACAGAGTGAATGTGTTAGATGACGGACACAGCTGCTGGACGGAGTGGTCTCTTGCAGGTATGACGAGTGCGCTCTGACAATATGTTTTGGCAAAAAGTAGAAAAATGAGAAAAGGTGAATGAGGTATTTATAGGAGAGGTGCACGGAAGACAAAGTGATGCTTTGATCCAAGACAATGCCTAATAGAGGAACGACACGTGTTATGCGTCATAAATGTCTTCTAGAACCTATCAGGGCAGGCATAATTCACGGAGTCTGCTTTGAAACTGTCAACCCAATCGCCATGAAACCGTCACCCCCTAAGTTTTGAATCGTCACCCCACAGGTCCTTCCATTGAGAAAGGACGAACCCGTAGGGTCAGGGGGCAGCTGAAGAGGGAAAAATATAGGACGATAGGCCTCAATAAGATGGGCTTGACGATTCTATATCCATAGGCTGATATTGAACGGGTCCATCACTCGTAGTCTGTTATGGATGGATCTTGCACGGACGGTTACAACATGAGAGGAGCAAATGCTCACATGGATGCCATGAACCCTAGATAGAAAAACTTGCGGCCCACACATAGCCATCAATAGAATCCTAGTTCGAATAGAATTCTAGAAGATTCACGCATTGATGAAAGATCCTCTCTACAAGGAAATGTCTTGCCTACCACGTTTGGAGTTATTCAAGAGGATTCCTACAAGGAAAAGACTTTTACATCAAGGAGGAGAGAGGTCAACTCTTTATTACTATAAAAGCTCCAATACCTTCATAAATCAAGGTACACAAAATTGATCAACTCTCAAGCACTCTAGAGTTGTGAGAATACTTTTAACTTAACATTCGGAGGGTAGTTAGCCGACACCACACCGGTACTCTCTGTTAGGTTTTCTCCTTGTGTTTTGCAGGTATTACTTTTGAGTGTGCGAGTAACGTGTGGCTCACTGGTGAATTTTTCGGCATCATCAGTGCGTTTTTCACAAGTTGCCGCTCTGTGAACAGTGCCGTGGGGGCCACTAAAAAACGCAAACGCAACATTGGGTTGATGACGTCGTATTTAGGCTTTTACAAATGAAATGATATGTTTGGTTCGTAGAATCAAGAAAAATAAAACACTCAATTAAATTTATAGAATTTCATTCTTTTACTTTTCAATTAAGTAATGGGAGGAGAAGCAATCAAGCATAGCTTTCTTTTTTCTTTTTTTGGTAAACGCAGTCATACATATTATATATAGTCAATAAAATTAATGTGTATTATACTATATATTACACGTGCATCTTTTAAACCAATCTCATATATTGTACAAAATAAAATTACTCTAAAAGCTACATAATTTGTGTATTCAAACGTGTAGAAAATGTAATAAACGCTCATTGTATTACACTTTTAAATATTTCAACTTACTCAACCTCAATATTGTTTTCAACGATATAATTGTTTAACTTTTAGGATACGTTATTATATATGACAAAGAATTTATCAAAATCCAAATTTATTTCCATGTTTAACTATCTTATATTAAACATCAACATTTTCATATTTATATTATAATCTTGATTTTTTTTTTTTTTTTTTTTATCTATTACGAAGATTTATCAATAATTTAAATTATTATTATTATTATTATTATTATTATTAAAAAAAAAGAAAAATTATTTTTAATCTATATATATATATATAAATAACCAAAACTTAGAGAAAATCCAATTAGATTTTAATTGGATTGTCAATTTTGCGCCAAGTGTCCCATATAACTTTTAATTTTGTGCCATGTGAATTGTTGAGAGGAAAAATCAAAGAATCCAAATCCAATTAGATTCTAAATTGGATTGTAATTGGAGTCATTTTTTTGTCGTGTGTCCATCTAAGTTTTTAATTTTTGTGGCAAGTGAATTATTTAGTACAAAAATCGAAGAGTCTAAAATCAATTAAATTCTAAATTATTACACACACACACACATATATATGAGATGCCATTACATATTTTAGAAATGTATGGATTAAAAAAAGTGTAAACTAATACCATGTATAATTTGAACCATATAATTTTGATTGTTTTTAATTATACTTGTATATATGCAGAAGGCTACACACTAGTTATAATAATATGAGACAACAAACACTTTTTGCTTCTTCTTTTTCCCCAAGTAAGTGACGTTATTATATACTAGGACTCTCCTTTATGTGTTGGACTGAACTTTCAGCTTTAGCTCACAATTTATTTAGCAATCCTCAAATGTTTGGTCTCTACATTTAAATGGTACTTTTAAACTGATTGCATATGACCTCCAAAGTTTGCAAACATAGTTTCTTCTGTGCATCGATTCTAGATAATCCATAGAAGTTATTTTTTGTTGTTGGAATAAATCTATCAGTATGGGGATTGTTCAAATTTCTAGTAATTTTCCTGTTGTTATAATATGCAAAAATGATCCATTGGTGAAAAGTGAAAATTGGAAATAATAGACACTGATATTGAATCCATCAACTAACTTATTTTGATCATTTACTTCATTAGCTTCATCTACAAAACTATTTACATGTGTATCGAAAACTCTTACAATAAATCTTAAATTAAAGATCTTTCCTTTAGTTTTTATAAAATTTCTATTCTGTTTAGTTGTGTGCTAAGTTTTTCATTTAAAATATATTTATGATGATTCAACCTATGATCTTCCAAATTAAGGAGGCGTTATGGAAATTTCTTTGGTGATGATGTTGCTTATGGTCAAAGGAAAAATGAGAGTGACTCTCCTAGCAACTCAAAACGTAAGTCCCACAAGTCCCCTGGTGACTCACACAAATTCCCACATTGTTTCCACAACAAATAGCATAGTGACTCCCTCAATGACTTTGACAAGTCCAAACAAGTTCCTGTAAGTACAATTTGGTGAGATTTTTTTATCTTCAAAGAATTGACATTACAATTATCATGGGATTTATTATAGCATAGGAACTGTAAAGCAATCTGTCCTGCAGACATAAATAGAAATGACTATCTTTATTTTGAACTCATATGTGCTCAGTTAGGATTGATATATATTGGACAGTGTGAGCAAAGAAAATAGAACTTATTTTTTTATTTTGTACACATGCATGCAATGAACATATGAACAAGATGGCTTCAATCAGTTTGCTAGATAATGTCTTCCAACTCTTTTTCACATTGCTTCACTAAATTAACATCTCATGCTGATGATGTTTGACAATATGTAATCCTATAAGATGTTGAAACATAATAAATTCTAGGATCTTTTGTTTTTGGTTTTGCATAATAAGAGTATGCAACTACAAAAGGCAGAACCCACACATACACAGGACTACAGTGTAGGGTACAGTGTAGGGTGTGTTAGGCTGCATAGATTTTTCTTCTCCAAAAAGGAAAAAAAAGGTGCTTAGATTTTGGGCAAATGTGACTTTTATTTACTTGAAATCATTGGCTGAAACTTTTTCACTTAAAATTGTTCATACGTAGGTTTGAAGAAAAGAGATGGGACCCTAGAAGGAGGATGCTTGGATGAAGATTGTTAGGTGAATAATCTCCATTATACATTTAAGTGTAGAATATATTCATGCAATGAGGTTTATTTATATGTAATAATTTATAATAAAAAAATTACGTTAATTTATATGTAATATGAAGTTGTATAGATTTGTTGGTGCAAAAGTGAATGTAGATTTTGCATAAAATTTTCCCATTGCCTTGAATTTTTTTTTTTTTAAAATTACCATCTTTATTTTTATATTATACTCCCCTTTTTCCTTTAGTTTATTCTTGCTGGGCTAAGTAGACTCTTTTTGAAATCTAATTTCCTTTAAGCTCATTTCCAAGTTAATTAGAATTTAGAGGTGCATGTTTAAAAAGAATAAAAAGAATAGATGGAATTCTAGAATGATGTTTATGTTAAAATTTGAAAATCATTATTTTTTATGATGGCATAATAGTGTTTTGGGTTTGACTATAGTTGATAGCATGCTTGATAGTCACCATTATTATTTACTAGCTTGTAACCCTATGCATATGCGTGGATACACTTAAAGATATATGTGGGTACTTGACTCCACACAAAGGATATTGTTTGCTTTGGGGAGCTAGGCCCTCACGAATTTGTTCTCGCACCGTGGGGAGTCCAAGGAGGGTTTCATAGTCTCGGCCCCTTGAACTGGTATCTAAAGCCTTTGGCCTTAGTCCCACATCGAATAGAGCTCCCTCCCACTAGTGCCTTAGTGTAACACTAGTGGTACACTAGTGTTAGCTCCAGAAGCATATAAGGCACTAATGGGAGGGAGCTCTATCCGATGTGGGACTAAGGCCAAAGGCTTTAGATACCAGTTCAACACTAGTGGTACACTAGTGTTAGCTCCAGAAGCATATAAGGCACTAGTGGGAGGGAGCTCTATCCGATGTGGGACTAAGGCCAAAGGCTTTAGATACCAGTTCAAGGGGCCGAGACTACGAAACCCTCCTTGGACTCCCCACGGTGCGAGAACAAATTCGTGAGGGCCTGGCTCCCCAAAGCGAACAATATCCTTTGTGTGGAGTCAAGTACCCACAATATACAATAAGATGCATAATATAATTCTTATATATAATTTAAATACTATTAGTAGTCATTTTTATATTTTATTAACTCTTTAAAAAATTTTGTAAGGATATTATTAGGTATAAAATATAAATTGTCCATTTTTTTTTTAATTATTGTAAAGCTTTTTTTTTTTTTTTTTACAATTCATTTATTTTAGAGTCTTTGGTTTTTGTACTTAATAACTCATTTGGATGAATATTTATGATGTAGTCCCACATTTGATTCTAAAATTAAGAAGTAAAATTCTTTAAAAATAAATAATTTAGGACACATGGCACAAAATTGAAACTCTAATTTAGAATTCTAATTTGAGTTTCTCTCAGCTTTATCTATTATTATATATATAAATATAGATTAAATATCATCTCCTTTAATACTTTTTATATATTATGCTTGAAAATATTTGTCAAAAGCCTTGTAACTCAACTAATGCATTATAGTGTTTCTAATAGAAACATACATATATGGTAAGGGACGGACCCAGGATTTCAAGCCGAGGGGGCCAAAGATAAGAGTAATTTTTTTTTTCAAAGATGCATCCATATAGTATTAATAAACTATCAATCAAGACAAATACTCAAAAATCATTGTTTCTTAATATATTAAGATACAATTATCTACCAACAAAAACAAAAGACATAAAACACTATTGTTTCTTAATAACTCGACGCTCTTTCAAATCTTCAAAATCATCTATGATTAAATCTAAACTAAATGTTGAAGCTATATCATTTTCAATGTATAACATCAAAAAGTCCGCCAAAAAATCATTTTCCATTTTGTTTCGAAAGACACTATCGACACTATGATTTTATTATGCATTACCGACAAACACTTAACCATTTTAATTCCTTGAAAGTTGAATCACTTTTCCTATTGCTGTGACTTGTCCCTATTTTATTGCCCAACTACCACACAACAAATAGTCAAACTCTAATATTTTCTCAAATCTCTAGAGACTCTACACTCTCTCTCTTTTCTATATAATATAAGAGAGATAGTCACAAACAAACACAGAGTCACAATTCACAAAGACACAAAGACAATCACAAAGCCAAAAACCCACAAAAAAAAAAACACAAGCACAGATTCACTAAAACACAAAAACCACAAACAAGCATAGATTCTAAGATTTTGAAGGATAGATTAAATACTTGAGTCAGTTGAGTGTGAAGTGTGAAGGCTGGAGCAAATCAAAGCTAGCAGCGGCGTCATGGCGAGATGGGTGTCATGTGGGTCTGCGAGATGGGTCTCGCATGTTGGCACGTCACGGCGTGGGTAGCAGCAACAAGCTCTCACCTCACGTTTTGGCGGCTTCACTCACGGCGTGGGCAGCGGCAGAATCTCTCTCAGTCTCTCGCCTTTCACTCTCTTTGTCTTGCCTGTTAGCCCTTAGATTTTCTTCTCTTTTTTTCTTTTGTTTTTCGTTTTCTGTTTGGAGACTTAGAGCCTTCGGACTGCTAGGTAGTGGGTAGCCTGGGTTTACATTTTTTTACTTACCCTTTTTCCCTTTTTTTTTTTTAACATATGGGCTGGCCTATGAGTTTTGGACTGCTAAGTTTTACATGTGGGCAGTGGGCTAGCCGGTTGGGTTTTACAAATTTGGAGGGGGCCCAAGTCTTTTTATTTTATTTTTTTTGGGATAGAGATGGTTGAGGTGAGGGGGCTGAGCTAAAAACCAAGGGGGGCCAAGCCCTTTACTTTCTTGTTTTTTTGAAAATTTTACATACTAAAAAGAATTTAGGCCCGAGGGGGGGGGGGACCGGGCCCCCTTAGCCCCCCCTAGGTCGGTCCCTGTATATGGTTCAAATCATATCCTTAATTGATATATATATATATATATATATATAAAGTTCTTAATAGTTGATTTCTTATAAGATCTTATAAAATTATATTTAGATTACATAAAATTAAATTAAGATTATATCAAATTTGTAATATACATGTACGCTTGTTTATTTATATATTTTTTTAATCATTTTTATGCCATATTACAATGTTTCTAAAATTTTGAATCAAATGAAACACATGCATAATCCGTGTTGTATGCATTTCCTCCCATATATCAAGAAATACATAAGAGATGGGTCCTTCTATCAAGGAATTTCTTAAGCCTTCATTGAACTCACAAATTGTTTCAATCATAATTTCAACATATAGTTTGAGTTATAAGAAATTTGAGTTAGCATTTTTTGCTTTAAATTATATATATACCAAGCTCTTGAGTAATGTTTGTTCAATGACACTACCCGATCCTCATTTTCCATTTGTTGTTACAAGAAGAAGAGGAACCCGATTAGTGCATATGGGTCATTTTTTGCTACATTTTTTTCCCAACTGTTTCACCTTGATGTGTACAATTCTTTTTTGAGAAATAATATATACAGTTCTAAGCTATATTATTATATATCATTGAATTATGATTAACTATTAAGTTCATCATTTTGAAATAGATTAAGCTTTTATGATGAATCTCAATTTATTATGGTATCATGCACAAGTGGCCCTAAGTTCGAATCCTATATCCAGTGATTATCATATATAGAGGTTTATAATACAATATCAAAAACAAAATACAAGGAAAATATTTTTGCCCAATTTTTTTTTTTTAAAAATGGTCCTATAGTGGCACTTTTGTAACTACAGCTATAGGCCTTTTTAGTCTATATTAAATATAGGTCTATAGCAGCACTTTTGAAACCGCCGCTAAAACCCGTATTAAGAAAAGGCTTATATCAGCACTTTTGAAACTGCCGCTATAGGCCTTTTTAGCCTGTATTATTAAAAAAAAAAAAAAAAAAAACCTATTATGGTGCTTTTGAAACCGTCGCTATAGCCTATATTTAAAAAAAAGCCTATAGCAGCGCTTTTAAAACTGCCGCTATAAGCTATATTAAAAAAAGACTTACCCCGACGCTTTTAAACCACCATTATAGCTTGTATTTAAAAAAAAAAAAAAAAAAAAAAAAAAAAAAAAAAAAAAAAAAACCCTATTATGGCGCTTTTGAAACCGTCGCTATAGCCTATATTTTAAAAAAAGCCTATAGCAGCGCTTTTAAAACTGCCGCTATAAGCTATATTAAAAATAGACTTACCCCAACGCTTTTAAACCACCATTATAGCTTGCATTTAAAGCAAAAAGAAAAAAATAAAAACCCTATAACAGCGGTCTAAAAAGTGTTGGTATAGGGTTTCAAAAACGCAGGGACCTATACCTGCGCTTTTAAAAGCATTGGTGTAGATCAGGCAGACCTATTGCCACACTCGTTGAGTAGCGCTATAAAGCGCCGGGAAAAAAAGTGCCAAGATAGGCCTTTTTGGCCTATACTAGAGCTTTTTCAGGCTATTTTAGTAGTTTAAAAACACTAGGATAGTCCCAATTTTTGTAGTGGAAGTAAATGAGAACATTAATGTTTTTCCTAGTTAGGTTTGTGCAAGAGGGAACAACACGATTACTTTTCAAATTTTGAGCATATGAATGAGTCTTTGCAACATAACAACGTGTAATATGTTTTATATTATCTAAATGCTGAATTGAAAGCCTTTAAAATTTGCACACCTATATAAAGATTGAGGTTTACAGTCATTTTAACCGTAGAAGAAGTGATTTCTTGAGAGAGAAAAAGAAAGATATGGAGCATATATCTTTTGTTTGTTCAAAATGATTTTTGAACGTAAAAATTTTGCATTGGCACTCAAGGCCGAAAGAAGTGGCCTTTGTTCTTGATAGGTGACGTGGATAAACACGTAGTGTCATGATTAATATTATTATTATTATTATTATTTTATCATCATTATTAATATTATTATTTTAGCTTTGAGAGGTGATGTGGATAAACATGTAGTGTCATGATAGGATTATTTATATAGTTAGTTTTTGGATATGCTACATGTGAGGTGTAATTTTGTGGCCAAACAAAGATTACTACCCAAAGTAAGTGATGAAACAATAGACTGCACAATTAGGTAACGTGTATTCCTTGTTTATTTTTGTTTCAGTTACAGAAAGATTAAGGAATAAAAGCATTTAGTCTCCTTATCTGTTAAGGAAAATGATGAGAGAATAAAAACCTATTTGGATAAGAAGTCTAAGAGTTAGTGGAATCCTTTGGAGTTCTAGCTTACCTAAATAGGTCAGTAGTTAATAATACCTTAAATTGAGGTTAATTTTTTTTTTTACAAGATAGAAATTCTACTCTAGCCTAATCTATGTGTGAATGTGTATGAAGCTCCATTCTGGAGACTTGAACCCTGGCCCTTGCCACCCATACCCTACAAGCACTTATACTTGTGGAGTGACCATCGCACCAAAAGTGTGTGGTGGTAAATTGAGGTTAATTAGAAACTATAAAATCTTGGAAGGCTCTAGGGTTTCTTCATTATACAAGTTAACCAAAAGTTGAAGAAAAAAAGAAAAATAAAAAGAAAAGAGCAGGGACGGCTAGAGGCATCATCTATAGACTATAGTTAGCGCTCAAAGCTTGGTCTCTCATCAGGTAATCATTCCCTAGTCTTGGCAAAGGTAGATCTATAATTTTTATTAGAACTATTGTCATATAATATTGGCCTGTGATTAAAGATTAATAGAATTTCTGTTTAAGTGTATCGCTGCCATGATCAATTTGGTTATTAGACTTTGGAGCGTGAAAGATTTTGGTATGAAGGACAAGACTAGACATTGAATACATTGATTATATTACTAGTTTAGGATTGACCCTAAAGAGAATATTCACAAGGTGGCGTTCAATAATAACATGAAGTCTTGTAGTTGGTTTAATTTGATATTTGAAATATTGGTCAATTGTTTTAAATAACTAATAGGTATATTCAGATTTGATGTCTCTACGTATGGGAAATAGTTCTGCCTATATTATGACTCTAGGAAAAAGAGAAGGTTCTAGAGGATTATAGTGTTTTTAGAAGTAGTTTATGATCATGAAATTTCATGCTTATTGATTAAAGTAATTTTTTGTTTAGAGCTTACAGAAGACTAAAAGTGCTTGGTTGTGTTCGGATATATTAGCAAGAGAGGTAAGTAATTATGCATAATATGCACAAGTTTTGTCCATCAGATTCTTAGAAGTCAAAAGTTTTCAAAAGTTATGTTTTTAAGCTTACATTTTCTAAAGTTTATCAAAAGAAATTTTTTTACATCATTGAAAGAGAAACTTCGACTTTTAAATAATTTTTTAAAGAGAAACTTCGAATCTTAAATAATGTCTTGAATTTCCGAATCTCATTTAAAAGATGATTTCTAAGCTAAACTATTTTCCGAAAAGAATTGGTTTCAATGTAAGATTTTTAAAAAGGTTCTTGTTCTTTAAATTTTTGTAAAATCAAGTGATTTCAAAGTCATATTCCTATTCTCCAAATGGTATTTAAAATGTTTCTTTTAGCAAATTGAATTGTCAGATTTACTCAAGAATTTTAAAATATTTTTATAAACTCCTCAGTTCCTATTCGTTCCCTAAGAGAGTCAAACATCCTTTGATTTATGTTTCAATTCAATATTGGAATAATTGTTAATATTAAGAAAATTATTCTATTTTTGTGTAAACTTTGCTTTTGTGATATATGACTCAAAATAAGTATTTTTAGAATTGATCAGATATATGTGTAAGCCCGCTCACATGGTTGTATGTGACAATAAGTGTTGATCCCTCACCAATAGGGGTTAGATATTGGGATCAACTCACAAGATTGTATGTGAGAATTTGTGTATGTGTATATGTGACACTATGTTCTAATCAATTTTTTGTATGAGTTTTTGAATGATTTTAAGATTTGATTACTTATGTATTACGTGGTTCATTATATGTTTTGGAAAACCATATTGGATATCATTGAGTGAATTTGTGAAATCAAAATATTCGTGTTTTGCTTGACTCTATTCTATTGTGTATTGTGCATAATTGCTTATTAAATGTGTGGCTCATCCCATTAATTACAATTTTCAGATTAAGGTTTAATTAGGAAACATAAACTTTGGATTTCTTCATAAGGTGCAAGGTAGAACGTGGGAGTTTTTAGGCAATGCCAATAATGCTTGAAGTCTTAAAGGATTTTTAGTTATTTTTATTTCGCTTTAGATTTTATAGTATTTGGAGATTATTTCTAAATTGTGGATTTTAGATATTGTAAATGGCTTATTAAGAGCATTGTTTATTTGGAGTTTTAATTAAATTTGAAATTAATTATGTTTATTGAGTTATGTAAGATCAGCAAGTTAGTTATGCATCTAAATTCATGTTCCATGAATTTGGGTCATGACACCTATAAAAGATTGAGGTTTACAGTCATTTTGACAATAGAAGAAGTGATTTCTTGAGAGAGAAAAAGAAAGACATGGATCATTTATCTTTTGTTTGTTCAAAATGATTTTTGGACGTAAAAATTTTGCATTGGCACTCAAGGCCGAAAGAAGTGGCCGTTGTTCTTGATAGATCTTCAAGAGAGGTTCCCCTAAGTTCTATATGAATTTATATTTGTTTAGAACAAATCTTGCCTTTAAATGTTGCACCAAGTTTATGTAACTTTTTTTTTTTTTTTTAAATAAACTTTACATGAACTTGGTACAACATTTAAAGCTAAGACATGATTTTGTGGACATAAAGACTTTTACATTGCCACTCAAGACCGAAAGAAGCAATTGTTGTTCTTGATAGATCTTCAAGAGAAGTTGCCCTAACTTGAGTTCTATATAAGTTTATATATATATATATGGGAGTTCTATATATATATATATATATATATTTTTTTTTTTTTTTTTGTTTGAAACAAATCTTGGCTTCAAATATTGTACTAAATTCATGTAGACAATGAGTTGTTTATTTTCATTTTTACATGAATTTAGTACAATATCTGAAGCTCAAGATTGAATGAATTTAGTATATTTGAAGCTCAAGATTTGCTTCCAACAAAAATAAAGAACTCATTGTTTACGTGAACTTGGTGAGAGTTCTATGTAAGTATCAGATAACTAATAAACTGTCAACCAAGTTGAAATAAATGACAAATATATATATATATATATATATATATATTAATAAGTAAGGCTGGGAGAAAATCCAATAAGATTTCAAATTGGATTCTAATTTTTGTCTAATTTTGTGCCACGCGTCCTATCAATACAAAATACACGACCTATAGCTGAGTTTATTTTAGTCGCGTTTACAAAAAATACAGCGGCTATTGGTCATCTATAGCCGCATTTTTTATAAACGCAGCTTGTACCAAAAACCTATATCGCGTTTATGAAAACACGGGGACAAATAGGTCTATAGCCATGTTTATAAGGGCTTAAGTCACGTTTTTTTAATTGGGCCTATGGCCATGTTTAAAAACGCGGCTATAGGCCCAGCTAAAATTTAAATAACAATAATAATAATAAAGGACCTATAGCCGCACTTAAAAAACGCAGCTATAGCCTTTCTTTAGCTGTGTTTTAAGAAACGCAACTATAGGTTATGTCTTTAGCCGCGTTTGTAATTACAAACACGGCATTAGGCCAAGTGTTAAAAAAAAAAAAAAAAAAAAAAAAAAAAAGTGCCTATAGCTGCATTTCTTCAAACGTGGTTACAAGTTATGTCTTTAGCCGCATTTTATAAACACGGCTATAGGCTTGGTATAACTTTTTTTTTTTAAATAATCCCTTAATTCCACACAAACTCAGATCACTCTAACCTAGCTTGCAATCGCTCTCTATCACTCTCAACGGCAAAAACGCCATCTCTCAATCCACGGCGTCGTCGTGCTCCGAGCCACGCCGATCGATGCTGCCAAGAACCTCAATCTAAAGGCACCAACGTCCCTTAATCTTCCCACACCGCCGAGAAGTGGTTCTCTCACTCTCCACACTATCGAGCAACTTGCACACAATTGGTTCTCTCACTCTCCACCACTTATTTCCCTTCTCCATCTCCACTCCACTGGCCACCACCGACCCATTCAAACACACACTCATAAACCCAACCCCACCATACCCACTTCCCCTTCGCTTATCTCCTCCACAGACTAGGTATGTACATTTTGCATATTTTACTCTCTAGATCAATGGGCATCTCTTATATTTTCATATTAGTTTCCTTTTCTTTTGGGGTTCTTTATCTAGGTTTTAATTTACACTATATTTTGTTGCTTAGAAAAGAAAAGAAGAGAATAGAATATTGAACTTGTTTAATCCAAATGGCACTAGTATACTTATTAAAGTTTTAAAAATTATCTTTCTCTTTTTTCCTATTTTCAGTGGGTCTTACTCAATATTGTATGGTACAATCTCACTCGAACCTCTCTCTAAATCTCCCCATTGGTAAGTTTTTTTTTTTTTTTTTTTTTTTTTTTTTTTTTTTTTTTTTAATTTCAGTTTTGATTTTTAGTTTAGTATTTTGATTTGGGGTAGTAGTGAACAAAACGACCTCTATCTCAAACTTGTTTTTGATTTATAATGCTATTTTGGTTGTTGGGTCATATTTGTTTTCTTTTTACTGACATGGGTCTTGTTTATTTTTTCTTTTCAATGGGGGGTTTCAGCCAGGAAGACATTAAGCCACTTGAGATTCTTCTTCATCTTCCACTGCTTGCTGGAGATCAGATATCTTTCTTTTCATTAATCACTGTGGGAAATGCACCTATGTTTGATATATGGTTATATGGCATGTGGTTTTAGTTGGAATTAGCCTTGTACTTGGGTTGGATATGCGAGTTTATAGTAGCAAAAAGTCTCTTTTTAATTTTTTTCATATCAAGTTTAAAGTGACATTCCAAAAGAACTTGGCATTGGACTTAAAAAGCAAAATGTAGACAATTATATGCATGTGGTTAATGAGGTTATTGATGGAGTTAATGGCATTGAGTTAAGGTCCTTATTATGTAGTTAATGAAGTTAGGTTTTGCAAAGTGTTTGAGGCTTGCTAACTAACAAATATCATCAATTCTAAAGTGATTCATATATATATATATATATATATATTAAAGTATGTGAATGTTCCATTTTGTGTGGATTTTGGATTTGCAACTATTGGAAAGTGGTTTAGCATTTGAATAGTTCAGCAATCAAAGCCTAAATGAATATGATACTTGGCTCTCAGTTCACTTGTTGGATTTTGAGTTGCAACTACTACTTTTGGATCCATCTTTTGGAATTAGAGCTATAACTTTACAGATCTAGTCCGCCAAGTAGTGACTAGTGGGTCCCTTTTGACATTGGATTATGGTATCCATCTCATGGATTTTAAGTTACAAGCTATATGTAATGTAGTCTAACATTTGTTTGGTTTACTTATCAAGTTGACTAACTAAGGCACTTCTGACCAAAATAACACACACCATCTATGCCAATCTCTCTTTCTAGAGAATGGAATGGAGAATTGCAACATAAAATGTGGCAATTGTGTAGAAGATAGCTATATATGGGTTTTTTTTTTTTTTTTTTTTTTTTTTTTTTTTTTTTTTTTTTTATCATCAATTTCACCACAACGATGTATGATGCTTGCCTAGAGTGGCATGTCATTGATGTCAAGAAACTAAGAGATGGTGTCCTAGTTAATTTTGAAGTAAATAGTTAAAATGAGATATTTTAAGTCAATATTATAGAAGAAACTTACCAAAGGCAATTCCTTGGAGAATATGTGGTACTGAAACTCTACAGCAAGGTCTAGCTGGGGATTTGGACCACTCACATGGCAATGGACATGTAGACACATTTCGTCTTTCACTTTCTTCCATTCAGCAACTACATCATCTTTGTTATACTAGCCTTTTAACTGTCATTAACATGTAATAAACAAAGGAAAAGACGAGGAAAATTTGAAGAATTGAGTGGATTAACTGGACTGTCTCCTCTATTGTAACATTTTGGAGTTCCAATCTTTGTATTGCATTTCATTTCTTTTAGCATTTTGTTGTTCATTATGACATTTTGAGCTCATTAATTGGCTGTGTTCAACATTTTTGTACCATTACTTACCAGGAGTTTAATTTTTATTTATAGGTTAGCTGAAACAATCAGCGGGAAATAAAAGAACTGCAACGAAGGAAAAAAGAGAAAAATTGGAGCTACAAAATTCTGTGACTTGTAGATAGCATTAATACAGAATTCAGTGAATTTTGAGACTATTATTGCATTTTATTAAGCGCTTTGAACCTTAGGTTTTGGATCTATTATGTGAATTTAAAGCCTTTATGTTATTGTGCATTGAAAAATGTGTAGGTAGATTAGTTTGTTAGTGTTGGCTGAACATATAAAAAATATCTGACTGGTTGTAGAAATCTAAATTATACAAATATGAATCTTGTTGTGCTTTGTCAAAATTCTTAATTTAGACGTATTTGTTTCTGAGTCTATTAGATTGGTAATATTCTTAACCATTGAGCTTAATTGCTTATGTACTATTAGTAAATATTTTTTATTTTGGGCATAATCTTTGTTTTAGTCCCAAGGCCAATTACCTGGTTCCTACGTCCTAGGATAACCAAGTTTGTTCAGTTTGCTCAATTTGTTAATGTCAATGTCATGTTGCTAATGCTACATCTCTTTAATCTTTTAATCAATTCTAATTTGTGATTTTGTAGGCAAGATGTTGGGAGGTAATGCAAAATAGGTCTGCTTTAGGTAGTACACCCAAGACCTCAATAGCTCACGACCAACCGATAAAGCTAAAGTTCATGATAAGACTGTTAAAGTTGATTTGATTAAGCTAATTTGACTTTACTTGGTTCCTTAAGTTCTATTTGAAACTTGATCTGATCACTCTGCAGGTATGGAACCAATCCCAAAAAACCAACCCTTCTAACCTCAACAAGGACAAATGTATGGTGTCTAGGGTTTGTGTGAAAGTCAAATATGCCAATCGAAATAATGCTCCTGGTGATTGAGTTAAAGGGAACATAGAGAAGTTTCTTCGTGGCTAAGCAACAATCAGGTTGGCCTTATTTTTATCTTCTTCTATTTCTTTTTTTTTTCTTTTTCATTTTTCATTTTTTTTTTGTGGGTTTTTTCCCCTCCTCATATGCTCAGCATTAGCTAGATGATGTACAGAATTTAACTATTTGAGAGCTCAAATGTTTTGCTAGTTTAGGTTTATTTGAAAATTTTACTTCATTAATCTTTGACACATATTTGAATGAGCAAAATTAGAGCTATAATATGGTGAGAAGAGAGAAATGGAGAGTGGAGGTAAAATTAACGTAGTTCGGCTTGTATATATGTTCTATTACGTTAAATCTAGACCAGTTACAATAGGCTTAGGTCTTGGGCCTAATATCTCTAACAATAAATGCCCTGCATTGTCACGATACTTATTTGTTTTTTGACTACATCAATTACTTCTAGTTGAATTGATATGAGTATAAGATCCATGGATAAATAAAGAAGGGAGTATTTCAAATCATGATTAAATTTTCAATTTATGATGTGTATAAAAGAGATTGAATCAAAATAGCTATTGAACAATGGCTTTGGTTTACTAGAGACATCAACATAGTATGTTGTTTTAGCTACAAAGATCGTTACAATCCCTAGTCTTCTATGTAGAGTTGAAATTGTGATTTGTATATTGCAAAATAAATGAAAGATCCGACTTCAACTTACAAAGCCTGTTACTTGATAACCTAATGTGTGAATAAGGTAGTAGTTTATAACTAATGTGGTGCCAAAAAAATTTAACTCGTAATTGGTGCTAAGAATGAGTAATTCTTGTCTAGTTGATATATAAGTAATCTTTGCTAGAGGCAACTGTTGCCAGAATGCCCTTAGTGATTGAGAGACAATCTATTGCATCTTTGGAAGAAGCATTTATCATAATATTTATTATTGATGAACAGGTACGGTGCATGACTGTATGAATTAAATGTACGTATTGTTTGTCTTCTTTCCATTATTTTTTCCAAACTCTTGAACTATATTTTTCAAATCCCCATACTTGTTAGTGCTGGAAAGAGAATAGTATATTTATCCTTTGTGTGCTTGGAACTTAATGGTGTTCTCGTAATCTCGTGAATGAACGTATCATAGGACTTTACTTTGAGAACTTCTAGTCAGAATACGCATGGGAAGAGGATTTGAAGTATTCTAAAGCTGTTTGTAATGAGGTTACTAACTCTACTTTGTATATTTCAGTTTGTAGTTCTCATTATGCTGCACTGGACAATCCAACTAGTTGTTCACTTGCAAAATGGAGCCACATTCTGTTTGAAGGAGATTCAAAGGAATGCTATGAAGCAGCTGCTAACAAGGAGCCCTATTTTGCTTTGTCTATTTCTCATTTTGTGGCTAACATTTGAGAGTTAGCTTTAAGTTTTGTAGTTTGTGATTTATTTGAGTTTGTAGAAGCTGCAACTATGCTGCTCACACTACAGCTAAGTTTGCTCTTGCATCCAATTCGTCTTGCTTTCTCAATTTTCAATTTAATGCATTGAAGTTTATGAAAAAAAAAAAATCAAGCTACAACTTTATTACAAAATAATGAGTAATGACCCTTAAGTGAAGTACTGTATTTTGGTGTTTGTACAGGTTACGATGTATACACAAGAAAAAAATAAAAAATAAAAAAAACTAACCTATAGCCGTGTTTCACAAACGCGACTATAACCAAATAAAAAAAAAAAAAAAGGAAACAGAGACCTATAGTTGCGTTTTGTAAATGCAGCTGTATGTTGAGAACCTATGGCTGTGTTTAAGAAACACAGCTATAGCCAAATCAAAAGTGCAAAAAAAAAAGTCTTATAGCCGCGTTTTCAAACACGACTATGGGACATATTGTAGTAGCACGTTTATGAAACGCGGCTAAAGGACTTAGTTTAGCCACGTTTAAAAAACATGGCTAAAGTTACACCTATAGTCGCATTTTCACAAACGCGGCTATAGACCTATAACCTATTGCTGCAATTGCAAAAACGCGATTATAGACATTTTGGGCCTATGGTCACGCTTTAGTAGCCGCGGCTTTAAATGCGGCTATAGGCCAAATGGGCCTATAGCTGCATTTCTATGTCCTACAGTCGCGTTTTTTTTTTTTAAAACGTAGCTATAGGTTGCGTGTTTTATAGTGTGTGTATATATATATAATTATTTATTTAAAATTTATAGGTGAATTAATGTTGTGCAAAAGACAAAAAGTCAAATATAAATAAACCATAAAAAAATAAAAAAAAATAAAAAAAAACTCAATAAAAAGAGTAAACTCTTGTGTATATCCAAAAAATAAAATAAAATAAAATAAAAAAGAAGAAAGAAAGAGTAAAGTTCATGTATATATCTATGACTTAAACTAGGTATAATTTGAATCCATATATGTGTAATTGTATTGTTTTTAATTGTACCGTGCATACGCATAGATTATACACTAGCATATAATAATAGTTAAAGCTCCAGGAGGGAGTTTCATATACATATACATTTATATCAGGCTAGAATAGAATTTCTATCTTGTATTAAAAAAATAATAATAATTGTAGGGACCCGTTTTCGGGCAACCCCCTTACAATAAATTTGTAGAAAGTGGATAGAAGGGCCAGGCACTTAGCAAGAAGAGCAACAGTCGGAATGGGCTTGAAAGGAAGATAACTAAAATTCTGGCTAAGTGTTCTTGAGGAAGGTTCGTTCTAGGCCCAGTCCAAGGACCCCCTTTTCCTTAGAATTAATGGACACCAGGGTTGTCCTTTGTACATCCTAAGAAAGAAAAACTCTCCCCTCACCCCCCCCCTCCAAAAGTCCCTTTACTTTGGGGATTCTATCTATTATATAGTCTTGTTCAATTGGTCTCTATCGTCCACTTGTCGGCCATTTGGACTTTATGTCTAAAGGCTTATCCCATCAGCCGCTTTTGCAGGCTTTCTGTTAGTTGAAGCAACCAAGGCATCACTGTTGGCTGGTCAATTCACCATTGATGCGACCAGAGTGTTTGTGACATTCATTTAATGAGTGAGTGACAGCTCACTGCCTTTAATGTCGGCTTGCCGAAGACGTGAGCATCCTCGGCAAGATCCTAGAGGACTTGAGTTTCTCCCACTCATTCTCGGACTTTGTACCATCCTCGGCACAGGCCTTTGGGCCAGATGTGGAATGGGCCTGGGTCGCTTAATACTCGGGCCTCACAATAATACTTAAAGTTTAGAGAAAATCCAATTAGATTTTGATTGGATTATCAAATTTGCGCCACTTGTCCCATTTAATTTTTAATTTAGTGCTAAGTGAATTATTAAGTGTAAAAATCGAAGACTCCAAATCCATTCTAAGTCCAAATCCATTCTAAATTGGATTTAAATTGAAATCCAATTCTTCGCCACGTGTCCATTTAAGTTTTTAATTTTTGTGATAAGTGAATTATTTGGTGCAAAAAAAGAAAAGTCTAAAACCAATTAAACTCTAAATCATATATATATATATACACACACACACCAATGAGAAACCATTACATATTTTAGAAATGTATAGTTTAAAAAAAGTGTAAGCTAATATCGTATATAATTTGAATTTCTCAAAAAAAGTTTAATTTGAATCATATAATTGTAATTTATTTTAATTGTACCCGTGCAAATGCATGCGGCTACGTACTAGTATATATTATGTTTGCAACAATGTCACACTTATTTTCTTGATGAGTTATTTGTAGTTGAATTCTTGTATCTAATCCACAAGAGCTCAGTCTTGAAGAAAGCTAGAGGCAATATGTGTTGCAAGTGCGTTCAACAACCTAGAGATGCCAATTACTTTTGGAGAACGTGCCCCATTATATAAAATAACAATGGCATCAAATTAAAAATAAAAATAAAAATAATTTAAATTTCTTTTTTATTATAAAATAAATAGAAAGATGGGATTGATTGATTAAATTACTATTGTGTTCTTTACTTATCATCTTTCTGCTCTATTGTTCCTTGACTTCCTTCCATTAAGGAAAGAATAGTATTATATGAATAATAATATTTGTCATTTCTCATTAAAGTGATAGTTTTGTCATTTCTACACTATACAACTTTCTACAATATATATAACAAATGCAATTATTATTATTATTTTACCATATACTGATGTGGTTCAAAGAGGGGAAAATGCATTGCTTCTTAAGAAAAACAAAGAGTTTTTATGCTCCATTTGGTAATAGTGTTTAAACACTACAACATGTATTTCTACACACTTTTTTATCTACACATATTTCTATAAAACTTAAACAACGTTATTAGAAATCTCTTACTAAACAAGCCCTTAATTTTTTTTTTTTTATACAACATGGATAATCGTGCTCTAAGTCTTCTTTTCGATAATTGCTGAAAATGGCCTTACAATATGTGGTAAATTTGTTTCACAAAAAAAAAAAAAAAAAAAGCAGTAAATTTGAAGTTTTTTTACATAGATTTAAGCTATATACTAGGATATTAATACGGGATCAAATATAAATAGTAGAAACATTTTTGGATGTTCCATGAATGTTTGACTTCTTTTTTTTTTTTTGAAGAATTTTCAACTTGTTGATGTAGGACAGGAACTGTTATTTAATTTTTTTCAATTTATTAATTTTGGAATTTTTTAATGAAATTTTCGTTATTTTAAGTTTATGGTATTTATTTCCTTGTTTTTATGTGTTTTAAATAATTTTTAAGTCAAACTTGGTTTAAATTATGGTTAAGTATTAATTAGGATATATTTTAGAATATATTTTTTTGTTTGTCAAGTTTTAAGGGCTATCATCTTTCCTAAGCTGCGTTAACCACTAGGAAATAGATTTATGTTTCTTTTGAAAGTCATCAAGAGCAAAGTGCTACACATGCTTGCCAATGACCTACACCACAAACTTGTACAAGTTGCAGAAGTCGAAATAAAATTCAAAATTTTGTCTATTGAGTTCTTTGATGGACTTTAGAATCTTTTTTTCTTTGTGGATTCAAGGACCCTAGTGGATTTGAGGAACCCTTCTGGATTTGAGATTATCTTTCATAAGCAAATACATGTTCTGCTTCTTACAGCTTCTGCATCCCACATCAATCCAAGTTTGTTTGATATATGTAGAATCTTATGTGTAAATTTGTCCTTTATATTAAAACGGTAGTCATTAATTATACATCTAAGGTATGTTTGGTAGACTGTAATAAACACTGTAATATAATAGTTATTCTTATGATTTAGCTATTTGGAAGTTTGGTTATGTTTTTATTACAATGGATAGTCATTCTTTATAAATAGCTATTTTTTAAAATGAGAAATAATTATTCCTCTCTAAAATGGGTGTAAAAGTTATTCCTTAGTAGGTGTAATAATTTCTAAAGTTAATATATTTTCAAATAAACAAACTTTTCATATGCACATAATAATTATGAAAATAAAAAATCATAAAAAATAACTAATCTCTCTTTCAAATTTAGAAAATAATATTTTTTAGGGAATATAATTTTATGAGTAAGATATTTCTTAAAATATATTTTTATTTTTATTTTAATGTTATAACTCACAACCAAACTTATGATCTCCAAAAAAAAAAAAAAAAAAAAAAAAGCAACAACAAGAACAACAAACTTATAAATATGTTTAGTTATTCCATTACAATACATTTTATTCCAAATAATAAAGATTACCATTCATGTCATTATCCCCATTCAGTTTACCAGATGTGTCCAACAACCACTCAGTACCAAGGTGTAGTTATTTTATACCATGGAATTATTGTGATGCAGCACATTATTGCAAGCACACATCCATCTACACATTTATGTACACTAGAAAGTAAATTTCCAGCATGAAATATGTACATAACACAAGGTTTATGTTTTTGATAATTCAATAGATAGAACAATGGACGAGAAATTTGAATCTTAATTCTCGTAAAAGAGACTAGATAATATCACTAAACTACAAAATTCCTAACAAGGTTCACTTATGTTATTTCAATCAACAATATCTTATGTATCTAAAAATCCATGTCACTTCATTATATTACCTTTTTTTCTTTTCTTTTTTTTATTGTTTTTCCATTTTGTCCAACTTCTGGAACTTTTTACTTCTTTTGGCTTTAGTTTGGATTAACATTCGAGCTACTTATTATATGGCTTCTTGCTCTCCTCCATGGCCCTACTTTTGTAGCGTTGATATTAATTTTAGTACAGTTCGTTCATGGCTTCGAAGTTTTTGACAGAGTGAAACACAAAAAATTAGGAAAGGGGATTTGACCTCTGTGTGCCAACAGGTTGGGGTTCAGGCCCAAAACAAACAAAACAAGAATGGACTCGTCTGAAGCAGATCCAATGTGGGCCTGTATAGTGCCAAGAGGCCCAAAATAAAACCCGACACAGAGCCTAGTCAATGATCGAGCCCACCCATACAGAGACAGCTATATTGCACATACCGTTCTGTCTTCTTCGAGTCGTCACTCACACAGAGACTCAGAGAGACAGAGAGAGCTGCAGTTTCGGGCTTTGACAATGGAGGCGCCTCCATTTTCTTCTTCTTGTTCTTCGTCCCCGTTATCTTCAACAGCTCGACTAGTGTCGTCGCCGTCTTCTTCATCTCTCTTATTTCGTAGCAATAGTTTCAGCAAAACACACTATTCCGCCAAATTCAAATCTCCTAGAAACCTCTCAGTCCGAGCCTCCGGAGACTCTGGTACTCTCTCTCTCTTTCACACAAAATTAATTTTAAGCTTTCTGATAATTGTTTAATTAAATTTTTTTTTTAAATTAAAAATTTGAAGTTGTGACGCTGCTCGATTATGGAGCTGGGAATGTTCGTAGCGTGAGGAATGCGATCCGCTATCTCGGCTTTGACATCAAAGATGTAATCTTTTTCACTTTTTTATATATATATATATATATATATAATTGAATTCGTAGAATTGCTTCACTTGGCAACTATTTCTTTATGTCTAAATTAAAAATGTTAAGTCGGAACCCAAAAAAAAAAGAGAACTTTTTTAGTGCTTTTGTTGTAGTTTATATTTATTTATACTTGATTTATTCGTTTTTGAATTAGAGAGAAGGCATGTTTAGTTTTAATACGGGTTTTAAGTATAGTGTGCAAATAACTCTAGTTTGCCTAGATTGGATGAATATAGGATAGTATATTAATTTTTTTTTATATAATTTGAAATGTAGGTGCAAACTCCAGAGGACATTTTAAAGGCAGATCGACTTGTTTTTCCGGGTGTAGGGGCATTTGCGGCGGCCATGGATGTGCTGAACAAAAATGGGTATTTGTTTTTTGTGTTGAATTTTTTGTGCACTATTTATTAGGATCAATTGCTTGTCTAATTCCTTGAAGTGGTAATGACTCTTAAATGTGTGACTTATACTGCTTTAGGTTGTATTCAAATGTTATGAAAAGTATATCAAACAAAAATTAACCTTGTAAAGTATACAAGTAATGGTCATAGTTTTTATCCAACCAAAAAAAAAAAAGTAACGGTCACAGATGCTATACAGAGCTCATGAGTTCTAGCTCAAATGGCACCTCCCTCATCCCCTTGTAGCATTCCCTTGTAAGAGCAAGGCAGATGGGGAGGTCATAGGTTCAAGACCCATTGGGCGTGTGTGTTATTACCAGAAGACAGTTGCTTTACATAATCATGTAGTAATATTGGAATCAATCACTTTGAACAGAAACTTTAAGGTTAATTAGGTGTTGCAAATTGAGCTACCTGTAGAAGCTTTTCAATTTTTTGATCTGACTAAAGTTATTTATATTCAATTTTCAGTGTAGATGCTACTTATCTAAAAAATTAATAAATATTTTAAATCAGTGTAGATGCTTATGGTGTTTTGATGTTTTGCAGGATGGCTGAAGCAATCTGTTCCTATATTGAGAAGGATCGCCCTTTTTTGGGCATTTGTCTCGGACTTCAGTTACTTTTTGAGTCCAGTGAGGAGAACGGACCAGGTTAGTCATATCTGATTTATGTGAATTTTTTTGTTCCTCTGAACATATATCTTTCCTTTTTTTCTTTTTTTTTTGGCTTATAATAACTGGGAGAGGATGGATTTGAACCCAAGTTCTCCTCCATGGAAGAACTAGTAATGCCGTTGAGCTACAAGACTCTTTGTGACATATATCTAATTGAGAAGTGTATGGAAATGTGAACAAAATTTGGTAGTGAAAGCATTCATTTATGTAATCCTTCTCTATGTTGATTTTTTTTTAAACATTTTTTTTAAATTCAATTTTCACAACAAGTGGGAAGGGGGAAATTGAGCCCTGGTCCTCATCAAAAAGGTGATCATGCACTGCTACCGAAGTACAAGGCTCTTGGCTTGATTTTTTAAAATTTATTTTACAAAACTATAATCATTTCTTTATCTTATTTGCATACTCAGCTTTCAGCTTTGTGCAGTTTAGTGGATTTATTATAATGATGTTGATGGTGATATTAAATAATCCATAAATGATATTAAAAGGGTAAAAATTCGGAGAGAGGGAGCTGTGTGAAGCTTATGGAGGTGTGTAAATTTGTAAAATATAGAAGCAAAAGAGTTGTAAATATACAAACCTATTAAGGTGGGTATAAATGCCCTGTGAATTGAATTGAATATATTACAATTTTTCAACACTTTATATGTAAACACAGTCAGTACTTCCAGATTCCTTTCTTTTACCTTCAACTAACAGCTTTATATATGTCTCAGTAAATGGCCTTGGCTTAATACCGGGTGTGGTTGGGCGTTTTGACTCGTCAAATGGCTTCAGAGTACCCCATATTGGCTGGAATGCTTTGCAGATAAAAAACGACTCAGAAATTTTGGATGATATTGGAAACCGCCATGTCTATTTTGTTCACTCTTACCGTGCTATGCCAGTATGTGCTTTAATTATTTTTTTTTCTTTTAAATTTAATAAGGCTGTCTTCTTAGCTGTTGCATGCTTCAACTACACATACATTAATTTGCTTGTAAATTAGTGACAATTTTTTCTCCAGTCAGATGACAACAAAGAGTGGATATCATCTACCTGCAACTATGGTGACAATTTTATAGCATCTATTAGAAGAGGAAATGTGCATGCAGTTCAGTTCCATCCAGAAAAGAGTGGAGGCAAGATATCTTTTACTCTCACTTTTTGGTAGCTCAAAGTGTACAGATTCTAGTCTCAGCCCTGTTGGCATTGAAGATAATTGTAAAAGTCTTCCATATTTTCCTTTTAGTGGGTTCCTCCTGATCTGATTTGCTATGTAATAATTTGTCACTATTTGATTACCAAATAGGTTTTTTTGCAAGTCTCATTTTAATAGATAGATTAAGAAAACGATGTATACATATTATAAATCAATTTACCACTCCATTAACATCAGTAATACCTGAAAATGAATGTTTCAGATGTTGGTCTTTCAATATTGAGAAGATTCTTGTATCCAAAGTCAACCACGACAAAGGTGGCCTTCGTACCTTTGATATATTTGCATCTCTTATGTTTCTCAACTTCTCAGTTAAACTATCTAACATTCTGAAATGTTTATGTGAAGACAGAAGCCTACTGAAGGAAAAGCTTCAAAACTTGCAAAAAGGGTAATAGTAGTTTAAAATAAAACCTTTGTTTCTTCATTTAAATAACCCACTGCCCCTTTTTGTGTGTGTGTGTGTGTGCTTGCGAGCATGTGCGCTTGCTTGCATGTGTGTCAATTTTTAATGTTATCATGGGGCCTTAAAGAATTCTTAGCCTTATTTTTTAATGCTTTAGTGGCTACATCATTTTATTGTATTTTGATCTTCTGACAAAGGCTCCATGCTTAACTATATTGTGTCTAGGTAATTGCTTGTCTTGATGTGAGGGCAAATGATAAAGGTGATCTTGTTGTAACCAAAGGAGACCAATATGATGTAAGAGAGCATACAGAAGAGAATGAGGTATTGTGATGGCTTGTTGTATCTGATTTATGGGTACAGACATTGTGCACTCATTTGGCATCATTAAGTCATAAAAGTTGAAGAGAATTAATTAAACTGATACGGGAGCTGCCTCTAACTCCCTCCTAAATTTGTTGTATTTTGGTATAATGTAATCAAATTGTTTTTGTAGGTTAGAAACCTTGGCAAGCCAGTGGAGCTTGCTGGACAGTATTACGTAGATGGGGCTGACGAGGTATGCTTTGGACAGAATTGAATGCTTATACATTATTACTTATTAATTATATTCTAAATAAAGTGGTAATATCAAACTGCAGGTTAGCTTTCTGAATATTACTGGTTTCCGAGACTTTCCTCTAGGCGATTTGCCAATGCTGCAGGTTTGTTTTGCAGCAAAAACATCCAACATTAATCTTTTAATGTAACAGTATAAATTTATTTTACTACAAATGCTATACGTTGATTCTGTTCTCTGATTTTAATCTGCTTTCTATTATAGGTATTAAGATACACTTCAGAAAATGTTTTTGTACCATTAACTGTTGGAGGTGGCATTAGAGATTTTACAGATGCAAATGGAAGGTATACTCTTTGGTGCTACTTTTGTTGGCGGTGTATTATGTTTGATTTTAATTCCATAACAATGGTTCTCTTTAGAAATGACCTGATTTTTTAGTTTTATAATTATTTACTTGATCATTCACAATTTAGTGAAGTCTCATATTTAAAGCATCCCCCATTTCCCTTTCTTCAGGCACTATACTAGTTTGGAAGTTGCTTCAGAATATTTCAGATCTGGTGCTGATAAGATTTCCATTGGAAGTGATGCTGTTTACGCTGCTGAAGAATATTTAAGAACTGGAGTATGCTTCCCAATTTTTAATTCCCTAACAATCCATGCAAATTTGCATGCAAGCCTGTGCATGAGTGTTTGCATGTGTGTCCCTTTTGATAAATTGTGTCATTTATTTCAGGTAAAGACTGGAAAGACTAGCTTAGAGCAGATATCAAGAATTTATGGAAATCAGGTACTTCATGTCTCGCTATAAATGTATGCATGTCCATATCCCCCGTCATCCATGTATATACATTCTTTGCATTAATCTAATGCAAAATAAATGTCCTAAGCATACAAATGCGAGAGTAATTGATCCAATGTTTTTGTTGCATTTCTTTGCATTTGTTCTTAAAATGATTCATAGAGAATCCATAAAAGGGGAGAGAAGTGCGTCCTATATATAAAATGATTCATGGAGAATCCATGTATATACATTCTTTATGTTTTTTTGGTGAAGTATATTAAGGAAAAATATGCCACCTCTCTTATTCTTTTTGGTGGGTTTTACTCCTGTAAAATTTAGTTAGTTTCTTGTGCTGAGCCTTTTTTCAGTTTCTGGTTTCCGTGTTCTTTCTTCTTTGTCCGTTGGAAAAATCAGTGATCTTCCAGAAACATAAAATAATAGCGAAAACTTTTTCCTTTTGTAAGTTTAATGTTGAAAGCATAAACTACATACTGGATTTTTCATTATTTCATTTTGAATTTTTGCATTAGTAGGACATATCTTGTAATTATTCCTAGGGGATGTAATTTGCGCCATGTGCTTAGACTGCATCGTCATTATTCTCAAGATGCATGATTGAAGCTGCCTTTACTGTTGGTTAATTATTTATTTACTTTTCAGGCTGTAGTTGTAAGTATTGATCCTCGTAGGGTGTACCTCAAGAATCCCAATGATGTAGAGTTCAAGGCTGTTAAGTTGAAAAACCCAGGTAAAAGGAAATTACTACAAAAAATCTTATTTGTTGTTGTTGTTTTTTTTTTTTTTCTCTGTAAATTCATATTTTTAGTGCTTGGAAAACCCCATTTAAGACTGAAAATTCTTTTGCTAGGTACATATTGGATTGCCATGTCTGACTTGGTGTCAGTATAGTTTTAGCTAGTTTTCCTAGGAAACTGTTAATCTAATGTTATTGGGCCATCTGGTAGATTCTTTTATCAAATGTGAGAGAGGTTAATATGGTCAGTTTTCAACAATAAAGAAGAAAATTTGTTACTCCTTTCTCCCCACCCCAGGGTGAAAAACAAATTACCTGTATCAGAGAGAGAACCAGGCAGGTCCAAAGATGTACTACTTGTCTTCCATTTTTCGCAAAGTGTGTTTGTAACCATCTTTCTTATGTTGAATTCAGGTCCAAATGGGGAAGAGTATGCCTGGTACCAATGCACTGTAAGTCTTCATTGCTTTCTTTGTAAGTGCACTCATCTCCACTGCTGATGGAGTAGAAGTGCAATTGTATTTTAGGAATGCTACGTTTTACATGTCATTCTACATTGTAATTATAGATTTTTACTTGCCTGCTTCCATTTTTAGAAGATTTTTTTGGTCTTACTCAACTCTCTTTTGTTTGTCATTAAGGTTAATGGTGGACGAGAAGGTCGACCAATTGGAGCTTATGAGCTTGCAAAAGCAGTTGAAGAGCTGGGAGCTGGAGAAATACTACTAAATTGCATTGATTGTGATGGTAAATCCAACTCTTTTTCTTGTTAGAAAATGCCCCCATAGGTTTTCATTTTGACCATCAAATCATAATTTGAAGCATTTATTCGAAACTGGTAACAGAACCCATTTGTTTATATCTACACCATACATTTTGCTATACGGTATACCAATCCAATTTTTTCACAAAGTTTTTTCTTTGTAAAGATTTTGTGACCATAAGATGCGAACTTCTTGGAGGTTTGACAAACTAGTTCTTTGTCTTCCTCTAGATGGCAGCTTTGATTGTAACAGTCACCTTGTACTTGGTTCATTCTTAAATTAGTTTATTGTTTCATGGTTAAATTTTTTTACAGGTCAAGGAAAAGGATTTGATATAGATCTAATAAAGTTGATCTCAGATGCTGTAAGCATCCCTGTGATTGCAAGTAGTGGTGCTGGTGCTGTTGAGCACTTCACAGAGGTGTTCATGAAAACAAATGCATCCGCTGCTCTTGCTGCTGGCATCTTCCATAGGAAGGAGGTACAAAACTATAGAAATATTTCTTGAACTTCATTTATATGCCAATGTTGATGGAGACTACCATCATTTTGTCTTCATTTTTTTTATATATATATAGAGGCTATTCCTTATTATCTTAATTTTTTTTCTTCTTTTTTTAATGAGCGTCATCCACCTCTCTCCTCTTTCAATTTATTACTTATCATGTTAATATATTAAAAACCTTCAACCAGCATAACCTTTGTTTCCCTGTCAATGCCATAGTGGTTCATCACTTCATCTATGTTCCTTGATTTATGGGTTGCAGGTGCCTGTACAATCTGTAAAAGAACACTTGTTAAAGGAAGGCATTGAGGTTAGAATTTAATCCAATCTTCGAGAAGTTTTGAGGCAAATCTATAGAGGCATTAGATTCATTCTGCCGCAGGCCAATTTAGACAGAGCTTTGTCACTTTAGCTGGGCATGTGTTGTATATCTAAACTTGTTCTGTAGTGGTTTGATCCATGTCAAAATGTTTTTCCTTTTCTTTTTTGATTTTGTGTAGTACTCATTGATTAAAATCTCACCGGCATATTAGTCTAGTAGTTTGAACATTTTTGTTATTGTTGGCATGACTCAAAACAATAAGATATCAGATTGATTTCTTTAGTAAATTGTCATTATTCATTCACCTCCATTTGTTCCCTTAGTTTATGTTTGGACGGAGGGAGAGGGAAAGAGGAGAAAAAGTGACTAGAATGTGCAATATTTAAGTATATTCCGACTACCTTCCACTCTACTCTCCTCTCGCCAATCCCCATGTTCCAATAACCCTTATCGATATTCCATAGATTATATAAGGCGTTTTATAATTTTTATCAATGTTCCTTAGATTAAATAAGGTGTTTCATGATTTTGGGAGACGGGAGAAAAAGGAGTCATTAGCACAAGAACAAAGGTAATGAATTAACCATTTTTGTCTCTAGTCTCTACTCATATGAGAATGAGAGGATTACTCAGTCTCAACTTCTCAGGTATCAGAATAATTGCTTGAATTCTATTGCCATATGGTGCCCAGTGTTCGTTAGTAATCTTGGTTATGCTCAACTTTTTAAGTATGCAATAACTAGTCTGCTTCCTGCCTATAATGAAGAGAGAGATCTAGGCATGTACTAAGGTGCTTTGAGGCATGCTAAATCTCCAGTCCATTATATTAGAATGTTTAAACACAAGTGGAATTTGGATGCCTGAGCATATTAGATTCTCTGAATCAAATGCTAAGGTATCAATAAATCAAAGTTGAGTTTGAGGGAAGATAGCTCGCTAGTGAAGTGCAGCGATACAATACAAGATGATCCCATTAATAGATTTCGTGGTTCTTGAGATGAATCTTTATGGATTGGCAGTGTAGTGGTAATGGTGTTTCCATACTATCTTGACCAATGACTAGTGTCAAACCTATATAATGTTTAAATCCTGAAATAAAATGTAGCATTTATTGTTGCTACACTTTGTTGAGCTGCATTAGAATAGCATTTTGGTCTATTTTGGTCAAGTTCGGCCCATTTAGTCTACTTTGATTCAGTTTGGTCTACTTCGGTCCGCCTCAATCAAGTTCGGTCTATTTGGGTCTATTCTGTCCAATTCAGTCCATTTAGTTTGCTTCGGTCCAGTTCAATTCATTTGGTCTACTTCAGACTTCAGTCCATTAGTCTATTTCGGTCTACTTTTGTTGAGCAACATCAGTGTAGCATTTTTTTCCATTTCAGTCTACTTCAATCTAGTTCAATCAATTAGTTCTAGTATGTTTTAATACTTGTTTACTTGGTTGAGAGGGATAAGAACGAGCACATGCTCAACCCCTAGAAGGGGTTAGGCTTGGGTCCAATGTCCAGTGACACTGAACCCATTGAGATGGTGACACATGTTCAAAATATTGAACCTAAACCAAGTCTCCCTAGTAATAAATAGTATTACACAAATAGCAAAACTACAAATTGTTGATAGCATAGATACATTAATTGCTTAATTCAAGCCAATGTTAAATCAAACAAGTCAAACCCTGCGAAAACACAATGCATTCTTTCAGTAACTAGAGCCTTTCTTTAGTAGCATAATACAAACAACCTTTCTTGCTTTTCTTTCTTTGCTTTTTTTTTTTTTTTTTTCTTTGCATTGCTTGATCAATGATTATCAATGCTCAGTATTGACTAAAGGCTTCCCATCACTGCTCTAGTGTTTAGCTTTCAAGTATACTTCTAAAACAAACACAAAACAATGACTAGTTATTATCAAAAAAAAAAAAAACGACTAGTTGTTGCCCATCACGTGTTTCCTGTTCTACAAATAAACGACTGTTCCCTCTTTTTGACCAACTTTTGATGTTCTTTCAGAAGCTTTTTTAACCTAAATCCTACCATTACTTGCAATATTGCATATGAGCTTGGGTCAGCTCTCTCATGCTCAACCTAAAACCAATGCCGGCATACCACGCTATGAAGTATGAAGCCACTGATACTATTTTCTTGATAATGATATCATTTTTTAATGTAAAAGTTCTCACATCATTGGCTGTTTAAGGTTCGTAAAATGTTCATATATTGGTTGATATGGAGAGTCGGGCCAAAAAATGGGGTGTCAAAGTCCAACAAACCTCTATTCATTTTGGTTGATAAGGTAGGTCCTGTCCACTTTGCTTTCTCCATCTTCTGGCCCAATAATAGAATCTATTTTTTCAGTTTTACCTCCAACTTAGCTTTATCAATGCGTGTATGGAGAGTAAGAGGCCAATAGCATGCTTTACTTTGCATCACTTTTGATAACGTTATTGTAGGCGGAGGCAGAATTTCAGTTCAGAAGAAGTAACAAATCTATGAGTGTTGATTACATTTTTTTTCTTATATTCTTCATGTTTGCAAAATTTCATCATTGTTAAAGATCAATAATTATCTCAATAATAAAATATTTAAATTCTAAATATTTGATATTTTAAATTATGCACAAAATATGAGTTTATAGGTTGAATATCATCCAACTAATACAAAATTTGGCAAAAGTCATAAGAAAAACAAGAAATTTTAATGCAACGGGAGAATTTTTTAATAATTTAATAAGAAATGTAACATTAACAAAGAGTTACAATTAGTATAAGTTTTGATGGGTACAATTAGTCTAAGTTAGAAATACAAGACTAAACCCTAAAATATCTTGAATCCTCAAGGTAAAAATATGGAATCCACTAGAAAAATAGATAACAAAATATTGAGACATTTTGGTAGTTTTCAATAAGATAGTTACCACCAGCTTTGCCATTTTGCCACCAAACCGAACAAATCAAGGCTTTGATTCCACATTACGCAATGTGATAGCATAGAAAAGATTAATACCCTTGAACACCTTGAATTCTCAAGTTAAAAATTTAGAATCCACTAGAATAATTAAGAACAAAAGATCAAAACTATTATTGATAGTAAGGGAATGGGAATTCGAACCCTAATTCTTCTTATAAGAGTGAGTAGACAATGCTACTAAGGTATAAAATTTTTGGTAAAACACATTGGTGTAATGATAAAGAACAATAATTATAAAACTGATGATATAAATTTCAAATCTTATCATAACATAAAATAATATTAACAAAAAAAAATAAAAACTATCTTTGATTTCCGTTCAATCATGTAAGCTTGAATACATGAAAATTTGAACTCTTATCAAGTAATTATGTATGTGATCCGCCTGGTCAAGTATTGTCAAAATATATGCTACCCAAGAATACAATTACTCAAAATCAATCAAAACAACCGATCAAAACTCAGAAGAGCTTGCTTCCAAACTCTTCTTTGTCCGGACTAATTCTTGAAGACTGTTAACGTGTATAGTGTTGTGAGCTTTAGGCCCAACTAGATTATTTGTATAGCACACATTCTTATACTATACTCTTACTTGTACTACACTCATATGCCTCCTATATAAAGGCACTCGTGTATATTCTTTCACTAAGAAATACAATACTATTGAATTCAGTATTTCTAACATTGTATCAGAGCTACTGCTCTGACCTTTTCTTAGCAGTCTTGTCTTTATTAGAGTTACTTCATTCTCAACATCGCTTCCGCCATCACAGCAGCCGCCGCAGCCTCTCGCTGTTGAACCTCCAACATCTTCCAACCGTCGTCCTCGGGTTCCGGACCTGCAACCGTCATTGTTGAGGAGTTTCACACTACAAAGACCACTGCCCTTTGCATCGCCACGAATATTTCTCCGACTAATTTTCTACAGGTACCACTAAGATCGACTTGCGCCGATCTACAAACTTGTGGAAGCCTCGAAGCCATCGGAGACTGCACACACCCCTACGCATTGCTCAAAGGTTCTATTCCGTAGTTCATGCGCCTCCACGCGCCACTACACAGCTGGGTTGTTTTTCCACGCGCTCCCACACGCCGCGTCTTCAGGTCATGCGCCTCAACCCTCCCACTAACGTCATTCTGCCACGTCAGCCCTAGTTGCGTCATCGATGATGTCACTTACTTGCATTAGCCGCTGACATCATCGTTTGACCTCTAGAGGTTTGCCCGTTGACTTTCAGCAGGATTGATCATTGACTTTTTCTTAGCGTTCACTTTTTTGCAGTCCAAGTGCTCCTTACCTAATTTTTCACATAGATATCATTTTTGCAGTCCATTTTTGCATATTTTGCTTCTAAATGAAGAATAAGGACAAGTCTTGCCCACAATCCAACAAACGTTTTTGCAATTTTTGCAAATGTTTTGGCTATAATATTGAGACTTGCTATCAACTCAACAAATCAACTGTTTCCATTTCTACTGCTACAATTGCTAACATTGAGAGTGTCCAACCCATGGCTCTCGTCTCTATACAGTCTCAGTCTTCTGCTTGTTGCAATCACATGACATCTCATCGATCCTTATTTTTTGACCTTAAACCTGCACCGCACCCTTTTAATATTCGCACAGCAAATGGTTCCACAATGTCTGGTCCGCTTGAGCTTGGGTCCCCTACTCCTACTCCACCTAAAGATCTTGCACAAGACATTCCACCTCGCCACTTAACTCGAGTAAGATCCATTCTTGCACATTTATTTGACTATCATTGTTACACTGCCCTTGCTACACTACACGAGCCTCACACCTATCGTGAGGTTTCCACTGAGCTTTTATGGCAGATTGCAATGAAAGAGGAACTTGATGCATTATCTAAAAACCATACTTAGGATTTGGTGACACTCCCTCCCAGGAAATCTGTGGTTGGTTGTAAGTGGATCTACAAGATTAAAACTCGCTCTAATGGGTCCATTAAGCGCTACAAAACTCGTCTTGTTGCAAAAGGTTTTACATAGAAGTATGGGATTGATTATGAAGAGACCTTTGCTCCGGTTGCTTGTATCTCATCTATTCATGCCCTCTTAGTTGTTGCTGCTGCCAGTAAATGGGACTTTTTTTCAGATAGATGTCAAAAATGCATTCCTTAATGGAGATTTAAGTGAAGAAGTTTATATGCAACCTACTCCTGGTCTCTCTGTTGACTCAAATAAATTTTGTCACCTTCAACGTGCACTTTATGGCCTTAAACAAGCTCCACGAGCTTGGTTTGCCAAATTCAGCTCTACCATCTCTTGCTTGGGTTACATGGCTAATCATTATGATTCTGCCTTATTTCTCCGTCGCACTGATAAAGGCACCATTTTACTTCTCCTGTATATAGATGATATGATCATAACTGGTGATGACCTCAGTGACATTTAAGAACTCAAGGATTTTCTTAATCAGCAGTTTGAGATGAAAGATCTTGGACATCTCAGCTACTTCTTGGGTCTTGAAATCACTCATTCTACAATGGACTTTATATTACTCAAGCCAAGTATGCCTCTAAACTCTTGTCTCGAGTTGGACTCACTGATAGCAAGACTATTGACATTCCAGTTGAGCTTAATGCACATCTGACTCCTTCATGGGGGGAACCATTGTCTAATCCCTCTCTTTATAGACGCTTGGTTGGCAGCCTAGTTTATCTCACTGTCACTCGTCTAGAAATTTCCTATGTTGTTCACCAGGTGAGCTAGTATCTATCTGCTCCACGATCGACTCACTATGCTGCTGTTCTACGCATTCTTCGATACCTAAAGGGCACTCTCTTTTATGATCTTTTCTACTCTACTCAGTCTCCTCTTATTCTTCGTGCATTTTTTGATACTGATTGGGCAGGAGATCCCACTGATCGCAGGTCCACCATTGGTTATTGCTTTCTTCTTGGTTCTTCTCTGATTTCTTAGCAAAATAAGAAACAAACTCATGTGGTCCACTCTAGTACTGAGCTCCTTTAGCTACGATGGCTTCTCAAAGACTTAGGTGTGTCTACATCCTCTGCTACTCCTCTTTATTGTGACAATCAGAGTGTCATTCATATTGCTCACAATGATGTCTTCTAGGAACGGACTAAACACATCGAGATCGATTGTCATTTTATCCATTATCATTTTGTCCATGGTGCTCTCAAGCTGATCTTAATCTCCTCTAAAGATCTACTTGCAGATATCTTCACCAAGTCACATCCTAAGGGACGGTTTCGTACTTTGGTTGACAACCTCAAGTCGGTCTCACATCCACCTTGAGTTTAAGGGAGGCTGTTAACGTGTATAATATTGTGGGCTTTAGGTCCAACTAGATTACATGTATAGCACACATTCTTGTACTACACTCTTACTTGTACTGCACTTATATGCCACCTATATAAAGGCATTGGTGTATATTCTTTCACTGAGAAATACAATACTATTGAATTCAGTATTTCTAACATGACGGATGAGAATGATGCGGAACAGGTTGTTAGGGCCATGAAAGCAAAGCAACAAACTATTCTTACAAGAAAGAAATTAAGAAAAGCAAATTAAAAGAAGACCAATGCGCGACGAAACATTAATGTACACTTGTGATTTTCCAAGAACCACCAAGGAAGATGAGGGAAAGTGGCAAGCAAGAGAGGATAGGGGAGCCGAGGCAATCGGTCTGAGTCTCTCAGATCCATGGAGAAGACTCATATAGTCAAAAAGTTTCATGCGATTGTGCATGGGTCAATTGACTCCAAAAAAACTCAAGTGGGGCCTGAAATGTTGCATTCATGATATAAATTGCGTTTGAATAATCGGTTGTAATTGCGTTTTGAGATCAAAATGAGTATTTATAATTTTTTTAAAAAAAATTACGAGTTGTTGCTATTGCAAAATGGAGTTGTAGGTTTAAAAACACTTTTTTAACCTCTCAAAATGGCTAACTAAACGGATCCATAATTATCACAAATCAATTATAATGAGAAATTATACCATGGTCTGGATTACTGCTGCATCCACTACCTAAGGCCCGGCCCAATCCTACTCACTCCAAACCCAAAACTACACATTTCTCATCATGGTCACTTTGCTACATCTCTGCAGCCTTGGTAGACTCAAGTCACTCGACACTTCACACTCACTGACTGTCCCTCACACGTTGCTTTGGCATTTTGAAAAGCTGAAGAATGTGGAGTTCGTCGTGAATCAACAATTGTATATCTAGTGATAAGATCTTTTTAATTTTCTTGATGATCTATATTAACAAGCATTTTTGACAATTGTCAATTATCAAAACCAAAGACCAAATCGCAATTTAAAAAAAGAAAAGAAAAGAAAAAAAGAAAACAACAACAACAACTTGTACGTGAAATTTTTAAATTTATTTTGATAGACACCTAGAGTACTTTTCTCTTTGGTTTTCGAGAGTCGAAAATCTATGACTCAGTTGATCTCAGATGATTTGCGTGGGTACCTAATAACGATCTTTTGATATAGATCAAATAAAGTTGATCTAAGATCGATGCTGTAAGCATTACTGTGATTGCAAGTAGTGGTGCCGGTGCTGGTGCTGGTGCTGTTGAGCACTTCTCTCTCATAAGTGTTCACGAAAACAAATGCATCCGCTGCCCTTGCTACTGGCATCTTCCATAGGAAGGAGGTACAAACCTATAGAAACATTTCTCGAACTTCATTTGTATGCAAATGCTGATGGAGATTATTATCATTCTGTCTTTCTTTTCTTTCTTTCTTTTTTTTATTTTACGGAGGCTATTCCTTATCATCTTAATTTTTTTTCTTCTTCTTTTTTTATGAGCGTCATCCACTTTTCTCCTTTTTCAATTTATTACTTATCATCTTAATATATTAAAAACCTTTAACCAGCATAACCTTTGTTTCCCTGTCAACGCCATAGTGGTTTACCTATGTTCCTTCAATTATGGGTTGCAGGTGCCTGTACAATCTGTAAAATAACACTTGTTAAAGGAAGGCATTGAGGTCAGAATCTAATCCAATCTTTGAGAAGTTTTGAGGCAAATCTATAGAGGCATTAGATTCATTCTGCCACAGGCCAAATTAGATGGGGGCTCTGACGCTTTAGCTGGGCATGTGTTGTATATTTAAACTTGTTCTGTAGTGGTTTGATCCACGTCAAAATGTTTTTCCTTAAGTTTTTTGTGTAGTACTCAATGATTAAGATCTCTCCGACATATTAGTCTAGCAGTTTGAACATTTATGCTCTTGTAATTGTTGGCATGATTAAAAACAATAAGATATCAGATTGATTTCTTTAGTAGATCGTCATTATTCATTCACTTCCATTTGTTCCCTTAGCTTTTGTTTGGATGGAAGTATAGGAGGAGAAGACGAGAAAAATTGACTGGAATGTACGGTATTTTAATATATTCCGACTACCTTCCACTCTACTCTCCTGTCTCCAATCCCCATGTTCCAACTACCCTTATCGATATTCCATAAATTATATAAGGCATTTTTTAATTTTTATCAATGTTCCATAGATTAAATAAGGTGTTTCATAATTTTGGGAGACATGAGAAAAAGGAGTTATTAGCACAAGAACATAGGTAATGAATTAACCATTTTTGTCTTAGTCTCCACTCATATGAGAATGAGAGGATTACTCAAGTCTCAACTTCTCTGATGTCAGAATAATTGCTTGAATTCTATTGCCATATAGTTCCTAGTGTTCGTTAGTAATCTTGGTTATACTCATAACATTTTAAGTATGCAATAACTAGTCTGCTCCCTGCACATATATACATTAACATTTTCACTGACTAATTTGGAGTCTCATGAAGAAAGAGATCTAGGCTTGTACAAAGGTGCTTTGAGGCATGCTAAATCTCTAGTCCGTTATATTAGCATGTTAAAAAACAAATGGAATCTAGATGCCGAAGCATATTAGATTCTCCGAATCAAATCCTAAAAGTATCAATAAATCAAAGTTGAGTTTGAGAGAAGATAGCTAGCAACGGTTTACAATTGCTTCATTGTACCTGGCCAGGTTAGTGAAGTGCAATAGTACGATACAAGATGACTTCACTAACAAATTTCATGGTTATGAATCTTTATGGATTTGTAGTGTATTGGTAATGTTGTTTCCATACTATGATCCTGACCAGTGACCAGTGCCAAATCTATACAATATCTAAATACTGAAACATAATATTTACTGTTGTTATGATTCTATTAAGCCATATTAACATAGCATTTTGGTCCATTCTGTCTATTTCAGTCTATTTTGGTCTACTTCGGTCCATTTAAGTTCAGTTCAGTCTATTTGGGTTTACTTCAGTCCATTTGGTTCACTTCGGTTGAGTTCGGTCTATTTGGGTTCAATTTAGTCCATTTAGTCCACTTTAGTTAGGTTTGGTCTATTTAAGTCTAATTCAGTCCATTTGGTCTACTTTAGTTTAGTTTAGTTTATTTGGTCTACTTTGCTCTATTCGGTCGACTTTGGTCCAGTTCAATATATTCAGTCCTCCTCAGTTATATTGGTCTATTTTGGTCCAATTCAATCTATTCGTTCGACTTCAGTTCAATTAGACCCATTGGGTCCACTTTGGTCTGCTTTAGTCCAATTCAGTCTATTTGGTCTATTTCGGTTCATCAGTTTATTTCGATCTACTTTAGTCCGGTTCAGTCCATTAGGTCTACTTTGTTTTTTTTTTGTTTTTTTTTTGGCTTGTATTACTTGATCAATATTGATTTTCAATGCTCGGTATTGACTAGTTGCTTCCCATCATTGTTTTAATGAATGTTTGGATAGCGGCAAGCGTCCAACATTTGCACGTCCAACATTTTACACATGGGTCCCGTGAACCCGCAAACCTCTTTTTTTAGCAAAAATTTCATTAAAAATGTGTTTTACAGCACTATTCACATATTTAAAAATTATTTTATTACATTATTTTTAGTTTTCAGTAATAAGTAATATCCAAACAAATCTTTAGTGTTTTAACTTTCCTGTGCACTCGGTATTGACTAGTTGCTTCCCATCACTGCTTTAGTGATTAACTTTCAAGTGTACTTCTAAAACAAACACAAAACAATGACTAGTTGTTGCCCATCACGTGTTTCCTGTGCTACAAATAAACGATTGTTCCCTCTTTTTGACCAACTTTGGATGTTCTTTCAAAAGCTTTTTTATCCTAATTAAATCTTACCATTACTTGCATTGCACATGAGCTTTTGGGTCAGCTCTCACATGCTCCTCCTAAAACCAATGACAGCACAGCATGCCACGCTGTGAACTCACTGATACCATTTTCTTGATAAGATCAATCAGGCATCACCCATTTTCAATTTTGTTATGAAGCCACTGATACCATTTTCTTGATAAGGATATCATTTTTTTTAATGTAAAAGTTCACACATCATTGGCTGTTGAGGTTTCGTAAAATGTCCAACAAACCACTATTCATTTTGGTTGATAAGGTAGGTCCTGTCCACTTTGCTTTAGCTATCTTCTGGCCTAAAGAAATCGTGAAGAATATACATTTTCCTCACTCAACCTTGCTTTATCAATGCGTGTGTGAGAGTGAGAGGCTGATAGCTATCTTTACTTCGCATCACTTATGATCACTTTTGATGATGTTACAGTAGCCGGAGCTAGGATTTCAAGGGCAAGATTGAAAGTAAAAATAATTTTGAGTTAAGATTTTGAGGGGCAAGATTGAAAGTAAAAATAATTGTGGTAAAGTGTGTCACATAGGACAATTGTGACGAAATATACGTATTTTATATGTAGTACCAGAATTATTGTTTTTCTCTACTATTCATACTAGATTACTTCAACAACAATAAATCTAAAATTAAAATCTTTTTAACAAATTTTTTCACAATCACTAAATTGGCAAACTTATAATAAACAATAAAATAATGTCAGTGTAGATCCAAACAACTTAAAAACTCAATTGTAATAAAATTTGTTGCGATAAATATTGTGCGTATAATATTTTTTCTTTAACCATTATGAGATTTATTGTAAAAAATATCGTGTAAATAGCACTATCTAGCGTGGAATTGTGGTGAGAGAGATCAAAATGTTTATAAGTTATGAAAAGACATCAAATGCATAAAACTTTGAGTCTTAAATGGGACCCATTGAACTTTGTTTTAATTATAAATTGACGAAAAAGTCATGTGTTATATGGACATATGGGCTTTTCTTTAGACTTTCACGTTTGTGTGAGGGGCAAAATTGAGATAAGTGAAAATGATAGGTTGCAGATTGCTTTGTAGGCATTATTGTACAGGTGTTTTGGGAATTGTGGCAAGTCATTACACCGCTTTTCATTAGACTTTCTCATTTCTATAAGGGGCAAAATTACAGGGGGCAAATTGCTTTGTAGGTATTATTATATAGGTGTTTTGGGGAAGGTCAAGGGGCAATTGCCCCATCCCTTTTACATTGTCAAATTTTTTATTGGAAATGTATTTTAACAAGGAAATAGTTAGACAGATGCTCTCAGCGCATTAGTTTAAAAGATATTTTTTAAAACCTTTTAAAGAAAAAGAAAAAATAAAATTGATTTTTTGACAATTTTTTATATTTTTTATGAAAATAATATAAAAAATTTCTTAAAATAAAAATTTAACAAATACTCTAAGGGCACCCGCTTATTGAACTCTTTTAACAAATCTAACGGTGTTAATTACATTTTCTTCTTAATTCCTTCATATTTAGGAAATTTTAATATTATTAAAGATCAATTATTATTTCAATTATAAAATATTTTATATTTTAAATTATGCACAAAACATGAGTTTATAGATTGAATAACATCCAACTAATACAAAATTTGGCAAATATATTAAGAAAAACAAGAAAGTTTAATCCAACAGTAGAATTTTTTTAATAATTCAATAAGAAATGTAACATTAACAAAGAGTTACAATAAATTTAACTTAGTAGTACACAACTAAACCCTAAAATATCTTGAATCTTCAAGGTAAAGAAATGGAATCTATAGGGCCAGAGAATATGGCAACCCCAGCCTACTCTATACTAAACTCAAGGCCCACGTCAAGGAAGATGGAGTGTCTGAGGACGAGTCAAAGAAGCTTCATTCACCAAGAGTACCACCGAGGATAATCATGTCCTCGGCCTATACGGACTATTGAAAAGAAGAGCAAAGTGTCCTCAGAAGTAACCCTCTAGAGTGACCCAAGAGAGAGGCAAGTACAACGGGTTGGCCATGGAAGCATGGTGGAGAAGCAATCCCAGGAGGAACTGTCACCTCCGCATTAAATGCCCATAACTAATGTTCTGGCCGCATTAATGGAGAAGTGACCCCTGAATAGTGCCGCCTCAGCTGCTACCACCCACAGGAAGGATGAAAAGGTAGGTGATGGGACAGGCACTCAAGTGGTGACCTGCATGATCAACAGATGGAAGGCCGTGATTAACGAGAAGGGGATATAAAATGTAACAAGTCCTCCAGAAGGAGGGAGGGGAGTTTGAGGAAGGAAAAAGAACCATGGCATTTGTATGACCTTTGTAACCTAGTACTAGAGAAGAAATAAGAAATATACGATCTAAGGAAACGGCCAAGGAGCCTAGTTCCACATTTCAGTTTGTGTTCTTGCCACCCGATCCATGCATTACCATGTTTAGTTGTTGCAACCCTCACTAGGACCTAGTTCTTCGATCCACACTCTACAAATTCATTGTATTGGGCCAGCTGGGCTTGAGCCCACTCATTCCCAAGGAATAGAGCTCGAACCCGGTCCCTACAATTGGCGCCGTCTGTGGGAAGAACTTATGCGTTAGTAGGGATAGTGACCAAGCATGGCAGGAGCAGGCCCTCACCAAGCAGGATCCCACCAGTCCAAACCAGCGAGGTCACAACAACAAGGTACCTTCCCCAACCCCAAGCGCGGTCGAAACGAAGAAAATGGAAGGTTTTGAGAGGGAAGTGCGCACACCACACAGACCAACAGAAGTCACACCCACAGGGGCAGCCACGGGCTACGGAGGCAAAATGACGACCAGACCGTGCAATCAGAAGAGGTCAAGAGCCACGTGCCCAAGATGCAGGATGATAAGGTGGCCATGTAGCAAAAGATAGACGGTCTAAGGAGAAAGTTGCGCCATGCACAGCGAAGGCAATCTCGTCCTAGCCCCGACACACCCTCCGATGAGGACTACAGGTGAAGATCAAGGACCCCTCCCAAGCGAGACCTTCTCTCACGAAGAAAAGCACTACTAGAGGCGCAAACGTAAAAGTCCATCCTCTAAGGGTGTAGGGAGTGATGCCATGAGTAGGGCACTGGATCAGCTCTCCAAGTGATGCCATGAGTAGGGCACTGGATCAGCTCTCCAAATCACCTTTCACCCGCCATATCGAAGAAGTCGTGCTCCTCGGCGATTTTAACAACCAACTTTCACCATTTAGAATGGCAGAACAGACCCTTTGGAACATGTGAGCCAATATAACCAAAGGTTGGTTGTCCACTCCAAGAATGAGGCGCTGATGTGTAGGGTATTGCCCTCTAGTCTGGGACCAGTGGCAATGAGATGGTTCAATGGTCTGAAGACGAATTCCATAAACTCATACAGGCAGCTAACTCAGGCCTTTGGCTCCCGATTCGTCACAAACAGCAGACCCCCTCGGCCCTTGAGCGTGCTGTTGTCTCTATCCATGCATGATGGAGAAACCCTAAAGGCCCACTCGGACCGATACTGGGAGATATACAACGAACTGGACAACAAGTATGAGGATATTGTCGTTAGCACCTTAAAAAACGGTCTCCCAACGGGGCATGGCTTGAGGAAGTCTCTGACCGGTAAGCCCGCCACCAATGTGCACCGGCTGATGGATCGGATCAATAAGTATAAACGGATAGAAAATGATCAGCTACAAGGCAAAGGAAAAGAGAAGGTTATCCCTCAGGAAATGAGGGATTTCAGGTCAGACAGGTATAACAGCAACAGCCCGATAAAAGATTTCGCAGGGCAATTCGAGGCAACCAACACTCAGGCTGTTAATGCCGTATTCCGAAAGCCAGTGCACAGGGTGAGCGAACCATACTTTAAGTAGCCAAATAAGATGGCAGGGGACCCCACGAAACGTAATCAGAACCCGTATTGCCAGTACCATCAAGACCACGGGCACGCCACAGAGGACTGCAGGAACCTCTGGGACTATCTTGACTAGCTAGTCTGGAAAGGAAAGCTAAAGCACCTCCTGCAACATTCCAGTGGCCATCAAGGCCAGACCTATCAAGAGCCCCAGAAAGATACTACCCTAAGGGCACCCACCAGGACGATCAATGTGATCTTGGCTGCGCTAGGAAGAACAGGCGCGCGCCCCTCGTGAGTGTTGTCCGTGGCCCAGATGTGTGCCGAGGAGTCCCAATCAAAGCTGAAGAAGGCTAGAAGGAATTTTCACCCAACCTTATGCTTTTCAGAAGAAGACAAGGTCGGGACCACCCAGTTCCACAATGACGCGCTGGTGATCACCCTCAGAATAGGGGACTATGATGTGAAAAGGGTGATGGTGGATGGTGGCAACGGGGCTGAAATTATGTACCCCGACCTCTACAAGGGGCTGGGGTTAAAACCAGAAGATTTGACACCCTATAACTCCCCCCTAATGAGCTTCGATGGGAAACTGGTTATCCCAAAGGGCATGATTAGACTGCCAGTCTAGACCGGCCCGAAAATAGTGGAGGTGAACTTTATAGTGGTAGACACCTATTCTCCGTACACAGCCATCATCGATAGGCCCTGACTCCACACCTTGGGGGCTGTCACCTCCTCCTTGCACCAGAAGGTGAAATTCCCATCAAGGGACCATGTCCTTGAAATTCATGGTTGCCAATCCATATCGAGGCAATGCATGGTGGCTGCCACATCACATCGGCTCGATGCTGGGCCCTCTTCCACTGATGAAGGTGGCTTATAGCAATCAAAAGACCCGGCGGCGCCTCTCAATGCAGCTGCTGAAGAAGCAAAATATGAAGATCTTAACAAGATGATCATTGGAGATGATCCGGAGAAGTTCTTTTAAATTGGGGCTCGGCTGCCTCCCCAAGAGAGGGAGGAGTTGATCAAGTTCCTCAAAGCAAACAATGATGTATTTGCATGGGACGCCTGCGATGCTCTAGGAATCGATCCAGCCTTTATCTGTCATCATTTCAATGTCAACCCATTTGTCGTCCCTAAGAAACAACCACATCGACGCCCGTCAAGGGAGCACGCCAATGCAATTAAAGATGAGGTGAAGAAGCTTAAGCGCGCAGGGGCCATCAAGGAGGTCTTTTACCCTAAGTGGTTAGCCAACACTGTGGTGGTCAAGAAGAAAACCGGAAAGTGGAGAGTTTGTGTAGACTTCACGGACCTAAACAAAGCATGCCCAAAAGACCCGTTCCCTATGCCACAGATAGACTAGCTAGTGGATGCCACCGCGGGACATCCTCGGATGAGTTTCTTAGATGTCTTTCAGGGCTATCATCAAATACCACTAGCCTTGGATGATCAGGAGAAGATAGCCTTTGTGACACCTGTTGGGAATTACCACTATAAAGTGATACCCTTTGGCTTGAAGAACGCTGGGTCAACCTATCAGAGGATGATGACGAGAATGTTTGAGCTACTGCTGGGCAAAAGCATTGAAATTTATGTTGACGATATGGTGGTAAAGAGTAAAGTGGTGTCCGAGCACCTAGGAGACCTCAGCTGTATCTTTGACGTCCTAAGGAAGCACAGGCTGTGCTTGAACACTTCCAAATGCTCATTCGGCGTAGGGTCAGGCAAGTTTTTGGGCTACATCATCACCCACAGGGAAATTGAGGTTGATCCTAATCAAATTAAAGCTATCAATAACTTGAAGCCTCCGCAAAATCCTAAGGAGATTCAAAAACTCACTAGGATGATCGCAGCCCTAAACCGTTCATTTCCAGGTCGGCCGATAGGTGCACACCTTTCTACCTCCTGATCAACAAGTGGAAGGGGTTTGAGTGGTCCGAGGATTGTGCCATGGCCTTCCAGCAGCTTAAGAAATACCTATCCCGACCACCAATCATGTCTAACCCCGAAGCCGACGAGGTCTTGTACACCTACATCATTGTAGCCCCTCATGTAATAAGCTTGGTGCTGATACGGGATGACAGTGGCATCCAAAAGCCGATCTATTACATGAGCAAGTCGCTGCATGAAGCTGAGATCAAGTACTTGCCCCTGGAAAAAGCCCTACTAGCCGTAGTCCATGCTACGCGAAAACTCCCTCACTATTTCCAGGCCCACACGGTAGTCGTCCTAACTCAATTGCCCTTGAGAGCTGTACTTCGGTCTGCTGATTACATTGGAAGAATCGCCAAATGGAACATGATTCTGGGGGCTTTTGACATTAAGTACATGCCTCGGACCTCTATAAAGGGCCAGGTCCTGCTGACTTGGTGGCCGAATTTGCCGAACCACTGGTAGAAGCAGTGGCCGAAAAGGGAGACATGGATGGAAAATCGGTTGGGGCAATCTCTGCCCTAAGGACCCCACGCTGGAAAGTGTACGTTGATGGAACTGCGAATCAAAGGGGGTCTGGGGTGGGGCCAGTCATGGTGTCTCCAGAGAAATCTGTCGTGAAGAAGTCCCTGATACTTGGGTTCCCTGCCACAAATAACGAAACCGAATATGAAGTCTTACTGCAAGGTATGGTTATGGTGCAAAAAATGGGCGGAAAAGCAATGGACATATTCTCGGATTCGAGGTTGGTGGTGGGCCAAGTAAACGGAGAATTGGAAGCCAGAGATGCGAGGATGCAAGAGTACTTAAGCCAGGTCAAACGCATGCAGTCAGATTTCGACCTTTTCAGCTTGTCACATGTCTCTAGAAGTGGAAACACCCATGCAGACTCATTGGCCACACTTGCTACATCATCGGCAAGAGATCTGCCTCGGATTATCCTTATTGAGCATCTGAAGAGGGCAAGTGAGGTAGCAAAATGCACGACTCATGTCCACCAGGCTAAAATGGGCCCCAGCTAGATGGACCCTATAGTCAGATTCCTCAAAGATGATATCCTACTTGAGGAGAAGTTAGAGACTGATAAAATACGGAGGAAGACTCCTCGGTTCTGGTTGTCCGAGGACCACAAACTATATAAACGCCCCTACTCTAGACCTTACTTACTATGTATTCACCCCGAGGCGTCCAAAATTCTGCTCAAGGAGTTGCATGAAGGGATCTGTGGGAGTCACATAGGAGGAAGGTCCCTGTCGCACCGAGCTATCACCTAGGGATACTGGTGGCCGAGGATGCAGAAAGAAGCCCTGGAGTATGTTAAGAAGTGTGACCAATGCCAGAATTTTGCCCCAAATATTCATCAGTCAGGAGGCGTCCTAAATCCCTTGTCTAGCCCCTGGCCGTTTGCGCAGTGGGGCCTGGATATTGTAGGTCATTTCCCCAAGGTACCGGGGAACAAAAGATATCTGTTGGTCGGCACAGATTATTTCACTAAATGGGTCGAAGTTGAGCCGTTAGCCAACATTAGAGATGTGGATGTTAAGAAGTTCATCTAAAGGAACATTGTTACACGATTCGGGGTCCCCCATACCCTCATTTAGGATAACGGGTTTCAATTTGACAGCAAAGCCTTCAAAAGGTACTGTTGTGAGCTGGGGATCACGAACCGGTACTCAACTCCGGCCTATTTTCAAGGAAACGGGCAGGCCGAGACTATCAACAAGGTCATAGTCAATGGGCTCAAAAAGAGGCTGGATGACGCCAAGGAAAGATGGGTAGAAGAGCTACCACACATCCTATGGACCTATCGGACCACACCGCGGCGGTCAACAGGGGAAACGCCTTTTGCCATGACCTATGGGGCTGAGGCCATTATCCCTCTAGAGGCGAACTTCCCAACGCTGAGGATGAGTTCCTTCTCCCCGGACAGTAATGATGAGCTACTAAGGAAGAGCCTAGATCTGATTGATGAACAAAGGGAAAAGGCAATGACCCAGTTGGCCTACTACCACCACCAAAAGCTCAAGCAGGGATATGATGCCAATGTGAAGCTAAGACCCCTGGCACCAAGGGACTTAGTGTTAAGGAAAATCGTGGGCACTGCCAAGAACCCATTTTATGGGAAACTAGAACCCAACTGGGAGAGACCATACCGAATAACCTCAGTGGCGGGAATAGGTGCATACTACTTAGAAGATTTAGATGAAAAACCTGTACCTCGTCCATGGAATGTAAATAACCTGCGAAGGTATTATTATTAATGAAAGAGTCTCTGCTGATTCAAATTCTAAGTCTGTTGTGATTGCATGCTTCTTGCCCTGACAACCATCTAAGTATTAGACAGAACCAAGGCCTTTCATGGTCTTTGGACTCAAGCCTATGGGGAAACTAACTACTTCAAAATATACTAAGTGTTAGACAGAACCAAAGCCTTGCATGGTCCTCAGACTCAAGCCTATGGGGAAACTAACTACTTCAAAATATACTAAATGTTAGACAGAACGAAGGCCTTGCATGGTTCTCGGACTCAAGCCTAAATATACTAAGTGTTAGACAGAACCAAGGCCTTGCATGGTTCTCGAACTCAAGCCTATAGGGAAACTAACTACTTCAAAATATACTAAGTGTTAGACAGAACCAAGGCCTTGCATAGTCCTCGGACTCAAGCCTATGAGGAAACTAACTACTTCAAAATATACTAAATGTTAGACAGAACCTTATAGGGAAACTACATACTTCAAGAAAATACTAAGTGTTAGACAGAACCAAGGTCTTGCATGGTCCTCGGACTCAAGCCTATGGGGAAACTAACTACTTCAAGAAGATACTAAGTGTTAGACAGAACTAATGCCTTGCATGGTCCTTGAACTCAAGCCTATGGGAAAACCAACCACTTCAAGAAAAAGCCTACGTGTAGGGCAGAGTCAGAGCCATATCTAATCCTGGGATCATCTGTTTTGGTGAAATTAATGCTAAACGAATTCTGCCTTAAGCATCAAACGAAGCCGATAAGCAAGCTAATCCGGTTTAAATAACTACCTTAATGCCCGTTATGGTCATTGCAGACGAAGATGCCCTTTTTCCCATAACAAAGTCCAACAACGGAGACCATGGACTTGGTCCTAGCTCAACTCACACTTGAAGGGTCTAAATGACTTTAACCTACCTTGGGCCCAAGTCAAAAACGAAAGAGAGGTAGGTTTTCCCTTTGCATGTACATTTCCACATTATTGTAATCATTGCTATGATGTGCCGAGGCACAATCGAAGTTAGAATTATACGAGTGTAAAAATATATATATATATATATATATATAATAAAAAGCAAGACAAGCAAGGGAAGACAAAACACGCGCTACATTAAGTCCGTAAAAGCTACCCAACAGGAATCGTATTACAATATTTATAAAAAATAAAAAAATAAAAAAAAATAAAAAAAAACAAGGCAAAAGTGCCATTATATTGTTCCAAAAAATAAAGAGGAAATAAGACAAAGGCGCCAAGGGGCCTACTTCTTTAGCTTAATCTTCTTCCCCCCTGTGGGTAGCTGATTCGTGATGGTCTCGGGGTCCTCTAAACCCTGACTTAGAAGAATAACCTACAAGGGCGCCGTAGAGAGTGCTGTCTCCCTAGCAAGAGGGGCCTGGACATCAGCTGAGGGATTTGCAGCCTTCTGGAGTGCCTCTTCATTGGGACCTTTGGCTATTTCTGTCACCCCAAGGGGATCAGCTTCCACGACAAGCTCACCAGAGGTTGTAGTAACCACCTCGGTAGTGACCGCAGCCTCTTTAGCTTCTTCATTAAGGGCAATATCAGCCTCCTCAGCACCCACCTCGGCCTCAGAGTTAGAAGGAGTAGCCTCACGGATGGCAGGGGGATAGTATACATTCTCCACCTTCCACAAGTCGGACGAGGCCTCAACCCCAGCTTGTTTGAGGGCTTCACTCCAAACCTAGGAGCAGTAAAGTCTGCATACCCCAAGAACTTGGGCTCTGAGAGCAGCCTCTGTCTCGGCCACCCCAGCCACATAGGCAACCTCCTCGGCTTCTTCCTTGGAAGCCTGAGCCTCCACCCTACCAAAATCTGCCTCAGCCTTGGCCCTTAGAGCCTCGTCTCTGGCCCATTCAGCCACATTCTTGGCCCCCTCAGCATCGGTCACCTTCTTTTTCAGATCAGCGATCTGCTCCTTTGCAATCGTCAACTGCTTCTCCACCTCAATCAGACGCCTCGTCTGGTCTTGAGCCTGCCTTTGGGCACCAACCAGGCCTGATTCAACGCTGTCTCGAGCCCTGGTCACCTCCTTTAGTTCCTCTCGGGCGTTCACGAGATCATCCTCAGAGGCCTTAAGGGCCCGACCAGCCCCTATGCATTTTTTGCGGTCTACATCCGGGCTTTGTCTTGTTTGTTAGATGCCTCCTCCAACCTGAAAGTGGCCTGAACATCCTACCAATTGAAACAAATGCACAAGTAAATAAAAAGCAAAAAAAAAAAAAAGAAAAAAAAAAAAAAAAAAGAAAATTGAAGTTAGAAGAATCATAAGTGCTAAGGGTCTTACCATTCCCAAGTATCGCTTGAGGTTGAGGAAGACCTCCTTACTCCTCAAAACCTCCAGCTCAGCCATGTCCGCAAGGAGTAGCAAAGACCTCTCCAGCGCATCGGCTACAAGTGTGCCTTCGCCCCCTCGAAAGTCCCTGAGAAAGGCATCGTCCATCAGAGGCCCCCCGTGAAGCATTGGGGCTGGGAGCCAAGCCTGAGCCTCAGGCTGAGCGGCGACCTGCTTGTCTAGGCCTTGAGACCCTATCTTCAGTTGCTTGGAGGGCCGCTGAGTATCGCCTTCCTCCTGGGAGGAATGAGACTTTTCCCCTCCCATAGGCCTTTTACCCTTGTCCTTCCTCGGCTTAGGATCAGAGGGCTCGGGCCTAGATGGCGGACTCGGCCGAGGTGGAGGAAGAGGAAGCCCGGGTTGGGCAGAAGTTAACCTGGTTTGGGCAGGCCGAGACTTGGGAGGAGGAGGAGGAGGCTTAGGCTGAGACTTCCTCGGTTGGCCTTCAATTAGGTCAAGTAAGCTGGATTGGGATTTCCTCTTGTAACCCATATTGGACCTAGGAGGATTCCCTGCTGATAAAAAGCCTGCTTTGGTTAAGCTCTGGTCACCCAAGTCACCAGAGGGATCCTCGGGCAGGTGGACTCGTTCGAACACTCCAAAGTCGTCCTCGGCCGGACCCGAACCGATACCTTCCTCCTCTACTTCCTCACCTTCCCCCTCAGTTTCCACAACTCGACGAGATGTAGAGGAGCCCGCCAATGGAGTACCTTCTGAAGTAGGGGACCCTTTCAGGATCAAGAAACCGTCCTCGATTACAGTAATTCTCTGGAGCTGAGGATCCTTCGCCCTAATCACGCACCTTAGTGCCGCAAACGATTTCTGAATGGGGACGTACCCTAGGATCTTGTGAGCAGCCCTAACTTGGTTGTTGGCCTCATTCACAAAGATCTCCGCCCTCAGCACGGTCTCCAAGTCCCCCTTGTTGACCAAACCCAAATGACGCTCGAAAACGTGTGGATCTGCAGAGAAGAAAACACACTACTATTAATAATCAGACAAAGCAAGCGACGAAAGTTTAAAAATGTAGACCCTCTCCTACTCCGAGTGCCCCACCTGGTATACCCTCCACTGTTGGACAATGAAGGCCATTATGCCACTCTCCGAACACGATAAGGAAGTCCTGATCCAGCCCCTTACTGGACGAGGGGAGGCACTGGATAAGCCGTACCCTATCATCCCTTGTCTTCAGGTAGTAAGACTTGCCCTTCAGGAGCTGAAGGTTGTAGCACCAATTCATGTCATGATGGGTTAACCTCAGTCCCATCTTCTCATTTAGGACATCTACACAGCCCATAATTCTAAACACGTTGATGCCACATTGGGTGGGGGCAAGCCGGAAATGCCTAAGGTAACTCGTCATCACCTGACCCATGGGGATCCACATACCACCCTCTAAGAAGGCAATTATGGGAATCACTACCTCACCCTCTTTCCTCCTAAGTCTCCACTCCCCCTCTTTACAGTACCTTAGTCCTATGGTATTAGGTATCCTATAATCAGCGATAAACTTCTCCATCGCCTCTTCAGACTCAACCAATTTCTTGAGCCTACCCATCCCTAGAGACAACTAAGAGACATGAAGAAAGAAGTCTAGAAGAGGGAAGAGCGCAATTTAGAAAGAGAGAAGAAGACTTATAGAAATGAGGAAAAGCTCCTCGGCAGGCTTTTTGTGCTAAAGGAAGTTGCAAGTTCAGTTGGAGATGTGACCGAATTCGAAGTATGTGCGCAAGGCCTCTTGAATGCGATAGTAAAAAGGCGGATCGATTTAAATGGGTATTTATACCCCCAATAAAAAATAACAACCATGCACGTTTTCCCACCTATATAGTCAAGAGGATCACCACCGTTAGATTATCATCACACCGTTGAACGTAGAGAGTACAAAGCCGCCCAAATTTAATGCGAACGCGCTCCGCATACCAAGGCGTTAGAAAGGTGCCTTGGACAGGCGAAAAAGCACTGGTACTGATGGAAGACAAGACTTGACAAGCCGCGGTAGAGGCCCGAGGACGTCAAAATCCTCTTCTCCATTCGCGGATCCTAACAGCAGGATTTTGAGGGGCTATTGTGGGGCCAAAGAATATGGCAACCCCGGCCCACTCTATGCTAAGCCCAAAGCCTGCGTCGAGGAGGAAGAAGTGTCCAAGAACGAGTTAAGGAAGCTTCATTCACCAAGAGTACCGTCAAGGATAATCATGTCCTCGGCCCATATAGACCATTGAAAAGAAAAGCAAAGTGTCCTTAGAAGTAACCCTCTAGAGAGACCCAAAAGAGAGGCAAATACAACGGATTGGCCATGGAAGCATGGTGGAGGAGCAATCTCAAGAGGAACTGTCACCTCCGCATTAAATGCCCATAACTAATCTTCTGGCCACATTAATGGAGAAGTGACCTCTGAACAGTGCCGCCTTAACTGCTACCACCCACAGGAAGGATGAGAAGGTGGCTGATAGGACAGGCACTCAAGTGATGACCTGCATGATCAGCAGATGGAAGGCCAGGATTAACGAGAAGGGAATATAAAATGTAACAAGTCCTTTAGAAGGAGGGAGGGGAGTTTGAGAAAGGAAAAAGAACCATGGCATTTGTATGACCTTTGTAACCTAGTACTAGAGAAAAAATAAGAAATATACGATCTAAGGAAACGACCGAGGAGCCTAGTTCCACATTTCAATTTATGTTCTTGCCACCCGATCCATGCATTACCATGTTTAGTTCTTACAACCCTCACTAGGGCCTAGTTCTTCGATCCACGCTCTACAAATTCATTGTATTGGGCCAGCTGGGCTTGAGCTCACTCATTCCCAAGGAATAGAGCTCGAACCTGGTCCCTACAGAATCCATAAGAAAAATAGAGAACAAAATATTGAAACATTTTGATCCTTATCAATAGGATATTTGGTTACCACTAGCTTTGCCATTTGGCCACCAAACCGAACTAATCAAGGCTTTGATTTCACATGATGCAATGTGATAGCATAGAAAGAGATATCCAGAACACCCTGAATTCTCAAGTTAAAGATCTAGAATCCACTATAATAATAAAGATCAAAATTATTGTTCACAGTGAGGGATAGAAATTCGAACCTTAGTTCTTTTTACAAGGAAGATTAAACAATGTTATTAAGCTATAAAACTTTTGGCAAAACATATTAATATAATAATAAAGAGCAATTATTATAAAACTGACTATATAGGTTTCAAATCTTATCACATCATAAAAAAAATTAAAAACTATCTTTGATTTCCATTCAACTATGTAAGCTTGAATACATGAAAATTTGAACTCATCAAATAACTACGTATGTGATCCGCCTAGTCAAGAGTACAATCAAAATACATGCTATACAAGTGTACAATTAATTACTCAAAATCAATCAAGACAACCCATCAAAACTCAGAAGAGCTTGCTTCCAAACTCTTCTTTGTCTGGACTAATTCTTGAAGACAAAGATGATGTGGTACTGGCTAGGTCCCTGAGCTCTGACAAGCTTCTCCCAAGCTGAAGAGCCACTTTCACTTCTAACAACTCCCCATTTTCCCTCCTATCAGCCTCTTCTTCCCTCAGGTTTGATTCTATGGTCTCTTCCATAAGCCTAAAGAACCCAGCTGAGTCCCTATACAGCTCAAACACCATCCCAACTTGCCCACCGTGCTCCAGAGTGTTAACCACAGTGGCTAAAGCTCCAAACATCACTGCCAAAAATGCACCCCATGAGCCAATGAAAGGTAATCCCTGTAATATTGACCCAACTGCAGCCAAACCGGTAAACAAAGGACCACATACTGCAAGAATTTTGTTAACTTTAAGTACTACTTTGCTTAGCCTCACATATTCTGCTTCATCTTTTCTCTTCATAACCCCAAGAACCTCTCTCATTTCCTCTTCAAGCTTCTCATTCCACCCATTTCTGTTTACTTTCCCATTACCCTTTTCTTGTTGAGTACTCTTCAAATAATGTTTTGGCCACCACACAGCAGGCTCAACCTTTTTTGGAAATTTATCAAGCATTGTCCCAAGTAAGGGAAGTGGGTAGGCCTTATCAAGTGCCAAAACTTTATTCATAGCATCTTCTACATCATCTTCAGTTGGATTTTGAAGAGCCAAAGTCATTTTGATATCCTCATGAAGTTGCTTGAATAGCCTGGAAGCATTTCTTTGTTCTTCTGCAAGCTGAGAAGGCTGAATCTTATTCATCACTAGTAAAATACCAGTGACAGCCATATAGAGAAGACTAGAAGAGAGCTTTAGAGCCAAAATAACTGGTGCTGAAACTCCCACTCCACTCACAGCCACAAGTCCAGCCATAGTTGCTGCTGTGACTGTCATTCCATTAACAGAAGTTAGCAGAAGACGGTTCCAGTTATCTCTCTGGGACCCTATATTCTTGTGCATTTCTGTTCTATCTGCTACAATTTCCATGATTGCATATAACTCTTTCACTGCCTTTGTTTCTATCTTAGGCTTCATTTCTATTTGGGTTAAAGCAGATTTAAAGGTTTGTAGCCTTTTACTTTGATTCAACTCATCAGCAAGGAGCCTAGGGAGAGAATGATGATTTGATGATTGGAATTTTTGGGCATTTAAGGTGGCTTTGATTTTTCTGAAGGAAGCTGAAGAAGAAGAAGAACAACAACAAAAAGAAGCAGCTTGAAGAGTAGCCATGAACACTAGCTATATGATCACCTACTTCTTGCTTAACACAATTGAGCTAGAAAGGTGTTGTAGTGAAATGAATGAGTCTTAATTCTGAAATATATAGATGAAGATCGTACCGTGAAATGGACGTGTGGGCCTCAATTCTTTAACGTAATGAATGACTTCTTCTTTTTTCGCTGAATACGTAATGAATGAGTTCTTTTTTTTTTTTTTTTTTTTTGCTGAATACGTAATGAATGAGTTCATGGGTTGGGAGGTTGGACTAGTTCATCAACATTTATTTACCTTTGCTTTTGCTCCTACAGTTTCACTTTTTTGACTTTCAAAAGGAAAAAACCATGTGAACCTTGAAGTGAACTTTCCACGCGCTACCCAAAGTCCAAAGAGTTATTGTCCTTAGAGCATTCTGGATTCCTATTTTATCGATTATTCCAGATTCACCATACAAAATCCTACTTTATCGATTATTCCAGATTCACCATACATCAAAGCTTTTATATTTTTTACAATTTCATTTAAATAATAGAAACTACTCGTTAAAATAATAATAAAATCACTGCACAGGTAACTAGAGCAACCACCTCCTCCACCACCCCTACCACCGCTCCACTTGCCATCACCACCATTGTAGCAATCACAACCCACCATAGCCACCACCACCACAAGTCACAGCACCACCGTGGCAAGTACTGGCAACCACAGCCACCTGCAGGAAGAAAAGAAAAAGAAAAAACCCAATGTATAACCACAACCATCCACCAAAATCACAACCAACCACCACAAAACAACTAGCCACTGCAAAAACAAAATCTCAGACAAGCACTCACCGGTGGCTGATCTAACCATTGCAGGAAGGAAAAAAAAAAAAAAAAAGCAAAACCACAACCATCTAGCAAAAACAACCAGCCATCAAAACAAAATTGTAACCCAAAGATTCAACCCATGCACTCACCGATCTCACCACCGTGCCTCCAAATCAAACCCACAAATCACCGCCACCGTGACCCACCATCGAAACCCACTGAAAAAAATTGGAAGGGAAGTAGCTTCATTGGTTCTAATCCAAGTCGTGAGATAGCTTCAAGCGGGGAGCCACAGGGAGATCGATTTCAGAGAGCGAGAGAAGAAAGAAGAAGAAAAAAAAAAAAAAAAAAAAAAAGAAAAAGAAGGAAGAGAGGAACGGCAGGTCTGAACAGAGAAGAAGGAAAGAATAAAAAGAGATAGAAATAAAATACTTTTTTTAAAGAGCAGAAGAGAGAGAAAGTTTTAAAATGATATTATTTATTTTACAATACAGCTCTGTTACGCTCTCAAAAATGAGAGTATACTGTAGCACAATGGCAAAACTTTTAAGATATATCATCATTGATGGCGCAAGCTTTTGGGATATAAATGCTAAAAAAAAAAAAAAAAAAAAACATCTTTTAGCATACACAATGCTTAATAAGAATGCTCTTATGAATTTAACACTCTATCGTGAATCCCATGCAATCTTAGTAACTTTGAATAAAAAGCTAAATGTTGGAAGTCATTGCCCGAGCTATATATACCGCTTACGGTACAGTAATTTTGCTAGTTAATTTGTTTCTATTTCAAGGCGACCAGTATTGATTAATACAGTGAGGTCTAAAATCAAATTTATACTTCGTCTACCATTTCGTCTACATTGCATCCAGTGGCGACGCCACTCAAGACTTGAAAAAAAAAAAAATTATATATAATAATTTAAATTTTTTTTATTTGTTTAACCTTAAATATATATATATATATATATAAAAGAACAACCTCAAGCAATACAAGGAACAACCTCAAAATTTTTATGCTAAACAAATTTTGAACTAAAATCTAAAAAAATATATATATATATATATTTGTAACAAAGAATCTGAAAAAGAAAAAAACTTGTAACAGAGCAAGCTAAAAAAAAAACCCAATACAAATATGCGTAAGGCGTTGTCGTTGATGAGCCTCATCAGATGAGCTCGCTGCCATCCCATAGTAGTTTCTTCAGTTTTCTTCTCTTCTTCGTTGTCACTCTCTTTCTTTTGGCATTTCTGGTCTGGGTTTCTAAACAAAATGTTAGCAGAGAAACCCAAGGGACAAGAGGTCAAGACTCACAGTTTCACACCTACCCACTTTCTACTGGGTTTCTAAACAAATGACTTCTACATTTCTGGTCTGCTCTGGGTTTCTAAACAAATGACTCCACTGTTTCACACCTACCCACTTTCTACTTCTTATTAAATACTTTTTTTTTTTTTTAATACAAAAGTTACTGAGGGGCGGACAAACCAACGTGTAATTTATCTGCCACTCTTTTACTTTTTTGATTTTTGATTTTTGTTTTAAATTCTTAAAAAATCGTTTATAGTTTTCTATTCTTTTTCTTTTTGACCACTCCTATGTAGAAGCTTATTATGCTTTTTAATTTTTTTTATTGAGTTGTGAAATTAGCTTAAAATAATTTGAATAAAATAGGTAAAATTTTGAAATGTAATTAGATATATTAATTTATATAGATTTTTTTTTAGACTGCTAGTAGTTAGTAAAAAAAATTAATGAAGTAATTAAACACCAATAATTAATAATTTAATTAACTAATACATTATAAAAAAAACAAACAAATTAAATTATGTTAGACGAAATAACAATTAATAATTTAATAATTAATGAAACAACAATACAATAAATTATAGTTTATAGGTAAACAAATTTATAAAACAATTAAACAACAATAATTAATAATTTTATTAATATTTTAAATGAACTTATAGTTTATTGTATAGGCACTTTGTTCATTTCTTTTCTTTTTACTTTTTTTTTTTCTTTTTGAGGTTTTCATTGTACAGAATGTAAATTTGTTTTGGTTTTAAGAATTTTTTTTTTTTTAAAGGCCAAATCTTGAATTTCGGCCGGTATTTACCAAAACGTCCCGTAACACCAGAAATAGACCCAAATGACTCAAATTTTTTTCAAAGTGGAATAAGAACACCCTGAACAAAATTTCTAAAATCGCTACTAAGGTACAGTGACTTTGAGGCTTATCACCAAGGGCTATCACACGAGCTCTAAGACCATATGATCCGAATGGAGAGACCTTTACATTGAAACTAGAACAAAGAGCGAATCCCATCCACCTACTATTACACCAATTTGGAGGCAGGTCTATGCTTACTGAGTTTCCCACTCGTTGATGAGTTAACCACGATGGAATTTCAAATCCAGGAAAAACTATCTGAAATTCATCCTTTTTTCTTTTTGTAGAAGTTTCATATCCAGTTTTAGCACGAAGAAGTCCCTGCACCAAAGAAAAATATAATTAAATGGGAATGATATTTACAATTCAAGAGAGAGAAGAGAGAAGAGCTTACTTGTAGGTAAAGTTTCAATATTTCAAATGCCACTTCGCTGCCACTTTCATTATAATAAGGCCCCCTGGCCCAAGGTCTTTGCCCTCTGACTCTGAGTAGTCCTAGTGATGGTTTTAGGGAAAAACATCCTTCAACATTTATATATCTCACAGTTGATGGAAGCTCTGGCACTGATTGAAGCTTCTCGCAGTGGCGTAAATCAAGAGCTTCAAGTTTCGAAAGTTGATTGATGCTTGCAGGCAAGGTGACAAAATTGTTCCAACTTAGTGTTAAATAAATTAATGAGGACAAAAAGGCAGTACCATTAAGTCCTATTTCTTCAAGTTGAGACATCCCACTCAAATTAAACTCTTTCAAACACCTTATTTTCCATATATTTTCAGGTAGTTTGGCAAGGTTTGAGCATCCAAAAATAACCAGTTTTTCAAGAGACCTCAAATTATCCATGTTGCTCGGAAGACATTTGAGATTATTGCAATGTTCTAAATCTAATAAAGTAAGGGCAGTCAAACACTCAATTGATGAGGGTGGTAGTTCATTAATAGCAGTTTTACCCAAATGAAGTTCAGATAGGCTTTTCATAATTCCCAAAAATGTCAGAAACTTCCTAAATTCTGAGCAGTCATGGAGATTAAGAACCGTAAGGGACTCCATTTCAGCAGACATGCTGGGAAGATTGTTAAGAGATATGCAGCCTCGTAGGACTAAATTTCTAAGCTTACTGAGTTGTCCAATGGATGGGTGGATCTCAACCAATCCACTGCACCAAGAAAGTTTTAGTCCCTCAAGTCTTGGAAAACCTGAAAAGTCTGGTGTCCTAATAAGGTTGGATCTCTCAAGATTGATGTACTTTAACTTGCCTAAAAACTGCTAAAACCAAACCAAAAAAAAAAAAAAAAAAAATGCTTCCATTAAACATAGAAATTAGTTTAATAAGTTTTAAAAAAAAATCTTTTAAATTAAAACAACTTTATTAATGAAAGGAGGAAGCTCAAATACACCCAAAGTGTATTGTAGATACACTTAAAGAAAATAATAAATAATAGAAAGGCAATTAACAAAACAAAATTACCTTTACTCCTTCCCAAAGATATTCAAACTCACTACCCTGCAAGTCAAGATGAACAAGCTCCTTTGGTTGGAAATTAGATGGCAAATATTTTAAAGAACAACCACGCCATTGAAGATGTCTTAAGCCATTAGGAACATGATTTAGGGCATTAGGGATGTGCCGATCATTAATTATCAGCAATCTAAGACCAGACATCTTTGAAAAATGTCCAGGTAATTCTTCAAAATTGAAATCCTCTTTCCCATATTTGAAGACTATGGCTTGAATGTCTTCTGTTGCCTAAGATTTCAAAAGCAAAGGGCTTGGTGATTTACACAAGCAAATGATAAGAATACTAGAATTACTCAAGTTTTTATACCATAGGAAAGCCATAAAGGAGATTAAAAAAAATATCTAAATCCCTGAATTTTCCTATATATAACCTCCTCTTATTTATTGGTAGACTCAAGAAGGCTAAAGGTGGGAAATTGCCCAGTGAATGAAAATGCAAAAAGATTGGAGTTTGACTTTGCGTTTTTAAGAGAATACAATTTGTGGAGTTTTTTTTCCCCAATCAATAGCCAGAAAATTGCATTTTCACATTGAAATTTTTCATATCAACAATACTTTTCACAGATTTTACCAAACATTTTTCATTTCTAAAAAACATTTTTAAAACACAACTAACCCTAATAAAAACTAATGGTCCGTTCGAATTGAGAGAAAGGGAGGAGGAGTAAAGTAGAGTTGCCCGGAAATTGGTTTATTATCTGCCAACTTTACTTTACTCTCCTCTACTCCTCCACCCTCCCCCCTCAATCCAAACAGGCCCTAAAGAGTCGCATTAATAAGTAATAGATCATAGTACAACATCAAATTTTAATAGTAAAATGTACTACATATTAAGTCCTACTGGTAACTAATAGATTGTAGTACAACATCAATACATCATATTTTAAACCTTTTTTTTACCCTTTATGCACTAAAACTAGAAAGGTGCACTTCTACCTTTAAGAAATTCAAGATGAAGAAGGGGAAAAATAGGAAATTACAACATTACTTTCAAAGTGATAAAAAAAAATAAAAATAAAAATAAAACCTATAGAACAAGTTTCTTTTAAACATATATATATATATATATATATAAAGAGAGAGAGAGAGATGGGTTCAAGTTACACCTGATGCAACTTTTTTTTTTTTTTTAATGAAACATCTAGTGTAACTTTAAACAATGTTACACTACCCAATAATTTTCAATTGGATGTGAATTTTAACAAACCCACCATTGGATCACATCATCTTCATTTATTATCCTTTCATGAAAAATTTAAAGATGATCAAACATCAATAACCATATCATCAACCAATTGTTTAAATTCAAGTTTTTGTAGTTTAACATAATGCATAAAAAATGAATTTATGGATCGAATGGTAAATAACATTTAATTGAAATGAAAATTGGCAAACATGTTAAGTACACATAGAACATGTAATTCAACAGTAGAATTTTCAAAATATGAATTTAATAATAAGTTATTGAATGGTGTAATATTCCTTAGAGTTATACCAAGTGTAACTTGAACTCAAATATATATATATATATATATATTCTTTTGTTCTAGTCTTCTAGATAGTAACCAAGAGATGAGTGATTGGTTGATTTCATCAGGAAAGATGAATTCAATTAACAAAATATAAAAAATAGTCAAATGAATGTTTGCATTCTATATTCCATTACTTTAATACTAAGGTAATCAATCACCTATTGGAATTAAAAATAAATAAAAAGAACTAATATATATTGAACAAAATTATGTCACTATACCTACTCAATCTTATTTGCTAAAATAAAATTATAACTTTATCATTTTTCTTACTATATCATTCTCCAATACACAAAACAGATCCTCCAAATGCCACAACCTACACTGCCTTCCAAGCTCTCCACATGAATTTAGACGAACTATTTTTTCACCCATTTCTTTTAGTAGATCATGCATCTCCAAAAATTCACCGTAAGGATTATTTGTTATGGCTAGGAGGGATTTGTCCACAAGAACACTTATACCAATTCTTGCATCAAAACCACAACTCTCTAATATCTGTATTACTTGATCTTTCTCCTGCCCTCTAAATAAACAAGCAATGTCTAAGAATATCTCTTTCCATGTTTCCTCTAGTCCATCGTAACTTATTTTAAGTATATCAAATATTTCTTTTTTAGGATTTTTTTTTTAAATTGTCCAATGCACTTTGCCATTCATCTATTGTTCTTCCAACTAAAAAGGAACCCATAGTAACAAGTGCTAATGGAAGGCCATTAGCATATTTTACGACTCCCTGGGAGAGCTGCATATAACTTTCTTTGGGTTGCTCATTTTTGAAGGCTTTCAAGCAAAAAAGTTTTAAAGCATCATCATTATTTAATCCATAAGGCTTATATATGTTAAGAACTCCATGTTCGACCAACACATGTTTATCTCTAATTCTAATGATGATCCAACTCCCCAATCCAAACCAATCATGCTCTCCAGCCAATTTTTCTAATTGGTCCACATGATTAACATCATCTAGGACAAGTAGAACTTTTTTATTATGTAACCTATTCTTGATTATATTAACTCCTTGATGAACATCCCATATCTTTTTATTTTTTTCCCCCCAAAGTTCTTCAAGAAGTTGTTGTTGTAATCGAAGCAAACCACCTTTTTTTTATTTTTCCCTAACATCAGCAATAAAACTAGAACCTTGAAAATGAACAGAATACATATCATAAACAGCTCTAGCAAGAGTTGTCTTTCCTAACCCACCCATACCACAAATCCCTACCATGTAAACATTGTTCCCAATCCCTAAATATGAAGTGATCAATTGCACCACCATTGATTCTATTCCTACCAATTTTTTGGAAACACTTGAGAATTTTGTACTCAGTTTCTTCATCACCTTTTCCACAATGTCTTGGATAAATTCTGACTCATGCCTGCAAAAAAGATAGAAAATAATTACGTGATAATCCAAACCCTTGGGCGAGGAAGAATACACTAGCCAAGAATAAACCTTGGGCAAGCACATTAGAATTCATTAGCTCAAGCAACGTGGATAGAACTACCCATATAAGAACTGCATATCATACCAATTATATATTTCAAACAGACATATTTAGAGCTATAGTTTTTGTTATGGTTAGTTGAAATAGGTCCACCATATTTGAAGGTTGTAAAGTTATGTTTTTTACATAACGTTTTTGTTGGCTTTATTTCACGACAAATGTGTTGTAATTTCATTAATTTATTTTCTTGTATTTTGTGGGATTAAATTGTAATGGGTTTAGTATTAAGTCAGTGAAAATTGCTTAAGACAGTTAAATTTACAATTATCCCGCGACTAATTCGAGATTGTAGAACCCACGAGAGGCCATGTGAGGAGCACATGTGGAAGTTCAAGAGTCAAGATGTCTCGCGAGCAACTCGCGGCTTGACCATCCCGCGAGATGACCCACAAGACACTTTGACAACTGAGATTTTAAGTGTGATTTTCTTATCCTTCACCCATACTATATATACCCTAATTACCAAAAAAATTGTAAGGAGGCTATCAGACAGAAAATCTTAAAGATTGACTTTTCATAACACCCACCTTTTAGAGAAAGCTACTTATCCTTAAGTGAAAATTCATTTGTAATCTCTTCTCCTCTTCTCTCCCATTGTCATCCCATTGTCATACCTTGAGAGGAGATTTTACCCAAACACACTCACACTCATTCAGGGTATAGATAGTGTTTTGGAGTTTAGGAAGCATTGGGTCTTTGCCAAATTAAGCCGGTAAGGCTTGGCGGTGCAATCAGGCAGTATTGCGAAATCCGGGAAGCTAGTGAAAACAAGGCTCGGTGAAATTCATTAATAGCTGGAGCTTGGAGGGCTCAAGTATTTTGGGTAGATTAGGCTTGGAAGGTCTTTTTGGTATCCTTGTACTCCAACTTATTCACTAGTGGATTATTTCGACTTGGAGGGCCGTGAAGACGATTTTACGCCAAGTTTTTTTGGTTTTCCTCTTTGATAACATATCGTGTGTTATCTTAGGTTTGAGTCTTTTTACTCTACTGCCCTTTACATTATTGTCTTGCTCATATATGTTCATCCATGCAATTGTTGAATGCTTTGATTAATAAATTTGCTAATCATGTATATTTCACATTAAATGTGTTTAGATTAAAATTAATTGAGCCGCAATTAAAATTTGGGGGTCTAAAGACTCTAAACTAGCTCTATTATTTATACTAGTGAACTTTCAAAGGTTGTTTGAGTACAAATAATAAAAGTTAAGCCTTATGGCTAGTTTGGATGGAGAGGGAGACCACAATTTTTTTTTTTTAATATAGATACCATATAATATGTCTACATATTATAAAATGATGTAGACATATTATAAATCAATTTACCACTCCATTAACATCTGTAATACCTGAAAATAAATGTTTCAGATGTTGGTCTTTCAATATTGAGAAGATTCTTGTATCCAAAGTCAGCCACGACAAAGGTAGCCTTCTAATTTTTGATATATATGCATCTCTTATGTTTCTCAACTTCTCAGTTAAACTATCTAACACTCTGAAATGTTTATATGAAGACAGAAGCCTACTGAAGAAGAAGCTTCAAAACTTGCAAAAAGGGTAATAGTAGTTTAAAATAAAACCTTTGTTTCTTCATTTAAATTTCCCACTGCCCCTTTGTGTGTGTGTGTGTGTGTGCATGCACGTGTGCTTGCTTGCACGTGTGTCAATTTTTAACGTTATCATGGGGCTTTTAAGAATTCTTAGCCTTAATTTTTAATGCTTTAGTGGCTCCATCATTTTATTGTATTTTGATCTTCTGACAAAGGCTCCATGCTTAACTATTTATGTCTAGGTAATTGCTTGTCTTGATGTGAGGGCAAATGATAAAGGTGATCTTGTTGTAACCAAAGGGGACCAATATGATGTAAGAGAGCATACAAAAGAGAATGAGGTATTGTGATAGCTTGTTGTATCTGATTTATGGGTACAGACATTGTGCACTCTAACTCCCTCCTAAATTTGTTGTATTTTGGTATAATGTAATCAAATTGTCATAAACCTTTTGTAGGTTAGAAACCTTGGCAAGCCAGTGGAGCTTGCTGGACAGTATTACGTAGATGGGGCTGACGAGGTATGCTTTGGACAGAATTGAATGCTTATACATTATTACTTATTAATTATATTCTAAATAAAGTGGTAATATCAAACTGCAGGTTAGCTTTCTGAATATTACTGGTTTCCGAGACTTTCCTCTAGGCGATTTGCCAATGCTGCAGGTTTGTTTTGCAGCAAAAAGATCCAACATTAATCTTTTAATGTAACAGTATAAATTTATTTTACTACAAATGCTATATGTTGAATTTTTTAAATTTATTTTGATAGAAAGGATTTTTTTGCAATTTAACACCATTTTGCTAGCAATTTCTTTAGTCAGCATGTTTCCAAAGTTATTTAAAAAACTAGCATCTCAAGTCTTTTAGACTCGAGTTCACGGTAGAAACTCGAACCTAAGAGACTCGAGATCATGTGCTGGCAACGCTAAAGTGGATGACTCGAGTTCCTTCAAGCAATCATCTGAGTGTGAAGAAGCAAATGTTTATGGCGTCCATCTTTTAAGTGTGAAGAAGCAATTGACAGAATTAGGTGGCAGCAAAAAATATTGTTGAAGAAGCATGAAAGTTGACTGTTGACAACTCAAAAGCCGGTGTCATTCAAGGAGAAATGAAGCAAATCTCTATAATACAGCTGTACAGGGGAGAAATGAAGCATTCCTGAAGCTTGTCTTGTCTTAATATATATTCAGCAAAAAAAAAGCTTCTTGTCTTAACGTATATTCCTTCTTTTCTCTAATTACCTTTCCCATTACAAGGGATTTGCTTAGCTTAGGTGTTGGCAGTTTAAAAGAAGAAACCAAAAAAAAAAAGTTCTCAGTGGAAAAAAAATTCCAGGTTTACAGGGAGTTACTTAGTGTGTTGCAGACTTGCAGTTAATCATGACTATACTGTGACTGAACCCCCTTCCTATGTTATTGCTGCTAAACACCCTCAATGGGTGGCTGCCATGGACTCAGAATTTCAGTACCTTCAGAAACAGAAAACATGGTCCTTAGTTCCTTTGCCTGCTAATAAAAATGTGGTTACTTGTAAGTGGGTTTACAGGTCGAAGAGGCATGCTGATGGTTCAATTGCTAGATATAGAGCCAGGTTAGTGGCTAGGGGTTATCTTCAACAATATGGACTTGACTATGATAAGACATTCAACCCTGTGGTTAAGCCTGCTACTGTTGAAGATTCTAGAAGTAATTACAAGTTAGTATACTTTCGTAGATAAATTGATTGTAAATATATATGTTTCCTAGATTAGAGATATGCTCTACTGGCTAAAAGATTTGCAGTCCTAAACTTTAGCATTCCAATTATGTACATTGGCTGTTTAGGCCCACAATATTGTAGAAGAAAGTGTATGAATGAAAACCAAGTTTTGACTTGGTATCAGAGCCTCCCAAAAACCTCCATCAAAACATAACCCTCCCATACTCCTTTGAACAATCATTGCAGCAAACAACTACCACCATATGGCTTCCGAATCCTCTACTCCCGAACCATCAACCCCAGTAATCCATATCCAATCTGAAAATTCTGGCTTCCATGCCGGAGTTGTCCTCACCAAAGTTAACTATGACGTATGGTCCCAAATATTAGAGATGCAAATCGCAGGACGTGAGAAGCTCGAATATATTATGGGTAAAACAGATCCACCGAAGGAAACTGATGCTACCTATGCAAAGTGGTATGCAAGGAATCAAAAGGTCAAGGGTTGGTTGCTGACCTCCATGTCGCCAAAGATAATGAAGTGTTATCTCCGACTGCGTACTACAAAGGAAATCTGGAGTGCTCTTGCCAAAGCATTCTATGATGGATCGGATGAGACACAACTCTTTGCACTGAATCAGCGTGCCTTCACCACCAAACAAACTGGTCGACCTCTATCAACTTATTACGGTGAGCTTGTTGAAATTTTCCAAGAATTAGATTATCGTGATAAAGTTATTATGAAGGATCCCGATGATATTGTCACCTATAAGAAATCTGTTGCAAGGTTGAGAGTGCACATCTTTCTTAATGGCCTGGATGCAGAATTCGAACAGATTAGAGGTGAGGTTCTTCGGAAGGACCCCTCGATGGACCTCGACGACACCTATGCCTATGTCCATCGAGATGCTGTACGCCGAGCTTCCTTAAATGCTGAACCCGAAAATCCTGAATCTTCTGCTCTAATGGCTCGATGCTCTAAGCCCCAACCTCGACAATCCGCTTAAAAGACTGAATCTGACCAAGCACGATCTCAGAAGGGCAGTTATGAAATAGGTGCTGCCAAACCCGAACGTTTGTGCACTCACTGTGGTGAGACAGGCCATACAAAGGCACGGTGTTATGACTTAATTGGCTATCCAGATTGGTGGGATCCAGCAAAGGTACCACGCAAGCGCAATTCAAAGCCAAACCACCAAACCTCTGTTGCTGTAACCAAACCTTCCAATGATGTCTCAGAAGCTTCCTCTTTGATTGCTACTTCAGGTAACATTGGTAAGGTTTTCCATACTTCTGCATCAGATAGTACTAGTAGTACATGGATAATTGATTCTGGTGCTACAGATCACATGACCTTTGATAGTCAGCATGTTCCGTCTATGAAACAGTCCACCACACATATAGTCTCTACTACCAATGGCAATCCCTCACCTGTGATTGGGGAATATTCAATTCCTCTCTCACATAATTTGAATCTTGATTCTGTTTTAGTTGTTCCTTCCCTCAACCATAATTTATTGTTTGTTGCTCAAATAACCAGTGCTTTGTATTGTGTTGTGATTTTCTAGCCTAACTATTGTGTTTTTAAGGACATTCGAACTCAGAAGACAATTGGTTGTGGTACTAGAAAGGGGAAGCTGTACTATCTGGATTTGAAGCCTACTAGCTCACATCAGTTGGCTCAAGCTCTTTCAGTGGATCAGATCGACAAGTCCTCAGAAATTTGGTTGTGGCACAGGCGCCTGGGTCATGCGTCTTTTGGATATTTAAAAATATTGTTCCCAAAGTTGTTTTCTCAGTTAAATACTTCTGATTTCAAATGTAGTATTTGTGAACTTGCAAAAAGTCACTGTGTATTGTTCCCATTGAGTATGAATAAAAGTCCAGTACATTTTATGTTGATTCACTCTGATGTATGGGGGCCAGCCAAAAACCCTTCCTTGAATGGTTCTCGTTGGTTTGTCTCATTTATTGATGATCACACTCGTATGACTTGGGTTTGCTTGATGAAATCAAAGAATGAAGTTAGCTCCTTGTTTCAAAAATTTCATAAGATGATCGCCACTCAATACCAATCTCACATACAAGTTCTTCGCATTGATAATGGTGGAGAATTTGTTAATCATGACCTAAAGAAGTACTTGCAGGACCATGGCATATCTCACCAGACGACTTGCCCTTATTCCCTTCAGCAAAATGGGGTTGCAGAGCGCAAAAATCGCCACCTACTTGAAGTTGTACGAGCCTCTTTGTTTGGAGCTCACATGCCCACCAGTTACTGGGGTGAAGCGCTCAGTGTTGCGGCTTACCTCATTAACCGTGTACCCTCCAGCTCGTGAATTTTCAGACTCCCTTTGAAGTTCTTCATTCAACTGTAACTGCTCCTACAGCTCTGAATTTATCACCTAGAATTTTTGGGGGCGTGGCATTTGTGCATTTTCCTAAGCCGTTGCATGATAAGTTGGAACCATGAGCCCTACGATGTGTCTTTGTTGGCTATACCTCACTTCAGAAAGGCTACCGCTGCTATCATCCCCCATCACGGAAAATGTATGTCACCCTTGACGTTGTCTTTCATGAAAATGACATGTCCAAAGGAGGAAACTGTGCTGCGTGAGCAACCTGTTCTTGACCAACCGGATGTTAGTTTGAATGGGGAAAATAATCAGAATTAGATGGAAGCGACTCCACTTCAAGTACCATCTAACCAATTGTTTTTTGAGGTCAATTCCTTTCCCGAACTCCAAGTACAACCCCAGGTATATTCTGAATCTCAATTCCTTCCAAAAGTACTACCTAGTCAAGCCATTAGAGGTATACCTAGAGTTAACTATGAACCTGTTCTTAGTTCCAATCCTAAGTATCCCATAAGCAACTATGTATCCTACCATAGACTGTCAAAAGAAAGTGAGTCATTTGCGAATCAATTATCTGATGTATCTATTCCTATTAACATGCAGGAAGCATTGGGAGATCCTAGGTGGAAGGAAGCTATGAATGAAGAAATGAAGTCACTTCAAAAGAACTTAACTTGGAAAGTTGTTGAGCTGCTTGAAGGAAAGAAACCTGTTGGATGTATGTGGGTTTTCACAGTCAAATACAAGGCAGATGGAACCATTGAACGATTCAAAGCTAGACTAGTTGCCAAAGGGTACACTCAAACTTATGGAATTGACTACATGGAGACATTCGCACTAGTAGCAAAAATCAATACTGTTCGTATTCTTATACCCTTGGCAGTGAATCTTGACTGGCCATTGCACTAGTTTGATGTGAAGAATGCCTTTTTGCATGGAGAGCTTCAAGAAGAAGTATACATGGAGTTGCTCCCTAGATATAATATGCAATCAGAATGTGGAAAACATGTCTGCAGATTAAAAAAGGCCCTATACGGTTTGAAGCAATCTCCGAGAGCATGGTTTGGAAGGTTTACAAAGTCCATAAAAGCTTTTAGATACAAGCAGAGTAACTTAGATCATACTCTTTTTGTGAAGCATAATAAAGGAATGATTACTTGTCTCTTTGTGTATGTTGATGATATGATAGAAAAGGGAAATGATTCAAAAGAAAGGAGCGCATTGCAGAACCATCTAGCCCGAGAATTTGAGATAAAGGACCTTGGTCCATTGAAATACTTCCTTGGTATTGAAGTGTCAAGATTAAAGGAAGGTGTCTTTCTATCTCAACGAAAATATGCCTTAGATTTACTAAGTGAGACTGGTATGACAGCATGTAGTCCAATTAGCACTCCTATGGAAGAAAATTTGAAGCTAGGCATATATCCGGATCAAGTTCCGACAAACAAGGAGAGGTATCAAAGATTAGTTGGGAGACTAATGTATCTTGCACATACTCAGCCTGACTTGGCATATGCACCAAGTGTCGTGAGCCAATTCATGCATTCTCCAAGCAAAGAACATATGAATGCAGTTACCTGCATTTTGTGATACTTGAAGTCATCTCCAGGGAAAGGGATTGTGTTTAAAAAGGGGACTAATCTGGATGTCAAAGGATACACTGATGCAGATTGGGCTGGATCAATCCAAGATAGGCGGTCTACAGCAAGATATTTCACTTTTGTAGAAGGAAATTTGGTCACTTGGCGAAGCAAGAAGCAAGCTGTAGTCGCTCTATCTAGTGCTGAATCTGAGTTCAGAGGAATGGCTAAGGCAGTATGTGAATTATTATGGATCCGTAATTTATTAGGAGATCTAAATATTAAGCAGGACAGCCCAATGAAGCTATATTGTGATAACAAGGCAGCTTGTGATATTGCCTACAACCTAATTCAGCATGATCAAACCAAACATGTGGAAGTTGATAGGCATTTCATCAAGGAGAAACTAGAAGCAAGGATCATTGAAGCACCTCATGTCTCATCTCAAGAACAACTTGCTAACCTACTCACCAAGGCCGTATCAAGTCGAGCATTTCATGATGGTCTCAACAAATTGGGAATGAGCGACATCTACGCACCAACTTGAGGGGGAGTGTTGAAGATTCTAGAAGTAATTCCAAGTTGGTATACTTCCGTATTTAGATTGATTGTAAATATATATGTTTCCTAGATTAGAGATATGCTCTACTGGCTAAAAGATTTATAGTCCTAAACTTAAGCATTCCAATTATGTACAGTGGCTATTTAGGCCCACAATATTGTAAAAGAAAGTGTATAAATGAAAACCAAGTTTTGACTACTACTATGAGACTTCTCTTGGCCTTGGCAGTGAATAATGGTTGGGAATTAAGGCAGCTTGATGTTAGTAATGCCTTTCTCCATGGCATTTTGAAAGAGGAGGTTTATATGAGACAACCTCAGGGTTATATTGATCCTCAATTTCCTAATCATGTTTGTCTTCTTCATAAGGCCTGACTTGTCTTTTGCTGTTCAGCAAGCTTGTCAATTTATGAGTGATCCTACATAAAACCACTTGCAGGCTTCTAAACGTATTCTAAGATACATCAAGGGTACCCTTCATTATGGCCTTGTTTTTACTCCTAGTTTTCCTTCCTTGTCTGCATATTGTGATACTGATTGGGCAGGTGATCCAGTTGATCATAGGTCTATTTCTGGCATTGTTGTTTTCTTTGGCAATTGTCCTATCACTTGGTCAGCTAAGAATCAATCAACAGTTTCTAGATCCTCCACTGAAGCTGAATATAGGACATTGGCATCTTCTGCTGTTGAATTGTTTTGGATCCATATGCTCCTTCGTGATTTAGGTATCTTCCTCTCCAATCTTCCTTTGTTATGGTGTGATAATGTCAGTGCTTTGGCCATTACTTCTAACCATGTCTTCCATGCTCGTACAAAGCACATTGAGGTGGATTATCATTTTATGCGTGAGAAGGTTCTTAGGAAGGATCTTCTGGTCAAATATATTTCTTCCAATGATCAGCTTGCTGATATTTTTACTGAAGGTTTGCCTTCTTCTCGTCTTCACTGGTTAACTTCCAAACTCGTGGAAATTCCCATTTCGTTTAAGGGGGATGAAAGCACTAGCAGCTGTTGTAAACTTGAAGAGATTGAAGATGATTTAAATCCAGTTCCAACGGTGAAGAAGAAACAGTGAAAGACGGTGTCGTTCCAGTGCAAGAATAAATAGAACAGAGTCGTTTTGATGTATGAATGTATATAACTTAAGTGATAGCACGTGTGCACGTGTGATAAGCAGTAAGAGTAGATTAAGTTTGTAACTGACTTTCCCGCCTCAATGACTGTATATATTAGAGATGTGCTCGTCTGTATTAAGTGCAAGATTGATTTCAATACAATTGAATTCTGTTAAGAAATCCTCTCTTTCTCTCTCTTTTCTGTTGCACTCTGTTTCGTGTTTCATAGCTTTCTTTGTGTTCTTTCAAAAAGGAAAAAAAAAAAAAAAAAATTCCAGTCAGTCGAAAATCTATAACTCAGTTGATCTCAGATGATTTGCGTGGGTACCTAATAAAGATCTTTTGATATAGATCAAATAAAGTTGATCTAAGATGCTGTAAGCATTACTGTGATTGCAAGTAGTGGTGCTGGTGCAGTTGAGCACTACTCTCTCAGAGTTGTTCACGAAAACAAATGCATCCGCTGCCCTTGTTGCTGGCATCTTACATAGGAAGGAGGTACAAACCTATAGAAATATTTCTTGAACTTCATTTGTATGCAAATGCTGATGGAGATTATTATCATTCTGTCTTTCTTTTCTTTTTCTTTTTCTTTTTTATTTTTTATTTTTTATTTTTTTATGGAGGCTATTCCTATTCCTTATCATCTTTATTTTTTTTTTTTTTTTTCCTTCTTCTTTGTTTATGAGCGTCATCCACTTCTCTCCTTTTTCAATTTATTACTTATCATCTTAATATATTAAAAACCTTTAACCAGCGTAACCTTTGTTTTCCTGTCAACACCAAGGCCAGCTGAACAATAGATGCAATGGATACAATTGTCTAAGACCCCCAAATAAAAAAAGTCTCCCATTTGTAAAAAAAAAAAAATATATATATATATATATATAATATATTTATCTATATAATTTAATTACAAAAAATTTTAAGTACTTTAATTAGTAAATAAAATGCATTAAAAAAAGTCACATTGTATCATAAAATACTTAATACTGCACAATAATCATGTACAGTGCAAAATACTGTATACAATTGATAGGACAAGACTGCACAATATTATGTGCACTGTACAGTCTTGTCCACAAGGCCCAACACATCACAAGGGCTATTGGCCTAAGCTAAGCTGGCCCACCGGCCCCACACTAATGAACAAGTTATCACTTTTTTTTTTTAATACAAACTTTTACTTTATCAATTATTATAAATTATCACATCAACTAATCATTTAATAGATATTATATTAACTTATTTGTATTATAATGATACTAATTTATTGAACCATGTAATAAATTAATTTTATTTGTGTAAGTTTACACTTTAAAGTTTAAAAAAAAAAAAAAATTCATTTAAAAATTTTCCCTCAGGCTCCCAAAATTGTTGAGCGGGCCCTAACGCCATAGTGGTTTATCTATGTTCCTTCAATAATGGGTTGCAGGTGCCTGTACAATCTGTAAAAGAACACTTGTTAAAGGAAGGCATTGAGGTCAGAATCTAATCCAATCTTTGAGAAGTTTTGAGGCAAGTCTATAGAGGCATTATATTCATTCTGCCAGAGGCCAAATTAGATGGGGCTCTGACGCTTTAGCTGGGCATGTGTTGTATATTTAAACTTGTTCTGTAGTGGTTTGATCCATGTCAAAATGTTTTTCCTTTCGTTTTTTTTTTTTTTTTTTTTTGGTAGTACTCAATGATTAAGATCACCGGCATATTATTCTAGCAGTTTGAACATTTTTGCTCTTGTAATTGTTGGCATGATTCAAAACAATAAAGAAATCAGATTGATTTCTTTAGTAGATCGTCATTATTCATTCACTACCATTTGTTCCCTTAGCTTATGTTTGGATGGAGGGATAGGAGGAGAAGATGAGAAAAAGTGACTAGAATGAACGATATATTAGTATATTCCAACTGCCTTCCACTCTACTCTCCTCTCTCCAATCCCCATGTTCCAACTACCCTTATCGATATTCCATAAATTATATAAGGCATTTTATAATTTTTATCAATGTTCCATAGATTAAATAAGGTGTTTCATAATTTTGGGAGACATAAGAAAACATTAGCACAAGAACATAGGTAATGAATTAACCATTTTTGTCTTAGTCTCCACTCATATGAGAATGAGAGGATTACTTGAGTCTCAACTTCTCTGATGTTAGAATAATTGCTTGAATTCTATTGCCATATGGTGCCTAGAAGTGGCAAATGGGCGGGTTGGGTCATAAATGAGTTAGGTGTGTAATTACCCATTTATTCATTTATGACCCGTTTATATATAAATTAATTATCCATTACCTGCCCAACCCATTTAATTAGTAGCCCAACCCATTTAACCCAATATGACTCAAATAAATAAATAACTCCCTAAAAAATTTAAAAACAAAAATTAAAAAGTTCAAAAATCACTTTTCCTATTCTTTCCTTTCATTTTCCCCCTTCAGAAAATTCATTTCTAAATAACCAAACAAAGCCAAACAAAAAAAAAAAAACTTTTTTCTTCTCTGTGCTGCTTCGTCTCCTTCAACCTCACTCTTCCCCTCCCCCCAAAACTCTGAAACTCAACAACTCCATCCCCATCCTCACAAACAACTCTTCCTAACCCTATCGAAATCAACAACTCCATCCCCATCCTCCACCTCCGCCATAATCGCGTTCCTTATTGCTGACAAATCGATCCGAAGCCGCAACCTCGAAGTCCACTTTTCCAGAACCTTCTTGCTGAAATCCAGCGACGAGTACACCCGCCGGAACTCTGAAAGCTTTGACTGGAGCCTTTTCACGAAATGATCTCCGCCGGAGGCGATCGAATCGCCGGCACAGAAAACGAAGTCGTAGCCGAGTTGAAGAAATTCTCGAGATCTCGGTTGAACGATGTTGCTAAGTTCTTGAACGTGTTGGCTCAGCAGCTCATGAGTTGGATATCCGCGTCCGCCAAGTCACGAACCTCTCGCCGACCTTTGGATGTGAAGGAGAACGCGCTCGAATTCGACGAAGAAGAAGACGACGTCATTGCTTGATTCTCGTTGTCCATGGCTGACTCTGAAAAAGCTTGGGTTTCTCTTCGTTCTTTGAAAATTTATGGGCTTGAAAGAATTGATCTCTCTCTCTCTCTCTCTCTTTCTCTCTCTAAGAAAATGTTTAGAAATCTAGAAGTTAAAGGGTTTGGGAAAGTGTTTGATCACTGAGAAAATTTGTTTATTTAAGTTTTAGATTTTAGAAGGGTTTAGTTGGTATTAATGAGTTTGTTTAATTTTAAAATTTAGATGGGTTTAATGGGTATTAGTGGATTTATCCATTTAGACCCATCTATTTAAATAACCAAATGGGTCTGTATTCATTTAACCTAAATACTCAAATGGGTTGGGTTAAGACTTATCCAAATAAGGTGGGTAATTGGCGGGTTCATGGATATGGATAAAAATTGTCATCCTATTGGTGCCAAGTGTTCCTTAGTAACCTTGGTTATAACATTTTAAGTATGCAATAACTAGTCTGCTTCCTGCCTATATATACATAAACATTTTCACAGACTAATTTGTAGTCTCATGAAGAAAGAGATCTAGGCTTGTACAAAGGTGCTTTGAGGCATGCTAATGGAATCTAGATGCCGAAGCATATTAGATTCTCCGAATCAAATCCTAAAAGTATCAATAAATCAAAGTTGAGTTTGAGGGAAGATAGCTAGCAATGGTTTACAATTGCTTCATTGTACCTGGCCAGGTTAGTGAAGTGCAATAGTACGATACAAGATGACATCACTAACAAATTTCATTGTTCTTGAGATGAATCTTTATGGATTTGCAGTGTATTGGTAATGTTGTTTCCATACTATGATCTTGACCAGTGACCAGTGTCAAATCTATATAACATCTAAATGCTGAAACGTAACATTTATTGTACTATGTTTCTGTTGAGCCACATTAACATAGCGTTTTGATTCATTCGGTCTACTTTGGTCCCTTTTGGTCCATTCGGTCTACTCTAGTTCATTTTGATCTACTTTGGTCCATTTTAGTCTAGTTCAGTCTATTTGGGTCCACTTCAGTCCATTTAGTCCACTTCAGTCAAATTCAGTCTATTTGGGTCCAATTTGGTCCATTTAATTCACTTTAGTTGGGTTGTCTATTTGGGTTAACTTTGGTCCATTTGGTCTACTTCTGTACAGTTCAGTTTATTCGGTCTACTTTGCTCCATTTGGTCGACTTTGGTAAAGTTCAATCCATTCGGTTCTCTTCGGTTGATATTGGTCTATTTTGATCCAATTTAGTCTATTCGGTCGACTTTGGTCCAATTAGACTCATTCGGTCCACTTTGCTCTGCATTAGTTCAATTCAGTCCATTGAGTCTATTTCGGTCCATCAGTCTATTTTGGTCTACTTTAATCCAGTTCAGTTCATTCGATCTACTTTTTTTTTTTTTTGGCTTGCATTGCTTGATCAATGATTATCAATGCTCGGTATTGACTAGTTGCTTCCCATCACTGCTTTAGTGTTTTAACTTTCAAGTGTACTTCTAAAACAAATACAAAACAATGACTAGTTAACTACAAATAGACTTTCAAGTGTTTTAACGTGACTAGTTAACGTTGTTGCCCATCACGTGTTTCCTGTACTACAAATAAACGATTGTTCCCTCTTTTTGACCAACTTTTGATGTTCTTTCAAAAGCTTTTTTAACCTAATTAAATCTTACCATTACTTGCATTGCACATGAGCTTTTGGGTCAGCTCTCTCATGCTCCTCCTAAAACCAATGACAGCATGCCACGCTGTGAACTCACTGATACCATTTTCTTGATAAGATCAATCAGGCATCACCCATTTTCAATTTTGTTATGAAGCCACTGATACCATTTTCTTGATAAGGATATCGTAAAATGTCCAACAAACCACTATTCATTTTGGTTGATAAGGTAGGTCCTGTCCACTTTGCTTTAGCTATCTTCTGGCCCAAAGAAATCGTGAAGAATCTACATTTTCCTCTCTCAACCTAGCTTTATCAATGCGTGTGTGGAGAGTGAGAGGCTGATAGCTATCTTTACCATTGTTATTAATATCATTTCGGACTCCGTTTCGATTTATCTAGTGGAATGAAATATTTTGGTACCGGCTGATTTCGGCGTACCATTTCAAGGTGTTTTAGGATTCTTAAAAAATAATTTATATATATTCTTGTTAAACATAAAATTGTCAATTCTAATAAATAAATAACTAAATATCAAATAATACAAATCATTTAGTCTTAACTCTTAAGTCTTAAACATCAATATAACATCAATTTAACATCACACAATAAGAAGATTTACAAGACAATAACTAAATATCAAAAAATACAAGATTTACTCCTCCTCCTCATCATCATCCATGAGAGAATGATCAAATTCATCATCAAAAGAACTCCCAAGAACTACTAGCACCCATTGGACCTTTACTTTTTCTTTTTTTTTTTTTAATAATAGGCCAAATCCGGTACCGGCCGAAATTTGCATCTCGGCCGAAATTGGCCGGAATTGACCGGAATGGACCGGAACGGCCCGAAATTTGACCCAAGGTGAAACGTGGGGTATTCCGATACCGGTTTGCATACCGGTATGAAAAATTCCGGCCGTTTTGGCCGGAACGGAACGGAATCAATAACAATGATCTTTACTTCGGATCACTTGTAATCACTTTTGATAATGTTACAGTAGCCGGAGCTAGGATTTCGAGGGGCAAGATTGAAAGTAAAAATAATTATGGCAAAATGTGCCACATAGGACAATTATAACAAAGTGTGCTTATTTTGTATGGCGTATCAGCATTATTTTTTTTTTCCTCTACTATTCAAACTAGATCACTTCAACAACAATAAATCTAAAATTAAAATTAAAATTTTTTTAACAAATTTTTTCACAATTACTAAATTAACAAACTATAAATAGTAGACAATAAAGTAGTATTAATGGTAGATCCAAACAACTTAAAAACTCAATTGTAATAAATTTTGTTGTGATAAATATTGTGTAGATAATATTTCTTCTTCAACCACTATAAAATTTATTGTAAAAAATGTTAAATAGCACCATCTAGTGTTGAACTGCAGGGAGAGAAGTCAAAATGTTTATAACTTACGAAAAGATATCAAATGCATAAAAGTTTGAGTCTTAAATGGGACCCATTGAACTTTGTTTTAATTATAAATTGACGAAAAAGTAATATGTGTTAAATGGACATATGGGCTTTTCTTTAGACTTTCTCATCTGTGTGAGGGGCAAAATTGAGATGAATGAAAATGATAGGTGGCAGATTGCTTTGTAGGCATTATTATACAGGTGTTTTGGGAATGGTCAAGGGGGCCACTGCCCCTCTTCCGCCCCACCCCCCGCGGGGGCAAGTGATTACACTGCTTTTCATTAGACTTTCTCATTTCTATAAGGGGCAAAATTACAGGGGGCAAATTGCATTGAAGGTATTATTATATAGGTGTTTTGGGGAAGGTCAGGGGGCAATTGCCCCCTCCCTTTTACACGGTCAAATTTTTTACTGGAAGCGTATTTTAACAAGGAAATAGTTGGATGAATATCCTTAGAGTATTAGTTTAAAAAATATTTTTAAGTACTTTTTAAAGGAAAAAAAAAAAAAAACAGATTTTTTGACCATTTTTTATATTTTTTATGAAAGTAATATAAAAAATTTCCTAAAATGAAAATTTATCAAATATTCTAAGGGCACCTGCTTACTGGACTCTTTTAACAAATCTAATGGTGTTGATTACATTTTTTTTCTTATATCCTTCATATTTACCAAATTTCAATATTATTAAAGATCAAAAATTATCCCAATTATAAAATGTAGGGTCAATTTTTGATGGGCCAAGCGCAAGCTTTGTAGACTCAGCCCAATAAAACCCTGAACAATAAATTTGTAGAGAGTGGGTTAAACAACTGGGCTGGAAATGGATTTAGCAACGGTTCAGGTAGACAAACAATGAAAAATAGTGTTCAAATTAGCCTTCAGTAGGAATCTTCTTGAATCCGAAGAGGTTAAAGTTTTTAACTTAAATGAATACAAATTTTCCCCCCTTTCTGTAAGACCTATTTCCTTTATATATACACCTTCCACCTCATCTTCATCGTACACTTGTTCTTCATCTAAGCATCCACTTGAGTACTAGTCACATCAGAAATTTGCTTTAGTCTGCCGTGGGTGGTAGTGGTTGAGGTTGTACTGTTCAGGTGTCTTCTCCACATAAATGCGGCCAGGAAAGTTGCTGCAGTGCATTAAATGCGGTGGTAGCAGCTTTTTCTTTAAGATATTTCATGATCTTCTCACCCTTAGGCATGCCCAGAGTTCACTCCTTACCATGGAATCTTCTGAGAGGGTTGCTGGGGTCTTCAATATATCTACTTGATCAAGTTCGCTAGCGATCCGATGAGTGGAACCTCTTCGGACCAATCAAGTTGTCTTCGGATGCAACATTCGTCCCTTCTTGATTGCATTTTCACCAAACGGACTAAGCGCTGATCCCTTTTACCTCTTCGGACAAGTGGTGATACTCAAATTGAGCCCCAGGCCCCACCTATAAACTGTGATATTCAAATTGGGCTCCAGGCCCAATACATGGCGTTGGGCTTTCTTACCCACAATAGCCCCTCAAAATTCCAATTTTTCCCTCGTATCTGAAGAGAAAAAATGGGATTTTTACCTTTTGCCAAATAAAAGCATTGAATCTCTGACTCCACATGTGCATATGCACATAAATCTAGGCGCTTTTTTATTGCCGCTGTTGTTACATCGTTTCCGAGGCGTCATTAATTGCTCCAGGTGGCGTCTTGTCTATGGAATCCAACGGCGAGCTACAAATCCAACGGACGAAAATTTTCTTAAAATTTTGGGCGGGATAAATCCCACCATTTTGCCTACCTCTATATAAAGTCCCAAGGTGGGTTACTCTCTCACTTTGCAAATTTCAGACTTCTCAGCGAACTCAAGCACTCACGCTCCTAAAGCCTCTCTTGTCATCTACTTCAACTCGTCCCAGAACCTGCTACGATCTACCTACGAATCTAAAGGACATTCTCCAATTCGATTCCGCGTAAGTTCTTCACTTGAGATTTTCATATTCTTTTCAGTTTGCCTCTTCGGCGTTTGGACAGTCATTTCCCAACCACTGTTCTGTATCGTTCCCCACTATCTTAATTAAATATGGGTAGGTTTAAATATCTGGTGAATAGTCCTTCCCAGATAGAGAAGTTTAGGGCGACGTATCGCATTTCTCAAGACGTGAGCTTGAAATATTGCTCCACGGAAGGGTTACTAACAGACCGAGAGGCAGGTGAAGTTGCAATCCCCATTATTACCTTCCTAGAAGGAGGGATGACCATCCCCATGGGTCGGGTCACCAAAGATTATCTCCTAAACTATAGGCTCTGCCCTGAACAGTGTGCGGCTAACGTGTTTAGGATTTTAGGAGCAGTCGACGATCTGAACCAACATATGGGGTTGGGGCTCACCTAGCTCGACGTGGTACACATGTACGAATGTCGTTCCAAACAAGGGTCGGGATACTATCTTAGATCCCGATCCGATGAAGTCAGACTCCTCTCTTGCCTTCCCAAGTCTAACAAAAGGATGAAAGACGACTATCTGATCGTCTCGGATGCGTGGCATGACGGGCTTCATTTCCCTACCCGGCCAGGAGAGTCAGGTGGGATATCCCCTATATAGGTTTCCCCACAATAAACTTAGGGTTTTTGTTTTCAAAAATATAGCCTTTTCTATCATGTTTTAAGTTTTCTAACAGTTCCATTTTGATGTTACAGATAGGGATCACGTTGCTCCTCGGCTGAGCCTTACAAACACCGCAGCACTTAACTTCCTTCTTCGATCAGAGATCTTTGCAAGCGAAGACAGGCAGCTTAGGGCCATGCATCTCATCCTTGGCTATATTTCGAAGACAAAATATTTCCAGCCAATTGGCAATGCGATAACACTTGGAGACCACCGCCTTAAACGCATCGACGTTGCTCGGAAGGATTTTCTGGCTCCATTTGACCTTGCCCCTGTGCCACATCCAAACCCACAGGGCGTTCTGTTGCTCGTCCAGCCTGTTCAGCAGGTCCCTCTTCAGCTGGCAGCAGAGGGAGAAAAAGTAGCTTCTTCGACCCCTTCGCTTGACGAGCAAATTGATCAATTCAGGTTTGAAGGGGAAACCTTGGAGGAAGTTCAAATCTTGGCTGCCGACGAGGTGATTGATAGGCAATCAGTTGCTTCTCCCTTGAGGATAGCAGTGCCTGACGACTCCTCTGAAGAAGACATGCAGAGTCTGACAGACCCGATGAAGAACAGAAGGCCGAAGGCCGTGACCAAGGGTACTGGTACATCCCAGCCCACAGTCAATCTTCCACCTCCTCCTCCTCCTCCTCAAGCCCCAACAGATCTCGGCCTAAAGCCCCTGCCGGATCTGAAAAAGAAGAGGGTCATAACGGAGACCGAAGAGGGGGAGGTGGCACCTCTGAAGGGGCTCAAGCAGCAAAAAACGGCCCACGACACGAGAGGCAAAAGGGCTTCTTCTACTAAGAGTAGGGAAGAACCCCTGGCAACAGACGTGCGGAGAGGAGCTCGGGTGTGGTCCCCGAAGCTGACATTGGATGGTGCAGCCATTCCATATGATGCCTCCCTCAGAAACTATGCTGGAGGGAAGGCCGGACACATTGCAGAGGCACTGGAACAGCCTCTGCTCCTTCCAAAGGACATGGAGTCCTATCGGCGCTTTAACCAACAAGAGCTCTTTCTATCCCTCAAAAGGGATATAGCCATGGTAAGAGAAGTGACACTCTCTCGTAGCTCTTGTGTGCGTTCACAACTAACATAAAATTCTTCGTTTGCCATGCAGATTACCCAACAAATTTACGTGGCTGAAGAGTGGAATAAAAAGAAACACATTGAAGTGCAGGCGGAGGCCCATTCTCTGAAGGAGGTCGAGAAAGCATTGGGCAGCATAAAAGACTAATGCGCCCGCATCTCCGAGCAACTAAAGGAGGAGACGAAGGCAAGGAGGAGTCTGGAGGCAGGCCTGAAGAGTACTGCAAAGCAAGCCGAAGACCAACGCCAGAAGCTGTACACTACAGAGATCAATCTGGAGACAGAGAAGGCATTGGTGAAAGAACTTCAGGCCGAGCTTGACAAAGCTAGGGATTTTGCTAAATTGGCCAAAGAGGACGCTCAATTGGCCAAGAAAGCAGTTGAGGCTGAAAAGCAGGCTACCTATATGCTGGGGGTGCAAGAGACCCAAACGAGGCTGACCGAGGAGTTTGCAAAGGTCTGCAGAGAGTACTGCGATATCACGTGGGGCAAAGGCCTTGATGCGGCTGGAGTCCCCCCAGAGTCTGCCTTGAGGCAGCCTGGGAGTGTCTACTATCATCCTGATATCTGTGACCTGCCAGGTACTTTGGATGCTCCCTAGGTCGACCCAAACCTCCCAAGCACAGCTAAGGCGAACCAGGCATCTGCTCAGACCGGTGATGCGGGCGAATCGTCTAAAGTTGATCCATTGCCTCAGGAGAAGGCTTAGATGTTTAAGGTATGCACTTTTTGTACATGTAATAGTTAGGCCCTAATATCTTTTGCTTTGTAAAAAATTATTTCCCTTTAATGAATGAAATAGCTAACTTTTGTCTTTATTGCTTTTATGGTATATGTTAGAATGCGCCATCACAGCAAATAGCAACAGTTTGGTAAATGAGAATCAAAAATACCATGGTAATCGCTTAAACATGGCTAAAGGGGGCCTCATGATAATAACGGTTGCATTGGGATGTTGATTGGCAAAAATAATTTGGTCAGGAATATTGATGTAATTGAGCTCAAATTCGCATATTCTGCCAAACACCAGACTAGACTAATAATGTAGACAATAACACTTAAGAAAAACTGTTCGTAGAATCACATTTAAACACTTGGGAAGATCATAAATGAGTGCTAACTAACCCAGATCATCTGGTCCGAGAACAACAAGCATGATTGAATTTAAGTTTAAACACTTAAGGGAATCGTACATAAGTGTTAACTAACCCAAATCATCTGGTCCAAGGATAACAGGCATGATTGAATTTAAGTTTAAACACTTTAAGAGAAACGTAAATGAGTGTTAACTAACCCAAATCATCTGGTCCGAGGACAACAAGCATGATTGAATTTAAGTTTAAACACTTTAAGAGAATTGTAAATGAGTATTAACTAACCCAAATCATCTGATCCGAGGACAACAGGCATGATTGAATTTAAGTTTAAACACTTTAAGAGAAACGTAAATGAGTGTTAACTAACCCAAATCATCTGGTCCGAGGACTACATGCATGATTGAATTTAAGTTTAAACACTTAAGGGAATCGTAAATGAGTGTTAACTAATCCAAATCATCTGGTCCGAGAACAACAAGCATGATTAAATTTAAGTTTAAACACTTTAAGAGAAACGTAAATAAGTGTTAACTAACCCAAATCATCTGGTCCGAGGACTACAGGCATGATTAAATTTAAGTTTAAACACTTAAGGGAATCGTAAATGAGTGTTAACTAACCCAAATCATCTGGTCCGAGGACAACAGGCATGATTGAATTTAAGTTTAAATACTTTAAGGGAATCGTAAATGAGTGTTAACTAACCCAAATCATCTGATCCGAGGACAACAGACATGATTGAATTTAAGTTTAAACACTTAAAGGAATCGTAAATGAGTGTTAACTAACCCAAATCATCTGGTCCGAGGACAACAGGCATGATTGAATTCAAGTTTAAACACTCAAGAATCGTAAATGAGTGTTAACTAACCCAAATCATCTGGTCCGAGGACAACAGGCATGATTGAATTTAAGTTTAAACACTTAAGAGAATTATTAGCAGAATAAAATGGCACCATCACAGAAGGAAAAGTACACTTAATAATAATACATTTTCAGGTTATTTACATTCCACGGCCGGGGTACTATATAATTATCCAGATCTTCCAAGAAATATGCTCTAATGCCAGCTCTTGAAGTGATGCGGTATGGTCCTTCCCAATTTGGTCCAAGTTTTCCCCAAGTTGGATTCTTTGCAGTACCTACCACTTTCCTCAACACCAGATCTCCAGGCTCTAAACGTCTCAACCTTACGTTGGCATCGTAGCCCTGTTTGAGCTTTTGTTGGTAAAGCGCCAGTTGGACCATCGCCTTTTCCCTCCGTTCTTCGATCAGATCCAAACTCTTTTCCAGCTGCCCATCGTTGCCGATCGGATTAAAAGAGCTAGTCCTATACGTTGGAAACCCTGTCTCCAAAGGTATGACAGCTTCAGCCCCATAGGTCATTGAAAAGGGGGTCTCCCCTGTAGACCTGCGAGGCATAATTCTATATGCCCATAACATGTGAGGCAATTCTTCCACCCATCTACCCTTAGCATCGTCTAGTCTTTTCTTCAATCCGTTAACTATGACTTTATTAACAGCTTCTGCTTACCCATTTCCCTGGGGATAAGCAGGGGTAGAGTATCTGTTTGTGATTCCCAGCTCACTACAATAATTCCTAAAAGCTTTGCTATCAAATTAAAGTCCATTGTCTGATATGAGGGTATGGGGGACCCCAAACCGAGTGACGATGTTTTTCCAGATAAATTTCTTCACATCTACATCCCTGATGTTTGCTAGAGGTTCAGCTTCGACCCGTTTGGTGAAATAGTCCGTGCCGACCAGGAGGTACTTCTTGTTTCCCGCTGCCTTAGGGAATGGGCCCACGATATCCAAACCCCATTGAGCGAAAGGCCATGGGCTGGATAGTGGATTAAGAATGCCTCCAGGTTGATGTATGTTCGACGCAAACCGCTGGCATTGATCACACTTTTTAACGTACTCATGGGCCTCTTTCTGCATATTCGGCCACCAATAACCTTGAGTAATGGCTCGGTGAGCTAAAGATCTCCCACCAGTATGGCTTCCACAGATCCCTTCATGCAATTCCTCTAGTAGTGATTCAGCTGCTTCAGGATGCATGCACAATAAGTATGGACCTGAATAGGAGCGCTTATAAAGTTTATGGTCCTCGGACAACCAGAACCGAGTAGCTTTCCTCCGTACTTTATCTGCTTCCCCTTTTTCTTCGGGCAATACATCATCCTTTAAGAACTTAATGATAGGGTCCATCCAGCTTAGGGCGGCCCTGATGTGATGAACCTGGACTGCCTCTTTTCTTAATTCCGTTGGTCTTTGCATGTCCTCAATGAGGATAACCCTTGGTAATTCTTGCGCCGAAGAGGTGGCGAGCATGGCTAAAGAATCAACATGCGTGTTGCTGTTTCTAGGGACGTGCCGCAGGTTAAAAGATTCAAACTCTGTCTGCAGTTATTTGGCTCGACTCAAGTACCCCTGCATTCTTTCGTCCTTCGCCTCAAATTCCCCTTGTACTTGACCGACGATTAATCTTGAGTCTGAGAACATCTGGACTTACTTTCCTCCCATCCTTCGTACCATTGTCATCCCCATTAAAAGAACCTCATACTCTGCCTCATTATTCGTCACTGAGAAATCCAGCCTTAACGCTTTTTCAATGACAATTCTTTCTGGGGATATCAGCACTAGCCCCACCCCTAAACCTCTCTGATTCGACGCGCCGTCTACGTACACTTCCCAGGGCAACGGGCTCTGTAGAGAAACCATGCCAACAGGCCTTCCATCCAGGCCCAGTGTTGGTGTTACCTCCTCTAAATGGGGCTCCATGAACTCGACGACCAAATCCGCAAGGACCTGGCCTTTCACTGATGTGCGAGGCATGTACTTGATATCGAAAGCCCCTAAGATCGTACCCCATTTGGCAATCCTTCTAATGTAGTTGGCGCTTCGGAGTATGGCCCTGAGCGGGAGCTGAGTGAGGACTATAACGATGTGGGCTTGAAAATAATGAGGCAGCTTCTTTGTCCCCAGCACTACAGCCAGGATGGCCTTTTCCAGCGGCAAATAACGAATTTCAGCTTCGTGCAATGACTTACTTACGTAGTAGATTGGTTTTTATATACCATAATCTGTCCGGATCAACACTAAGCTTACTGCATAAGGATCTACAGCGATGTATGCAAATAAGACCTCATCTGGCTCAGGACTAGACATAATTGGAGGTCAAGCTAGGTAGTCTTTAAGTTGCTGAAAAGTAACAGCGCATTCCTCAGTCCATTCGAAACCCTTCCACTTGTTGATCAATGAGAAAAAAGGTCTACACCTGTCAACTGATCTGGAAATGAACCTATTGAGGGCAGCAGTCATTCCTGTCAGCTTCTAGATTTCCTTGGGGTTCCGAGGAGCTCGTAAGTTGTTGATGGCTTTTATCTGATCGGAGTTAACTTCAATCCCCCTATGAGTCACCATATATCCCAAGAACTTGCCTGATCCCACACCAAACGAACACTTGGACGCGTTCAAGCGTAATCTGTGTCCCCTCAGAATTTTAAAAACCTCCCTGAGGTCCCCAATGTGTCGTGCAATGAACTTGCTTTTTACCACCATATCATCAATATAAACCTCCATACTTTTACCCAACTGTGGCTCAAACATTCTGGTCATCATCCTCTGATAGGTAGCCCCTACGTTTTTCAGGCCGAACGGCATTACCTTGTAGTGGTAATTCCCCACAGGGGTCACGAAAGCTGTTTTCTCTTGATCACCGCTAGCTAGTGGTATTTGATGGTAACCTTGGAATGCGTCTAAGAAACTCATCCGAGGGTGCCTAACGGTTGCATCAACTAGTTGGTCTATCTTCGACATTGGAAACAGATCCTTCGGACAAGCCCTGTTAAGGTCTATGAAATTTACGCACACCCGCCATTTTTCGTTTTTCTTCTTTACCACCACTGTGTTAGCCAGCCATTCAGGATAAAAAATTTCCTTAATAGCCCCTGCTTGCTTGAGTTTCATCACTTCCTCCCTGACCGCGTCTGCGTGTTCCCTTGATGGACGCCGGAGCGGTTGTCTCTTGGGGACAACGGTGGGATTGACGTTCAGATGGTGGCAAATGAACTCTGAGCTTACACCTGGGACTTCTGCTGAGTCCCATGCAAATACATCGGCGCTGGCTCTGAGAAACTCTATCAACTCTTCCTTCTCTTGAGGAGGCAGCATGGATCCAACTTGAAAGAACTTCTCGGGGTCGTTATCAACTACTACTCTCACTAAGCTTTCACATTCTGCCTCTTCGGCAGGGGTTTCGGTGTCCAGCACCGAAGGTTTTAACTGCTATAAGCCTACATCGCTACGATCCAAGGATTCGGCCTGAGGTTGGTGCTAGATAGCTGCCACTAGACATTGTCTGGACGTCGATTGATCTCCTCGAATTTCCTCAACTCGCCCTTCGGACGGATATTTAACCTTCTGATGAAGTGTGGAGGATACGGCTCCGAGGGTATGAAGCCAAGGTCTAGCCACAATCACGGTGTAGGGTGAGTAGGCGTCCACCACTATAAAGTCTACCTCCACCGTTTCAGATCCAGTTTGCACAGGTAGTCTGATCTGGCCTTTCGGGATGACCACTTTACCATCAAAACTCACTAAAGGGGAACTGTAGGGCGTCAAGTCTTCGAGAGCCAAGTTCAGCCCCTTATAGAGGTCTGGGTACATTATTTCTGCAGTGCTGCCCTGATCCACCATTACCTTCTTCACGTCGTACCCCCCTATTCTGAGAGTAACCACTAGAGCATCATCATGCGGCTGTATAGTTCCGATTTTATCATCTTCCGAAAAGCCCAAAACTGGTTGAGCTCCTATCCTAAGCCTATTCGGCTCTCTGTTACCACTCTCCGAGGGTAATCGAGCAACTGACAATACTCTGGATGGGCAAGACCCTGTCCTCCCTGGTGCGGCAAAGATAACATTTATCGTACCCAAAGGGGGTTTCACAGGATCCTCTCTCCGAGACCCTGCGTTTCCCTGGCTTCCCTGACCATATGAGTGGTGCAAAAGTTGTTTTAACTTGCCCTCGCTGACAAGTTGATCCAAGTGGTCCCACAAACTCCTACAGTCCTCAGTAGTATGCCCATGGTCAAGATGATATTGGCAATAGAGATTGTGGTTGCGCCTTTCAGGGTTTCCGACCATCTTGTTTAACCTCTTGAAGAAAGGCTCATTCTTGATTCTCTCCAGAACTTGGTGCACGGGCTCATGAAATACAGCATTGACTGTCTGAAAATTCGCTGAACCCTGTCCGACCCAATCCTTTCTCTACCTGTTATGGCTCTGTCGGTCCGACCTGAAATCCCTCCTCTCCTGAGGGATAACCTTATCCTTTCCCTTACCTTGTTGTTGATCTTCTTCAACTCTTTTGTATTTGTCAATCCTATCCATCAGCTGGCGTTCACTAGTAGCAGGTTTACCCGTTAGAGATGTCCTCAAGAGATGTTCAGTGGGGAGGCCTAGCTTAAAAGAGCTGATGGCTACCAAGTCACAATCTTCCTCCATCTCATTATACGTTTCCCAGAACCTATCTGAGTATGACTTCAAAGTTTCTCCCTCTTTTATGCTAACGGACAATAGGGAGGCCATGGATTGCGGAACCCTTCGGCACGTGATAAAACGTGACCCAAATGCCTGAGTTAGCTCTTGGAAAGAGCTAATAGTGTTTGCTTTCAGACTATCAAACCACCTCATGGCGATCGGGCCCAAGCTGGATGGGAAGACCTTGCACATTAGGGCCTCGTCCTTGGAGTGAACGACCATCCTTTGGTTGAAGTGACTCACATGTTCCACTGGGTCTGTCCGGCCGTTGTAGATGGTGAATGTGGGCTGGTGGAAACATCGAGGAAGTCTTGCATTCTCAATGTTACGTGTAAAAAGAGATTTGGAAATTTGATCCAGAGCTTTACTCATAGCATCATTCCTTACGCCTCCGGGTAAAGGGCTCCGAGGGTTCCTCTTACGACGGTGCATCTCCTCATAGGAAAGAGACTCATTGACTGGTGTTCGAAGTTTCTACCTGTAGACAACGTCCTGTTCGTCTTCAGAATCTTCATCAGAGTACGAGGAAATGCATTTCCTCTTTGCATGGCGCAACTCTCTCCTTAGCCTTTCAATTTCCAACTGCATGCTTTGGTTTTTCTCTGCATGGGACATGTGGCTCTCTCCATGTGACTGATTTCGATCGTCATATGTGGTGTGTACGCTGCCTTCACGATCCTGTCTCCATTCCAGATTAAGAAAAGGATCGGTGTGCTGAGATGATCTGGACTCCATTGATCGTTGCCTCGGTTCAGCCATTTATGAGGTATTGCTTCCACCTTTGCTCCAGTTGTCCCCACAAACGGCGCCAATTGTAGGGTCAATTTTTGATGGGCCAAGTGCAAGCTTTGTAGACTTAGCCCAATGAAACCCTGAACAATAAATTTGTAGAGAGTGGGTTAAACAACTAGGCTGGAAATGGATTTAGCAACGGTTCAGGTAGACAAACAATGAAAAATAGTGTTCAGATTAGCCTTCAGTAGGAATCTTCTTGAATCCGAAGAGGTTAAAGTTTTTGACTTAAATGAATACAATTTTTCCCCCCTTTCTATGAGACCTATTTCCTTTATATATACACCTTCCACCTCATCTTCATCGTACACTTGTTCTTCATCTAAGCATCCACTTGAGTACTAATCATATCAGAAGTTTGCTTTAGTCTGCCATGGGTGGTAGTGGTTGAGGTTACACTGTTCAGGTGTCTTCTCCACATAAATACGGCCAGGAAAGTTGCTGCAGTGCATTAAATGCGGTGGTAGCAGCTTTTTCTTTAAGATATTTCATGATCTTCTCACCCTTAGGCGTGCCCAGAGTTCACTCCTTACCATGGAATCTTCTGGAAGGGTTGCTGGGGTCTTCAATATATCTACTTGATTAAGTTCGCTAGCGATCCGATGAGTGGAACCTCTTCGGACCAATCAGGTTGTCTTCGGATGTAACATTCGTCCCTTCTTGATTGCATTTTCACCAAACGGACTAAACGCTGATTCCTTTTACCTCTTCGAACAAGCGGTGATACCCAAATTGGGCCCCAGGCCCCACCTATAAACGGTGATATTCAAATTGGGCTCCAAGCCCAATACGTGGTGTTGGGCTTTCTTACCTACATAAAATATTTTATATTTTAAATTATGCACAAAACATGAGTTTGTAGATTGAATAACATCCAAGTAATACAAAATTTGACAAATATATTAAGAAAAACAAGAAAGTTTAATCCAACAGTAGAATTTTTTAATAATTCGATAAGAAACGTAACATTAACAAAGATTTACAATAAATTTAACTTAGTAGTACACGACTAAACCCTAAAATATCTTGAATCTTCAAGGTAAAGAAATGGAATCCATCAGAAAAATAGAGAACAAAATATTGAAACATTTTGATCCTCATCAATAGGATATATGGTTACCACTAGCTTTGCCATTTGGCCACCAAACCGAACTAATCACGGCTTTGATTTCACATGATGCAACGTGATAGCATAGAAAGAGATATCCTAGAACACCCAGAATTCTATGTTAAAGATCTAGAATCCACTATAATAATAAAGAACAAAAGATCAAAATTATTGTTATAGTGAGGGATAGAAATTCAAACCTTAGTTCTTTTTACAAGAGTATTATCAAAATACATGCTACACAATTATACAATTAATTACTCAATATCAATCAAGACAACCCATCAAAACTCAGAAGAGCTTGCTGCCAAACTCTTCCTTGTCCGGACTAATTCTTGAAGACAAAGATGATGTGGTACTGGCTAGGTCTCTGAGCTCTGACAAGCTTCTCCCAAGCTGAAGAGCCACTTTCACTTCTAACAACTCCCCATTTTCCCTCCTATCAGCCTCTTCTTCCTTCAGGTTTGATTCTATAGTCTCTTCCATAAGCCTAAAGAACCCAGCTGAGTCCCTATACAGCTCAAACACCATCCCAACTTGCCCACCGTGCTCCACAGTGTTAACCACAGTGGCTAAAGCTCCAAACATCACTGCCAAAAATGCACCCCATGAGCCAATGAAAGGTAATCCCTGTAATATTGACCCAACTGCAGCCAAACCGGTAAACAAAGGACCACATACTGCAAGAATTTTGTTAACTTTAAGTACTACTTTGCTTAGCCTCACATATTCTGCTTCATCTTTTCTCTTCATAACCCCAAGAACCTCTCTCATTTCCTCTTCAAGCTTCTCATTCCACCCATTTCTGTTTACTTTCCCATTACCCTTTTCTTGTTGAGTACTCTTCAAATAATGTTTTGGCCACCACACAGCAGGCTCAACCTTTTTTGGAAATTTATCAAGCATTGTCCCAAGCAAGGGAAGTGGGTAGGCCTTATCAAGTGCCAAAACTTTATTCATAGCATCTTCTACATCATCTTCAGTTGGATTTTGAAGAGCCAAAGTCATTTTGATATCCTCATGAAGTTGCTTGAATAGCCTGGAAGCATTTCTTTGTTCTTCTGCAAGCTGAGAAGGCTGAATCTTATTCATCACTAGTAAAATACCAGTGACAGCCATATAGAGAAGACTAGAAGAGAGCTTTAGAGCCAAAATAACTGGTGCTGAAACTCCCACTCCACTCACAGCCACAAGTCCAGCCATAGTTGCTGCTGTGACTGTCATTCCATTAACAGAAGTTAGCAGAAGACGGTTCCAGTTATCTCTCTGGGACCCTATATTCTTGTGCATTTCTGTTCTATCTGCTACAATTTCCATGATTGCATATAACTCTTTCACTGCCTTTGTTTCTATCTTAGGATTAATTTCTATTTGGGTTAAAGCAGATTTAAAGGTTTGTAGCCTTTTACTTTGATTCAACTCATCAGCAAGGGAATGATGATTTGATGATTTGAATTTTTGGGCATTTAAGGTGGCTTTGATTTTTCTAAAGGAAGCTGAAGAAGAAGAAGAACAACAACAACAAAAAGAAGCAGCTTGAAGAGTAGCCATGAACACTAGCTGTATGATCACCTACTTCTTGCTTAACACAATTGAGCTAGAAGGTGTTGTAGTGAAATGAATGAGTCTTAATTCTGAAATTTATAGAAAAAGATAGTACTGTGAAATGGGAAAAATTATATTATGATTGGTGTATATATGTCATATATGAGAAAAATTATATTATGATTGGTTTATATATGTCATATTTCTCACAACAACTGAATTTCATTATTATGTGAAACTCAATTACTGTAAAAAAAATAATATATACATTCAAAACATGATATACTACCTCGTCAAATAGCCGTGTGGCCCTCAATTCTTTTACGTAATGAATGAGTTCTATTTTTTGCTGAATACGTAATGAATGAGTTCACGGGTTGGGAGGTTGGACTAGTTCATCAACAGTTATTTACCTTTTCTTTTGCTCCAAGAGTTTTACTTTTTTTACTTTCAAAAGGAAAAAACCATGTGAACCTTGAAGTGAACTTTCCACGCGCTACCCAAAGTCCAAAGAGTTATTGTCCTTATGAATTTAACACTTTAACGTGAATCCCATGCAATCATAGTTACTTTGAATAAAAAGCTTTCATATATAAATGTTGGAAGTCATTGCCCGAGCTATATAGACCGCTTTCAGTACAGTAATTTTGCTAGTTAATTTGTTTCTGCTTCAAGGCGACCAGTATTGATTAATACAGTGAGGTCTAAAATCAAATTTATACTTCGTCTACCATTTCGTCTGCATTGCATCACTGCCTATGTCTAATGTCTTAGAATGCTGTTCAAATTTAGCCACTTGCAGGAGGGAGTATACCCTATGGTAGGTGTATGCTTCCTCCTCTCATAAGTTGGTAGGTCTCACAAACTGTGAGAGGAGAAAAACATATCCTGTAACAGGGGGTATTTTCTCCACTCGCAGAGGGGGTAGTTGCCCCATCTGACTTCTTAAAAAGACGGTCTTTCTGCTCTGCTTGAACCAAAACTTAATGCTCTGCCCCTCCTGACATGGAAAAGAAATGGAGAGTTTAGTCCCACTTTAAACCAATCAACAATTGATACCGTATAAAAAACCAAAAAGTCAAATAAATAAATAAACAAAACAAAAAGTATATCTATTTCAAATGATTGTTGCGTTACGTAAACAACAAAATATTTTCGTAACAATTGATATACTACAGTCTCCCATAAATCGAAATAAAATAATAAAATATTAATAAAAAATTTACTACAAATTAAATATAAGAATTTTGTATAAATATCTTGATATTTTATTGTCTCTAAATTTTCTCTTAAAAAAAATAAAAAACCAGTTTATTACCGAAATAACAAGGAAAAGACTCTTCTACACACCAATCTCTTTTTTTTTTTAAGCTAACTTTATCTCAATTTTCACTTTTCACCGCTATTCAGTATTCATGGCACTTTTTTGAGTTTTTCTCCCTTTCTATCTCAAAATTTTCCCTTTTCTCACGGCAATCCATCCCACATTTTACATTAAAAAAAAAAAAAAAAAAAAAAACCTTAATATCCTTGTAATGTACTAACCCTACTATCCCAAAATTTTCTTTTTTCTCATATCAATCCATCCTACATTTTACATAAAATAATTTTAAAAAAATACTTAAACCCTAAAGCCTCCACTATTTTTTTTCATCCATATCTTGACTTTATCACAATTTTAAAGTGTAGGCTTTTGTTGTAAATTTTTTTTTTTTTTTTTTCATTTAAAAACTTAGAAAATAGATAAAGAAATATTGAATTCTATATATTTTTTAAAAATGATCGAGACAATGAGATTATACAACTTTGCACATTTTTATTTATTTTGTTATTAATATGGATTAGTACTTTAATTATAAAAAAGGTTAATATATTTTTGGTTATTTTTTCAATGTTCTTTGTAATCTTGCCTCCTAGGCTAAAATCCTAGCTCCGCCAATGAATTTAGTTAACATTAAATAAGAATGACAAAAAAGAATGGTTACTATAATATAGTTTGGTCCAAACTCATACACTTAAATCTTTTGAGTTAGGTGGTGTCTATATATGCTATATTAACCATTCAAGGAAACTCCCCAAATCAAAGTCATGAAGAAAGCACCCTCTCGCTAATTTTTTTCCCCTAAAAATTTATTAAGTCCTCTCATCTCTAAACTCTAATACTTTTTTTTTTTTTTTTGGTGTGTATGCATGTATGTACCTCATATCATGTTATCACATTTGTCAAGTATTCACATTGGTTGTACTAAAAATTTTAGCTTTTATCAACTCAAAAAACTATTTATCCTTTTTAACACTTCATTTTACTATATACCCAATATCAAAGATTCTTTTTTTTTTTTTTCTCCAAAAAAAAAAAAAAGGTTCTATTTTTTTACCACTTCATTTAAATATTTTTTTCTTTATTTTTTTTAATCATTTTATGCTACAGTAATGAGAAGATGTGACCCCTACAAAACGAATAAATAATTTTTTTATCATTTTGTGCTACAGTAAACTGCCATAAATGGAAATTTATTGTAGCTAGTTTGTATAAATTTTTAACTTTTACCACAACTAATGTAGCTTGATTTTTTATTTTTTCTTTTTTGTGTCTAAAATAACACTACCAATGTGAATGCTAATGCATGATGTGCAAATAATATTTTGATATTTTTACGTTTGTTCACTGATATAGTTGCATGTTTTAATTAAAGTTAATGGAAATTTTTGTCTAGGAGAAGTATAAGATTTTTTGCAGTGCAATTGTCCAATTACTTGTATCTGTTAGCTAGGTACTAGAATCAACAAAAGTTACCTAGCCAGAATGACAATTAGTAATCTCTCATGTACCACTTGCCACACATTGTTCACATGTGTGCCCAGACTACGGACTTCAGAGGCAAGCTGGGGGTTGCCACAAAAAGAAGAAATGAAATAACCCCTCTAATTAAAGTAGTACAACTGAGTCTGATTCCTCAAGGGTTGAAAGAGAAGTTAATTAAGGGTTTTTTTTTTAATATAAATATATATATATATATATATAGTGTGAACAATGAGATATGATCCTATATTTCAAATCAAACCCTAAACAAGGGAATGAAGTCATGACTCACGGTAGCTTATTTGATCATTGACTATTTAAATTCTGTTCTTTTATTTTGAAGGACAAAGAATGACGACCACTCTCTCTAAAAAAATTAACATGCTTAAGTACTTTGAAATTTTAATTATGAATTACATTTTTTTTATGTTCTTAATACGCATGTTAAATTTTGTATTAATCAGATGTTATTTACTATTCAATCCATAAACTTATTTTTCATGCATAATTCTAAACTACTAAAACTTAAAATTTAAATATTTAATTGATGACATAACTATTAATATTTGATCTTTTGAAAATTTTACAAACATGGAAGATATAAAAAGAAAGAGTAATCTAACAGTAAATTTGTCAAAATTCACGTCTAATGAAAAAAATATTGAGTGGAGTTTTATAGCTCAACTTTGACTTCTTTGAAATATATATAAATAAATAAATATATATATATATATATATATCTCAAGAGTTATAATAAAATTGTCCCACATATTCATTAAAAATAAATAAATAAATGTCCCACTTGTCCGTTTTGGTCTTCAAAATAAATATTTTAAAAAAAAATCTAGTTTATAGTCTTCAAAAATAATAAATAATAGAACTTTTATTGTCTTCGAAAAAAAATGAATGAATGAGAATGAAATACTAATATTGTTAAAGTCCAATTATATTCAAGTAATAGTGAAATACCTTTCTGCATGTCTTGGCCTTTTGGTTTTGGCTAACATCAAATTATCTTTAAGTACAATTTTGTTTCTTTTGCTTTTTACAACCGATTTTGCATTATGGGAAAAAGAAGAATCTATTAAGAGAAGAGACCAAGTAATAGTGTAATACCTTTCTGTCTTAGCCTTTTGGTTTTGGCTAACATCAAATTATCTTTTAAGTACAATTTTGTTTCTTTTGCTTTTTACAACCGATCTTTTTTTTTTTTTTTTGGATAAACAATTAGGTTTTGAATGTGAGGACAAAACAGAAGTGACGATTGATTAAAAAGAAGAAAATCATATTAATTATTAAAGACATTTAGAAAATGAAAAAATTTCTGACATGATAATACTAATTCAATTAATATTCTTATTGCTAATTTCTCTTCCTATTTTATTCTTACATAGTGGGTCATTTTTTATAACATTAAAAATTAAAAGTCATTCTATAATTTTTAATAAATTTTTCGTTAGCTTGCGTGTAATCAAATTACTTTTTTAAAATTCTTTTAATTAGATTGAGAAGAAACATGGTCAAAGAAAAAGATCTAAGAGTGAGAAAATTATATATGTAATGCTTATAAAACATGAATTATTGTTTTGAAGCCACTTGACTTAAGAATTAACTAATAAAAAATATAAGTACACATCTGGTTAAAATTTCATGCCAATCCATCTCTGTTTGGAAAATATATTTTTTTTTTTGTAATTTATGTTAACTAATTTATTTAAATTTTTAGTAATATCCCAAAATGAAATTAAGATTTTGATAAGACGAAAACTGCCTCCATTTATAATAGATTCATTTTATTATTCAAATTAAATATAATAAATCTAAAAGTGTATTAAATATTGTGTTTTTATTTATTAGAGAAAAAATATCCTATTTTCTCATATTGTTAATTTAAAAATAAAAATTTAACGTTAAAAGTCTTTTAACTCAACTAATTGACGTCTCTCGCTATTTTTAATAAAAATATCTAAGATTTAAATTATCCATTTTGATTGAAATAAAATAAAATTCTAAAATAGACTAATAGAGCCATCGAATTTTAAAAGAAAAGGATTCTATTCAGTAGTCATAATTCATGACCCACCTAGACTTTTAGGCTCAAGTGAACCATACAAGTAGATGGTGTGGGTCAAGAAAGCTTGAAACTCCCTAGTCCACAAACTGGTTTTATTTATTTTTATTTATTTTTTTTATTTATTTTTTATGCTTGAGACTCCATAGTCCACAAAATAGACACTCCAGACAGTCCACAAAATGGTTTTGTTTTTTGGTTTTTTGTTTGGTGGTTGACTTTTAATGAAAATGTTTGTGACTTTTGGGTCTGGGTAATCGCCGGTCTTTTTCCACCAAACTTTGGGCTGGAATTCCATGCTCATGATTAGTCATAGGTCTTCGGCCTCTTATGAAACGCGTTGTTACTGTTACTTGTTGCTTAAAAATGATATGTCCACAATATTTTTATAATATTTTTATAACAAATCTTAAATGGTAAGTTGTTACTAGTTATTATTATTAAGGCAAAAAAATAATCTTAGTATTAAGTTTAAATTTGAATCAATAACAAATAACCATCTATGATTTGTTGTAAAAATATTGTGGACGTAACATCTCTATGTTACCTTTTGTTTCTTTACCTTGTTTTTCTTTTTCTTTTTCTTTTTGTGTTGGGCAAATAATAAGGAGCAAAAATGGTTTGTGTACTTCGGCTTGAATCCTTGGACGGTGTGGAGGGTACCAAATGTACTGGTGTGGCATCCCAGCTTGTTGAAGGAATTTTTTGAATCCATGGTCGGTCTAATGGTTACTAAGACTAATGAGATTCATGTGGGTTTATTTTCGAAACCTTTATACAATTATCTTGAGATTAATCTGAGAAAATTTTCCTTGTAATTACTTGGTGCGTATACAACTAAGGAACTACGCACCCAAAAATAATCAAGTGTTGAAAAAGCTTTAGAAATCAGCGTAAACAAAAATAAATAAAAAAAAATTTTATTTTAAATGTTTGATTAACGTTCAATTTGTTTAACGTTAAAAAGTGAAATTTGAACGTAAAAAAATAAGAATTCTTTATTCATGTATCTTTCTTACTGTCTTACGATGTCTTTCACTATCTTGTATTGTCTTACTAACCCAAAATCCACCATCTAAATGAAATAATGAATTAATAGAACACCACTCAAATTAATTGTTTGACAACAATGTGTACTTTCCTATTTATATACACATATCCATCTCTTCATAAAAAGTCACAGTCTCGTATCCTTCTAACAATTGAAACCTTTGCAAATGATTGTATCCCTTCACCAAGAGTCACAACTCTTTGTTATTGGCTGGATTGAGCCTACTATGGGCATAATCATTTAGGTTCAACCTGATCCAATATTTTTAACATCTCTCACTTACACATGGTGGACATGAAATGACTAACCATATCTCATACCAATTTATAATATTGTTCATACTTGGCAAAGAGAGCATCACACTAAAGTCTTGTTAGAGACTAGCATAGCAACACTCCCATAAGTATATTGTAATGCATCAGTTTCATTCATTCATATCGAACTTAACACCTTTTTAATCCTTCTTTGACTTAAAACATTTGATCCCTCCTCAATTTATTCATTTTAAAGCCATGTTAAATTCATACTAACCATAATGTGTCCCCGATTATGTCACAACATCCAAGAAGCAATACAACTTGACGTCTATGAACATCAAACATAGATGTGTTACTAAATAGTCTTCATTCTTCCTCATGCAAAGACGGAACCGGGATTCTATTTTTAGGGGGCAAAGCCAAATTTTGAATAAGAGATTTCCACCATTTAAGAATGAGAATTATACTAAGATTCATGAATAAGTTAATGCATGAAAAATAAAAGTAGCGTCTATTTGATATTAACAAAATATAAATTTCTTTAAAAAAACAAAAAAATCAAAATGATTGTTGTTCAAGACATATCAACTTGATCATCTTGTGAAGATGTAACTGGACATTCAATTAAATCCAAAAAGTCATTTATGATTAATATTGTATTAAATTTGAAACAATTTCCTTAACTTTAAAGTTAGAGCTTACCATAAATTATTTGGTATGTATATCACATTCTACCTGGTACCTAATTCCAAACGCAAACATAAAACAAAACTAGCTTTAAGAACCAAAACAAAAATAAATAAAATAAAGAATTGATGAATATGACGATGAAAGAAAAATATAAATTTGAGAAAATGCAATACCAAACAATGTGACACAAGAACAATGTTTTCAATTTGATTATATCGAAATTATCTAGCATTATGTTTTACTCACAAAAAAATAAAGATGATTTTCAAAACATAAATTGTCCTTCGTTCATACTTGTATCCAAACATACAAACAGTTAACCACCACTTTCCTTTTTCTTCCCCTTCCCATAATTGTTATCCTTATTAAGTTAATAATTGAACTTAGTGTTTTTTTTTTTTTTTTTTTTTTTTTGAGAATTCAATAGTTTTAGTGGGGGTATTTGAAGTTTCGAACTCTATAGATAGATCTATTAAAAACACTAAGGAATTCTATCTAGTTAAGTTACAAAACTCTTGGAAATTAGTAAATTAAATAGGAAAAAAAGTTTAAAAAATAAGAAATAGATTGTATAATTTTCAATCACAAAGTTTAATAATTTTATGGTCAAGAAAACAAAATTATTAAATAAATTGAGCCTACTAGAGAGAGCCCTAGCCAATACTGACGGTAACATTAGAGACCTCAAGATACTAGTGGTCCTTGAACAATAACATTTCTTGAGATAAGTCTTCTAGTTCCAAGGTAGCAGCACCACATTCCTTGAGGTTAGGTTAGGCATTTAATAACTAAAAGTTCATTTTTAAGGGGACCATGGGTGCTGCCAGTTGACTTTTTTGTTGAGCCAATTAATTCTTAAGAATGAGTCAACTTCAAAATTTCTAAAATTTTAAATTTTAACAATATCCATTGTTTCAAAATAAAAAATCTGTTATTACTAATAATATCTTGCTAGCTCATGAAATTTTTGAAATTCTTAGGAAAAAGAAAGGAAGGAAAAAAGGGATTGGGGCTTTGAAAATAAATATGTATAAAGCTTATGATGGTTAATTGGAATTTTCTTAAAGCTGTCTTATTCTCTATGAACTTTAGCAACACCTAGGTAAATTGGGTTATATAGACCTCTATTCAATATTCTTTACTGGTCACTAGTAGCCCTACTCAACCCTTTAACCCATCTAGAAACTTAAGATAGGGAGACCCTATATCACCTTACCTATTCTTGTTTTGTGCCAACATTCTCTCTCTAGCTCTTACAAAAGAAGAGAACCAGAAGAATATTAAAGGAATCCGGGTAGGAAGGAATGGTGTCTCATTTACCCACCTCTTCTTTGCTAATGATTCCTTATTTTTCTTCTAGAATGATAAGGCATCCCTCTCTAACCTTAGAAACACAATTCTATGGTACTGTTTAATCTCGAGTCAAAGCATTAACTTCATCAAGTCTAACATGTTTTGCTCTCCAAATATACCTCAGGTAATTCAGGAATCCCTAGCCCTTTCTCTTCAAGTGAACCTTGTTCAAAATCCTAGTAAATATCTAGGGATCAATTTCAAACTTAGAGGGAGGAGGGTAGCTAACTTCCAAGACATTATAGATAGGGTACAAAAAAAGCTTCAAAGATGGCAGGCCAAACTGCTTTCCCAAGCTGGCAGAACTACTATGATCTCATCAGTTCTACAAGCCATGCCCTTGTACCTTTTTCCTATTTTAGAATCCCTGAGACAGTTTGTAATAAATTGGATGCTGTCACTAGGGCCTTTTGGTGGGGGCGTGATCTTGAAACTAGGAAGTTGCATTTGGTTAACTAGGATAAAATCTGTCAACCAAAAAGCAGGGGTGGGCTTGGGCTGAAAAAGCTCAGTCTCATCAATCAAGCTATGATATCCAAGCAATTATGGAGAATACAACATTCTCCCAACTCCTTGTTAGCTAGAACTTTCAAAGCCAAAACCCCATCAGTCATGGACTTGGAAAAACATTGCTGTGCCACACTTGCCTTCCCTACATCAGGGTCATTGTCTAATTGAAAGTGGACATCAAATTCCTCTCACACACCAAGATTGGTTTCAATGTTCAAACCTTTCCTTATTAGAGAACAATCTCCTTGATGGCACTATTGCAGACCTCATTGACCAGAGATCAAAATCCTGGAGAAATGATTTGGTTAAGAAGTTATACCAATTTCCTGCTTGTGAGGAAATCTTGCAACTATCTTTACCCAGGACTTCTGACATTGAAGACAGTCTCTTGTGGAAACACTCAACTTCTAGAGAATATAAAGTGAACAAAGCATACCATATGCTCCATCAAAATCACTACCCTTCATTTGTGCAAGATCAGAGGCCCTGTGGTGTTTCTCACATTACGTGGAAGTTGATTTGGAAAGTAAAACTTCCATTGAAGATTCTTACTTTTATTTGGAAACTCCTACATGATAGCCTTCCTGTCTTTGAGGTTCTAAACAACAGGGGTATTACATTTTCTAGCAAACGTCTCATGTGCAATGAAAAGAGGAATCCATAGACCACCTATTCATGCATTGTCCATTTGCAAGAGCTATTTGGCATGGATCCAATTTGGAAATTAGAACCTCTGAGTTAGATCACAGTTCAGTCAAACAATGGGTGGCAGCTTGTATCATACAAAATGAACCCCGGGAGAATAACAGAATGTGCTTCTTGCAGTCCATCTTCACCATTCTTTGGTCCATATGGAACCAAGAAACATGGTTCTTCACCAAGGAAAATTGCCTAACCCTATGGAGGTTGTTCCAACATCACAGTCTCTCATTTGCAAGTACCAAGAAGCATTCCAAGCTAATCAGGAACAGAAGCCTATATCCAGACAGCAACCTTAACAGTTACTCACCAACCAGGATTGGCAAATTATTCTTAAAGTGGCAGCGCATAAATACAGAAGATCCAAGAGAAGTGGCTATGCTTTTGAGGCAAAAACACTGGTAGGAAATGTTCTATTCACAGGATGAGCTAGCAGTGGAAGGAAACCCCATTACCATGCAATCCCAGATGCTGTGGGTGAAGCAATTTTCAAGGCTATGGAGCTGGGCTACAATAGAATATTAATTCTCAGCAATAGCAAGGGACTTGTGCAAGTGTGCAATCGAGCAAGAAACCCATCTTGGCTAGAACAGACCCTCATCTCAGACTTAAATCAATTTCAGCAACAGGGACTGGCTACACACTACCTTTTTTTGCCCAAGGAAGTTATCTCACATGTAATAGATTTAGCTTTTACTACTACTTGCTTCCCTGTACACCACTGCAGGCTAAATCCAAACTTTGTATAAGCCAGGTGGTTTTCCTTTGTACTATCTCCTTTTGATCAATGCATGTTTATCTGTTATCAAATTAAATAAATAAATAAAGGAGTAATGGCCCCTCTGAAGTCTTCACATCATTTCGTATCTACCCTTATGTTACCTTCTGTTCAATCACTTTTCTAGCCATACCTCTTTAGACCACATCACTCATGGTCATAGACAACATCCTAAAATGTTAGTCATTAAATCCTCAACCCCGAAACATAATTGAAGTCACATAATCAAGATCTAAATAATAAACCATAGAGCTCGCATGGTGAGGATATAGGAAAACTAATTGAAGTCACATAATTATTAAGATCCAAATAATAACCAATAGAGCTCAAATGGTGAGGATATAGGAAAACTAATGGGATGAGATGAATAAACGATTGGACCCTTGGATTTGTCATTTTTTTTTTTTTTTTTGGCACTAGGGTCAAAACTATTTCAAGTCTGACTAGTTTATGACATTATGCATTAACAAGTATGGTTTTGAGAACCTATAACCGATTCTACAAATAAAAACACTGGCCTTTAGGAGATATCCATTGTAAGGTGCTTAGAGCCTTTATGTTTACTGCACAAGATGGAGAAACATATAAAATGGAAAACAATTTACTGCACAAGATGGAGAAAAATATAAAATGGAAAACAATTTAAATTTCAAAGAAAACTTAAATGGAAGATTTCCGCAATATATATACATTCTGGTATATACAGGCCTATGCTCTGCAAGTCATGCAAAACGGGTCCATGCTTTATTTGACTACCAAACCCACATCTACATCTGACGACACTTGTTGAGTGTTTAAAAGACGGAAAAAATTTAATAGCAGCATTATATTCTTTATAATCTTACAAATAAGAGCCTATAACATCGAAATACTGTAAGCGAATGGTGATTATAAAGAACCAACAATTCTAATCAGCCAAAACGTTCATGATAAAACAAAAATTCCGCATGAGATATTTCTCAGCACCAGACCATGTAAATTAAAAAAAATATAAAGAGTCTCAGTAAATCATTTTAGGGATGATTCCCTACAATACAATTCACATTAGTTCCAAACAAGCTTTTTTGATGAGAATTTGGCATCCCCGTTCAGCATAAAACAAAATACAACATTTTGAAAGTCTCTCATTTCAAATTCCATCATATCCAGCCGCAATAACAAAATTAAACCCTACAAAATTTAGATCTAAATATGTTTATTTTTTTCAATAAATCCAAGTATATCCAATTCTAGGTATACCAGAAAACCAAGAATCACAAAGCACCTGCAGTTGGGTCTTTATATGTCAAGGAGAAGTCTACGAGGGTCCTCCACAACATCTTTGATACGACGCAAGAAGAAAACTGCCTCTCTCCCGTCAATCAACCTATGGTCATATGTTAGAGCAATATACATCATTGGCCTTGGGACAACGTTTCCTCCAACAACCATAGGACGGCTCACTATCGAGTGCATACCCAATATTGCCGACTGCCAAAGAAAGGTTCATTGGTGTGAAATTCTCTTTTTTGATCATGTGAGGAGTTAGAGAAATAAAAAAACAAATAACACCAAACCTGAGGGGGATTGATGATGGGGGTACTTAGAAGGCTTCCATAAACCCCACCATTAGATATTGTAAATGAACCTCCAGCCATTTCATCAATAGATATAGATCCATCATTTGCCTTCTTTGCTAGTGTGTTGATCTCCTTCTCAATCTCAGCAAAATTCATCTTCTCAGCATTGCGGATGACTGGGACAACAAGGCCCTGGAAGGGAATAAGTTGAAGAATCTTCAATAGTGATAAATATATGTACAAGGTTTACAGCTTGAGAAATACACAATCCTACTCAACAAGAACTCCCCACATTACTTTTAATCTTATCTACATTTTATGTAAGTCCCCAACCTCATAAAAATTACAAGAAATCTTCCTTTTAGCAACTGTTCAGGTATCACAAAGATGGCACCTTAAAAAATATGTGGCCATGGTCCTAAAAATCAGGTCAAACTTCAAAGGGAGAAGACAACCAGACAATTCAAAACCAACATACATAGAGGAACTAACATAGCTTATAGATCACAATTCTGCATTTTTACTTACACTTACAGAGAGAACCATATATACGGAGACAAACCTTGAACATGTATGAGAAAAATAATAAGTTAACTACAAATCATTACGTAGTATATGCCTAATCTGGAAAAAATGCTTTATAACAAAATTACGTATAACATACAGCTAAAAAATACCCATAATAAAAGGTACAAAATACATGTTTCACCACACCATTATATTATTCAACAGCCTTGACAAACATAGTAATGTGACATACCTTTGGGGTACCAACAGCGATACTGATATCTACATAGTCTCTATAGATAATATCATCCCCATCAATGACTGCATTAATAATAGGCTGATTTTGGAGCCCACTGACCGCAGCCTGGAATATAGTTACAAAACAAGAACAGATATGTAATTAAACGCATATAAGCATGTGCCAAGCAAAGGTTAGTCTATGTTCCATAACATACTTTCACAAATCCCGACATAAGTCCTAACTTCACCCCATGCTTTTCAACAAAAGCATCCTTGTAATCAGAACGGAGCTTCATCAGATTTGTCCTGCAAGAAGCAGCAAATCAGTTAAGAAAAGAGGAGAGCAGAAAATAATCATAACTGCACCTTGAAAATGAATGTAATCTGTTCTTATATTATCTTCTTCTTCTCTTTTTCCTGTAACTATTTAGGTTGAACACAACGCATAAACTAGGGAAGCAGCTTTTCCTAGTACAAGCCAAGTACAGTTGAGAATTAAATCATGAAAACCAACCTAAAATATATTCGAGTTTAGGTTTGTCAGTTGAATAAGGCAAAAAGCTACAAACTTTAAACCTAAGCTCTTATGCATAACAAAAGATCACACTGTAGAATTCCTTTTTTTCAGCAAGTACAGTCATATGTAAAACACCTGATAAAAATTCATCTTAATTAATGGTAAGGTCAATAGCATTGATTATATCAAAAATTAATTTTTTCCATGAGTTTTGCTCATACCAAGAAATAATTCTTATAAAAATACTATAAAAAAATTGGATGATTTTATCAGGGTAGAGAAGGTAGGGGGAGGAACTGGTGTAATAAAACAATTTAATCACATAACAATAAAATATATAATTTAATTATAACATCAATGTCCATCTATGGAGGCAAGCTAGCATGAGGGCACAAATGTGCCTGTGAGGACCAGAACTAAAGCCAATGGGCTATAGCCCAACTGGCATTTCAACCCCCTAGCGATTGCATGAAGTTGCGGGATCGATTCAGCTAGTATGCATGTGTTTCCTTCCCACAGCCAAAAAAGAACAAAGTGATTAATAAAAGCAAGTCACAGAATTAAGCCTACTGTGTCACTTGTCCATGTACATGCAAATAGAGGAAAGAGCCAACACCCAATCAATTCTAAGCATAATGAGAAGAATCCAAAAATGTAATACCCAGCTACCAATGAGTCCCAAATCAGGGGTAACTGCCATCTACTGTCAATACACACTATAATATTAATAGAATTTTACTTACATATCAACCTCATTGAATGTTGTCAACAGTGCAAATGTGTTTTGGGAATCTTTCAATCGTGTAGCAACCCGTTTTCGGAGTCTTGTCATAGGAACCTGCAATTACAAGGCCTTTATACTTTTAGCAAGACCAGCAAGATTACTTTGTTACAGTGTTAAAGTATTATATACAATTACAAAACATTACACTAACACTATTGTGCTATATGAAATTAATAGAACAAGAATAGACTTACCCGCCTTTCCCTTTCTTTAGGGGGAAGCTGAGGTTCTGTAGCTGAGCGTTTAGGAGGCGGTGTAGAGGGTGCTTTAGGCTTCGCAGTGACAGGAGCAGTTTCAACTTTAGGCTTCTGCTGTTCCTCACTCTTTTCAGAAGGGGGAGATGGCTGCGAAACAGCTTTCTCTGATGCCTTCTCAGATGGAGCAACAGGCGCCACACCTTCAGCAGACTTTGAAATGATGGCAATCTTGGTACCTGGTTCTACAGTATCACCTTCCTTGGCTACAAACTGCCAACAATTATTTTTAATATAGTAGCCAACATTAACATCAATATCCTATCTTTTCCAAGCATGCAAAGAAAATAAAAGCCATGAACTTGTCATGGTAGCAAACAAAAAAGTAAAATACAAGCCAACCAATATATCACCTTTTGAATCACACCCGCTTCAGGACTAGTAACATCAATTGTCACCTGACAGAAAATAAAGAATTCAAGTATTACAATATATCCCTGATTTTCTTCTATAGGGGGAAGAAGTCCCATTTCCAACCATGTAAAGATTCAAAAACATATTTAAATACTGCATCACATCAGCACCTTATCTGTTTCAATTTGAGCAATCGGTTCATCAACTTCTACCCTGTCACCAGGATCTGCTCTCAAAATGCCAGTTGCAGACACAATCAATCAATTAGAATCACAAACACTAAATACTTTAGTGAATTAAAGGATTGACAAGCTGAAACGAGGAAAACTTACTCTTCAAGAAACTCGCCAGTGTGCCATCAGTAATGGATTCACCCATAAAAGGGACAACAGCATCAACCAAATCCCCTTGAACGCACAAATAACTGAAGTTATCAGATATGTCAACACCAAAGAAAAATGCAGAGCAAATGTAAAACATGTCCAAGTCTGACACTATTAAGGGGTACACACAGCACAAATTAGGAAATTTTCACTCTATATAAGGCATGTGCCACATGTTTTTCCAGCAATGCGTTTTGGGGGAAAAAATGAAGTCCATCTGATTGCTATTCACGAAATTAATTAGAAAATTTTCACTCTATAAGGTGTGAGTGCTATCCATGTGATTAATTAGGTGTTTCAGAAAAAAGCTGCTTGGCAACAGTTATTCCACAGTCCTCCACAGTTGTTCTAATACTGCTAAGTTTTCATTTTCTCCTCATTTGAATTAAGATTACTTAGTAATATGTCATGACAAAGTTCTCCTAAGAAAGATGGAACATGGCCTGCTGTGGGTGATCCAACTATATATGCTCTAAAAATTAATTCTTTGACAGCTAAATCCGAAATTATATATATTACAACACCCATTAGTAGCATATTTATTATTTTCAAGGCTTGTTTAGATGAGGGATTGCTTGGAAGTTTCTTTTTCAGAGGTTCTTGTTATTAGAGATTATTGTAATGATACTTACTAGTTGGAGCTCTTGAGAATGGAACTTGAATATTTGAGATGCGTTTATGGAGGTATCTTTACCATGATATTTCTTTTTATAATAATGCTTAGCTTGTTCTGTATATTATTATGTGGAATAGTTTGGTACAGGTTTTGATATGTTAGTTTTAGGTCATGAATCTCATGATCTCAATTCCATAGAGTCATGACAGAGATGCATTCATAAATGCCACCAAAAGAATGCTCCTAGCAAAGTATTTTCAACTGACCAATTTCTCATTTGGAAATTGAATTCATTTTTTTTTTTTTTTTTTTTTTTTTTTTTTTTTTTTTTTTTTTACAACATTGACAAGTGCTGTAACCCAAAGAGTTTAATTAAAGAAGCAATCTGCTTCTTAATTTTACCACAGGGATAAAATCCCCCCAAAAGGAGCCAATCAGCCAAAGTACAACCCATGAATCCCTCAACAGTTCAACCATAAAGATATAAAAACAACTATGAATATGAACCAATGAAGAATTTTATTTATTTATTTATTTATTTATTTATTATTACTATTTTAAACCAATGAACAAATTTGATGGAAGAGACATGTCAATATCACACCATTGTCTGAAGAAAATGGCCTGCGCAGCATTTGCATTGTAGCTTCCCGCTGAATACTGGCAACAACCTCCCTGCACATCAAGAAAGTCAAAAGAGAAAATGTTAATAAGCAACCAACCAAAAATTACAATTCAACTAGCAAAGAACTTCTTTATCCAATTCTACTCCCCTCCACTCCCCTTCCCTTCCCTTCCCCCTCAATCCAAATGGTCCATAATAGGTTCTTTTGAGAATTGATTTGGATTAATATGAGAGAATAATCAGGAAACCAATCATTTATTATTTTTGACATTTGAATTCTTAATAACAACATAATATATTGATATGTGCTTGTGCATGTATGGTACACACATATTTTTGTATATATAAACTCCAAGTCAGGTTACTAGCAAGACCGAGTCCGCACTGTTGTAGTGTGACAAGGGAACATGCTCACTCCCCCAATCCCAATCATTGCCATTCACTTTAGTAGTCCTCAAAACACTTCCTAAAAAATATTCACTTAAATGGTGTCACTAACCTCATTGGCCGTAAACTACCTGAACAACCTGTAACAAGAAAATATTAAAAAACATTAATCACAGAGAAAATGAAGGCACACTTGAATGTATGAACTAGTCACTATGACAGATAGAGAAAATGGCACTTAAGATTACCAGGTACAACAAGGTGACCAAAATTCCGCACTTGCCCAAAGCCTCTCGGTTGAAGTAAAACCTGCTCTCATGATAACAAGATAGAACATCTTATAAATCTTCTCAAAATTGAAAAGCAAACCCAAAAGCTATTTAATACTAAACTGCACAAAGGAGATGAAAATAGAATAGCCCAAACTCCTGATAAATCAACCATGATGAACAATATATGATGAAATCAAATCACCCATTAAGTTTTGTACCCATGACTTCACCCTCAACTTTACTCTAATAAAAGGGGTGAACGTAACATTTAAAACAAGTGCTCATCGGCCACACCAAACCAACAAATTCCAAGCACATTTCACCATAAAATTGACTTTCTCCATATATGCAAGCAAACCCAATTTTCTTTTTCTGTAAAGTGAACCATAGTAGAACCATAAACAACTAGAATTTGAAAAGGAAAACAAACAAAGGAAAAAAAGAGTAAGAGGTTAAAAAAAGATCAGTACCTCTTTCTCTGCAACGGAGGAAACTCTAGAAGTAGACACCACAGGCCGGCTCGCCTGAAATGTCTGCCCAAAAACCTGAAACAAAAGCACATTGATTATCAGAAATGAATCAAGTTTAAAAAACAAAACCTCAAATTTCCAAACTACACAAACCATAAACAACAAGTTTTGAATAAACAAATGAAAGAAAGATTAATTTACCGAAGCAGACGAGCCGCCGGAAGCGACTCTTCGCCTTATAACACCTAACATCATTATTGTGTTGATCGCTGCTTTCATACAACAAGTTGAACAATATCAATATTTATATAATATAAACATAATCTCAATCCAAATAAGCATACATATATATACTCTTGAATTGTTGCTGTAAGTTCTGTTTGGCAGCCAAGAAAGTAGAAGAAAACGAAAGAAACGGAAAAGGAGTCAAAAGTTTGAGTCTGGAAGCTTTGAAAATGAGAAAGCGTACACCTTTTTAAGTCTTTCAAGCATAACTATGACTATCAACCAATTTCGTAGTTTCATGGAGGTGATTTTTTGCGATTTCAAATAACAAAACACAGCAAAAACAAAAACAAAAACAAAAACAGAAAAAAATCAGATTTTTCTTTTTCTTTTTTCTTTTTGCTTCAGTTTCTCATCAACCAAACAAAAAAAAAGGGAAGAAAGAGAGAGAGTATGAATGGATTATAGAGAATTGACCTGATGAGCGAGCTCTCAGATGAGATTTCTTCGAACACAATGGATCAAAGCGTAGGGTTTTTCTCACAGAGAGAGGAAGAGAGAGAGTCGCCGCGAAGATATTGAATCACGTTTGGCAAGTGTATTGTATGAACGTGTCACAGCTTCTCTCACTATGGAAGGTCATTTTATTTCCAATCTTACATAAATAATAAATAATAAATGTAAGAACAAAACAAAAACAAAAAATTGTCTAAAAAGGAAAAAAAACAAAAAACAAATTGTCTAAAAGAAAATTAAACGGCTGCTATTTGCGTAATTGGTCAACTATATTTTAGAAAAGAAATTTAAGGATTTCTTTTTAAAATTATTTTTTCCTAAGCGAATTAGTGGGATTTTTTTTTTTTTTTTTTTTTGGGTTTTCTTTGAGGGTGAATGAAAGAGTGGGAAAGTTTGATCGAGCAATAGCATCAGTCCTTTGAAAAATAGAAAAAGTGTCCACTTTTACCATTTTTTGCTAAAAAACTACTCACATAAGTAGATTTATAATACTGCGCATATGAAAAAATATTATAATAATTGTGTATATTTACATGGTTATCGTAACTTTCTATTTTATTATTTAAATATATAAAGAGGGGAGGAAGAATAAAAAATTAAACGGTGAAGAAAGAGGGAAGAAAGAAGAAATAGAAAGAAAAGTGACATGTGAGAGAGAGAGTGAGAGTAAAGTGTGTTTTGAAGTGGATTGTTAGAAATAATAATAAAAAAAATAATATAAAATGATTATTTAAATAAAAGGGTATAGAATAGTTAAACTGGTATGGATGCTTTATAAAAATGATGGTTTAAAATAAAAAAAGTAGATTCATTTCGTAAAATAGACACAAAAATTTAGAAGTGCTAATGCAATTGCTAGTAGAGGGCTATAAATTAACTTAGCTATTCATGTCGGTATATTATTAAAGTTTTAGTTACGACTTAAAAAGTCAAACTTGAGCATAATAATGCCTTCATAAACAATTATAGTAAGTATGTCACATCAGCACACCTCACATGCTTTATTATTTTTAATTTTTAATTTTTGTATTGTAATATGATAGTCTTTACTTTAAATCTGATCATTTGTCCTGTCACATCATATGATAACATATGTTTATATATATATATATATATATTCATTTTGAACAAATAACTTTGTCACATTCGCTAATAATTGTGAGGATGCAAATTGTTTTCCTTAAAGGAAAGCTGTTTTACTTAAGTTTTGAGCCCTCATAGGTGTGATTACTCAATTGAATATATGTTACCCCTTAGATCGAGGATTTTACAACAGAGTCACCCCTTATTTTGTTAAAGATGAGAAATAGGAAAACTTTTTGAAATACATGATTATTGAATAACTTTAAAGATTACATCATAAAAGAAAAGAATTACATGGTTTTGATTTGGATACAACAGATATAATAAAGATCACAGCGCTTTGATCCCTAGATCCAATATAGAAAAGAAAAAATTACAATACTTCAATTCCAAGTTTTGTTCTTAGTTTGCATATAGCATCTATTTTGGGATTAGTCCGCGATTACTCTCACTTATTTCTAAGCATACAACATAGTTTTTGGTTTGGCTTTTCTTTTTCTTTCTTTTTTTTCTTTTTTTGTCCCAGAGATTATTGATGTGGCATTTTTTGATAGTGTTAAGGTCTATTTGGCTCTTAACAGGGAGCAGGTATATGGTGTACCCGGCATATATGCCAGGTACAAAATATAATTTTCGCTTAACAGGACTGTTAGCCAAGATGGGCAGTAGCTGTAGGGCACTTTTGAAAATAAATCCAAATATTAAGAGGCAAAATGAAAACAACCCCAAATTTTAAGGGTCAAAAGTGTGCTTTAATCACTAAAGATTGAGCATACTAAATATTAATATATGTTTGGTCATGTTAGATTCTATCTCTTCTCAAAAAATAAAATGTTAGATTCTATCTATCCAAACTTAGGGAAAAGGGATGAGAGATTTCAGGGAGAAATAGAATCAGTTCGCCCTGGCAATTGATTTTTAATTGATCCCAAAAAAGAAAAATATTACCGGAATAAAATTTCATGAAAAGTATTAATATATATTTTTTGGTACCGGTCAAAAGCAAGATTAAGAGTTAGGGCTAGGTCAAGGTGACACCCATATTATATAGTCCCTATTTGCTTATTTTTAGAGAGCAGTTGAACTGTCATTTTTTTTTTTTTTTTTGGCTAAACAGCAGTTGAACTTTCTTGATTATTAATTGTAGGGCGACTCTAATAAATTGGTGTTGAAAGTTGAAACATGGCCTTGTGAACTTTTGATGTCCTCCAAGATGGTTTCATTGTTAAACTTACTGTGACCAGTTTTTTCCTTTTAGAAGGGTAGCCACCTTCTTTGACTTTTCCATTATTAGCATCATTGTTCTGTATCCTTGCCTGTTGTCCCCATGCGTATGAAGGCTTACCTGTTGGTTAAAAGGGCTGCGGTATCTTTTCTTCATGGTGGCTAGGAATGGATTCACATCAAGGGCAATACTTAGGGTATTGCAACTGGTACAATATTTAATTAATAGTTGAGATTGAAAGTTGAAAAAGTAACTTTCAACTTCAGCTATTAAATAAAATATATTAAAAATTAGTTAAAAGGTTAAAATTAAAAAAATTAAAAATATTGTAAGAGAAGTGAAGGTATTGCACTAGGTGCAATACTCTAGATATTGCAACTGATGTGAATCTAGAAATAACGTCCCGATGGATTTGCCTGTCTTTTCATTTATGACAAAAGCATCTCCATAAATCTATTATATTAGTGGTAACTATACATTTTGCATGTGGGATAATTGCTAGAGGGTTGATTATTCATATTCACGTGTCACATTTTTTTCGCATCGATTCATAAGCACTCGACTATATATGTGTCAACACCAACTCAACACGTTTATTAAACGAGTTACGATTTCTCAACTTTAATATAACCTGTTTATTAAATGAGTTAGTTGTGTAGACCTATTTCATCATATTTTAGTATTAACTCAATTGATCTAAACTATGAAAAACTAAACAAATAATTTTTTTTTAATATAGAATTCAAAGCTATCACAAATATTCATTCAAAGCCAAAGCATATCTCATTATCACAAATAATCAATCACAATATATCAAACAAAATAAACCGCAACTAATAAATTTATATATCTAAGGTTTTGAATGGTATATTAGTAAACTAGTCGCGGTCTCACGCGCTGCGTGTGATAATTTTTTTTCGGATGGTTTTTTTGTTATTAATATTTATCATGTTATTACATCTCAAGCTATGTTATATATATGTATTACCAATATATAGTCGGATTCAAGCTAACATGAGCTTTTGCTCATGGAACTATATTTTTTTTATTAGAGATTACCATTTGGAACAAAATGAGGATAATTTATAGTAGAATTGATTTTTTTTAAAATGTTAATTCTACCATATTCGATTGACTAATTTATACATTTTCAAGTCAATTGAACACATTTTGCATGTTATATGTAATTCCTTGTTTCCGTAAGGGTAATGACACTCACATTCACAATCCCAATGATCCACTCCAATATTTTTGCATGCTTGGTTTTTTGGGACACGAAATGTGTTTGTTACGAAAGTTGTATGTTGAAGGATTTGTCAATAGTTTTGGTGAATTTTTTTTTTCTCCATCTGGTTGATTTAGAATCAAAAATAATAGTTGTATTCCCTCGTCATTTGATTCACAATGCAATTGCCAGTCCATATTTTGCATTTTTGTCCCCTTGTATATTGGCTTGAAGAAGGATTTCTTTTCCCCTTGTAATTTGATCTTGTACAAAATATTTGTGACCTTGTTGTTTGCTCATTTTGCGATTGTGTAGTTGTATCATGTTTTTATTTTGTAATTTTTAAGTTGTTTAGGATTGTAATTTATAGTGTTGTATGTGTTTTATGGATTAGTGATTGCTCTAGTTATTATCTATTTTTAATTGTCGATTAAGTGAATAAAAGCTTTTGATATACCCTCCACAATAAAGCCCAAGTCTTATAGTATTTAATATATTTTTCAATTATAGCTGATGTTTAATGTTCTCCTCAATGAAGCCCAAGTCAAATAGTCTTTCACGCTACAATACTTGTTCAATTGCCACTTTCCTTAAGAAAATCAAAAGACAATAATATTAAATTATTGTCTTTTATAATATCAAAAGTCTCTTATAATTAATTTATTAATAATATTGAAATAGTTGAAACAATCATTAATATCCAGTTCTCCAACTCTTCCTCTCTTTATTTAACTGAATTACTTCTTCATACCTATTCAATTGCCACTTTCCTTAAAAAAAAAATCAAAAAAAAAAAAAATCAAAAACCAAAAGACAATATATCTGAACTATCAAAACTCCAATACAAATTAATTATTAATAATTTTGAAGTAACTAAAAAGTTGTTAATATCCACATCATTTATTTTACCTACACATAGTAAAAAGGTGAAATGAAATGTTGGAAAATGTGATATTTAAATTAACTTTATTTTTTATGTTACTTATATTATTATTGGAGGAAATATCCTTGGTAACTATGTTGTTTTTATTTATTTATTTCTAATGCACTGTAACGTTTCATGAGAACACTCTATGTGGATTTGATTTTTTTTTTTTTTTGAATTTAAGTGCTTCTAACAATTGTGTAAATTTCAAGCAATAATTCAAAAAATAATTTATGTTACATGTTCATGCTTTAATTGTGTAGTTCTATTATGGATTTGGGTTTTAACTTATAAGTTATTTAGGAACTCTATACATTCTACTTCCTTAGATGATTAAAAACATATACTATTACCATAAATCTCTCTCTCTCTCTCTCTCTGTGAGAGAAAAAATATATAATTTAATAGATTTGGAGGTTGTAGTTGAATTTAAATGTTGAATAAAATGAACCAAGATTATATTTTGATTGTTAAATAATGAAGTTTTTATTTCAGCTTAAATGAGTAAATTTCATGGAATAGTAGTAGCCACCACCGTTGCCAGCTAGTAATGATACGATTCATTATTTTTCTATATTTTACAGTTTATTTTTATTAGCGCTAGTATTTAATTGGATCCCCTTGATTCATGTACCTCATGGGGTTAAAAATTTTGCTGCTTTATTTATTTTTTTTGTTATTTTAATGATAATCAAAGTAGGTAGAAGTTAAGAATGTAGATAGTATAACTTGTATAAGTTTTGATTTTCCAAAAAGATTTTATTATTAATGGATCAAAGACTTTTGCTTGATTGTTTTGACACAATATGAATTCCTATATCTAAATTCTCATCCTTCCTTCCAATTATAGTTGTTAAGCTTTAGTTGAATTATAAATGTTTTTCCAATGAGCTTTTCTATTTTCATTTGATCAGTAGGTTGAAATTTGCATTCATCTGATAAAATATTGAATTTAATTTAGCATATTCTTGTCAAAGTAGATCAAAGATCATATATGCTAATTGTATGGTCTTAGTAATTTTTCAGCTTTCTTATCAAACAAAATAAATACAGCACACAACTTACTATTATTATTATTATTATTAATGTTGCTTATGAAACTCATATGAAGTCTTGTTATTTAAAAAACATAAAGTAGAAACAATAGCTTGTAAAAAACAAACGAAAACAAAGGAACGCAAATCTGCTTTCAACCATTACCAAATTAATATATAGAAATTATAGAGTCACAGTTTGTAGCCCAGGCCTAATCAGTGTGGGATTGTGGGTTAATGAGCCCAATACAATAAATTTGTAGAGAGTGTGTTGGAGAACTAGGCCCTAGTGAATATTACAATGGCTAGGGTGGTTTTGTAAGACAATCATGCAAGAACAAAGCATGTAAGGTGGGGTGAATGTACTGTCCGAGGAGATAAATCTCTGTATAGATTGATGAAACCGATCACAAGTGCAACTCTGGTTGCTATAGTATCTTTTCTCTATTTTTCCGATCCTTTTTCCTCCAAGGGTCTCTCACATTATATATCTCCTTTCTGGTGATCCCAGCCCTCCATCTGTTAACTATCTATGCTACTATTTGAGTACCTGTCCCATCAAACACCCCTTCTGACTCTTTATGAGTTGCGGTAGCCAAGAAAGTACTGTTCAGGGGTCTTCTTCACATAAATGCGGCCAGAAAAGTATGCGGAGGTAGCAGCTTTTCCTTAGATATTTCTTAGGTTCCCCTCCTTTTCGTGTGTTCATGAGGCACGCCATTAATACTTGAGCTTTGATGGAGGTCAGTCTCGTCATTGGAATTCGTATCTGAGTTATACTTGTAGTAGCCGAGGAGAAATTTCCTCCTCGGACCGCCTTCTGCTTCTTCCTTACTTATGAGACTCTTAAATTGGTGTTTCTTAACTAACTATCCCTCCTCGGACATGCCAACGTCCTTAGATAAGGTCGAAGGCCCAACATACAATTTTGAACCCATATCCTTACAAAAATTAATAGATAAACATTGTGCCCAGGTTTAATGAAAATATCCTTATTTAATAATATTATCGATATGATACTTGAAAGATTATTATAGAAAATCTGGGGCAATATTTTTTGCTCTATTCAAATTCAAATGATTTTAAACTATGGTCTATAAAATTTTAGAAGTACAACCCAAAAATATGGATATTACATTTGATAAATGATCACAACCCAAAAATAATAGTAAAATTTTGATTAACTAACTAAAATTCTAATTTTAAAATTTATTTCCGATTATTTGAATTAGATGTACCAAAGACCAAATATAGGAATTTTCAATTAGAGACAAATACTTATCAAAAATAGAGTCACATCCATGTTGGAAAAAGCATACAATCTAATGAACCAAAAATCACGCCCATCAATTGATGGTGTCAATCTTGCACAAAAGTATTATAAAACCTTAGTTATTGTATTTGTCTATAAACAAAACATCAAACACGTGATGAGCAAATCACCATATGACCTCAACGTTTAAACTATAAAGATTGAAATTCAAACGTTAAATTAAGAAAGTGCATTTCTAACATAAATAAAGCAACACTAACCTTTTGCATTAGCCTTTATATTTGTTGGGCATTTGCCTATTCCCATGGGATAGGGCCATTACTTGGAGGCTCATAAAAAACACCCATATCAATATCACAATATGCATTACATGTCACTAGAACTATCAATGTTCATATTTTAATAGTACAACTTAAAAGGAGAAAGGAAAACAATTAAATTTGATAAAAGAGTACCTGCAATAATGTTTAAGACAACAGCATATATTGTAATCCTCGTCTACGTTGGTAAAAGAATGGTAGTCCTACTGGAGAGAGACAAAGACAAAAACACTTACATTCTTTAATAATGTTTAACCTAGATTTAAAGTGTAATTTGCAATTTTTTTTAAAAAATAATCAATTAGAGTAGATAAACAATCAAAAAAAAAAACTTAAAATACAAAATCAATTGCATCAACCAAAAGTAGAGTTTTAAAGAATACAAAGATTTATCAACCTAAAGTAGAGATGCAAGAAAAAAAAAATCAACCAAAAAATTGAGAGAGAGAGGGAGAGATAACCTTTTTTTTGTGAGGAAAAACTATGCAAAGAATGAAAGAGAGAATGACAAATTTACAGTAAAATGGTGTGAATAAGAAAAGACAAAATAAAGAAAGATGAAGAGTAATATTAAATAGAAGGTAGTGAGGAGATGAAAAGATAAGGGAGGGAGAGAGTGTAAATATTAAAAAAATGAATAAATGTTAAAAAAAATATAGAAAAATTAAAAACAAATAGGATAATAAGTGGACGCTGATGCGGCTCAATAGGAGCGTAGCAACAATAAATGCTACGCTTTAGCTTTTAGATATATATAGATATAAATAACATTTAGTTAAACAGGTAAGTTTTGTGGATTAGACACAAAAACGACAGTAAACACTTTTAATAAACAGGTCAATCGTGTCAATTCAAATATGACACGAACTCATTAAGTCATAGCTTGCTATCTTTAACATTATACACTATCTAGATGACATTGAGCAAGAATATAAAATTTTGAGGGCACGTAAAAAAGTAGAAATTTACAGTTTGTTGCTTCAACTTTCTGAGACCACGTAATTGTCCTGGCAAAAAAAAACAAAGAAGGAAAAATAAAAATAAAAACAGGCGTGAAGATAAGTCTTCCCTTCTATCCACTTAATACTATCTGAGATCAATTGGCTGGATAACATTTGAAGAGGAGAGTTGTTTGAAAGGGAGAATCTTCTGCTATACTGCTGCTTTGCAACTCGGAGTTTTACAATGTTGTGCATCCAATTCCATGCTCCATTGCTTCCCTTACAATCACAGCTCAAACACAAGAAACATCCGAGGACACCTCAGCTGCTTTGGCTCTCTAGCTGTGAAGCTACACAGTTTTTTCCACATAGGCCAAACAACCTGTCCCTACTGGCTCCGAGGACCAACGCCATCCCCAATTCTCTTCTTCTTGCTGCCTCGTCCGAAGTCAAGCCCGGAGGAGACATATCGGTCCTGCTCCCAGTCAGGTTGGCCCTTTTCACTCTCCAATATCCTCACCTCATAAGCGAAATATTCCAACATTGAACAGCAAGTAATTCAACCCATAAATGTCTTTGAAATGTAGTTTAGTGTTCCACCAAGATTCATATTAGTGCATTTCAATTACAATAGTTCACTCTCTTTCACTTATCTGTCACAGTGCGGTACTTCTCTCTGTATACTTCCTAGCCAATTTCATCGTGCCGACATTCATCACGAAGGATTTAGGCTTTGACAAAGAAAGTGAAAAGCAGAAGGGTAATGATGATAATTCCAATTAAGGCGGTATAACCAGCACAACTAGCAGTCAAGTAAGCTCAGAAACTAAGGTGAGAACATGAGGTTAAAAAAGACGGGCATTCTTTCGTGTGATATCATAATTATAACTGTGGTTGTAGTAATAATACTATCGCTCAAAAACATCTGTTCATGATTTACCACTCTCCCAATTGTGTTTATACACACACAATCTCAATAACATACATGATACATACATGTATGCTTGCATATATGGAAAGTGTAGAGAGGTAATAAGATGAAGACTTTTTATTTAACACAGTATTTGCAATGACCATATGTTGTTATCCCAACATTAAATGTAAGTCTATGACCTTTTTATTACTTGTAAGTCTATGACCTTTTTATTACTTGTTTACAAAGTTATATTTCACAATAATCACTCTTGTATATAGTTGTTTGTAGATTCGCTTCCCTCTTGTATATAGTTGTTTTCTTTTTCTTTTTTTGTAACCTTTGGCTGCTTTTTTTTTTTTTTTTTTTTTTTTTGGCATAATGCAGACCTTCTTTTATAATACTTTTCTTACCTGTCCAAAAAAAAAAAACACTGATTATTGCATAAAATCCACTTTTGCATTTCTGTACTTCCATTTATAGAGCTGTCCGTTAAAATACCATGGAAAGCACAAATGGTTTTCACTTCTGTGACACATCCAAGACCTATATGACCAGTTCATCATTCTGCTGTCAAATGACACTTATAATGGCTAACAAAAGTTTCTGGTCCAATCAAACTATTTCATATATATCAGTGTCTTGCAGTCTTATAAAACCTACCTGGCAAAGGTCGTCAACTTTCTTACTCCAGAATCTGCCTTGACAAGTGGCAACAATGTAGTCTTTACACTCAGAGAATAGCTTTGGCAAATTATTATTGGTGGACAGCATAGCTTCGGCAATTACAAATACTAAACCAAGCTGAATATTTCAGAATAAAAGACATGATTAGCACAGCATAAAAGTGATAAATGAAGGCTGAATTTGCAAACAGTGTTTAAGAACAAATTGCTACCACTAATCTTGTTAATAATGTAGAGATGGTAATACCAAATTGCAGGATCATAGATCTGCTCAAACAAAATCAAGATGAAATATATATTTTATGGAAGGATGGATCTCAACCAGACAACAATAGGCGAATTGCCAATTATTCCTTTTTTTTTTATTTTTTTTATTAAAAGGGAAAAACAAATATCTATATCCAAATTTAGCCAAGTACATCAATCAAAGTACTGGTTTTTAAGGAATGGCTGTTATGTAGAAAGACTATGATTGTGCATTTCTTCATCATCTATCAAAGTACCATATATTGAACTTGAAGCCCACAGAAACTGTTACTGGCTTCATTTTTATCATTCAAAAGATATTAAATTCACTAGAAAAAGGAGGGGGCAAAAGCCTTCAAAGGATCTGGGTTTCTCCTTATGCAGGCAAGGATTAAAGACTGCTCCAAGAGCTTCAAATTTTTTCCCTAATAAGTGTGACCCCTGTCTATGAACACTCCACCCATATACGTGCAGGACAGGTATGAGGGTAATAGTTTTATTTTTCATACGTGCCAAAGATTTAGTTATGCGTCTTGATCAATCTGACTATTCTTCATTGTCAAAACTGCTTATAGAACTCAAACATATTCTTGATGTTAAATTAAGAGCTTTAGAAAATACATATGTCATGACAATATTGGCTTGTATAAATTTTCCTCATGTTTCCATTCTGTTATCTTGCTCTACCAACACAAGTTAGTTCCAGTTTATTATGCCAATTCCTTATTTCTTTCTAACAATAAGTAAGTTGTAACACCACTTTGGCAGAATTTCTTACATATCTTATATGTAGCAAAATAGAGTAACCCTACAGACAGGAACCATATGAAGCTGGTTCAACTTCATGCGTAAAACGGTACACATAGGCAAAGAATTAAGCATAAAGCTACCTTAGCTTCAAGATCATTTTTCATGTTCAGCAGGTACAGATGTTCATCATATAACGGAACAGACATGGCTGAGTTTTCAACTTTTTCAGTATCTTCAATGCCTTTCCTCCCAAATTTAATGCTCCTGAATCTATCCTGCCAATCCTGCTTCGTCCCTGTCAGTGAAGGTGTCCACCTCAAGTTCTTCAATTCATTGGAAACCTATACATTATTATTATCCCATCAAAAATTTATAATAATAGCTACAAAAATACCAACTTACATGATATTACCACCTCCCAATTATGAGAATTGAACACTCTATAATATGTAGAATGGATAACCTGCTTAGTTGCTGTAAAAATGTACAATTGAGTTGGATTAATATGAGATGATAATCAGAAAACCAATCCTCATTGGATCTCAAATCAGGTACAAAAAGAGTTTACTGGAAATTTCAAACTCAGACAGGTTTCTAAAGTACGTTTATCATGGATACTGCCTATTTAGCTTGATGCATCATTTATAAATTTTAGACATATGAATTCTTAATAACTACATAATATATTAATATGGGCTTGTGTGTGTGTACAATAAACACTTAGATTTTTGTATATATAAACTCTGAGTCTGGTTACTAGCAAGACGTAGTCCACACTACTGTAGTGTGACAAGGGAACATGCTCGCTCCCCCAAGCCCAAGCATTGCCATTCACTTTAGTAGTCCTCAAAACACTACTAAATGGAGTCACTAACCTCTTTGGCCTTAAACTAACTAACTGAGCAACCTGTAACAAGAAAATATTAAAAAACATTAATCACAGAGAAAATGAAGGCACACTTAAATGTATGAGCTAGTCACTAAGAGAAATAGAGAAAACAGCACTTAAGATTACCAGGTACAACAAGGTGACCAAAATTCTGCACCTGCCCAGACCCTCTCGGTTGAAGTAAAACCTGCTCTCATGATAAAAAGATAGGACATCTTATAAATCTTCTCAAAATTGAAAAGTAAACCCAAAAACTATTTAATACTAAACTGCACAAGGGAGGAAAAAAAAATAGAATAGCCCAAAAACCTAACAAATCAACCATGGTGAACAATATATGATGTAATCAAATCACCCATTAATCAAAAATTGTTCACACCAAAACATCATACATTTTTTAAGTTACACACGCACCCACTGAGTATAGTTTGTACCCGTGACTTCACCCTCAATCTTACACTAATAAAAGGGGTAAAGGTAACATATAAAACAGGTGCTCAATGGCCACACCAAACCAACAAATTCCAAGCACATTTCACCATAAATTTGACTTTCTCCATATATGCAAGCAAACCCAATTTTCTTTTTCTGTAAAGTGAACCATAGTAGAACTATAAATAAATAAAAGGAAAACAAAGATCAGTACCTCTTTCTCTGCAATGGAGGCAACTCTAGAAGTAGCCACCACAGGCTGGCTCGCCTGTAATGACTGCCTAAAAACCTGAAACGAAAGCACATTGATTATCAGAAATGAATCAAATTTAAGAAACAAATCCTCAAATTTCCAAATTATAAAAACCACAAACAACAAGTTTTGAATAAAAAAAATGAGGGAAAGATTCATTTACCGAGGCAGACGAGCCGCAGGAAGCGACTCTTCGCCTTATAACACCTAACATCATTGTCACGTTGATCGCTGCTTTGCTTTCATTGTCAACAAGTTGAACAATATCAATATATAGCATAAACATAATCTGAATACAATTAAGCAGGGGTATTGAATAGTAGCTGTGAGTGCTGTTTGGCAGCCGAGAAAGTAAAGGAAAACGAAAGAAACGGAGAAGGTGTCAAAAGTTTGAATCTGAAAGCTTTGAAAATGAGAAAGCATACATCTTTTTTAGTCTTTCAAGCATAACTATGACTATTTACGAATTTCGTAGTTTCATGGAGGTAATTTTTGCGATTTCAAAAAATCGTAACACAGCAAAATCAGTAACAAAAATCTGATTTTTCTTTTTCTTTTTGATTCAGTTTCTCATCAACCAAACAAAAAAAAGGAAGAAAGAGAGAGAGAGTATGAATGGATTATAAAGAATTGACAACGCCAAATCCCAAAAGAACCCGAAATTTCTTGCTCAAACCAGCCTGAATAACAACGCCAACTCCTGCTTCTTTCTTTTTTCTTTTTCTTTTTTTGAAAAAATAAAAGCGGTAATTCAACCGGGAAATGATAAAAGAAAAATCTACCTTTAAAAAAATAATAAATTACTTTTTTAATCATTTTATGTTTTTTGATTTAAAATCATTTAACTAAACGGTAAAGGTATTTTAGAAAATTTAAGAATTTATTTGAAAATATTTTAATATGTAAAATGATAAAATCCAAAACATAAAATTTTGTTATTAGTATTATAGATAAATAATAAATATAAGAACAAAACAAAAATGTCTAAAATAATATTAAACGTCCACTGCTATTTTTGTAATTGACTAATAATTGGTCTACTATATTATAAAAGGAATTTAAGGATTTCTTTTTTAATTATTTTTTCCTATGCTAAATATTGAGATTTTTTTTTTCTGCTAAGAGAAATAGTGGATTTTTTTTTTTCTTTGATGGATGAAAGAGTGGAAAAGTTTGATATTATAGCGGTGGAGGGTTATAAATTAACTAAGTTGTTTGTATTCGTTTATTTGATAAATGAGCTAAATTCAAATTTTAGTTATGACTCGATTATTAACAATCAAACTTAAATATAATAATGTATTCATAGACAAATTTTGAGTATGAGACTTGATTTAAGCATGTGTGTTTGTCAATTTATGTAAAAATTGCATTTATAAAGAATTAATAATCAAGTTTGTAAATAATTTCATAGGATGTCATAAAATTACCATTTGCGGCCTATTAATAATACAAATAATTCCATTTTAGTGTAAAATTTATTTGTGATTTTTATAAGTTCATAAATGGAAAATCATATTATTAAATTAACTCAAATAACATAATTTCTTTTTTTTTTGAGATAATACTATCTTCTATTTATTAATCTATGTCAATGAAAAAGTAAAAAATATAGTCATAATTTTTAATACATATGAGAATAGAATAACTTTAATCAAGTAACTCGTGAACAAACTTGAGTGTATATGAAAAGAAAATAAATTGAACTTGAACACGTAATTTAGTTTAGTGATAAACTCAAGCTCAGCTTATATTTAAAATAAAATAAAATGAACAATCCTAAACTACTAATACTTGGCTCGACTCATGTCATTTAGTGAATTTATTATATTTCTTGAAAAATGATTGTGATTTTTATGTAATTGGCCTAAAATTTTGTGTTACATAAAAGAGAAATCTTACAATACCCACATTTTTGTGTGTATTGTATGTTTACTAGTAAATAGTAATAGAATCATAAATTATAGCATGTCACATCAATACACCTCACATGCTTTATAGTTTTTACATTATACTATAATAGTATCTACTTCAAATCTGATTATAGGTTTCATCATGTCATATAATAACATATGATAACATACGTTATTTGTCCTTCTGAACAAATAACTTTGTCACATTTGCTAATAACTGTGAGGATACTGATTGTTTTCCTAGAAAAAAAAAAGCTCGCTTCTTTAAGATTTGGGCCCTCGTTGTTGTGATTACTCAATTGGACATATGTTACCCATTAGATCGAGGGTTTTATAATGAAATTGCCACTTATTTTGTTAAAAATGAAAAATAAGAAAACAATTATAAAATACATGATTATTGAATAACTTTAAAGATTACATCATAAAAAAGAAAATTACATATTTTTGGTTGTGGATACAATCTAGGAAGAAATAAAGATTACAACGCTTTGATCCCTAGTTCCAATCTAGAAAAAGGGAAAATTGCAACACTTCAATTCTAAGTTTTGAGATCGGTTTGCATACAACACCGTTTTTGGGATTAGTTTGAGATTATTCTCATTTATTTCTAAGCAAACAACATCGTTTTTAGTTTTTTTTTTTTTTTTTTTGGTCCAAGAGTTGAGTGATGTGGCAATTTGTGATATTGTATTTGGCACTTAACAGGAGGACTGCTAGGCTGCTAGCAGAGATGGAAACTTTTGAAAATAGATCCAAATATTAAGGGAGAAAACGAGAGGAAAAAAAAAACGTTGAGAGTCAAAAATGTACTTTAGCCAATAAATTGGTGTTGAAAGTTAAAATATGGCCTTGTGAACTTTTGATGTCCTCCAAGATGGTTACGCTGTTACTTCTTGTGTACCAGTAATTTCCTTTAGAAGGGTAGCCACTTTCATTTACTCCACCATTATTAGCATAATTGTTTTGTATCCTTGTCTGTTGTCCCCATGCTGTGTATAAAGGCTTCCCTGATGGTTAAAAGGGTTGCGGTGTCTTTTCCTCTAGGATGCCAGGAACAACGTTTTGATGGATTTGCGTGTCTTGTCATCTATGACAAAAATACAGCAAGAGTGTATATGACAGTGTATAATTTAGCGTATGCAACATAATTAACGATAGATGACTTGTGAAAGAATGTAAAATTTTGAGGGCAAGTAAAAAATAGAAATTTTCAGTTTGTCACTTGCTTCAACTTTCTCCGAGAGCGAGTAATTGTCCTAGCCTAAAAAAACAAAAAAGGAAAAAGAAAGAAAAACAGACACGTGAAGATAACTAGATAAGTATTCCCTTCTACCCAATTAAAACATTATCTGATCTCAGTTGGCTGGATAACATTCGAAGAGGAGAGTCGTCTGAAAGGGAGAATCTTCTGCTACACTGCTGCTTTGCAACTCGGAGTTTACAATGTTGTGCATCCAATTCCATGCTCCGTTGCTTCCCTTACAATCACAGCTCAAACACAAGAAACATTCGAGGACACCCCAGCTGCTTTGGCTCTCTAGCTGTGAAGCTACTCAGTTTTTTCCACACAGGCCAAACAACCTTTCTTTACTGGCTCCGAGGACCAACGCCATCCCCTATTCTCTTCTTCTTGCTGCCTCATCCGAAGCCGAGCCCGCAGACATAAAGGGCCAGCTCCAAATCATCAGGTTGGTCCTTTTCACTCTCCAATGCCCTCACCTCATAAGCAAAATATTCCAACATTAAACAGCCAGTAATTCAACCCATTTCTGTCTTTGATATGTAGTGTAGTGTTCCACCAAGATTCAGATTACTGCATTTCAATTACAATTGTTCACTCTTTTCTTTCATGTATCTGTCACAGTGCGGTAATTCTCTCTGCATTATTCATAGCATATATCCTCTTGCCGATATTCATCCCGAAGGATTTAAGCTTTGACATGGAAAATGAAGAGCAGAAGGGTAAGTGATAATTCCAATCAAGATGATATCACCAGCACAACTAGCAGTCAAGCAAGCTCAGAGACGAAGGTGAGAGCATGAGGTTAAAATTGACGGGCATTCTTTCTTGTGATATCATCATTTAACTGTGATTGTAATAATAATACTATCGCTCCAAAACATCTGTTCATGATTTACCACTCTCCAAATTTACATTTATATTACTTGTAGACACATTTTTAAATACATGGGGTCCTATACGACATCCCAATCTCACAAAACTCAATTACAAGTTGAACTAACTTTCAAGGACTCCAAAGAGCCATTCCATTTTCTCATTCCTTCTGTGTAATCAAACAAGAAATTCTTTCAAATGTTGCTAATGGTATCTAAAGTAGCAGGTTTTTCAAAATAATTTACAGTTACCTGCAATATCAAAGCATGATGCTTAATCTGGAACCCTCCCACCACACCCCCCCCCCCCCCCCCCCCCCCCCAAAAAAAAAAAAAATTGGTATTACTAAACAACCATCCAATCATTTTCAACTGGATAAAGAGGTTCAGCAGGGGTAGCAGTTTCTGGCTTAGGAGGCTTCTTAGAAAATAAAGATGACTTGCTGTCAAAGAAACTTGAGAATGGTTGGCGGCCTGGGTTCTCTTCTACATCCTTCTGATTGTTTGAAGCTGGTTTTCTTGAGTGTTTATCCTTGCCACCAAAGTTGAAGCCAAGTCTCTTAAATCGACGTTTTAATTCACCTGTGGTGGCAGTTGTTTCATCTGGCTGCTTCATCATTGTTAGGACTTCGTCTGGATTGAGTAACATCGTCTCCACTGTTTCATATACCTAGAGTAGGATTTCAGCAGATCAGCTTCAAGCAACTTCCTCACTATCATTCCTTTGTTTTCATAAGGTTCATATGAATTTTATAAACGGGTCACAGAAACCACACCAACATACAAAATTTTACATTCATGCACAAGTCATCTACACACTATGCTTTATGGGATATGGCTAATGCATAAATGGAATATAACTCTAACTAATAAATGAAGTTGTAATTAAAATTTTCAAATGCAATAACATACTATATTTTGAGTTTTGAGAAGTATAGGAGAAAATGATGGAGCAGATTGTGTTTATACACACACGTTCTCAATAACATGTATGCTTGCATGTAATGAGACTATTTTGCTTATCACAACATTAAATATAAGTCTATGACCTTTTTATTACTTGTTGGCAAAGTTATATTTCACAATAATCACTCTTGTATATAGTTGTTGTTTGTAGATTCGCTCCCCTCTTGTATATAGTTGTTTTCTTTTTCTTTTTTTGTAACCTTTGGCTGCTTTTGTTTTTTTTTTTTGCATAATGCAGACGTTTTATAATACTTTTTCTTACCTATAAAAAAAAACACTAATTATTGCATAAAATCCACTTTTGCATTTCTGTACTGCCATTTATAGAGCTGTCCACTAAAATACCATGGAAAGCACAAATGGTTTTCACTTCTGTGACACATCCAAGACCTAAATGATCAGTCATCATTCTGCTGTCAAATGACACTTATAATCGCTAATAAAAGTTTCTGGTCCAACCAAATTATTTCATATATATCAGTGTCTTGCAGTCTTATAAAACCTACCTGGCAAAGGTCATCAACTTTCTCACTCCAGAATCTGCCTTGACAAGTGGCAACAACGTAGTCTTTACACTCATAGAACAGCTTTGACAAATTATTATTAGTTGACAGCATAGCTTCGGCCATTACAAATCCTAAACCAAGCTGAATATTTCAGAATAAAAGGCATGATTAGCACAGCATAAAAGTGATAAATGAAAGTTGAATTTGCAAAAAGTGCATAAGAATAAATTGCTACCACTAATCTTGTTAATAATGTAGAGATGCTTATACCAAATTGCAGGATCATAGATCTGCTAAAACAAAATCAAGATGAAATATATATTTTATGGAAGGATGGTCCTTGACCAGACAATAACAGGTGAATTGCCAATTATTCCTTCTTTTTTTTTTTTTTTTTTTAAAAGGGAAAAACAAATATCTATATCCAAATTTAGCCAGGTACATCAGCATTAATTTAAACAGTCCTAATTTCTTGACATGAATGATGATATAAAATCTTGATATCTGAAATTGTAACTAATACATTTAATACATCTGGTATCTAAGGATGAAGACTTTTCAGTTTTCCTACAGAGCTCTAGTTTGAAGTATATGGTTTGGTTGAATGATTTTCCAGTAAATAAATATATGAAAAACTATTATATAGACACAATATGAATAACAGTTAAACTGGAAAAAGCAATCCTGCATCATCAAATAAAGAACTTACTAAAGAAACAAACAGTTGCTCAAAAAGCTCAGAGGGTGGCATGTCCTCTAAAACATTCAGTATACCTTCCCTACAGAACCAATGTACAATGTTTTCTAGTCAAATAGCTATCTTTGTAAAGGAATAAATCTATACTAATAATATTAGTGATGTTCTTCCAACTTACACAGCCAAATCCTCCTCAAAGATGGGTGTTTGTTTGACAGCTGGTATTGCTTTAGCTGTTTCCCACAGCTCACGCCATAAATTACCTATAAGAATAACAAAATACCAATAAAGCAGCAGCTTGTAAAACTTCTAGATGCCAGTATGAATTATAAGGTACAGACTCATTACAAGAACAATAACAAACTTAGCTTTCCATTTGCCTAGTGCATTCTAAAGGGCACATGCTACACAAATTCAAGACAAGCAAAAGTTACAAAACCAGAACTATAGCATACCCCACAATTGTCTAAGCCTTTCAGATGCTAATAAACTCTCATAAATTGCAACTACAAACTATATACTCACATCACCAATTAATAAATAAATAATCCATTTACAGTTCTCACACTCCAAAAAGGCATATGTAAACTTAAGCCCTGAAGACCAGGTTACAGACTGACTACAGTTTAATTCATCTGACTATAATGCAGCACATCCCATTCATCACCTACCCACAAGCTACCCATGTCAAAGAATCTTTATAAAACATGGACACCAATGAAGGAAAAGTTTCCCACACATCTGGTTTGATTCCTTAGCAGACTAGTCTGCTCGAACAGAAGTGATAAGATGCCATTCAAGTAATTCAAGGCTTTGAAAAAATCCTTTTAATAGCACAAGGCAACACCCATAACAGCCCATGCAGATCCATTCTAATGCCAAATGGTCTGCACTCAATACCCATCAAATTGATAAGTTAGAGAACAACCCACAAAAGGAGAATAACATAGTTCTCAAAACATGTAGGGGGTAGGGTCAACCAGGTAATGGCTACAAAGCACACACTATACACCCGATGTCGTTATCCATTGTATACAAATAAAATATTCATATCATATATATCATCCATCACAATGTAATCAAATTAGTCTCGTAACATCTTTTTTGGACTTTCACTCACGCATAGCAAGTGTTGCCATTAAAACTAAATCAACGACAAGGAAAATACAGTAAAACATTTTCTTAAGAAGCAAAACAAATCCACACCCTGCTCAGATGTATTTATTTTCCTGAAACAAAGCTTAAAAAAACTAATCTGCTTGTATGTATTTAATTTCCTGAAAAAAAAAAAAAACCCAATGCAGCAAAAATAATATAGCAATGGATGATGGAGAATGATTTCCACCTTCTTTTTGCATTCGACTACTTAGTTGACCTTTTGTGGACGATATGTCAACACCAGCTAAAGTCTCTTGACCCTCCATAATTGGCTCAGTTTCTAACCAATCAGGAGGGGAGTGCCATCTTACGAAATCTTCCAAAATACAACCAGGATTTGCAGCCTGACGCATGATAATTAACATAATCTAGTTAAATTAAACATTAGACAACATTCTTACTAAATTTAAGCATCCAGTGGATAGAAAAATTGAAAAGACTTTCTACATCATAGAACTTAACCTTGAAAGCCTGCATGTCAGAGAGGAGTTGAGAACACCCAGCACCAACACTGATGAATGATGATAAAAGGTAAGGAAATTTGTCAAAGAATGCCAAAAAGAATAAGAATAAATGTACTTTAAACAAGATAAAACCATACTGAGCATTTTTAATATAAGTAGTCATGAGGAGAAAAAAATTAGCAAAACAAAAGGTCGTTTCTTTTTTATTCGTAAGTTACACACACACACACCCGGTGGGTCTTGAACCCACCACCTCACCCTCCATCTTGTTTTTACAAGAAAGGGGTGCCCTTTGAGCTAGAGCTCATTGCCAAAACAAAAGGTCCATATATGACTAGCCTTTATTAAATATACAGCATCTTATAGGAGTGCCTCCGAGAATTAATAATGTATATATATATATATTTTTTTTTTTTATATTTAAATGATATTATGATATAAATGATAATGATATGCATAAATTGACTTCTCTTCAGCCACATTTATGTATTTCACTTCTGCAGTTAAAATAACATTTTTTAAATGTTTGTATCACAAGGAGAAAGCTTGGGAACCTATACACACATTTACGTGTGTGCAGACAGTAAGCCTTTTTCTAATTAAAAAAATATTAGCTGCCTTAATCCTGTGACAGGTTGAATTTGAAAACAACAATCAAATACTGCCAGCAGAGATGAAGAAAAACATGTTTGCATAGCTTCCTCAAATGAAGAATGAATCAAGCTATTTAAGGCCCACTGAACATAAAGAATATAGCTCCAAGGCCCCAGCTCAGGGGATAATGGTGTGAGGTGGAATGAATGAATGCAGGTCAAGCATATGAAAGGCACAGAGATGATACTTGTATTTAACAGATTACATTCACAAAGGTTACATATCTAAAGGGTACATATAAGGACCATTTGAACAATAATTAAAAAGCAAAAGGCTCAAAACATGAATACAACTGAATGAGTTAGATGAAATTCCTAGTATACTAACCTGCCTGTTCGAAGCACAAATTCCTCAGTTTCTTTGATAAGATCTTCTGTAAGCAAAGGTGCTTCCTACATTTATCAGTACATAAAGATCTCAGTTACAGGAGTATACAACGGGAGTTATTGTTTAGCATAAATTATTAACCAGACCTGGGTCACTGGGGAGTACACAGGTTCACCAGTTTCCAACATTGTAAGATTACTGCATGGACAATCAGCACCTAGTCGAAGAACAAGCTCTCCAGTGCTTATTCTAGCATACAAAATAGGGCTTGAAGGAAGCATGTCTTTAGAAGAAGCTGATTCTGCAGCATCTGTAGTGACCTCCCTCATGACGGAGTCTAATGATTCAGTGGCAATAGCCTGACGCCTTTTCCGGGAAACACAGCAATTAATAACTTGCAACTGCTGATACAATAGACAGGAATTTAGATCCGGAATCTCATCCACAGGAATTCCAGCCACATATTGCCCTTCAGACCAAACTCTTCTCAGCTACATATGCAATAGAATTCAGAACATATGTTATCTGAAGATTAATGATAAAGAAGCATTAATGCATCCTATTCCAATGTATCAAAGCGATGCTATATTGCTATCTCAAAAACTAGTGATAATATACCAAAAACTATGCTCTAGGTGAAAACAGAATAAGAATATTACTTAACAGGAGAAACTTGCACCAATATGTACTGAAAGTGATCATTAACTTTGTAAATATCACTAGAACATGTGCAGTTTTTATTTTCCTTTCCAAAGATGATGGATGAATTTTAATTTAAGATGACAAATTTCACTGCATTGACAACATATCTTTTCACACATGCACTTCGTATACCTCGAAGAAAAGACTCAAAAAACCAGATCCCAATGAATTGTAAAGCATGTATAATATTTATTCTTAAATAGAAACCATTTTGAAAACACCAGAAAATTCAAGTTCTATGAAACTGACTTACTTCCGCAACAACCCTGCTCCAAAACAGCACCATTTTCCGCAGGGTTTTGAAGCTTCCAATGACTTCAGCTAGCTTAACAACAAGGCTTTCAGCAGGAGCACCATGAATATCTCTTGGCAAAGATGTTACTGTGGTTGCCTCTGAATCATAGTTGATCTTCCTTCTGAGAAAATTTCCCTCTGCAAATATCTTGCATATATTACAACAGAAGTGAAAGATCATCACAGGAAAATGCAAAAAAATAAAAGATAAAAAGTTCATCCAACAGGAAGATTCTGCAACCAGGTCACAAAAAATGTGCACATACCTGCATCAAACAGTGAATTAATCAAAGACAGAACTTTCTCATTATCACAATAATCAAATGTAAGCTTCTCCTCCTTTTCACGAAGCACTAACGACTTGACTGCAGAGAGACTGAGGCCAGCCCTCTCCCTGACAGGTGAAGAACTTGCAGATGATGCCAGACAGTCTTTCAATGACTTCAACTTCTTTCCAGCCCTGGGCAAGATGTGCAAAGGTAGTGGGAAGCAAGTTAAATACACCGGGAAAAAAGAAATGAAATCTCATAATCATCTGTTGAACTATTTTCTAAGCGCTTGGACCACAGACAAAATTTAACTTATAGAAATTTTATAGTGTCACTTCTAGCATATTGTGGTAACTAAAGATTACAGCAATGCATGTGCCCACAGAGCTACCCGCGGGGGGGGGGGGGGGGGGGGGGGGGTGGTGTGTGGGGGGGGTGTGGGGGTTTCGAATTGCAAAATGTATTTTCTTCCTCCACAAAAGGGAAAGCCAAAGTTAACAGCAAAAAAAAATAAAGGCAAAAAATTTGAACAACAAAAACTTACTCAACAGCTACAGCCAGTTGCTTAATGACAGACGATGGAGGAATACTCTCTGTGCTGACAGCAATAAAACCTTCTACTGTGGGTATCAGTTCTGCACTCTAGAAAGAATATCAAATTCCACTTCTCAGTATGAAAATAAATTCCATCCTTAAAAGCAAACAGACATGAAAATGCCATGGACCTTTATTAACAATAACAATTTAGCAATCCCAACCTTTCAGGCTATTAAGTATGTAGAAAGACTATGATTGTGCATTTCTTCATCATCTATCAAAGTACCATATATTGAAGCCCACAGAAACTGTTACTGGCTTCACTTTTATCATTCAAAAGATATTAAATTCACTAGAAAAAGGAGGGGGCAAAAGCCTTCAAAGGATCTGCATTTTTCCTTATGCAGGCAAGGATTAAAGAATGCTCCAAGAACTTCAAAAAATTTCCCTAATAAGTGTGATTCATGTCTATGAACACTCCACCCATACACATGCAGGACAGGTATGAGGTTAATAGTTTTATTTTTCATACATGCCAAAGATTTAGTTATGCATCTTGATCAATCCGACTATTCTTCATTGTCAAAACTGCTTATAGAACTCAAACATATACTTGATGTTAAATTAAGAGCTTTAGAAAATATATATGTCATGACAGTATTGGCTTGTATGAATTTTCCCCATTTTTCCATTCTGTTATCTTGCTCTGCCCACACAATTTAGGCCCTGTTTATTATGCCAATTCTTTATTTGATTCTAACAATAAGTAAGTTGTAACACCACTTTGGCAAACTTTCTTACATATTTTATATGTAGCAAAATAGAGTAACCCTACAGACAGGAACCATATGAAGCTGGTTCAACTTCATGCGTAAAACAGTACACATACACAAAGAATTTTAGCATATAGAAAGCTACCTTAGCTTCAAGATCATTTTTCATGTTCAGCAGGTACAGATTTTCATCATAAAATGGAACAGACATGGCTGAGTTTTCGACTTTTTCAGTATCTTCAAAGCCTTTCCTCCCAAATTTAATGCTCCTGAGTCTATCCTGCCAATCCTGCTTCGTCCCTATCGGTGCAGGTCTCCACCTCAAGTTCTTCGATTCATTGGAAACCTACACATTGTTATTATCCCATCAAAAAATTATAATAATAGCTACCAAAATACGAACCCACATGATATTACCACCTCAAAATTATGAGAATTGAACTCTATAAATACATAGATCGAATAATTTGCTTAATAGCTGTAAAAATGTACAAATTTAAAAAAATAAAAATAACTATCATAACAAATAATATAAAATTGTAAAAGACCAGATAAATTAAGAACATTTAAGCATCCTATGTAAGTTCAAAAAGCTTTTTTTCATCCTCTGATTGATTGTGAAAAGTTCTTTCACACACTGATTGGATGCCAAAATTACACACACAAATGCACATCAATAAATTAAGCATTGAAAAGATTTTTTCAGGCTCTGATTGATTGTTAAAAATTCTTTCACGCATTGATCGTATGATAAACACACACACACATCTAATTCCAAAACAACAATTAAGCTTAAGCTTAATCGAGATCAGCACTCCATTTTCTTTTATTTCTACAAAAAAAAAAATGCACACAAATCCCGTAGTTTCCTGTAGCTTATTTGTTGAAAGGTGAGACACATATCAACAAGGTAGCTTAATTTCAAGAAAGCTAATTTTTTTGGGAGAAAGTTATTCCGCTTCTTTTCTTATTTTCCTCGCGTTTCTTGGGAACCAAAAAAAAAAAAAAAAAAAATTCGTCATAAATGCATCCACATTCAGTCAAAAACCACAAAACGCATCAAGTTTTTGAACATTTTGATCCTACATTTCCAATTCAGACCGAAACAAAACCAAATCAAATCCAATTCGAAATCTCCTCAGATTGCTAATTCAAACCAAAAAAAAAGAAAAAGATTTACCTTGGTTTCGCGCTCGTTGCTTGGAGATTCATCGTCCGATTGGCTTGTCGAATTCTTCGGTAATTGTTTATCAGAATCTTCTCGAATTAATTCAACGCAGAATAAACATTAATAAATAGTAAAAATAGAAATGAAAACTTGTGAAGGATATTAAAAGAAAAAAAATGAGTGGTACCTCGATCGGGTTTTAAATCAGAGAAAACACGCTCCGCTTTCGCAGCAGCAGAATGAAAGGCGGTCCTCGCTTTTGAAACAAAGGACAAAGGTGCCTCCATTTTGCTAAGCTAAGCTTGGGATGCGTACGTTAAAACTAAAAAAAAATTTGTGTCAGGGCTACGGTAATTCAATATCAAAGCATGTTTGTACAGAAAATTTTGAGAATTTTGAGCTATCACAAAAGAGAGTCTCTCTCTCTCTCTCTGTTTGTCTGTCTGTCTGTGCGTTTTGAAAGAAATTAAGAGAGAGATGAGTGGAAGAAATGCCGGAAGGTAGGTAAGTATTTATATTAGCGTTATGTTGTTTGCTGTTTGCTGTTTGCCGTTTGCTGTTGCTGTTGGTGGTGCGTGTGGACGTGTTATGCTATATCTTAATTTGAAGTTTTCTAATGTGTACTTCTTGTGGCGACCTATTGTTTAGCTTTGCTTGTTGGAGAGATTACATGTATCATTTTAAGACTTGGTTCTACACTTCTCATAACTTCTCCAACCAAGACTCTGTCCAAAAAAAAAATTAGTAATTTGGATAGCATTTTAATCTATATCCTCTTTCGAGAGGACTAATTAGAATTTTCGAGAATTTATAGTTGAACTAATTAGAACCTATAAGGGAAAAATAAAATAAAAACTTTTGTCAAGGCCTAATGATAAAATCATAAAGCTTCTCTTAAAGAAATAACAATAATACCGATAAAGTTGGTTACAAATTTAGTTATAGTCTAACGCTACAATTTCACTCAATATCTTTTTTTATTGAACGTGAATTTTTACAAATCTACTATTGGATTACATGTTCTTCTTATATCCTCAATGCTTACAACATTTCCAAAATATTAAAGATCAATAGTTATGTCATCATTCAATTGTTTAAATTACAAGTTTTTATATTATAAAATTATGCATAAAAAATAAGTTTATGAATCATATAGTATACAATATCTGATTGGCGCAAAATTTGATATGTATGTTAAGAGAATAAAAAACATGTAATCCAACAGTTAAATTTTCAAATTATGTAGTTATGTTAATTTGTTCAATAGAAGTTGTAACAAAATTTATAGCCAAACTTTTTCCTAATAATATTAGAAGGGAAATGTTATCCAATGCCCTAATTTAGAAATATTTTATCGGAAAATGATAAACCAATTAATTATGTTGACAACTTTTTATATTTTTTATAAAAGTTGTATCAAAACTTCCTTATTATGGTTTATTAACGATTGCCCTAAAAGTACCCATTAACATTATCCATATTAGGAATACAACTTTTTTTTTTTTTTTTTAAAAAAATTAGTGTCCATGTATCTCTAATTTCACAAATGGCTTGAGTAGCCAATTGTGAATAGTGAGTACATATAAAAAAATTAATGAACGAAAATGTATCCTCTAATCACCATAGACGACTTCAACGTGTAAAACTTGGTACGAGATTGAATGTGTCCTCTATTTCACAAAAAAATATTAATGATTGAATAAACATGTACGGTCATCAGAACTACGTACTTCTGTTATCCAGATTTGAAGTTTTCTATTTGTAGTGACGACTTAGAGTTAGAGGTTGTTGGGACTAAGAATTTTTAGAATTAGTAAAAGCTTCGGTAACTATAATATGACTCTCTCAAGCGTCGAGAGAAGAGTCTGTTTAACTTTGAAAGCTATACTTTGAGAAAGTCGTATCAATTGTTCATTTGACGTTTTCTTTTTTAAAAAATAATTAACTTCATCAACATTGTGAGGAGCCATGGTAAGAAAATAAAAAATAATAATCCACCAAAAGGCTTAAAAGGATCAAAATCCCTTTTAATTATTGTAGCGGTGACATAAGTTTGCGAAAGCTACTTTTTTGGATATAATAATAAGATAATATTTTGGGAAATGGTTCTTGTAAAGGTCACTTTTTAGGAAAACTATTAAACTGGTTAAGACGGCTACTAATTCCATAATAAGATCTTAATAGAATTTTAAGAGACCTATATAAATGGATAAAGATCCGTAAGAGAATGAAATTGAAAGTTTTTTTAGAGGTAAGAATGAAATAGAAAGTTAAAATATAATTATAATAATATTATGTCTATAGGTATAAATATAACCCGATAACCGTATGTGATCAGATTTATTATTATAAAAATAAATAAATAAATAAAAACCTAATAATGGACTAGACCTGGTGACAAGATGCCATGCCCTTCAAATCCCAAACAAAATATTGATACACAAAAGTTGGACATTGATAAAATTATTAAAAAAAAAATGTAATGCTTTAGGGCCCCTTTGGTAAGAGATTTTTAGTAATATTGTTGTTGTTTTGTGGAAATATGCGTAGATGAAAAAGTGTGTAAAAATACGAATAATGTTATTTAAACATTAAAAACTGTTGTCTAAATAACAGTAACAAACACCGCCTTAGGTTGCATATATTCAAACCCTATTTAGCAAAAAATATGCACACATATTAGCTTCATAATATCCGTGTTGAGAGACCATCCTCAATCACCAATTTAACAATTCTTTGCAATTAAGAACAAAATTAAATGCTAAGGACTTTGTATCTAAATTGACATATTTTCATGCATAAAGTATGTGAGAGTTTAAGGGGCTACAGTTTGAACTGCGAGGTTAATGCATGTTGTAATAATCTCAAAAAAATAAAATTTAGACAAAATATGAACAATCTTGGAGAGTCCATGCTGAATTGCCCATAATTCAACCTAGATGCTGTTAATGCAATCTATGTGACTATGGGTCCGTTTGGTTCCCGTAAAATATTTTTCAGAAAATACTTATTTTCCGGAAATGCTATTTTTCGAAAAAGAAAAATATTTTCAAGTGTTTGGTTGTATTATGAAAATTGTTGTGGAAAATATTTTCATGTGTTTGGTTCTATTAGGAAAATGCTATTTTCCTACCATTTTTTCACAATTTTCGGCAACAAATTCCGGCAACAACAACAACAACAGCAGCAAATTCCAGCAACAACAACACAACAACAACAACAACAACAACAACAATCAGTTCATCAAAAAAAAAACAACAACAACACAAAACCCACAGAAAATCCACCATCCACACCACCACAACGGAAAAAAAAAAAAAAAAAATCAGAGGAGGACGACGAGATCGAGAGGGCGGCGCGATCGAGACGACGATGAGATCGAAGATGATGATCTGACCCAGAGGAGGACGGCGCGATCTCGTAGGCACGAACTTGGCACCGTGATCGCGATCTTGGTGCGATCGAGAGGGCAGCACGATCTTGGCGCAATCGGTGACGAAGGAAGCGACGAGATCGGAGACGAAGGAGGCGACGAGATCAAGGACGAAGGAGGCGACGGCGACGAGGATGGCGATCTGACCGACGAGGACGTGCATCAGGTGGAGTGTGCTTGGGCTCTCTCTCACTCTCTCGCCGGCGTTTTCTCTCTTTTGTGCGTTCTCAATCAATTTCTCTGGCTCTCTGTTGTGTGTTTTCTTGTTCTTTTTCATTCTCAATCAATTTCTCTCTGGCTCTATTTTGTGCGTCTTCTCTTTTGTGCATTTTTGTGCGAGACCCGGAAATGGTTTGAAGGTAAAATAAAAGCGTAAAACCATTTCCGGGTCAAAGGGAAAAATATGGTCAAAGTTGAAGCATATTTTCCGAAAATTAGAATTTCCCTTGCCTTCCAAACACATGGGTCAGGTGGTAAATGATTTCAATCATTTACCACCGAAACAAACGGACCCTATGTGTAAAAGAACATCCTTCGATAGTCGAATTGAACCTCCAATAAGCTTGGAGGAACTTCTAACTATACATAGAAATTCTCAATAGATGTCCAAATGCTTCCTATTATATATCCTCAATGATTTTCCCAAAAGTTGACAAATCTTGCTCTAAATGACTTGGACGTGTGGAAGATTTCCAATGAGTCGCCTTCAACTTTTCAAGACCAAAGTCTTTGTATCTCTACGATTTCTGCAAACAAAAGTGCTACCTCAATTTCAGTCCCAGTCCCCACCCTCTTGAGTCTTTTCATTACCACTCATCGCTGCTATAAATGCTCCTTTCTCATCTGCTAATTATGCTAAACCCCACCACCCCCTTAATTTTTTTCTTTTTTTCTTTTTTGTGACGGTGGTAATAATATTTTATTACCAAAATTGCAAGTAAATTATTGATTATTAAGATGGTTAATTTTAGGTAGAACAATTTTATTAAAGTTTTAAGAAAATTAAAAGATAATTCATTAAAGTATTGTACTAAAATTTTAATTATCTACCTTTTTTTCAGTACTTTAGAGTTAAAATATTCTTTTAATTTTTTAGTATGTATTTTATTGTTTTTTTTTTCTTAGTAAAACAAAAATTGGGGTTTAGCTAAGTTATGGCAGCTTCTGGGCAGAACGCTTAGGTTAAGATCCATAAGCTAACCCTTATGGATGTCTACCAACGAAGAACTGCTAGCAGCGGGATTTGAATCTAAGTAGATTAAACGAAGTGCCAATCCTTACCAACTGAACCATTCCCATTGATGTATCTATTTTATTGTTTGTGTTTGTACAATGTATTTCTTTTATTTACATAAGCATCGCGCTGCAATTTATGTATAATTTGTCACATTCATCAAAGTTGACTTTTAACTTTTGACCATTGGTAAAGAGATTTGTGACATTAATGATATTTAATTTATCAACTTAGAGACAAATTGATGTTGCTATCTGAAATTAAAAATAAAATAAAAAATGTTACTATCTAGCATAAATAAACTAGGAATAATTGCTATAAGAGGACATCATCTCATAGTTAAACACGCCATGTTAGGTTGGTCCAAAAGTTTGGCTAAAAAAGATTATCGTACTTTGTTCTTTTCGAACCCCGGAAAACTTAAAGTTTTTTCGCCATAAACAATAAGGATCCGTTTGGTAGAGGAGTTTGAGTAATGTTGTTTGTAATTTTTTGAAATACATGTGGGTAAAAAAGGGTATAGAAACATGTGTAATATTGTTTAACAACTCTACCAAACGCACTCTAATTTTTGCCAATTACCCTTGAGACTAGGGTTGTCCAACTATGTCCATATATTTTGTATACATGACCTCTTTACCCAATCAAAATGGTTGTAGGCGATTTTCAAATAGGCAGATAGGTTGAAATTAGGTTATGAATTTTAAAGTTTTCTATTTATGGGCGAATTACAAGTTGGGTCATGTTAACGAGTGCTCTTAAGGCACTGGTTAAGAATTCATTTTAGAAAAATTTTAACATCACTTTTATGGGAAATGAAAAAAAACTGTCAAAACATTAATTGTTTTTTTTTTTTTCTTTTCCCATAAAAATTTTCTTTAACTGGATTCTTAACCAGTGCCTTAGGGGCACTTATTAGCATTTCCCTTACAAGTTTGATAATATTTCACCCGACCCAATCATCTTTAATATTTTCCTTTACACATTGCTAGATTTGATTAGTTGCGGACAACTGTATGCAATTCTATCTTGCACATGGTTGAAAATTATTGGTGATCATCATATGATAAGGCTACCTTTTGTTACAAAAGAAAAGACAGAAGTTTTTGTTGATCCAATGAAATTATTGATTGGTTTCTATAATATATATATATATATATATATACTGTGGGGTCCAAATTTGGTGGGCCAAGCACAAACTTTGCAGACTCAGCCCAATGAACCCCGAACAATGAATTTGTAGAGAATGGATTAAACAGCTGGGCTAGATATGGATTTAGCAATGATTCAAATAGGCACGTAAGGAAAAAATGATGTTCAAACTAGCATTCAGTGAGAATCCTCCTCAATCCGAAGAGACTTAAGGCTTACAGACTTAAATGAATACAATTTTTTCCATACCCATTTCTGTGAGACCTATTCTCTTTACATATACTCCTTCCTCCTCATCTTCACCGTATACTTGTTCTTCATCTAAGCATACATTTGAGTACTAGTCACATCAAATGTTTGCTTTAGTCTGCCGTGAGTGGTAGTAGTTAAGGTTGCACTGTTCAGGTGTCTTCTCCACATAAATGCGGCCAGGAAAGTTGCTGCAGTGCATTAAATGCGGTGGTAGCAGCTTTCCTTTAAGATATTTTATGTTCTTCTCACCCCTAGGTGTGCCCAGAGCTCACTCTTTACCATGGAATCTGTTGGGAGGATTGCTAGGGTCTTCAGTATATTTGCTTGATCAAGTTCTCTAGCGATCCGATGAGCGATCCGATGAGGGGAACCTCTTCGGACCAACCGGGATGTCTTTGGACATACCCTTTATTCCTTCTCGAGTGTATTTTTACCAAACGGACTCAGCGCTAATCCCTTTTAGCTCTTCGGACAAACGGAGATATTCAAATTAGGCCCTAGGCCCAATACGTAGCGTTGGGCTTTCTCACCCACACACACACACACACACACACACACACATATATATATATATATATATATTAATATGTAAAATTTAGAGAAAGTTCGATTAGAATTTGAAATTAGAATCCAATTTTGCACCATGTGTCTAAATTTATGTGGAGACCACACTAGAATCATCCACTTAAGTTTGTGTCATGTGTCTACTTAAATTTTTTAATTTTTGTACCAAATGAGTTAATAAGTGCAAAATACTAAGAATCTAATATTAATGAATTATAAAAAATAAAAATAAAAAAAAATAAAAAACCAATTACATATTTTCAATAAAAATCATCACACAACAAAAATTACCACACGTTCTATTTTATTAAAAATTAGAAGAAAAAAAAAAGGATCATAAGTAGTATTAAATTTAGGTAAAAACTTAAATATGTGACTAATTATGTTTACTTTAAAATATATATATAATTTGACTAATTGTTTATATTTTTATGATAAAAATTGTATTTAATTTTAAATGTATCTATATGTATGCATGTGTTATATGCTATTTTTTTTTTAATTTGACTAATTATTTATATTTTTATAATAAAAATTGTGTTTAATTTTAAATGCGTCTATGCATTTGAATGAGTTACATGCTAGTATATATTAATAGTCAAAACTCATAGAAAATTCAATTAGATTTTAATTGAATTTTCAATTTTGCACCACGTGTCCTATTTAATTTTTAATTTTGTGTCAAATGAATTATTAAAGAATGTATTTGGTATCAAATGATACCGTGTTAACGGTATCAAAATCCATTAAGTGTGAGACACATCAGTAAAAAATAACTACCCCACTAACAAATGAAAGACATGTGTTAGTAGATAGTTATTTTTACACACATGCCTCTCATTTATTGAGTTTTGATACAGATGATGTGGTATTATTTGATACAAAATACTTTTTCAAATTATTAAGTATAAAAATCAAAGAGTCCAAATCTAATTAGATTCTAAATAGGATTTCAATTGGAGTCCAATTTTCCACCATGTGTCTATTTAAGTTTTTAATTTTTGTGGCAAGTAAATTATTGGATGTAAAAACTGAAAAATCTAAAACCAATTAAATTCTAAATCATATATATATATATATATATATAATGAGAAACCATTACATATATTAGAAATGTATGATTTAAAAAAAGTGTAAGCGAATACCATGTATAATTTAAATATCTTCTAAAAAAATGTCTAATTTAAACCATATAATTATGATTGTTTTTAATTGTACCTGTGCATACGCATGGAGCTACACACTAATAAATAAATAATGCTTCAACTTTCAATTGATTAAACGACAATGACCTAGTGAGCCTATCAACACTTGATTGACTCGAACCTCAAAATGGCCTATGTCGATAATAAGACCCCCATTCCTTGATCTCTTCAGCAATAAAGGCGTGGGCAGTTTAAGGGGGGGTCGAGTTAGTAGTGACCATGTGCATCGAGGAGTGATGAGATTAGTAGCAACTAGGATCTGTAAGATAAAATTTAGAGTGCACTGGAAACAAAACAAACATAAACATACCCCCAATTATAGTTGTAGGGGCTAAATTTGTAGTGAACCCTTAACAATAAAATTTGTAGAGATGTGGGTGTAAGGGCTAGGCATTAGCACTACAAATAACGGATGATGTGAAATCAATAGGCGTAATAACAAAATAATTTTACTGAGTATTTTCTATGAGGATAAGGACCATGAATCTGGTTAGGTGTTGATAAGGATCTTGATAATGACTTCGGATAAGCGTTTGTGAGGATCCTGATGATTTTTGGTTAAGTGTTTGTGAAGCGTATTCATCCTCGGATTGGTCCGAGGATCTATTTTTCTTGGAATTGATCTATGTTCTGTCCTTTTTCTTAGGACTGATTCATGTCCGAATCCCCTTTATGTTGGGAATCCTCTTGGTTATATAGCATTGTTTTAGTTAATCTCAGCCGTCCACTTGTCGGTTATCCGGACACTGTGAATAAGGGTTTTTCCCATCATCTGTTTTGCAGGCTTTATGTTAGTTCCTAGCCGCCTTTACAGACTTTCTATTAGTCGGAGTGACCAAGGCACCTGGGTTTGCTGGTCACTTCACCATTAAAGTGGCCAGAAGGTTGGTGGCGTAAGTTTTAAGGGATGAAAGATATTTTCCTTCTATCAACGTCGGTTGGCCGAGGAGGTGGGCATCCTCGACGAAGCCCTTTGAGGATTTAGGCTTTTCTCTTTTACCCCCTCAGCCTCTATATCCTCATCGGCGCGGGCCTTGGGTCGACTATGGAGTGGGCTGGAGTGGTTTGAATATTCAGGGCCCCACAATAGCCCCTCAAAATTCTGCTGCACGACCTCTAAGGCGGGGAGGAGGATTTTGACTTTCTCGGCACATTTTTATGCCCTGTTGAGCCTTACCTTTCTGTCAGGGCCTGTCCGAGGAATTTTTCCTTGTTTTTACAATTGTTTTTATCTTTTTAGTTTATACTTTTATGCCTGAGCTTCTTATTGGTTCCTCTAGGATGGGTACGTTTAAGTCGTTTGTGCCTTAGCGCTCAGTTTCTCGTGGTTCCCATCCCTGACAGTGCTCATTATTTAGCGTAAAGGGGGTTGGCTTTGCCGTAGATTTGGGTCCGTGGTCGGTATAAGGACCCTAGTTCCGTTCAGCGCTTATATCGCCCTATAATGACCAGTTTCAACATAGGTTTGGGTCCAAAGACCATACAAGACCTTGGCTTTTCTTAGCGTTTAGTATTTGTGAGGGAGTGGTCTTCCTGTTGGCTTGAATCTTTGGACCATATAGTGCTTAAGTTTTACCTAACACTTGGTCTTTGAAGTATCTGGTTTTCCCCAGAGGCCTGGGTCCGAGGACCATACAATGTCTAGGTTCTGTCTAACACTTAATTTTCTCATCTAAAGTATCTGGTTTCCCCTGAGGCTTGGGTCCGAGGACCATGCAATGCCTAGGTTCTGTCCAGTATCTAGTTTTCTCATTGTCATCTGAAGTATCTGGTTTCCCTTGAGGCTTGGGTCTGAGGACCATACAATGCCTTAGTTCTGTCCAGTCCCTAGTTTTCTCATTTTAAGTTGTTAGTTTCCCCTGAGGCTAGTGTCCGAGGACCATACAATGCCTAGATTCTGTCTAACACTTAATTTTCTCATCTAAAGTATCTGGTTTCCCCTGAGGCTTGGGTCCGAGGACCATGCAATGCCTAGGTTCTGTCCAGTACCTAGTTTTCTCATTTTAAGTTGTTAGTTTCCCCTGAGGCTAGTGTCCGAGGACCATACAATGCCTAGGTTCTGTCTAACACTTAATTTTCTCATCTAAAGTATCTGGTTTCCCCTGAGGCTTGGGTCTGAGAACCATGCAATGCCTAGGTTCTGTCCAGTACCTAGTTTTCTCATTGTCATCTGAAGTATCTGGTTTCCCCTAAGGCTTGGGTCCGAGGACCGTACAATGCCTTGGTTCTGTCCAGTCCCTAGTTTTCTCATTTTAAGTTGTTAGTTTCCCCTGAGGCTAGTGTCCGAGGACCATACAATGCCTAGGTTCTGTCTAACACTTAATTTTCTCATCTAAAGTATCTGATTTCCCCTGAGGCTTGGGTCCGAGGACCATGCAATGCCTAGGTTCTGTCCAGTATCTAGTTTTCTCATTTTAAGTTGTTAGTTTCCCCTGAGGCTAGTGTCTAAGGACCATACAATGCCTAGGTTCTGTCTAACACTTAATTTTCTCATCTAAAGTATCTGGTTTCCCCTGAGGCTTGGGTCCGAGGACCATGCAATGCCTAGGTTCTGTCCAGTACCTAGTTTTCTCATTTTAAGTTGTTAGTTTCCCCTGAGGCTAGTGTCCGAGGACCATACAATGCCTAGGTTATGTCTAACACTTAATTTTCTCATCTAAAGTATCTGGTTTCCCTTGAGGCTTGGGTCCGAGGACCATGCAATGCCTAGGTTCTGTCCAGTACCTAGTTTTCTCATTTATCTATCCGTTGCCATTTAATTCTACATCGCTATAATCTATAATAAACATTAATTAAATACACTTTTCACGCAACATAATGACACACGCAAGCTGGAGTTGGCGTAGGATAAGATTCTGCTCTGTTCTGCCTCTTCGTTTGATGTGACCCTTTTGATCACGAAGCGTCTCTTGTGTCGATTGAGTAACGCGTTTGACGCTTCAGTGCCTCCGCATTAATGAGGCGCCCCATCATTAATGCTAGCTGTGGATCCACGAGGATCTAACGGTGGATAAGCCCCTTGGGAATTTGGGCGAAATTATTGCCTCCGGAAATCTCTCCCTTGGAATTAATGTGGATTGGCTTTTACCAACTTTTCGCCCTCTATAAAAGGCGTTCTTGGGGCAGCCTTTTCCTTCACACTTGACAAACATCTTTCTTAAACTTCTCCCAGTAATATTGCCCAAAGGTTCTGCAAGAAATAGCAGTTTGAGCCCCTTCCAATGAATTGGCCCTTGGAAAGGGTGTTCCCGAGGATGCTGAGCCCCTGTCAGGAGCCGAGGATGGCACTCCAACCCCGTACGCCACATTGGGGTTGGGGTAGGAGAGGTCCGAAGATTCTCCTTCTTTTCAACCTAATCAGAGGTGGAGCCCTCCTCGCCGTTTGGAGGAGGATTCAGAAAGAACGTAACCTCCTTCCCTTGGGTATGGGCCGCTGACCCTCCAAGCCGGCAACGATGGGGGTGGGAGGGAAACCAGGCGGAACCCATAAGTGGAGCCGTCCTGTGCCGCGGCCTCTTCCGCCTTCCATGTTGCCCTTTTTTCTTTCTTTTCCCTTTTATCTCTTCTATTTCCGCTCCTCAACCAGTCTCCCTCTCTTCATTTCTTCTTCTCTTGTTTCTTTCTTTTCTATCTTTTGTTCCTCTGCCAGCTTTCTTTCCTCCATTTCCTCCTCTCTTGCTTCACTTCTTTCTATCTTTTGTTCCTCTGCCAGCTTTGCTAAGCGTCTGTCTCTGTGGTTAGCTTTAGAACAAGCCCCACGGGCATCATTTGTAAAAGATGTAACTTTTTCTTCATATATTAATAAAGAAGTAGACTTGTTTTATCTCTTTTTTACTTTTCACATATTCTTGTTTCTTGTGATTGTAGACTTCTGAATGAATGTTGTTGCTGTAAACTATATTGTTCTGGTGCGTTTTTTTTTTTTTTAAAAAGGTGTTGCTCTTGATTCCTTTTTTTTTTACACCAACCGTCGCACTTGCTAGTGCACAAGTCCTTCTCACAGACGGCGCCAATTGTAGGGGCTAAATTTGTAGTGAACCCTTAACAATAAAAATTTGTAGAGATGTGGGTGTAAGGGCTAGACATTAGCACTACAAATAACAGATGATGTGAAATCAATAGGCGTAATAACAAAATAATTTTACTGAGTATTTTCTATGAGGATAGGGACCATGAATCTGGTTAGGTGTTGATAAGGATCTTGATAATGACTTCGGATAAATGTTTGTGAGGATCCTGATGATTTTTGGTTAAGTGTTTGTGAAGTGTATTCATCCTCAGATTGGTCCGAGGATCTATTTTTCTTGGAATTGATCTATGTTCTGTCCTTTTTCTTAGGACTGATTTATGTCCGAATCCCCTTTATGTTGGGAATCCTCTTGGTTATATAGCATTGTTTTAGTTAATCTCAGCCGTCCACCTGTCGGTTATCCGGACACTGTGAATAAGGGTTTTTCCCATCATCTGTTTTGTAGGCTTTATGTTAGTTCCTAGCCGCCTTTGCAGACTTTCTATTAGTCGGAGTGATCAAGGCACCTGGGTTTGCTGGTCACTTCACCATTAAAGTGGCCAGAAGGTTGGTGGCGTAAGTTTTAAGGGATGAAAGATATTTTCCTTCTATCAACGTCGGTTGGCCGAGGAGGTGGGCATCCTCGGCGAAGCCCTTTGAGGATTTAGGCTTTTCTCTTTTACCCCCTCAGCCTCTATATCCTCCTCGGTACGGGTCTTGGGCCGACTATGGAGTGGGCCGGGGTGGTTTGAATATTCAGGGCCCCACAATAGTTGTTTAAGTGTTTAGAGAGGAAAAAAAAAAAAAAAACTCACTATATGATAATGTATCTATAAAATGTATCTTCTAGTCTAAGGCATTTACCTCACATATTTCCTTTTAATAACCAAATGAGTTATATCATTTGAGAGTTACTTAAAAATTGTTATTCACCATAACATTTTTCACAAATAAAATCTTTAAGACACGAGTTTTAATTTATCACTTAAAAGTGGACCATATAAAGTCTTTTTAAAATCTTACATTCTCCCACTTGGCCCACTTGACATTTAAATTACTTGATAAATGATATTAACTTTAACATGACCATGACATTACTCATGTCAACTAGTTGTGAAATGCTCCCACTCAAATAAAGAACCCAAAACATGAATCATGACAGTAATATCCTCAATTATAATGAGTACTTCCTTCCATGTATTAGAATATATGGTAATTTTTACATAAATACTTTACGAGCCATTAATTTTTATGAATTGACTACCTATTAGCCATTCGGGTCCTCTTTTATACATCCCCACAGATATATCATCCTTATATATCTCCACAGATATATCTAATTTAATACATATACTTTATGTGCACAAAATAAAAATTATATATTTTCTTCTCCAAAACTAACTAAATATGTGACTAGAACATATAATAATCAGAGAGAAATTAAACACCAAATGAGCTAACAAGTTCCATATGTCCAAAAGACTTTTATATTGCTTTGCCGGCAAATCTTTAGTTATGAAATTAACATATATTAGCTCAATAATCTTAACTCAATGGACACTTTTAGTTTCTTAAAATTCTTTCTTAGACTGAGTTACTTTATGTCGATATGTTTATCTCGACTTTCACAATCATTGTCTTTAAAGGTCTTATCACAAGACTGACAACCTCAAGACTTATCCATAATGCTTGTCTTATAGCTTCATAGCATATAAGATATCTTATATGACAAAATTAAACCACTACTTCCAAGTGGTATGTCATTCATATTTAGGCATAAAAGCAACACATTTACTCCCACTGATCTTAAGGTATATACGCCGATTAACAATGTGCCCAGTAAAACCAAATGGCACAACAAAGTTGGTGACCCTTTATATACCATTAGTGGGATTTCTATATGCCTAACTTTTGCAACGTAAAACTTTTATTGGGAGTCAAACCTTAATGGATCTTATAAATTAATATTAATAGCTTTCACAAAACCTTTAGCTTTGTAGGAATAAATTCCCAAGTTCTTACTCTTGAGCAACCAGATCACTCCCACCCTTGTACTTAGTTTCTCATTTGACATATTTTATTTAATGAGATGGGTGGTTCATCCACATGAGTACCAAAACAAAGATCCACAAACCTAAAGAAAATAAACTTTAATGCTATGAAACTTAAATTTTAATTCTAAATTAACCAATGTCAAGTTAGTAGTAAATTTGACCTTCCGATGGGCAAAGGCGCATCATGCATGAATTTACTATAAAACTTTATTCATAAAACTAGTAAATATAAACACTAAGAAGTCTTGTAAAAATTTCATGATGTGATTATAATCATGGCTTAAGATGCTATGGCCACTCCTAAGTCATTTGATATTCACCACTTCAAATAGCATTATAAAGATCAACCAATCCTAATATTGATCATGACAGTATGTACTCAAAAATGACATGAAATAATATTTCAATACATGATAAGTGCAAAGAAACCTAAAATGCGCTTAAACAAATTCCTCACTTCAATGATCCAAATCTCATATGTAATAATAAACTTTATAAAATAATTGCAAACTTACATGCAACATATTTATGCTCATAATTTATTGTAAAAACATTATGGTCTCCAAAATGTAAGGATCATTTGTGTTATCATGCCAAATATATTGATGCACAAAAATAGTCTCTAAAGCAATTCACAATTGAAAATTGTATCAATTATTGAGACATATTTATCATATGAGCCACCATATTGTCACAAATTATTTTCCAAATAATTAAGATTTTATATCCAGGAAACAAACATAAATACTTGGATGGGTACTTGATGAATATCAAAATCAAAATCAAATTTATGAATACTTTAAGTGTCCCACTTATCCACATTGGCATATTGTAAAATACTATATGTGGACAATTTACAATTAGAGAAAACAAGGTCCTTGAGTCGCACATGTAATGAAAAAATAGATTGATACAACATATCTACCTTTGAACCTATCTAGTTCTATATAGATAATAATCTAGTGGATTTCCAATTGATTATTTCAATCTCAGAACTCGATGGTAATTCATTACACAAATACCAATAAAGATGCAAAACAAAACTTGTTTTCTAGGATTTAAAGGGTCTGTTTGGATATAGCTTATTGTTACTGAAAGTTGCTGAAAACTGATTGTTGCTGAAAACACTGTAGCAAAATAATTTTTAAACGTATGAATAGTACCGTAGGACCCATTTTTAATATTTTTTAATGCGTGAATAGTGCACGCATTGTTCATACACCGTATTTTTTGTCCCACAAAGTCAACAAAAGCGGGCCAAAAAAAAAAAAAAAAAGAGAAAACGCGTGAACAAAAACGCAGACGCAGGAAATTGTTGTATCCAAACCGTCACAAAGTACACATGCTTTATATTTGCATTCAGGACAACTTAAATTTCATCCCAAAATTAAATTATTGCATTCAAATTTTTACCATAGATGGTACAAATATACCATGATTGGAAATAATAGAAATTTCTCAAACTAAAATCACTAAGCAACATATCATGAAGGATGGCTCTGATACCAAATGCAAAATAAAATTTGGAGTGCAGCAGAAACGAAACAAACATAAACATACCTCCAGCTATAGTTGTTTAAGTGTTTAGGGAAAAAGAAGAATCAATATATGATAGTGTATCTATAAAAGGTGTCTTCTAGTTTATGACTTTTATCTCACATATTTCCTTTTGATGGAGACGGGCTATATATAGAGGTTAGACTAGGGATTATATCCCTTTAAATTAAGATTTGTTTCATAACCCTCCTTCCATCAAGGAGTTAAAAAGTTGTAACTTCAAGATGTTAATTAAAAGTTGTAACTTCAAGGTGTTTATTCACCAAATGAGTTATAACAACTGGGAGTTACTTAAAAATTGTTATTTACTATAACGTTTTTCATAAATAAAATCCTTAAGACATGAGTTTTCATTTATCACTTAAATGTGGGCCACATAAAGTTTTTTTAAAATCTTACATGATCAACCTCTTTTGTTCCTTGATCTTGCTATCCTCGTTTTGTTTCATTTTCTAATGTCTTAGAGCATCTTAAACAGATGTTGTATCTGGGTTTGTTGGCTAAAATTTGGAGAATTTGTGCACTGTTCATGCTCCAACTGGTTCAGCATACCTAGATTTTTTTTGGCTCATGAACAGTAGCCCATCAAGTCTGATGGGCTATTATAGATTAGCAACTAATTTTTTTTCATTAAAAAATTTCAGCACTTAATATTTTATCACTTCTTTCTCTTTCTTCTTTGATTTGTTTCTTCTCACAGAACAATTCTTGCTCTTACAAAACAATTCTTGCTCTCATAAAAAACTGATTTAATTTAAACAACAAATCTAAAATCAAAACAACAACAACAACAGATCAAGAACAGAAAAAAAAAAAAAATTAGAACAATAATAAAAGATCAAGAAAAAAAAAATAGAGACGTATGTGTGTGGTGGAGCAGTAGCAGTGAGGAGGAGCAGCAGTGGCAGTGTGGTGGAGTAAGGGCGATTTCTCCTTTCTCTTCATGCATGTCTGTGTGTGTTTGAAGATAATGGTAGAAAAAGAAAAGAAAAAGAGTAGAAAAGGAGAGAGCTGGAGAAAGAAATAGAGAGGGAGGTTCTAGAAGTAGAAAAAAAGAAAAAAAAAAGAAGAGGATGAGATATATGGGTATATGTGTGTGGTGCAAAAAAAACAAGAGAAAAAAAAAAGAAGAAACATATGGATTATTGAATGGAAATACTACCACAATATTTTCACAATAAATCTTAAGTAACATATTGTTATTAGCTAATATTGGTGAGTAAAAATATAATTTCAGTGGTGGGTTCAAATTAGAATTAGTAACAACTTTTCATATAAGATTTTATTATAATTTTTGTGAAAGTATTGCGAAAAATGTTGTAAATATAACACTTTTCATTAAAAAATATAATTGTTGGGAATAAATATAGAAAGAATAAATGATGATAAAAAAAGAATAAAGAATGAATGAAGAAATAATATTTAAATAAGATAGAGAATGTGATAGAATCTATTGGAAAGTGTATTTGAAAAAGTGGATAGTTAAAGGTAAAAGGTACTGTTCATTCTGCAAATAATACAAAAATTTAAAGAATCTGCTGAAGATGCTCTTAGTATTAGCAAAATTGTGAATTTTATGAATATCAAAATAATATAAAGATTCTTTGGGATTTAAGTTATAATAGATAAAATCAAGCGTTAGGGGCTTCTCAATTTTTTTGAGTATGTGAGAAAATGATGAGCTAGTTTCTATCTAGTTCAAATTGTGAGGGAAAACATTTTTTTTTTTCCTTAAAAATTTAATTTTGTAGGTACTTGACAATACCATCTATTTGACACTTGATCATTCTCTCAAAGTGATTTGTAGATAATTTCACACTTTCACCCCACATAAATCGATAATTGGTTCAAGTAACAGATTGAGCTATAAAAGCATTCACAATGGAAAATGTCATCCTATCATATTTTACCATCCCAAAAAGCTATTTTATCAATTATACCATATTATTTTACAATATACCCAACATCCCAAAACTCTATTATTTTACCATTTTATTAAAATGCTATTTTTTAATCTTTCTTTATTATTTCTTTCCAACAGTCATTTTTTTTCAAATTCAGCAACTATTCCAATGGTCACATTTTCAATACCATTTTATTAAAATATTATTTTTTAATCTTTATTTATCATTTCTTTCTAACAGTCATTTTTTTTTTTCAAATTCAACAACTATTCCAACGGTCACATTTTCAATAGAGCCTTTGCATCCTGCCAACGATCATATTTTCAACATATATAGATCCACATCCGGCCAACAGTCATATTTTCAACATATATAGATCCACATACATATATTTTCAACAACCTACCTTTTTTTATTTTATTTTTAGAAAGAACCTGCCAAATATCAATGTACTCAAACTTGCTAACTTTAAAAATCCAAATACATATATATTTCATCAAACCTGCCAAATATCAACGTAAAATCCACAAACATATTTATAGGTGCATCTTGCCAAATATCAATGTATTCAACCTGCTAACTTTAACGATCCACACACACACACACACACACATGCATATATAGAACCTGCCATTTTTTTTTATTTATTTTTGTTTTTTGGAAGAAAGAACCTATCAAATATCAATTTATTCAAACTTGCTAACTTTAAAAATCCATATACATACATATATATATGCAACCTGCCGAATATCAATGTACTCAACCTGTCAACTTAAAAAATCCACATACATATATATATACATACAACCTGCCAAATATCAATATATTCAACTTGCCAACTTTAAAAATCTACATACATAACTGTCAATGTTGTCTTTAGAAGACTCGTACATATATCAAATTACAATAAATATTTCTTTTTCATTCATGCCACTTGTATCCATGGTCATTATTCTTCCCTCCTCCCTAATAGTTTCAAGACAAAGCCTTTCCTTTTCAATATCAACTCTTTGCACATCCACTCGAACCCTATCCGCTTTGATGCAAAGAGCCTCTTTGTCTTGGTCATGCGATTCCTGAATATATTGCAATTTTTTCATCAAATAATCCTTAAAACCCTTATCACCATTTGTTCTCTTTCGCTTAGCCTTTTTGGCTTTTCTACCAATTGGTCACTCTAGCACCATTGTGTCATCATCATTACTACCAACTTGATCGATTGAACTTCGAGTTTGAGGGAGCCCTTTTGATCTTTCCTTAGGCACAGTCCACTTTGATTGGTTCTTCAATACAACCCAACAATGTTCAAATGCAAAAACTATTTTTTTGCTGAGTGATGAAGCTTTATATAGAGCCTTTGCATCTTCCAACTAATTTTTTTTAAATAAAATAATTAGTGTCTTGAAACTATTGGAAAATTAATATTGTGACATCATTGTAATATAATTTATACCTTCATTTGGTCAATCGCACCACTTTGATTTTGGGCTTCAAGTTTAGCCATGAACCCAGCAAACTTACTTGTCTCACTATTAATTGTTCCCCATCAACTTGATAGGGAGGAAGCAGAATGTGTGGTTCCGTAAGTATTGTTCTTGCAAAAGTATTGCCAAATTTTCTCCCAAAATTTTTTAGCCCTTTGGTTAGTACCATGTACGGCATCCAAACTAATGTTAAGCCATGTAGAGACGAGGAGGTTGTCCTCATTTACACTGAAGTTGCCACCACATTTTGTTGGATTAGAGGTGACAATTTCAACTTCCGATAAAGACTCTTGGATAGGCATTGAAGTATTTTGAGACCCACTTAAAAATGGTGCCCCAAAATCGAAATCCCTAGTAAGATATTAGCATATCGTGATATGTCTTCTTGTGTATCCATCCCTTTTAAATAGGGAACTTAAAATAGTTAGTGTATGAAGTCAATTAGTATATGAAACCAGTAAAACAATAGCAGACTAGGTTTGAAGAGAAAGGACATTTTTAATCATTGCTTGTGGATGTTAAAGTTCAACAAGGAGGAAGAGCATATCCCCTTCCCTTGAGTTATACTCTACCTTTTTACTCAGTCGAAGGTAGAATATGTTGGGGGTTTTGTGCCCTCTCGATGATTAATCAATCTCTCATCGGATTAGTGGAGGAGGTTAGGCTATCTCGAGAGCAAGCTTGGTGTTGATCGTAACACATCATGAAAAATCAAATAAAATCAAAATCAAAGCAATATACTAGGTGGGTTTTGATCAATGTATTCGAGTTTTTGTGTTTGTGTTTTTTTCTCTCTCTACAAGAAAAATGGGGATTCAGCTTGTGTTTGTGTTTGGGTTTTGATCAAAGAATTGTTGTTGATGTTTGTAGAGGTGAGATTCAACTTCATCATGAGGGGTTTTTGCTCTCTGTCATGGGATTAGCATCTTCAGAAAGTTTGCTTAAGTTCAGCTTCAATTACCAGTAAGTTTTGCGCTCTATCTATTTCTCTCCCTTCTCTCTTTTCTCTTTGTTTCTGTACCCCCCTGTAAAATCGTTCTTTGATAAGCTTTTTTTTTTCCCTCACAAATCATTGAATAACTGCTCCTTGCAAATGTTAATAGATCTGTAATAGTAATTATTTTATTCCTTTTTACCAAAATCCCAATTTTATTAGATAATCGTTGTTCTTGTTTAGTGATTTTTTTTTTAACAAATTAATATGTTGTATGCAAAGGTTCTATTAGTGGTTTTTGTTGTGTTCAACTCTATGGTGTTTGTTTGATTTTTATTTGTACATGTTGGCTATGTATGGGCTGTGTTTGCAGATATATTATGCAAAGTATATTTTGAGTTATATTTACTGCTGTATTCTATTAATATTTGGTTCTATAAGGGCTAGTATTTCTGTAAGAAAAAATTATTGTAGTATATATAGTCGAAATATATTGATTAGGAGCTGTCAACATATATTTTTTTAGCAACATATTCTACCTTCGACTAAGCAAAAAGTTAGAGTATAACTCAAGGGAAGGGGATATGCTCTTCCTCCTTTGTTGAACTTTAACATTCACAAGCAATGATTAAAAAGTCCCTTCTCTTCATACTTGGTCTGTTGTTGTTTTGGTTTCATATACTAATTGACTTCATACACTAACTATTTTAAGTTCCCTATTTAAAAGGGATGGATACACAAGAAGACATATCATGATATGCTAATATCTTACAATGGGATTCTGATTTTGGGTCTCAAAATACTTCAATGCCCATTCAAGAGTCTTTACCAGAAGTTGAAATTGTCACCTCTAATCCAACAAAACGTGGTGGCAACTTCAGTGTAGATAAGAACAATCTCCTCGTTTCTGCATGGCTTAACATTAGCATGGATGCTGTGCATGGTACTGACCATAGGGCTGAAAAATTTTGGGAAAAAAATTAGCAATACTTTTGCAAGAACAATACTTACGGAACCATACGCTCTGCTTCCTCCCTATCAAGTCGATGGGGAACAATTAATATGGAGACAAGTAAGTTTGCTGGGTTCATGGCTAAAGTTGAAGCCCGAAATCAAAGTGGTGCGACTGACCAAATGAAGGTATGAATTCTATTGCAATGGTGTCACAATATTAATTTCCAAATAGTTTCAAGACACTAATTATTTTATTTTAAAAAAAAAAATTAGTTGGAAGATGCAAAGACTCTATATAAAGCTTCATCACTAAGCAAAAAAATAGTTTTTGCATTTGAACATTGTTGGGTTGTGTTAAAGAACCAACCAAAGTGGAGTGTGCCTAAGGAAAGATCAAAAGAGCTCCCTTAAACTCCAAGTTCAATCGATCAGGTTGGTAGTAAAGATGATGACACAATGATGCTAGAGAAACCAATTGGTAGAAAAGTCGAAAAGGCTAAGCGAAAGAGAACAAATGGTGATAAGGGTTTTAAGGATTATTTGGCGAAAAAATTGCAATATATTCAGGAATCACATGAACAAGACAAAGAGGCACTTCGCATCAAAGCGGATAGGGTTCGAGTGGATGCGCAAATAGCTGATATTGAAAAGGAAAGGCTTCATCTTGAAACTATTAGGGACGAGGGAAGAATAATGACCACGGATACAAGTGGCATGAACGAAAAATAAAGACTTTATTGTAATTTGATATATGTACGAGTCTTCTAAAGACAACATTGATAGTTATGTATGTGGATTTTTAAAATTGACAGGTTGAGTACATTAATATTTGGCAGGTTGCATGTATATATATGTATGTGGATTTTTTAAGTTGGCAGGTTGAGTATATTGATATTTGGCAGGTTGCATATATATATATATATATATGTATGTATGTGGATTTTTAAAGTTAGCAAGTTTGAGTAAATTGATATTTGACAGGTTCTTTCTTAAAAAAAAAAAAAATGGCAGGTTTTATATATATGTGTGTGTGTGTGTGGATCATTAAAGTTGGCAAGTTGAATACATTGATATTTGGCAAGATGTATCTATAAATATGTAGAGAGATGCTACGTCTACAACAATTTTACAACATTTTTACAAGAAATCATTGGTGGTTAGTTGTTATTGGTTCAAATTTGAAACTAACACTAAGATTACTTTTTTGCCCCAACAATAACAACCAATAGCAACCTGCCACTTAGGATTTGTTGTAAAAATGTTATAAAAATGTTGTAGACATATCATTTCTCAAATATGTATGTGGATTTTACATTGATATTTGGCAGGTTTGATGGAATATATATGTATGTGGATTTTTAAAATTGGCAAGTTTGAGTATATTGATATTTGGCAGGTTCTTTCTTAAAAAAAAAAAAAAAAAAAAAAAATGGCAGGTTGTTGAAAATATATATGACTGTTGAAAATATATGTATGTGGATCTATATATGTTAAAAATATGACTGTTGGCAGGGTGTGGATTTAAATATGTTGAAAATATGACCATTGGCTGGATGCAAAGGCTCTATTGAAAATGTGACTGTTGGAATAGTTGTTGAATTTGACAAAAAATGATTGTTGGAAAGAAATGATAAAGAAAGATTAAAAAAATAATATTTTAATAAAATGGTATTGAAAATGTAAACGTTGGAATAGTTGTTAAATTTGAAAAAAAAAAAGACTATTGGAAAGAAATAATAAAGAAAGATTAAAAAATAATATTTTAATAAAATGGTAAAATAATAGAGTTTTGGGATGTTGGGTGTATTGTAAAATAGTTTTGTATAATTGATAAAGTAGCTTTTTGAGATAGTAAAATAGGATATGATGACATTTTCCATTACGAATGCTTTAACCCAAACCCAAAAACCCTTGAGAATCTCGGTTTGAAGAGAGAGTGATAAAGTGAAGAGTTAAATGGGTAGAGCTATCTAGAGTGTTGGGTTTATGCTTGCTTACTCCCAAGTGCAGGAGATCGTAGCAATATAATTCTCAGAGTACTGAGGTCAAACCACAAGGAGTAGGATAGATTCAAAGATAATATAATTAAACAATAATTTGGGTGAAGAAGAAAGGTACTTTTGCTTAGTGATTGTTAACAAGAATAATAATAAAAACTGATTTAAATCAATAATGTAAATACCAGGGCATTGGGGTGTTTCCTTATATCGATATAAAATTCTTTATGATCTAAGAAAATATATATTTCATAAATGATTGTTCTTATACAATTAAAAACTTATGATTTAGTTGAACTAAGACAATTCAAGAACGCATGATAATCTAGATTAATAATGCGGTTAGAATAGTTTTTTGAAAAACCCGTTCACCCTTAAAACGTGATTTCTATTTGAAACTATTAGAAATTTATCTAAACAATAAGAAAAGCATGATTAAACTTATTGAAAACATGGAAGAACTAATACATCAAAAGAAATCTAATTGAACAATCAAATATGTTATTGTCTAAAATCTTAGAAAAAATCATATTGAATATTCATACCGTATAGAAGAAATATAACCACTAGCCCTAGCAAAGAGTTTGGGCAGCCATTAGAGAAAGGAAAATACAAGGTTTTCTCTCCCAAATTTGTTCTACACACACACAGCCTCCCTTCAAAACCCTAATGTCAAAAGTTTCCAAAGAAAATAAAACTTTTACTATTTTAATTTTCGTCCAGATTTACAGCGGTAACTTGTGAGTTAATTTCGGCCTTCAAAAATTGAGAATTTTGAAAAATACAAAACTGGAAAGTTGTAGATATTTAAGTCACGGTTCCAACCCATCTAGCCTTGTGTCAATTGGATTTTTGAGGAGATAGATACGCCCAAAATACTGATTAGTGCTTAAATTTGATTTTTACTTTTCAGATTATGCCTCTTTGATTTCTTTCTTTATTTGAAGCTTCCAAACATGGTAGACGACCCAAGCACTTCAGCTGCACCTCCTTAGACATTTAAGCGTGGTCCTTTAGCTCCTCTTTAATTCTAGTTTGGCCTTCATTCTCTCACAGACTCTTGTAAACTCATCTTTTTCACATGATTTCCTGAAAGTAGAAAATTACACGCAATGAATGACATCTTATTCAAGAAATTATGTAAAAATAAATAATAGGGACTAATGCAAATTGTAGGGATATTAAGCCCAGTAAAATGTATTAGGCTGAGGGCCCAATCCGAGGACACCTCATAAGTCCAAGGATGGGTAAACATGTGATAGAGGTCAGTACTAATAAATAAAGGAAGATATTTAGGCGTTATGTTCTAGGGAAGTGATCTGAGGATAAATGCTTCCTCGACTGGGCAAAGCTAAGGTCAGAAGAAGCGGTCTGGATTAAGAGCAATGTTCCGGACGATTCTACTGATGAGGATAAGTATCAAGAAGGTACAAGACAAAGGGAGGCTATGAAATATCTCAAGGGAAAGCTGTTACCACCGCATTAAATGCTCTGCAACTAACTCTTTGGCCGCATTAATGAGAAAGTGATATCTGAACAGTAACTTTCAGCTTTACAGCTACCACTCAAAGATTTCAGGAAGGTGCCGACGGGACAAAGATCAACACCAACAATTTGATTTGCACGTGGAAGGTGGAGATGAGAGGGGAAGATAGTATAAAATGGAAGAGAGATCCTGAGAGAAGGGGATCGAGAAATTAAGAGGAAAACACTGTAGTAGCCAATAATTGAACTTGTAATCTAAGTTGAGAGAAATATACAAAAACTATTCTCCTCAAACTGTGCCGATGACGATTTTATTTAGAATAAACTAATCTATCTTCATTTTCTTGTAATTTGAATCAACTTTACTTGTTGTCTGATTCATTAAAACCCAGTTTTCCAACCCACTCTTTACAAATTCATTGTATTGGGTTTTTTGGGCCTAAGGAGTAGGATAGATTCATTTTCTTGTCATCTAAACCCACTTTACTTGTTGCCTGATTCATTAAAACCTAGTTTTCCAACCCACTCTCTACAAATTCATTATATTGGGCTTTTTGGGCCTAAGTTCATTGACTCTTTAGGCTAGGGACCCAAATCGCGTCCTTACACAAATCATGGCTTAATTATACAAATTAAGCACAATAATAAAGAGATAACGCCCACATAAATATATAACAAGTATACATTTGAAGGTGTTATCGATTTATGAGATGAGTAAATCAGTAAAGGGATTTGGAAATGGGTGAGGGTGAATTGGCATTCGACAGAGACATTCGGAGAGAAAGAGAGAGGCTTGGTTACAGCGATGGCGATTCGATGAGAAAGAGAGAGGCTCGGTGATTCAGAGAGAAAGGGAGAAGCTTGGCAGCGATGGCGAGAGAGAGAGGGGATGAGAGAGCTCAAACTGTGTGAAGAGAGACCTCAGACCAAATATCAATGAGAGTTTCAGTGCCGATTAAAATATTATTATTTTGTTTTGGCATAGTATTACTGTACCATCATACATTTACAATAGTACTATAGCACTATGCCAAAAAAATTTACATTTTTCCATGTTTAGCCTTCCGGCTGTTGAGACAAATTGGGTCTGAATGTTAAATTTTGGTTACATTTGGCATATGCTTGACCCATTGCAAATGCTCTAACCCGACCCATCATCTCCATTCACCCCAACATGAGTCATCACTCCCAAGAGATGACTCCCAAGAGAACGGGTGTCGTTTTGGACGATGTAAAGGACACATTTTATTTTCGCAAACACACTTGGTCATTAGCTTTTATGCAGTGTCGTTTGAGTTTGAGCACCGCCACAATTTTAAAATTTTGTTTCTATTTTTTCATAGAATTTCATCCAAGTCGTCCGTGGATGACCTATATATAAACAATTTCCCATCATTTAAAAACTCAGAATTCTCTCTCTCTCTCTCTCTCTCTAACACGCACACAGAAATTTGAAATTTGAAATTTGAGCGCCAAAGATGGAAGAGATGGACGAAACCGAAGCTGTACCTCAGGTCCATTCTCGACATTTTTATCCTCTCATTTCTTGCGTTTCTTTGCGTTCTGTTTGGTTGCCGAGAAAACGAAGGAAACAAAGAGATAGAAGAAAAACGAAATTCTAGGCCGTTTGCTTTCCGGTGATTTTGATTTCGAAAACTGAAAAATCCACATCTGAACTGAGACAAATAACTCTATTAGCTTAAATTTAAGTAGAGATTCTCGTTTTCTCTCGTCCTAATTAACGAAATATTTTACGGCTCAAAAATTAGTAATCCTCTGTTTGGTTGCCGAGAAAATTTGAGAAAAGATCAGAAACTTTAACTTATTCATGTAAATGCATTACGCTGTTCTCATTTCTGAAAATAGAGTACACTGAACCAAACTCGACCGAGTCAAAACGTTCCGAGTAGACTAAGTTGAGTGGACTCTATAAATTTTATTAAATTCGTTTTGAATGCAGGAGACTATAAGATTCATTACCTTGATTTCTTCAATTTCCTGCTTATTATTATTATTTTTTTTAAATTCAAAATATTTATTATTGACAAAATGGCACATACATAAAAATTTTAGCAAATGAGTTGATTGTATTTGGAGATATCTTCTGCTATTGTATATGCCTAAAAGGCTTGACCATTTATGTGAAATTATATTCACTTCTGTATTGATGTTGTGTGAATTAACTATGCATGCTAGAACTGTGACAAATTGAAACTTGCAATAAAAGAAATATTAAAAAATTTATTAATTTTTTTGAATTATATGTATATATATTCGTATATAGATCTTCTACATTCTTGGAGCTCTTCAATTTAAACAAACCTCTGGTAGTGGTTAGTATTTACTATATATGATCTGTTATATATATTTTTGATAAATGAGAGAGAGAGAGAGAGAGAGAGAGAGAGAGAGAGTTGAGAGGTTAATTTTGATGACCTCTCTGTTGGAAACGCTAGGGAATGTCAATTACAAGGCTCTTGGAAAAAATTATACTAATACTTTTGTATTTTAAAAATTATAACCACAAACTACAACAAAAAGACTACATGCTAAGCATATGTCAATTTGTATTAACATGATGGGATTTGAGAATTTACTTACTGTCTATTACCTGTGCTAATATGGTTGTTAACTCTTAAGATGCATGTTCTTCTCTTGAGGAGTGGATAGTGTAAATATCCTTAAATCTGTACCACCCACATACTATCTTTCCAAATTGATCGGTTTATTTTTGGATCTAATTGCAGGTTTACATGGCATGCATTCAACATGGTCATCGGTGAGCTTCCTCCTGCATGGAATTGTTGTGAAGTAACAGAAAATAATTTGTTTTCTATATCGGTTGAGTTTTTATGAAGATTGGTGACTAATGGAACCTTATTTAGATAATTGATGTACTGAGTTGATTTTAAGATTTAAAAAAAAAAAAAAAAAAAAAAATTGGTGCAGGAAACGCCAATGAGTATATGGCATACTTGACTTAAGCGAATTTATACTATCAGGTGTGCAATTTAGAAAGACGTAGGCTTACTTGGTTATCAATGCTGGGACTTGTTTATGCAAGGCTTAACACCGGGACATTATGAGATTAATTAATCAAGCTGGATTTGGATAGGTGCTAAAACTGAATCATGGGTTAAATTCTGATGGACACATTCAGCCTTTTCTCTTAATTGGAAACTGGCACAAAGTGATGTAATGTTGGAAATAAGACATAATTATCTCTTTATGTTAGTTTTTTTGATTTTGATGAAACTTGAGAGTAAAGAAGAGGAGAAAACAAAAAACAAAAATTTTCTAGAAGTATGGGTCTTTCAATCCTTAGGCAGCAGACACTATAATTGATCTTTTGTTTTTTTAATTGAACTAAGTTAGTAGTGAAATGTAGTTGTGGCTAGGGGTTTTGGTTGTGCTTCATACTTCTTACTTTTATTGAAATTGAATAGGATTTTCACTTATCTAAAAGTAAAATAAATAAATAAAAAATAAGAAGAGATTTTATATCTACAATTAATGACATTGCAAAATATTTGTTCTATAGTTGTTTTATGTTTACAATTATTGACTTTGCAAAATATTTGTTCCAGAGTTGGAATTTCCTATTATGATTCCAGTATTCGCCAACTTCATGTGCTGGAAGTTTGGGAAGATGGTAGCAAAGATTTTCCCTTGGTTGATCTGGGTATGAGTTTCAAGTTCTTTTTTTTATGGAATGGATTCTATTTCTTTTAGTCTCAATTTTTTGGTATTGTGTCTCTTGGTAATTGAAATAAAAAGAAATTTAGGTTGGTTTCTCCTCTCTCAAACTATCTTCACGTGCAATAATTATCTTATGCATTGAATATATGCATCCTCCCTTTCATGGGCTGTGGGACTCCCACGTTGTGAGAGGGAGGCAACATATGTTTGATACATAAGACACCTTCTACTTCATGTGCTGTAGTAATCTTTGCTTATTTTCTGTGGGTTGAAAATATGATTTAACAATATAGCTTATGCCTTATTTTATTCTCTTTGGCTGAATCATTGGTTCAGTAAAATATCAAGCTATGCCCGAGATCATTTACACAAGCACTAAAAGTGAAGATTCCTTTTTGTGTGCTTTACAACGTAGTGGTATGCTGCTCATCTCCTGGTTGAATTATGAAACCTGCTTGTAGTCCTTGTTTTACTCTCTAAATTGATGCAGATGGAACGACTGAGGCTCCTACTGTGAAGCTTGTGAAAAGTTCAATCTTCAGTTTTGAGCAAGCATGGCACAGGTATAAAAGCATTCATAAAATGTTTAATTTGTTAACTTTGCAGATATCAAACTTGGCTTAATCTAATGGTAAAAAGGGTATTCCAAAGTAAAGCATTTGCAGAGTGTCCCCGTAAAACATAGGCCAAAGTAATTTAATTAGTGTTGTTTGGGAGCCTGGCAAAAGTGCTGTTGCATGATTCTTTCATATCGTTGGATGTTTCAAATATTACATGATGGAATTTTATCGTTATAAACTTCAAATTGATGTGATCCAGCAAAAGGAAAAAGAAAAGAAAAATCATATTGATGTGCCATATCTCTGCAACAATTTAATGCAACCACACACAAACCTACCATGTTTGTGCAGTTTTCCTGTGGTGATAGTACAGACCGAAACTCTATCAGCATATCTATTGATTAGTACAAACTTGTATGCGTTTCATCAAAATGAATTTTATGGAGTAAAATAAAGTCTTTGAGGTTTCTAATTTGACTAATTTCTACCATACAAAGACTTTTTTCTAAGTCATGTCTTTTGTCAAGTAGGCCATAATTTTTTTCTCCCTTCATTTACAGTTGATACACATGTTTATTAGCCTTCAAACCTAAGGAGTACACTGCCTAATCAGAAATCTCATTAGGTCTTTTGATGAGTATTAGTCCCTTCCAAAAATCTTCCCATTCTTTTCATTTCCTTGGTCAATACTGAATCAAGATGTTTGAGGATATTAGTTGTTAATTGTTATTGGTAGTACACTACGTCTAAACTGTTCTATGTGATGCTTTTACCATTTTGAGGAACTGGATGTATTCTCTCTCTTGATATCCTGCTGATTCCGCTCTAATTTTTTGTTCTCTTTTGGGTATTACAGATTGATATACCTTCGAGTAACAGGAATGGATGATGGATTAAACATTAAGGAGAGGGTTTGTTATGTAAGTCAAAACGTAACATATTATCTTCTATGTAATGTTATTCTATGTTGTTTCAATTTTAAATTATTTAATGCAGAATGTGCATATCACTTAACCCTGATTTCTGCTAGTCACATAATCTTATGTGGATTCTTTTATGTTTCTTCCTTTCTTTGTTTTTTTTTTTTTTCCTTTCTCTTTTCTCCCTCCACAGTGCTAGCAACTGCAAAACCCATCTTTGTGAAGCAACAGTCTCAATGCAGCTTATAGATCTGTTTATCCTAATCTCTACATTAAGCTTTCTTGTTCTCTCATCAACTGCAGTTGAGTTCTATGATGGACATGGGAAGTGATATTCAAGTTCGTGCAAGTGGGGGTCTCCTTGCCATATTAGAAAATGAAAGGATTGTAGATACCCTTGAAGAAAAGGAATGTGGGAATGCATCAATCACAGTGGATTCTGTGGTAGAAATTTCATTGTATCTTTTTTCGTATTGACTTTATGCATAAATTCTTAAATTTTCCTGCAATTTCCCTTCTCTTTCTTTCAAGAATGATATTTTCTGGAAATGAAACGTGGACCATGATGTACTCCTTTACAACCAGAAATAGAAACAAGTTTCTTAAACTTGATGCAGCATCTCATGAGTCATTGCAGATTTTCCAAATAGACAAACATCCTAGCCATATGGGCATTGGTCGAGCAAAAGAAGGGTAATTGATGAATATACTCTTTGTTGTTTCCTTGCAAAGATGACTAACATATTTTCTAATCGCAGGTTCTCTGTCTTTGGCATGATGAATAAGGTTTGTAAAAGTTATTTAGTCTTTAATTTTGTGTTATCTTTGCATATTGCACTGATTATTTCGCCTGTAATTCAGTGTGTAACTCCAATGGGCAGACGTCTCTTGAGGTAAAGTTGGACAGATAAATGTTTTATGCTATGACTTCTGATGTAATTTACAACTCAATTAATAGTCTTTTTTTTCTTCTCTCATTTTAGAAGCTGGTTTCTGAGGCCTATACTGGACCTTGAAAATTTAAACAGGCGTCTCAATGCTGTATCCTTTCATTATATAAAAGTTTGAGGACTTCCTTTGCTTAACTATCTTGAGTGGATTGAGGAAAGAACTAAAAGAGGATTAATGTAATCTGGCAGCACCATGAGATAGGCTAGCTAGAAGATGATTTAGCTGCAGGTCTGGAGCATGTAAGAACCAGAAAAGAGCTCTTAAAGTTAAAACTATTGAATTAAAGATGATTTACCTTAGTAATAAGTAGAATAAACTTTCAGAAATATTAAAATTCTTGCATTAAATTACCCTTGACTAAGCTCGTTTTCTTTAATGGGATAAAGATATCATTCTTTCTTTGCTCTGAAGATCTGATGGCTTCTTTACGTGAAACTCTGAAGTCTGTAAAGGACGTTCCTCACATACTCAAGGTACAATAATATCTGTTCTTCATGCTTACTCTGCCCTTTTTTAATAGGTAAGTTACACATGCACCTAGTAGGTCTTGAATCCACTAAATCACCCTCCATCTAATGTCTTTCTACGGCATTCTGTATTATTTCTCCTCTAAAATAATGATATACATCTGTATTTTGTAGTTACATTTACAGCAGGGTCTGTTAGCGGTTGAAATCAGATACATAAAAACTTTACATACTGTTAGCACTTTGCAGATTATATTTGCCAACGGTCTTGATTATGAAACTTAATCCAATCTTGAAAAATTACCACATCATTTTTTTTTTTTACTGGAACTATTAAAAACTTAGACGCTGGCCTGGCATATATGTCACACTAATAAAATATCATAGTTTGACAAACATTTTCCAAGATGTGGTTGGCATTAATGATAATTCTGATTGTTCTTGTCATAGGCCTTTTAGAAAAAAGATTGACTTATATTACAGTGTCTCTTTTGCACCTGTATTTCTTGAGTTCTATAATTTTGAAGTATTTATTTTTTTTGTGGAAGAAATTCAATGCTCCAAGCTCTGTATGCTCCTGTAGTGACTGGATAGCTTTTCTAAAGGTATGTTAGTTCAATATGTTCTGCTCTCAAATCTTAATCCTCTCTTAGTTAACAAGTATATGTAAGTTCTGGAAAGCTGAGATAAGGATGTATTCTGGCTGCACGCTTGTTGCCCTTATTAACTTTAGTATGTAGATTTAAGGCAAAAAAAACCTGGGAGAGTGTTATGGCTTGGTTATAAGCAATGGACTCCTGCACAAAAATAAAAAGAAGAAGAGATATAATTATTTGAGAAGTGCTCCTCTATTGAGCTCAAGATATGCAGTCATATCTGTCAAGATGACGAACAAGATATAACTGAGTTGCCAATATGAAAGGAATCTTCATGTCATTTTTACTAAAACATGCCACACTCTTATGGGTGATTAGTCTGCTGGAAGCAAGTCTTGCCTCTACATAGACAAATAGAAAATTTCATTCTCTGTTTACTTCAAAGCTTGCTAAGAATCCTACTGTTTGTGGACAAAAGATACATTCATTACTCATTTCTTCCCACTGTCATTTCTAGATAAATTTTACATTCCATTTGCTTAACTTAGTATTTAGAGAAGATGGAGAGTAGGAAATAAAGAAGGTGAAAACTGTATAACTTTTGTTATGTGGAAAGTGGAGGGACAACCAAAGGAAGAATGAAAGTTGTAGTTACTTTTTGTTCTGTGCCTCTCCGACTTTCAAATTTCAAGTTTCAACAGATAAATTTGGGTATGGGTGGAAATTTAAGTTATTTTCTTCTTTCTTTTTTCATTTGCCTCTTATATAATGAACCAAACAGTGCAAATGAAGAGAAATTTGAAGATATGGTGATCCTAACCAAGTGTTTGTTCATAGGCTCTTCTCACCTTGTAAGATTGCTGGGGGACATTGTGAAAATCATTAGCTATTCTAGTGCTATGAGTATACCATTATTCTAAAAGAGTTACTTTGTATCCCATGATGATACCTTTCAGTTGGTGGGTTGATTATAGAAAATAATAGTGTTGTTGAAGAACCAAAAGATATTTATTTAGGTTTCATATTCACTTCTGATCATAGATTTAATAATGCTAATATTGACCCTTAAGCCACACTATTCTTGTGGATAAGTTAACCTTTATATGCAGTGCTGATAAAACAGCATTGCTTCTTCTTCTTTTGGTTTTAAACAGAGTGATCCTTTAGTAGAAATTCTAAATAAACTTGCCAATAAAAAAGAATAGAACTTTGGACAATCCTGTGTCAGAATATCTTATAAATCTCTCTTCTTCTTTTTTTCCCTTTTTTTTAAAATCTTGTAGAGTGTTTGCTCACTCTTGCATGTGAACAAGATCTTTGGAGTAGGGATTTCTGAAAGTCTAAGAGAGCATGTGAAGCAATTGAACTTGGACATTGTTGAGGAGGTATTAAACTAGTTCCATCAACTGCATTATCTATTAGTGTATATTATTTGTTTTTTATATGTGGCTGTTTTGGATGTGCTCCTCAGCCCCCCCGCCCCCCCCCCCCCCCCCCCCACCCCAACCCAAAAAAAAAAAAAAAATTTATTCTCTATGTGTGTATGTATGTGTAATTTTGTTGCAGGCTACTTCATGCATTACAACAGAGCTGGCTTACGTCTATGAATTGGTTAGTCTATATTATATCCTCACTATTTTGCTACAGTCAGATACCATTGGTTTTGATGCTTGCGTGTGTTTCTTTTTTTTCTGAAAGTTGTCAACCATTTGACTGGTTCCCTCCTCCTCTTCTACTTTTGCTGGTCTTATCCTTACATATAACACTGTCTTTGTAGGTAATTGGTGTTCTTGATGTCAATAGAAGTAAAGAGAAGGGATATGAGACAATAGTGAAAGAGGGTTTCTGTGATGAGGTTAGATCCTTGTCTTGTCAGGCATAAGCACACTTACTTATTGGAATAAATAAAAAATAAACTCATTTGATCCATCCACCCTGTCCAATTGGAATGGAAAGTATAGAAGCCTTGCCATCGAATTTGATACTGAGATGATGGATTTTTTTTTTCTCTGTTTAAACTTTCATCTTTCAGCATCAAATGGTTTTCATTTATCTTTACCACACTAACATCCCAAATTTTCTTGGCAAATCATTCTTTTTGTTTACATATAGTTGGATGAGTTGAGGCAAATATACGAGGAATTACCAGAGTTTCTGGAACAGGTGCCTTTATGCTTTTATGCATCAACTGAGAGTAAGAGAGTCAAGTCTACAAATACCTTGTTTTAACCATACTACTACTGTCTAGCAGGTGTCATCATTTGAACTTGCACAACTTCCTCATATATCTAAAGACAAGCTTGTTCCTTGTATTGTTTATATACAACAAATAGGTTAGTTTGCGTATTTTAAGAATTTTATATAAGAAATTTTCAAGGATGATACAATTTCTGTATATATTTTCCTATGATTGCATTTTGTTTGTTAGATTCAATATTAGTCCTCTCTAATTTCTTTCCTGCACTGTTATTTGTTATCCTTCTTCTTGTCTATCGGATAGTCTGTAGATGATGTAGCTTTAGTTTGAAATTGAATTATTGTTTCTTATATCTTAATCACTAAATGATTAGAATTGACTCATGGTATTCATTGTTGCATTACTATCAAATTCCTGTTAATGTGTCAAGAGCATTGTAGATAGCTGTAGGGATGACTAAAGAATCAGGATTTTATAAGGCATTGAAGTGCACATTGTCTACTGTTCAACCCAATGGGGGTTGAACTTGAATCTAGCTGAATGCCCCAAACTTTAAGGTCTCTCTATTTCCTTTAAAAATGGCCTCTGCAGTAATACTAAATAACATGGTAATGATCCAAAAGATTTTCTTTGTGATAATGCAACTTCAAATGATACAATGACTAGAACTTTTACACACATATGCAGCTCACACAGACACATGAAAGAAAAATAAAAGGATATATGGAACTACCAGTTATATTTACAGTGTTACATTTAAATTTCATCCACTCAAGATTCCTTGCATTCCAAAGCCTAAAACAACCTGATTCCTTTTGCTTTATAGAAACTACATTATTTAGAGCTTCTAATAAAATAATATGGAATTATGGGTGCATTTCCATGATGTTTATCTTGATTCCAAGTTGTTCTTTATCTAGTACAATGCCATTTTAAATTCCAAGACAGATTGTGATTTACTTATCAGCTTTAAGTTAATTACCATATCTTATAAGTGCCTGTTGATTTTTCATTTGGTTCATTTCTAGGATACTTGATGTGCTTTTTTGAAGAAAAACTTGATGAAATCACACTAGAGAAACTTCAAGATTTTGAATTTGCAGTAAGTTGAAGCTTCATTTAATCAAATTGAATTAGTTTGTTAGCACGTGTGCACCAAAGATGTAACTGTCAAATGTAGTTCTCTGATGTGGATGGAGAGACAAACAGATTCTTTTATCGTACCCCAAAGACACGAGAATTGGATAATCTTCTTGGAGACATCTATCATAAAATCCTAGGTTTGTGCTATAAAGTGCTCTTCTGTTAAGATACTCTTAGTTTCTTGGAGTTTTACATTGATTATAGCATATACTTGGGATAATGCATGCCAATGACCTTTAGGTCAGCTGATACCTCGTGTTTCCAACAAAAATGTCCAGGGTTGGAATCCCCTCTCCCCACATAAAATGTATGAAAAAAATAATTAGGATAGTGCTTGTTGTTTGATATTTTGAAAAAGTGTGTAGTTTCATTATCTGAGAACTGTACTCCGATCTTAACTAGAATATACATGGAGAATAGTTAGAGAACCTGTTCTAGTCGTTCTAATTATAATTCTTAGATTGTGCTCATATCTAATCTGTTTCTCAAATTTTCATTGCTCTAATTTATTGTTGAAGATTTGGAGAGGGTATATAATTTGACAATTATCTACAATATGACACTAAGAGCATTGCTTGAACCCTTGTTTTAATAGTTCTGAGTGTAATGCTTGATGGGTTGACTATGTCATATCTAACCTATTTTGTAAATTTTTTTATCTGAATTTATTGTTGAAGATATGGAGAGGGTTATTACTAGAGATTTGGTGACACATATACTTCTATTCTCAACCCATTTGCTTAAGGCTGTCAATTTTGCAGCTGAACTTGATTGGTGAGAATCCTTTCAATAAGTGCTCCTCTGTCTCTCTTGTGAAAAGACCCTATCTGTTATTTTTCTTTCTCTTAGTACTTATGAATAATTGTTTTATTTCAGCTTTTTGTCGTTGGCTCTTGTTGCTCATCAGAACAATTATGTTAGGCCTACTTTAACGACGGAAAGTTTGCTTGATATACAAAATGGAAGGTGAGATCTGTCTGGATTTATTGCATATTCTGTGATCCCTTCAGAAAATTGAAATTTACCAATGCATTAGTAACAAATGTTAATACCATTACCAGACATGTTCTGCAGGAAATGACAGTAGACACATTTATTCCCAATGACACAAAGATTCTTGATGATGGTAAATGGAAGATACATTCAATCATAGCACATCAAATGAATGTGTGCTTCTTAGCATTTTTGTTATGAAAATTTCAAGATTGTATTGTTTCAGGAAGAATTCATATCATCACTGGACCTAATTATTCAGGGAAAAGTATCTATATAAAGCAGGTCAGTCAATATTTTTTGTTTCATTTCAAGAGACAATCCATCCCCTTTTTGGTGTAGCATATTTTCAGTGACAAATAGATTTTACTCTATCTACCTAGCCATGTCAATCTACTGATAATATTTCCATGTAGTTCATGCACTTTTGTTTTGGTGTACAAATCCATAACTCTTTTAAAAATCCTTCTCTAGAGTAAAAATTTAATTTTTATGGCTTTTAAACATGTTTAAATTCCTTTTATAGCTTGGACTATTTAAGCTAGTGCCATCTATGTAACAATAACATTTCATTGCTATCATCCTTATTGTTCTTGCTGAAACACCTGCACATTTATGTATGAAAAACCATTTTGAGTGTTGACAAATGACAACTCTGTTGAGCTTAGATCGATTTTGAGGTGAATTTCTTACTGATACCCCATTCTTTGTCACATAGGTTGGCGTTGAATGTTGATGTTTTAACTATAGTGCACTATCATGAATCAAGGAATATTGAAAATTTATTTTTCCAGGTGGCTTTAATTGTTTTCCTTTCCCACATCGGAAGTTTTGTCCCCGCAGATGCTGCAACTGTGGGTTTGACTGATAGGTTTGACCTCCATCTTTCTAATATCTTTCTTCAAATAGCAGTTATACAATAATGTATCATTGATTTTTCCGACCACAGCCCATTGGTAACAGGATATTCTGCGCAATGGGAAGCAAGCTTTTGGCTGCTGAGCAGTCAACATTTATGATTGATCTACATCAAGTAGGGATGATGCTAAGGTATACCAAAATGTGGGTGGTTAGATATCTTCAAAAACTCATTAAATAAAAAAGTTCAAAAAAAGAGCTTCAAACTACTAAACAAATGGGCCATGGTTTATAGCGTCTGCATCTCATGTTCCTTGGTATTTGGACTTTGCCAAATTGTGTAATAATTTAATAAACCATCTTTGGCTAAGGAGGTGATTCAGACTGCCCGAATGTTCAAAAAGATTTTCTAAATGTTCAAAAAGATGGAAGCTCCCGTATTAGGAGTAATATTTCAGTGAAAGAACTTTAAATATTCTTTTTTCTTTCTATATTGCTGATGTTTGAAAAATTGTACAGGCATGCAACTTCAAGATCTTTGTGTCTATTGGATGAATTTGGCAAAGGTACTCTTACAGAAGGTTAGTCTCTGCAAGAGAAATAAACGTTCTATTTCTTGGATATGCTATGTCTGTAGTAATTGGAATATTGCAGATGTTATGCATTGCATAAATGTTAGTATTATTTCAGATGGCATTGGCTTGCTTGGTGGAACCATAAATCACTTTGTCACATGTGATGACCCCCCAAAGGTTGGAAGTTCTTCTCTTTCTGGCCATAAGAATAGCATAATAATTATAATTTTGATGCAGTTGGGAGCATGGGGAGAGAAGCATTCACTTTGATTTTCCATGTTTCTTACAGGGCCAGGCTCCCAACTGCCTCAAATTATAATTTTTTCTTTTCTTCTCCTTTTCTTTCCTCAGCACTAGTTAGATCCTTTTGATGAGATTAATTTCTGTTTAACATTACTGTCGAGACCATTTTATTTTAATAAGTTAACCATTTCCATGCATGAATTTGGTGATTGTTTGGATATTATTTGCGGAATTTTCTTATGTTTTCAAACAATGGAATTAACTTTCCGTGTAATTGCCACTAAAAATAGTGAATATTTCTCGGAAAAATTGAGCAAGTACTACATCTAGCTTTAGTCCAACAACGCTATATTTTTTTGCAGGTTCTGGTGTGCACTCATTTGACTGAGTTACTTGATAAGAGTTGCCTACCGAAGGTTATGCTATGTAGCTTTATTAGCTCGGTTATTCACACTTTCACAGTCTGGTTATCATGAGAGTTTTGATTAAATATATATTTTTTAATAACGAATTTCAGTCAGAGATGCTCAACTTTTACACCATGAGTGTGCTGAGGCCTGACAACAATTCTACAGATATTGAAGATATTGTATTTTTATATCGGTATATTTTCCTTGCTTTCTGCATTGCATTTCTGTAATGAGAATGTGATCCATGACCATTGTTGGGATGGTGGAGTTTATTTGTTACTACCAAATTTATTTATGTGGGCCTCCATCACTCCCATTTCTTCTGGTGAGCAATTACTCATGATGTTGGGAAAACATATATTGTCTCTTAAATTTGCTTTACTAAATATTTCTAGAGCCCAAATCTTGTTTGTCCTTGGGAAATTTTTTATGGAAAGTGTTTTTGGAACAAATGCATCAATAAAACTTTTTATTATGTTCAATTATTCCAATAGTATGTTCCATCATGTTCTCTTAACTGCTCAACATGCATCAGTATGGTGCCGTTTATTCAAGTACAGTAATTTGCAGCTGTGGATTTATGAATAATAATATCAGTAGGCAGTCTTTGTGTCTCCATCTCTTTATGCAATGCATTTGTTGTAATTTCTCATTGGTAGTTGCATGTAAAATGCTATATATTCTAAATTCTCGGTTTTTATTGCTCACAGGCTTGTTCCTGGACATGCACTTCTTAGCTATGGTGAGTATAAAATTGCTTCTCTAAGTTGGGGGTTCCTCCCTAAAATTAATACTGGAAATCACTCATGGAAGTTTTTGTCCTGCAGGGCTGCATTGTGCGCTGCTTGCTGGTACATTTAAAACATCTTTGGAACTTAAGTTATGTAGGATTCAGAAAAACAAAAAGGGAAAATTAATTAGTTTCTTCTGTTTTTGTATCCTATGGTGGTTGTTTTATGGGTAAAAGCAAAATATGGTTTCAGAATTTACAATTTAGCTAATAAACACATTTATGTGGGTCTCAAGTCTCAACTAATCTTTGAGTACCTACTGTGGGTGATTAGATATGCAGATTAAACTATTCCAGAATTTGAGAGATTAATTATAGATGAAATTATGAAATTAGAATTAGAACATCTTGCTTTATTAAAACTGGAATGCTTGAACATAAATAGCATTAACAATCTCATTGTGAAAGGGGGGCCAGATTGAAGCAAAAAACAAAACGTCTTCTACGTGCTGCTTTACTACTGCTTTGAGTTTTCCAATGGAACCGATTTGTATTGATTATGCAGGTGTCCTTGAGGAAGTTATTCAGAGAGCAGCATTTGTGTTGGATGCTCTTGGAAATGATAAACATGTTGAGCGATTGTGCAATGAGAATATATCAAGCCAAGATCAGCAATACAAGGTGTTGAAGGGGATTAATCTTAGATATGGCATATGGGAATCTGTGTTCCTGTTCTTATACATACAATTTTCATTATTTTTTTTACTTTTTTAATTTTTGGGAGCTAAATGCAGGATGCAGTGGACAAGATGTTGGCGTTTGATGTTTACAAGGGGGACCTCAACCTTTTCTTTCAGGATATATTTCCATCTTAGTCTTAAAGACATCGAAGGTATCACATTCTATGGATACTTGTACTTGGGCTTGATATTCTCCAGAAAATTCAGGTTTAGTTTACAGATATGACATAGTAAATATGGAAAATTTGGGACACAAAGTTGGGTCTCAGCTGTCAATATTGGACATCACCATGCTAACATAGACTACATTATCATTTTGGCTGTGACACAGATTGCAAATTATCAGGGTAAAGAAAATAGATAAGAGGAACAGAGGGTACGCATAATGCATCCCATTGCCCCTACTATTGCATAATGTATAAACTTTTGATTTTGGCTATAGTTGTATCCTTGAAATATGTATAAAAAAACCTAAGCCCTTAATTCTTTTTTTTCAGATTTCTTTTTTATACTAGGCTACGTAATAAGTTGTAGCTTTCTTGCAGCCAAATGGCTACAACACCTGATGAATTCTGTATTGCTCTTTGATAATTTAGGCCCCTGTGAGAATCTCACACTTCTGCATCATGCATGTAGCATTATGTAGGGGCTTTCCGGGTTGCTGAGCCTAAACTGCAATTAGCTGTTTCACATTCATGGGGAATGTGTATTGTGAAGAACCATCAAAAATGTCATCTAGAAGGATGCGATGAGCTGCCTCTGTCGGATGGTATAAATCCCAAAAGACATGATCGCTTCTGTTGGAGCAATATTTTGCAACCGGCAGGCAAGCAACCTTGGCATTAAGATTCCCTAGCCCGCAGCATGCAGCTTTAACCTCTGCAAATCCTGAAATGAAATAGGCAAATAGGTTCATAAACATATTAACAGGGAAAGGAACAAAGGTAGAAATATTTTATACCAAAAATAAGTATTTCTGGAACAAATTTGAGAAACCGAACTATTTTTCCAGAGTGATTAGTTTTTTTAGCAATTGACATAATTTTTGCTTCATTTCTCAGAAGGAAAAAGAACAGTTGTGTACCATAAGCTGTTGGATTCTGAATGAGGCTTAGCAAGACACTGTATGTATCAAAGTAGGAGTGGTTAATGTCCTTGAACTCTGATTTCAATTCCTGCAACATTGACTTAAGGCCTTCGTTGTATTTGACAGACCAGTAGTTCGTTTCTTCGCTGCATTCACCCGTTTTGTTCTTATTCCTTTGTGAAGGGCAGCAGCCGATTGGCCCAACCCCAGTAATCACAAATTTGCGTGCACCACCATTGTATATACGCTGTCAAATATTAAAAAAAGAAACAGTGAGAAAATGGTTAAAAATTAAATTTCATTATATACTTGACATGCACATGACGTGAAGGAATTTAGTAAAGCTAATACATTTTTTTTTTTAAAGTGATATACCAAAAAGCTATCTTCTCTATACCAGTTGAAAAAATTGTTGGACTTGAACTAGAAGTATCAAAATCTCTTCAGAAAATTATATTGTCAACTGTGAAGCAGGCCAAGAAAACAAAGACAAAAACAAAATTCCCTACTCATATATATTACCTGTAACTGTACTTTTAGTGTGGCAGCCATCAAGTCCACGTACTGTTGTGGTGTGTTCTTCTTGCGAAGATCAGAAGAGTCGAAGTAGCCGAAGATATCATTGCTTCCAATGACAACGGCAATAAGAGATTTGGATAAAAGCTTTTGTGCACCAGAGGATCCTAGCTGTTGATTCAAATCTTCAATCACTTTTGAATAGTAGTCGACTTGTTTTGTCAAAGGAAGTGACTGCCGCTGTAATATAAAAAAACACGCACAAAAATATCGTCAGCGGGGATAGCTCAGTTGGGAGAGCGTCAGACTGAAGATCTGAAGGTCGCGTGTTCGATCAACGCTCACCGCATTTTTTGTTTTTCATTGTGCTTTTAGTTCTTTGCTTTGTAAATACATGGGCCGTTTTCTACGAGCTCAACTTGGGCCCACCCATATTTTTGTATTTTTCTTTAAAATTACGCAATTATGGGAATGGGGAATTTTTTTTTTTTTTAAGGAGTAGTGCACAAGAAAAAGGAAAAAGTAGTTCTAGTTTTTGTTTCACTTACATATCGATCATCTGCGCCATCAAAGATTCCAGCACCTCCAGATGCAAAACTAACACCAGTTAAAAATGACCCATTGTTGGATGCCAATGATAGATATGGTGGTGAAGTTGACAGACCCACTTTCTCAGCTGCTCACAAATAATATTAGCACTTCTATTAGTAATGAAAATGATAATCCCATATTGAAATAACAGGCATTGCATAATACACACACGACTTTTAAGCAATGAATATGTGAATGTTGATATAGGTTTCAAATGCTGTCAATTCTTGGAAAAAGTTTTATGACACAAAGGAAGAAGAAGAAAGAAGTCAATTAGATGTGTAATCACATGGGAAAGATGTGTAATCACATGGGAATAGAAAAAAAAGCTCCCAAAAGGAAAAAAGTGAATACACGGAAAGAATAGTACAAAGGTGTAATCGCATTCAGAGTTAATATTGATGCACCAAAAAGTTTAACTTTAGAAAACAAGTACGAACTAGCAGAACTAGGGACTAACCATTCACCAAAAAAAAAAAACACTAGGGAGTAACCGCCAAATTGGTAGCCATTTTGCTTTTGGAATTTCAATTACCTAAAAAGATGCACCCAATCAGAAAATCTTGGAACGATTATTAACATTTGATTATCCCCATTAGGAGTAAACTAATGACATTGCTCCTTTTCCATAGTGTGATTGATATTCGTTTTCTTTTCTGTCCAAGTGTTTGCTTCTTTTTTCTTTCTTCTTTCTTCTCTGATAGAGATGCCAAAGTCACTAACACTTATATTCATGAATCATGACCATGAGTTCGCTAATTGTCACGGCAGTTTTGAAAAGGCCTGTTTTAGTTATCAAGACACACACACACACATATATATTATTTGATCCTTTGTGAATATAGATTGAAGAAACTATCTCAGCACATGAAACCTGACTATATGTGAGGCCAAGGGTTCTAATAGCCATATTTCTTATAAATTCTTTCACTGCCTTCCTATATTTGTAGTAATTATTGTAATTTTTTTTTTCTTCTAAGCAACAATCAAGGGATAGAAATTATTTATAGAGCATGCATACTAATATACTATTCGTTACATATGTTATTTTGAATTAATATTAAATTTGTCATAGTCAATTTTTATTTGTATATATATATATATATTTTATATTAATTAAATTTTTATTTAAATATTGATTATATGACAAAATCCAATTAATCCATTTTAAAATTAATAGATAGGATTATAGACATTCTATAATGAAGTTATCTTAAAAATCTAGAAGAGCATACATGCAACATACACATACCGACATGGTACCTCTCTCTCTCTCTCTTTCTCTCTCGCACACACACAATACAGATAAAATTAAAGAATTAAAAAAAAAAAATCGAAAGTTCAAGGAAATTAAGGATAGTAAAGAATATATTGACAAGAAAATGCTTGGAATTATGGGCAATAACAATAGAGAGTTGGGAGGAACTTTATAACTTAATTAAATATGATTGCATAAAGGTATGGTGTTCAAGATGTTTGGATCAACTTACCAAGGAAATCCGCAGCATTCTTGCCATTAGTAAACCTTCCAGTTGGTTTTTTGGTGGGAAAGTCGATGCCGTTGTGTGGAAAATCAGCTTTGGCAAGAGAAAGCTTTAGGTAGTTGTTGTTTCCAACATCTACAAGAGAATCCCCAAACACAAATACGGCTGGAACCATCTGAGCCTCCAAGAAATTGAAGCTCAAAATAAAGGAAGAGAGAAAGAGAAGCAAAACATTGTGAGCCATTGTATGAGTGCAACAGAACTCTCTCGAATTCTCTCTCTCTCAAATTAAATTTGTTAGGTGCTATGTGGGGGCAGAGAATTGTTGGGTTTTATAGAGGGAGTAAAGTTAATGATGCGTACATTTTTGCGTGTGAAAACAAGACATTAAAGACTACTTGGTATTATTTTGTTATTAAAAGATAGAAGACATCAAAGACTACTTGAGCAGAAGTACTCAAGAAACATTCAACTCATTACACATGGCACTTTAAAAAAGAAACATTCCTTTAACTTTTCCTAATATTTAAGATGTATGTATTTTAAGTAGATTATATTTCAGTCTTTTTCGGTAATGATGTTCTTACTCTAGTCTTTTCTGATTGTGTGACAAAGATCCGCATACTTAGAGAGCACTACCATGCAGACACAAACCATAAATTAAGATTTGGTTTTATAGTTCTTTTTTTAATGGATGGTTCAGTACATGTGATTGCATGTTCGGAATGTATAAATGTAGACAGATTATCGAATTTTTAAGGTTTAACATAATAGTAGGTCCCAGTCAGTCCCACCACACAGAGCACGCTAGTGGGCTCGGTATCAATCTTCTACTTTATGTTTTTCTTTTTGTTTTGATACCTTGTCGTAGTAACTTGCAAAGTAGTGTGATTTTGGATTGTCCCAGCTCACATGTGTGGTCAAGAGAGCATGCTGTCTTACTGCACTGTGCCACATGCCACGTACTCGACCGACTTCCACAGTTAATTTTACGTGTAGGCTTAGGGCTTTTATTTAACTGTAAAAAGTTTTATCCTTTTAGTTAACTAAAATTTACTATTGTTATCTCTTTTTTGTTGCACAAAGTTCTCTTCTAAAAAACACCCTTTAAATTAAAAAAACACATTTCATCGTTAAATTGTATTTTCTTATTATAATTTTAATACTTGCAAAATTTTAAGAAAATAAAAAATAAATAACTATGTTATTATTTTTAATATAAAAAAAACTATATTATTAATCAAATATTTATTTTTTTTTTTGTATATTAAGTTATGCATAAAATACGTTTAATTTATAGATTGAATAGTAATTAACATCTGATTTGAATGAAATTTGATATGCATGTTAAAAAAATGCCATTTAACAATTAAAATTTTAAAATACATATCCTTTAAATGGAAGTTTGAAGGGCTTCCTTATCTTTCTATTTTTTCCCTTGTCGTATGGTTGTACCCACTTTTTTTTTTCTTTCTTAAATTATTGGGCTTAGAATCCAAGTTTTTGTTTTTTTTTCCTCAAGTTGCATGATTTAACAATAATTTAAAGCAAATTTAAATTCTATTCAAACTGAAAGTTTATTATAAAAAATTTCTAAACTTAAATCTCAGACAACCCATGTTTTTGTTTTTCCTTAAATTGCATCTAATTAAATTAATGTTTTATTAAAATATTAAGTTACAAAGCTCTTGATTAAGGGTTAAGATTTAAAAATAATTTAATTTAGATAAAGCTTTATCATCTAAGTTTTAGAAATTTAAATTCTATTTCAACTAAAAATATATTATCAAAGTTTTCAGAACTCAATTTATATTCAGCCATGGCTTTTTGATACAACATCTTAACTAAGAAACTATCCCTACAATTGAATCCCACACAATACATCTTACATTGTTGTGTTTATTAAATTTTTTTTTTCAAAATGCAACTTATACTTATGTTTTAGTTTAATAAATTCATCCTACTTATTGTTCTTTACTTCTGAATTTGCATGCAAGATTTTATGCCAAATGAAGTATACTATAAAGAAGCAAAACATTGGATACTCATTTAAGTTCCTGGTTCTCTTATGTAAGTTTTTATTTATTTTTTTAATGTTCTCAATTTTTGAACTCTTTTGATATGTTTTGATTTTTGGTTTTGGTTATTGTATTTACTTTGTGAGTGTGTTTATTTTTTCAATTAGACTATTACTAGCTAGGAAAAAATCAGAATTGAAGAACTATTTTGTTTGTTAATATTTATGTTAGCTAAGGCATAGATTAAACATAACCCGAAAAGGAATGATCAAACTCGTTCCATATCTCATATTAAGAAATTAAAACAAAATACAAAGAGAATTTTCAAATATAAAAATAGATAAAAAAATTATTTACTTATTTTATCATTTATTATTACTATTTTTTTAATAATTTTGAGTTTTCATATGATATTGTTTCATATGATAGTGTTATTATCATATCATGCATATGACAATTGACAAGGTTAGATTTGTGCTATAATTTATTTTTTTGGGAATAGCAATCACAGAAGAGTTTTTTTTTTTTGGGGATAAACCTTAACACGCTACAAACCAAAACTGCATGCAGTCACTCAAAGAGATAAAGCATGAAATCAAGATAAGTTTCATGACTTCGTGTGACATCTCACGTGGAAAAAATCACAGTAAGAAGTAATTCGTTTTTTTTTTTTTTTTGGGGGGGGGGGGGGGGGGGGGAGAAAACTAAGTTTTAAAGTTAAATTTCACTCAATAAATAAGTTCTTTTAGCCTTGATTCTTATTCAGATCAAGCTATATAAAAATATTCTTCTAAAAAAAAAAAGTTATATAAAAATATGAATTTTCAAGATAAATATAATGCTAAAAAAAAAAAAAAAAAACTCATCATTAATTAAATCCCAACTTAAAATACTTAAAAGCTTATCTCACCCTTGTCTTTTTATCCAAATCCTAATAAGAAATATACAAACTTAAAATGATTTAAACAAAATAAAATAGAGCCACATAAAAAAGAGACGTGAGCTGATTTTATTTCATTTCAGAATTCACACCGACACTAATTCTTTGCATCAAGTATTATAGCTCCAGTAATTACTAATTAGTCAACCATTTATAATATCATCTAATACTTTTTATAATAGGTCAGAAAACAGAAACTGATAATAATCCTATAAGTCGGCGGCCGTGTTGAATATATAGTCCAAAGGATTTTTTGATGTAATTCCAATGGAAATATTGTGTATACAGATGCACATACAAATACGGTTTATTTCCTCTCCTCAAAAGAAAAGGAAAACCTTTTCACTGGAATTCGGCATTAATTAGACATGTGGCTAGCTAGCTATGCATTTATGATGCAAATCCAAAACTTGGATGAATGGGAAATCATATTTCAGTTTGGTGATGTGAATTATTGTGACATTTTTTTCCCACACTTCTTAAAGTGACCTTTTTTTCTGCCGATCTTAATTTTTTTTTTTTTTGGTAAGAAGGGAATTTTATTTATATAAAAAAGTTAGTACATCAGATTTGTCCAAGAGACACCGGTGAAAGGTGTCCAGTTACAGGAATTAGAGGGCACTCATGCATATTTACAGAACACAAAAATGGACCATTAGTAAACGTTTCAAAAAAGCTAGCTTGCATCCTCCCCCTCTTCGTGAGACCATCTGCTACAGAGTTTGCCTCACAGAATATGTGATGTAGATGGATCATCCATTCCCTGTTGAGGAGCATCCTGCACTCAGAAATTACGGGAAACAATTCTGAAGCCAAGTTCTCAAAAGAAGTTAGACATGTAAGAACAAAAGTGGAATCAACATTAATATTTAAAAATTTAATACCCATGTTCCAAGCAGTAATTAAACCCTGTCTAACAGCCCACAATTCAGCCTTATTATTAGAAGCAAACCCGATGTGACAAGAAAAACCTACCACCCATTTTCTCAAGTGATTACGAATAACACCCCCCCCTCTTGCAATACTAAGGTTATCTAATGAGCTGCCATTCATGTTTAGTTATGAAAAAGGAAAAAGAGGGGGTTGTCATGCAATATATTTCACAGATGTAGATGTTTTAGTTTTTTCCTGGAGATATGATGTAGAAGAATTCCAAAGCAAGATTTAGTGTGCGTTTGGAATGCACGGAAAACGTACATTCTTGTGTTTTGCTGAAAAACAGTAGGTCCTGTGCACTGTGCACGAGACTCACAAGTTGTCTAATTCAGCAAAATTTTTATTAAAAATGGGTCTTATGTCACTATTCATATATTTAAAAATTATTTTGTTACAGTGTTTTCAGTTTTTAGTTTTCAGTAATAAGCGGTATCTAAACAGACCCTTAAAGTTTTGTGGAGAAGATGATTAATTAAGAGAATCCGAAGGAGGAGAGAAAATTTCCTTATTTCGAGCAAGCCATAATTGCCAAATGCCTTGTGCAAAAATAAAATGCCATGGGATTGAAGAGGGGCGAAAGAGTTGGTGTTTAGTGATGTTAACCCTTAGCCATGCTTGAAGATTCAAAGAGAAAAAATCAAGAGATCCAGTTCCAGGAAGAGACAACCAAAAATCTTTAGCCCATGGGCAATCGCGATCTGCCGATCTTAATTTGCTTTCTAATATTAAAGGCATTATTGGAGCTTGATATTCTTCATCCTTATCTTAATGCTTGCTTGGTTATGTTATTTTATTTTCATCTACACTTTTTTTATAACCTTATATATATTTTTTAATAGTTTGTCCAGCATATTTTTTAAATAGAATAAACTGATAAAAATAAAAATAAAAATTGCAATTTGAACCCTACTTACCAAAAAAAAAAAAAAAAATCTAATTAATATCTAAGCTTAACAATAAATAGTACATAATCATAAAACAAAAATTAAAATTCTATCCTTAAAAGGATGCACAAATATGTGGGAATGCATTTCACAGCTAATTCTTTTTTTTTTTTTTTTTTTTTTTTTTTTTTGAGAATGATTTCACAGCTAATTCTAGATGCTTGGAGTTGGTGAGGTCAGGTGGGCAAAGCAATCCAAATGGGTGCAGTACACTACCAAATGGGTGGTTCCAATTCTCTCTCTCATCAACGTTTTTTTTTGTTTCTTTGGCCCGTCTTCCGGGTTTTTTGTGCCTAGAAATTCAATGATAAGGACTTCGAAATACAAAGACTTCAAAGTTTTCAATAATTACGAAGAAAAATCGTTTAAATGCCGACATTCATTCAAACTTGTTGGAAATATATTCAGGTCAAGGAGGAAATATTAGATGGTAAAATGGGTTGCACATGAAGACTTTCATGGTCGGCTAGTTTATGGAGGCTTGAGTATGAAAGTGAGTTAGGTTCAGTTTGGATGAAATGAAAGTCTAAGAGGAACTTGACGAGTTGTGGGACTGGATCCACGCGTTTGTTTTGACCTAGCTAGTGCCCATTTGGTTATGTTCTTTTTGTTTTAGGTATAATCACAATCACATTGGTTGTTTGAAAATGTGATTTGTAAGATTTTGAAATCATGATTTTCAGTCTCCTGAAAAAGGTGGTGCATTTTCCCGTTGCATTCCTCAAAGCAATTAAAAATTGTAAATGGCTACTTAAAAAAAAAAAAAAAAAAAGAAAAGAAAAAAAGAAAAAGAAAAAAGAAGTCCAAAAGCTAAAGACTAAACCAAAACTCACCCTTAATTGACTTGGAAACTTGTTTGTAGGGTTGATCTTATTTTTGGTTAAACCCGTATGAAATATATGAAGAATGGGGGGGGGGGGGGCGGCGGGGGCGGTGTGGGTGTGGTAATGGAATTGGACTCAAAGTTTAGGAAATGCTATAAACAAGAAAATGTTGAGAATCTTCTTCATAATTTATTATATATAATAATAAATTGTGATTAAAATAAATTTTTTTTTATATGGACATACCACTCCTATCATACATGAATCACCAGAGTCACAGACAACATCAACCATTAAAAAAAGGGTAAAATTATTTTGTATCAATATATTTATTGTAAAATAATTTATTCTTTATAGACACTTTTTTTTAATGAGATTGATGCAAAGACCATATTCGAGTAATTTTTTTTTCTTTTTAATTTAACATAACAGTGGATGATCTCACGTAGGTTTCAAAATTTCAATATCTTTGTAAGGGGAAGAAAAATTTTTTTTTTCTTGATTAGGATGGAAAATATACAATAGTATAGATATATATATATTGTTTTTTTTTTTTTGGCTTAGACAATAGTATAGATATAATAGATATTCACATTTTTGTATATTATATAAAACGTAGTAAGGGGGGCTAAGGGAAGCAAGCACAAATAATCAGGAGAAGCTGCCATCGAGTGCAGTGCAGAGTGCACCACAGCAACGAGAGAAGCTGCAATTTAGTGCAGCTCAGAGTGCACTGCAGTATCAAGGAAAGACTCAAGATGCAGTTATAACAAAATGGAGCTATGAAGACTTACAAGACCTGATTGAATCTATACCACATGCATTATGATCAAATCATTCATTCAATTCAAGGGATGATGCCACATGGATTAGAATCAAGTAATTGCTGGGCACGTGTAACAATTAGGTGATTTTGATTGTAACAAACTTTCCCTCCAAAAACAGGGAGTTAGTTACGTTCTGTTTAGTATCAGATTGTATATAAGGGGTAGGAGTAGCAGTTGGTTGTATTGTATTCCTTCAAAATCAATGAAATTCAGTTTCTATTTGGAGAGAGAGAGAGAGAGAGTTTTGAATTTTACAAAACGTTTTCAAAGTTGATATATTGCCTTTTAAAGAAAAATATTACATTCACGGTATTTTTACAATAATTTATAAGTCATAATTAAATCAACTTCCAAAATAACGTATTTAAAAAATGTTTTTTTTTTTTTTTTTGTATGAATATTTTGGGTAATTTAGACTTAGGCCCACTTCATTTAACCTTCGGGATGTTGTTGGTGGTAATAACTAATAACTTTCCTAGAATGTGCACAGGACTTCAATTCGTTTGTATACATTGATCTTGACTGGTCAGTGGCCAGCCCCACATTGATATGATGCATATATGTTTGCTTTCGATTAAAGGCTTTAATAGGGTCCATGACTAAAGGGCAGGTCCTACCGTCCTAGGTGTCTTAATTAAAAGACAAAATTAAGTTCTTTAGATATATAAATTATATTATATATATGGTGGAGTTGTACAAAAATGTTGTTCTAAAGACCGTGATTTGGCTTCTGATATGGGGCTGCATTGTGTTGTGCTTATGCCCACTTTAAACAAAAGAAAAAAGTAAGTTTTAAAATTGTGTTAGATCTCTATGTAGGTTGTGTTGACAAAATAAGAGGTTAGTGTCAAATATAGTACAGAATATGGATAGAGTTGTTTGTACGTACAAAGGTTTTGATTGAAATAGTACTACTATCATTTTACTTAGTAAAACCATAAGGGTTCATGATAATTAAATTGACATCATGACTATCAACTTTTTTTAGGGATAATCACTTACAGTTATATTAATATACAATGCCACTGCAAGTGTACGATAAACTGATGTATATATACATACCTATGTATTTTTCCATTAGTTTTGTTAAATTTTCTTGTAAAATAAAATGAGGAACAATCATATCTTTGCAGTTGCAAACACACAAACCATATGTCTACATTGTGCGTAAATCTTACTTTGCAAACTGAGTCCCTACTTAATTGAAATCAGACTGTCTCGATCAAAATAAAACCATCAAGCTTTAATGAAGCACAAACATTTGTAAACGAAATTGGCTATAAAAATTAATTTAACAAATTGATGGGGCTTTTTAACTGATTCTATATTATTTTCCTCCAAAACATAATTTGAGAAGAAACAAACAATAAGTTTTTTCCCCCTTTTCTCTGAGACGAAGTTATTGGTGATCAAATTTCATATATATATATATATATAGAGAGAGAGAGAGAGAGAGAGAGATCGAGATCTAACCTATGGCGTCTGCTTTTGATGATAGCTTTTTATCATTAAACCAAGACATCAATCGTTTTTTAGTGTAGGTGGGGATTAAACTCTAGATCTCTCATTCAACCATTAGAGATTTTATCAATTGGTGTAGGTGGGGTTTCATACATATGATTCTTGAAAAAAAAAATTAAGACATTTAATCATTATTATAAGGGTGAAGGGTTCATTGAGAAATGAAAGCACTCATTTAAAAAAAAAAAGAAATGAAGGCACTAAATTAGTACAATAAGAAACTAGTTCCTGATATACCTAATTTTGCCTTCATTGTATTAGTAGCAATCTAATTTTGTATTATATAGTCAAAAGTTTTATAACTTAACTAGTACTTCCTAGTATTTCTAACAAAAAATTTAAATCATCTTTCCCCCATTATAACTTTCAGAATATGTGAAGACTGAAGAAGAACAAGTTCAGTGAATTGTAGAAGAAGAGGTTTAGAAGAAGAAGAAGAAGAAGAAGAAGAAGAAGAAGAAAGAATTTGCAGCCAAGGCAAACTTAAGCTGTAGTCGTTTTGTATTGTAATTATAAACGACATGTCATTACTATAGGGCTTAGTTAGTTAATTATTTAATGCTTAGATGACATGTGTCATGATTGTACTGGTTCCTTATTATTTGCTTTGTTAGTTAGTTAGGCTCTTCCCGCTTTCTGCTCTTAGTATATAACACAAAGCTTGTAATTACTCAATACAATGAATCATATTTTCACAAAATCTCAATCTCTATTTCAATCCCTAAGCTCCATTGTTAAAGCTTTGAGCTTGCATATAATTTTGTATTATATTATATTATTCTCTTTCAATATATATATATATATATATATAATTAATAATCACAAATTACGAGCATTATAACTGTATAAATACTATGGAAATGTTACTATACTAAGCAAATATACAAATTAAAATTTCTACTTAGCAAAAAAAAATTAAAATTCCTATTAATTGCTAGAATTCACTCCAAATTAACTTTGCTGATCTGAAGCATGAAATAATGAGTCTTACTTTGACGCATGTTCATTGTTAGACTTTGGAGTACTACTTCATCACCTTGGGAATTTTTCACAAACATTGATTTTTTTGATAATTTGACGTGACAATAAAGGTCGAGTTCAATATCTATGACATATTGTAATTGAAATTTGTAACATGGCTCACATCTGCAATTGTAGCAGTCGCCAACATTCTATTAAACCACATACCCTTGATTTCAAAGTCATTTTTAATAGTTCATTTAGGATTTATTTGAGATCTATTTATTTTGTTGAAATTGAAAATTTTTTACTGGAAATACTGTAGATAAAAATAAAAAATCAGCTTATTTTACTATTTAGCTTATTTTTGCTACTATTCATAGGCTCCATTGTATTTTTTGGTACTATTTATATGTCTCACTATGCTGTTTTAGCTAATTTTTACTTTAATCTACCGTACTTTCAACAAAAAATTTTCAGTTTGAGCAAAATAAGTGGATTCCAAATAGACCCTTATAGCATATTTGGATGTTTAAAAAATGAGGGGGAGTAAAGTAGAGAGAGAGAGAGAGTAATTCAATTACTTTGTTTGAAAATTTTTTAAGGAATGAGGGGGAGGGGTTTGGAGGGGTTTCAACTCCCTCTAATCCCTCATTTTTAATTTTCCCAAATTGGAGAGATTTGGAGGGAGAGTAGAATAGATAAATTATTGTCCAAGTAAATTCCTTAATTTACCATTTCTAACAAATTAATCATAGACCAATGTTGCAAGTCCATTTTCAAATAGGGGTAAATTTGCCTATTTTAATCATTTTCTCTCATCTCCATCTTAATTTTTAAAACATCAAAAAAAGGGGAAGGGCTAATTACTCCCTTCCCCCTTATTAATTTTAAAAACATCCAAACAAGGTGGAGGGGAACCATTCCTTTCTACTTTCCTCCCTCTCTAAACTTTCAAACAGGCCATTAGTGTGTGTTTGGTAAAAATTATTTTTGCCAACTTATTTTATTATTCAGTTTATTTTTGCTACTATTCATGGATCCCACTGCACTTTTTGGTACTATTCACGGGTCTCGCTGTATTATTTCAACTAACTTTTACCTTTATTTACAGTACTTTTAGCAAAAAATTTTCAGTTTCAGTAAAATAAGTGGATCTTAAATAGAAAAAGCCACATATTGGTGTGAAGTGCTCTTGTAGAGTTAAGAGGAATTAAAGGTAGTTGAAGATGTCATTACTGTATCTATCACAATGGGAAAGAGACTTTGATAATAGCTCTAGCACACTGGAGCCTAGAGGAGTCCTAGGTACTGCTTAGGGCTGTCCATGGGTCGGGCGGGTCGGGTTTTGGCCAACCCACAACCAACCTGTAACAGTTCGGGTGGGTGGTTTTTCAACCCGCAACCTACTCGTAATTGTAATGGATTCGTTGGTTTGGGTCGCCGGCGAGTGGTGGTCGGTTTCGGGTGAAACTGATCTCATTGGAATCCTTCGAAATGCGGCAAGATCTCGCCAGATACATCCAAGATCCGGTGAGATCTCGTCGGATCCGTCGAGATTTCTACCAAATCGTGATGAGAAATCATTGGTTCGGCCAAATTCAGTGTTTATTGTGCTAGAAATCGATGGATTTAAGTGAAAAAGGGGCCAAAATCTGGAAAAAAATTATCGGAATCTAGAAAAAATGGCCAGATATTGAATGGACTTTGGTTCGGGTCGGGTTTCACGGGTTTTGAATTGAAAAACCGATAATCGACCCGCTGGGTGTCGGGTTAGCAAAGTTGGAAACCGCGTCCAACCGCCGGAGTCATCGGATCGGGTGTCGATGGGTTGGGCGGGTCACCAGTTTGCCTGGACACCCCTAGTATTGCTTTAGCTGCCTCTTCAAACACTGGTAATCTAATGTCTTTCATATTCAATAAAGAAGAAAGAAAGATTTGTCAACAAGCGAGGATAGCTTAGTTGGGAGAGTGTCAGACTGATAATCTGGTGTTCGATCCTCACTCACCGCATTTTTGTTCTTCTTTTTTATCTTGTCTTGGGCTTTAGTTCTTTGCTTTGTAATAAATGGGCCATTTTGTACAAACTCAACTTGGGCCCGTCCTTATTAATTTGCGACTATGGAAAAAGAACTGTCCTTATTAATTTGCGACTATGGAAAAAGAAAAGAATGATTGATATTTGAGAATAAAAAATTTTCTCTTGACCCTATAATTTTTTTTTTCCCCCCTTCAAAAATAGGCAAGTTGTGGAGAGAAAAATTAATAAAAATAACGTACGTAATTAGGAATATCTTTTCTTCTATTTTTTTTTTCTTTCTCTTTCATAGCCTCCAAGCTTACAAATCTCAAGATGATCACTTAGTAATAACTATTTCATCAACAAATATTAAGACAGTAGTCAATTATAATTTATATCATAAAAAAAGAGGAACTGAATGAGAGAAATATGAGCAAAATGAATATATTCAAATAATATTGATCATGTGTATTCTTCTCAAATATATATATATATATATATAAAGAGAGAGAGAGAGTTATACTTGATGTAACTCCACAAGAGTTACACATTTTTTAAGCCATAAATTTCCCAAAAATCAAACGGTTCAAAAAGAAGACATATTTATCTATTATATTATTAAATACTTACCTAATTAATAGTTTTCACATTATTTCTCTCCTCATTAAATATTTCTCTTGTCTCTCTTTCTCTCTTTATTAATTCATTCTTTCCTTTTTCTTTGAATTGTTTTTTTTGAGAAACTTTTTCTTTACAATTCCTCATTCATTTCTACTCAACTTGAAAATCAGTGCGGTTACCTGATGCTATGGAGATTTTTTTTTTTTTTTTGAGAAAGTGCTGTGGAGAAGTTAGTTTCAAGTAGGTGTCCATTTGTTCTCAAAAAAAAAAAAAAAGTAGGTGTCCATTTTTTTTTCTCCAACAAGTTGGTTTCCATTTTTTTTTCTCCTACAAGTTAACGTTAGAACTTAGAAGTGGTTTCGTTGTTACGGATTTACGTGTTTTACAGTGGTGTGCCTATTATGAGTTCTTGTTTATTATTGTTTAGCGTCTTGGTTAGTTGTTAACTGAGAGCATGTTTGTTTGGATAAAACAAATTAAGGGAAAGAGCAAAATAAAATTTTAAAGGAGCAAGTACTATTTAGTATCTGAATTCCTAACAATTTCTCCAAAAAAAAAAAAATCAAGTTTAGGGATAGCCATGATTAGATCATTTGAATTTTTTGCAAATGGATTTGTACTTATTATGTCTCTTAACTTATCTAGTACCATTTGAATTTCTTGCAAGTAGATTTGTACTGAAGTTTTTGTCCACACCAAAATTATATAGTGCTCTTTAACGGTTGGAAAGGAAAAAAAAAATGATATTATGCTCTATGGATAGAAAGAAAAAGGAAAAAAAAAAGTATGGAAAGAATTTAATAAGGAGAGAGAGAAAAAAAATTGTAGTATTAATTAGGTAATGAAGGGAAAAGGAATATCATTTAATGATTTTTTTTTTCAACCGTTAAATCTTTTAAAAATCTACGGTGTAAAAAAAGTGTAACTTTTGTAAAGTTATATCAGATGTAATTTGAACTCATCTCATATATATATATATATATATATGGGTTGGGTTCAAGTTACACCTGGTGTAACTTTAAGCAATGTTACACCATTCAATATTTTTTAATTGGATGCGAATATTGACAAATCCATCGTTAGATTACATTATTTTTATATATTCTCCATGCTTGCAAAATTTCAAGGTGATTAAAGATTAATAGCCATGTCATCGATCAATTGTTAAAATTTAAGTTTTTATAGTTTAAAAAAATACATAAAAGATGAGTTTATGGATCAAATGGTAAATAACATTCGATTGATATGAAAATTGGCATGTACGTTAAAAACATATAGAATATGTAATTCAACGGTTAGATTTTCAAAATATTAATTCAATAACAAGTTATTGGGTGGTGTAACTTTACATTACTTAAAGTTATACTAGGTGTAACTTGACCCAACCTTATATATATATATATATATATAGATAGATAGATAGATCATGTGTATTTAATTTTATATTCACATCATATTAAGTTATAAGTTATAGGAGAATTGATGTAACCCACACTGGGTTATCCTAATTATTAATTATGTATATTTATAATTATTAAATAATATGAGTGATAAATAAAGATAGCATCTTCTAATGATAAATAGTCATACATATATATGGTGAAATTGGTAGCAACTAACAGTAAATCTTTGATACAAGGAGTATATAAGAAGAGAAATGCTAACGAATGCCCTTAGGGCAATGGTTAATAATCCATTTAAAGAAATTTTTTATGGGAAAAGAAAAAAAAGTAATTAATATTTTGACAGCTTTTTCCATTTTTTATAAAAGTGGTGTCAAAACTTTCCTAAAATGGATTGTTTACCATTGCCTTAAGGGCACCTATTAGTAGGGCTGTCCACGGATTGGTTCGGAACCGACCTGATCACTTCGGGTTTCCCATGCCTAGACCTATCACCGACTGGTGAACGGAGTCGGTTCGGGTGGTCGGATTTTCATTGGGTACAGATTGGTCCTCGATCGATTTTGGGTTGTGAGAAAATCTGTTGGATTTTTCCTAAAGCCGCTGGATCTTGTGAGACCTAACTGGATCTTGACGAGATCTTGATGGATCTTGAAGAGATCAGGCCAAATCTTGGCGAGATCTGGCCGGATCTAGATGAGATCTTGGCATATCTCGAAGAGATCAGGCTGAATCTCATCTCTTCGAGTTTAGGCTGGATCTTGACAGATCAAATAGAAAACACAGACGAACCATTATTATCGATGGTGAACAGTGACTTTCCAGTTAGTATACGGTCGGGTGGGTTGAAAATCAATTCTCAGCCTCAGACCCACCAACCGACCCACCGTTTTTGGGTTTAGGGGGCATAGACCCACCGTCGACCTTCATCGAAGTTGGGTAGTCGGTTCTCGGGCCAGATTGGATGGATTGGGTGGGTGGGTCGGGTCTCGGTTTTGTTTGGACACCCCTACCTGTTAGCATTACCCAACATTAAAAATTAACGGTCCCTAGCTTATATAATTAGCCTTTGAAAAGGTTTGTGTTGAATGTTTTTATCAAAGGGTTTTAGACACAAGTTAGAAGAATTCTCTCTAAATTTGAGTTTTCTTTTTAAAGCTTTTGAACTATCAAGAATTCAAGACTGAAGGAATATCTTTAATTAACTTCAATGCATTACAATTTACAAATATATCAGACTCCTTTAAAAGAATATTGACTTCCTTTCACTTAGAACAAGATGATACTCTTACATATGCTTGTATATATGGATATATAAGCTTAAATAGCAAGAAGGTCCCTCAAATTCATTGGAAAAGAGTAATTTGATGTATCATGATACATATTATCCACAATGATGTGAGCAGCAGCTTCTGTAGGATGGTATGCATCCCAGAAGACGTGCTCATTTCTATTGGGGCAATAGGCTGAAAATAGATCACAAGGAAACACAGCACGATGGTGGCCAAGCCTGCAACATGCAGGTTTGACCTCTATAAATCCTGTCATCAAAAATAACTTTAAAGGATAGATACACAACTTTTCTATAAAAAAAAAAAAAGAAAAAAAAGAAGCTATTTGTAGTATATTTTATACAATTTTTTTAATAAATACAATATAATTTCAATGTATAAGGTCGCTCCAAGATGATTTATCATCAAGCTAAAGTATCAAATTATTTTTGGTATAAACATGATTTGAACCACAGATTTTTTATTCGACATCAAAAGACATTTACTAGTTGAAGTATAACCCACATTTTATTATATTTTCTAAAAAATATCAATAATAGAAATGTAACATTTGTGATTTGATAATAAGAGTGAAAAGGAGACTTGTACACAAAATATGTGTACAAGTTGTGCCTACTTAACCAAATGCAGAATTTAACTTTTTTTTTTTTTTTTTTGGCTTGTCGAATCAAAGAATTCAACATTAACTTTTTTTTTATTTTATTTTTGAGATAAAAGATAGAACTTTAACCTTGTTAAAGGGCCTATCAAGATTTAACTAAGCACAATAATTTGCAAAAAAAAAAAAATAATTTAGCAAAGTGATGGGGCTTTAAAAGGTGATTTTATAAATTTTTTTCCTTTTGAGATGGGAAGGAAATTAAGCAAATAAGTGTTTTTTTTTTTTTTTTTTTTGAAGACAATTAAGCAATAAGTTTGTACCATATGAAGCTGGTTTATCAATTAAGTTGGTAAGGATGCTGTAAGCATCAAAGCAGGAGCAGTTGGTGTCGTTGAACTCAGATTGGAATGTCTGCAACATTAATTTAAGGGCTTCATTGTACTTCGCACCCAGCATCGCATTCATCTGTGTAAATATCTTTGCTTATTGACGGGCAGCATCCAATTGAACCAACACCAACAATCGCAAATTTACGTGCACCAAAACCGTATATACGCTGTCAACAAATTATGTGAAAATTATAATGATGAGCAAATAACCAAAAATTTCTTTCCTAGTACATGTTGAAGACAGAAGAAACTTGAAAAGGCTTGAGTTCAGGGATAACCAAAACGACAGCACAGGACACGCAAAACCGTGAAGCTTAAATTAGTATTGTGAAAAGCATCGTTTCATTTAACACAATGCACCGTTTTGAATAACACAGAGCCAAAGTACAAGACACGCTGCAAACGGTGTCGATTACTCTATTCAAGTTTCAGTTAGTGTTGGCATGAAAGGTTGTTACTGAGCTGTGTCTGTTTCTGTGATTTACGAGCTTGATCCGCATAATTTGAATCTAATTATTGTTCAATTAAGAGTGGTAGAGTGAGTGTATAAATAGTGAGTTGTTGATCAGTTGTAATGTTAAGCAAGATATTTTTCTCATTCATAGAAATTTTCTCTCTCTTTCTCACTCTTTCTCTCTTGTGTTCTTCACTAATCTTTCTTCTTCTTACTTTCTCTATGGTAATCTTGCTTCTGTTTTGAGATTCATAATATCAAGAATTTCTTCATGGTATCAGAGCTCGAATTGATGCTTACTCAGAGCACAACTATGGCAGCTTCAAGTTCTACAATGGCGTCCTCTTCTACGTCTTCAAATTCCTCAGTGAATTTGATGAATCAACCATTGTTACTTCTCTCCAATATGTCAAATACGATGACAGTGAAGCTAAACAATACAAACTATATTGTTTGTAAACACCAAAATACCATGGTGTTGGAGACTTACTCTTTGTTTGAACTATTAAAAGAACCTCAGCTAGTTCTTGATAAATTTCTTAAAGATCTTTCTAGTGCTTACACCATGATCTTGAATCTAGACTTCTTGATCTGGAAATCTAAGGAGAAGGCATTGTTGACCTTCATGAGTTCAACCTTGACTCCAACAATTCTTACCCTCACTGTTGGTTGTACCTCAACTATGAAGGTTTGGAAGGTCTTAGAGAACAGATTCTCTTTGATCTCTAGGTCACACATTATGAATCTTAAAGGTGAATTGCATAATCTGAAGAAGGGCACTGATTCTGTAGATCTATATTTGCAGAAAATTGAAGATGTAAGAGACAAACTTCTTGCAGTTGGAGTGGTTATAGATGATGAAGAACTCCTCCACATTGCAATTAAGGGACTTCCCAAAGAATACAATGCCTTCAGGTCTGCTATAAGGACCAGGAGTGCAAAATTGAGCTTTGATGAGCTCTCTACCATGCTTAATGCTGAGAAAGAATCTCTGAATGAAGGCCTAGATGTTAAAGACTCAGTCTTTGCCATGGCAACAACTACTCCAAAGCCTAACAACAGTGGTTACAATCAAGCTTTCAATAGAGGCAGAGGTAGAGGCAACTACAACAACAGGGGTGGTAAAGGAGGCAGAGGACCAAGTAATCAACCATCTCAATATCAGCACTTCAACCAATTTCAACAAGCTCAACCTAATGCTGGTACAAGGTCAGAGAGGCCATCTTGTCAGATTTGTGGAAAATTAGGCCATACAGCTCTAGTTTGTTACCATAGGATGGACTATGCCTATCAAGAGAAGCATCCACCTACCAAACTTGCAGCAATGGCCATTGCTTCCAATGCCTGCCTCATTCAAGACCAGCCCTTGCTTGCTGATAGTGCTACCACAGACCATGTCACAGCCGGCCTCAGTCACCTCAACTTCCGAAAGCCTTACAATGGTCAGGATCACCTCACTGTAGGAAATGGTCAAAATCTCCCTATTACACACACTGGTAATGTTCATATACCCTTAACTAAATCAAATATTCATCTCAATAATGTTCTTAGGGTTCCTTCCATTGCATCAAACCTTGCCTCAATTCATAAACTCTGTCATGACAATAATTGTTGGTGCTATTTTGATGAAAATAACCTTTCCATTCAGGCTTTGGCCACGAGGAAGGTTTTGTACCAGGGCAAGAGTGAAGATGGAGTTTATCCCATCTATCCTCAAAGGGCTTATCAGCTTTCTTTGCCTTCTAAGGTCTGCAACAATGTTGCTAGTAGTTCTGTTGTCAATAAGTTTGTTGTCAATAAGTCTCTTTGGCACAAGAGACTTGGTCATCCTCATGATCAAGTACCCAAGCTTCTAATTCCTAATGTCAGTTCAGTTTTGAATAAGTGTAATTTTGTTGATCATGCTTGTACACATTGTTTGTATGGCAAAATGCATAATCAATCTTTTCCAAATTCTCAGTTTGTTGCCTCTTCTCCATTTGAACTTGTGCATTCAAATTTATGGGGTCTTGCACCTATAAATTCTGTTGATGGCTTTAAATACTATGTTCTCTTTATTGATCATTATACCAGGTTTACATGGCTTTATTTGCTTAAGTCTAAGTCTGAGGTTTTTACCAAATTTACTCATTTTAAGGCTATGATTGAAACTCAATTCTCTGAAAAAATCAAGATTTTCAGGTCAGATAGGGGTGGTGAATATACCTCTAATGATTTTTAAACTTATCTAATGCAACAAGGTATCATTCACCAGCTCTCTTGCCCTTACACTCTTCAACAAAATGGTCTTGTTGAGAGAAAATACAGACATCTCATTGAGACATCTATCACTCTTTTGTCTCAAGCTTCTACCCCTTCTTCATATTGGTCATATGCTATTAAAACAGTTGTTTCTTTAATCAACATACTTCCTACCTCAATTATGAATTTCCACTCTCCTTGGTTCAAGTTATATTCCACAAAACCTGACCTCTCACAGCTTAAGGTCTTTGGCTGTGCTTGTTATCCAAATCTTAGACCCTACAGCACTCACAAGCTTGAACCTAGGATTGTGGAATGCATCTTTCTTGGTTATCCCACTGGTTTCAAAGGTTACCTATGTCTTGATATCAAATTTAAATGTCTCTACATCTCTAGGCATGTTGTTTTCAATGAGTCCGAATTTCCTTTCTCCACTCTCACTATCTCTACATCTGCTCCCACTTTTTCCCATGTTCCTTTTGATACCCTTTGGCTTTCAAATAAGTTATATCTCCATTCCCGTAATCATCCTTCACTTCTAGGTGCTTTTCCTGCTCTTTTCTCATCCCAGTCTTGTCCAACTCTCTCAGATACACCATCTAATCCTGTGTCTTAGCCTACTTCCTCACTCTCTTTACCTGAGTCTACTCCATCTCAATCAAATCCGCCTGCTACTGCCCTTCCACAACCAACTGCCTTATACCATCATCCTATGCAAACCAGATCCAAGCGTGGGATCACTAAGCCTAATTCCAAGCTATGTTACAAAGTAGTTCTTGACTACAACTTTACTGAACTACCCACTTATAAGATTGCTTCCAAATACCCTAAATGGTGTGAGGCTATGGATGCTGAATTTCAAGCACTCGAGAGCCAGCATACTTGGTCCTTGGTTCCTACTACTCCTCATGTCAACTTGGTTAGATGTAAATGGGTTTATAAGCTTAAGCTTAATAGTGATGGTTCCATATCAAGATGTAAGGCTAGGCTAGTGGCTAAGGGGTTTCATTAGCAAGCTGACATTGATTACCAAGAGACATTCAGTCCTGTCATCAAACCAACTACTGTGAGGCTTGTCTTAGCTATTACAGTCCCTTAGGCAACTTGATGTCTCAAATGCCTTTCTCCATGGCGTTTTGAATAACACAGGGCCAAAGTACAAGACATGCTGCAAATAGTGTCGTTTACTGTATTCAAGTTTTAGTTAGTGTTGGCATGAAAGGTTGTTACTGAGCTGTGTCTGTTTCTGTAATTTACGAGCTTGATTTGCATAATTTGGATCTAATTATTGTTCAATTAAGACTGGTAGAATGAGTGTATAAATAGTAAGCTATTGATCAGTTGTAATGTTAAGTAAGATATTTTTCTCATTCATAGAAATTTTCTCTCTTTCTCACTCTCTCTCTTGTGTTCTTAACTGATCTTTCTTCTTCTTACTTTCTCTGTGGTAATCTTGCTTCTATTTTGAGATTCATAATATCAAGAATTTCTTTAGTACACACTTTAATTGCTATATTGGCAAATTTAAAAATTAACTATAGGTTACTACAAATTAACTATGTTTTTCATAAACTTTACACAAACATTAATCTTTTGACAACTACAATGTGACAACAAAGGTAGAGATTCACATCTATGAAATATTTGTAATGAAAACTTGTAAAAGTATCATTATTTCAACAATTATTGATCATATTTTTATCTGCCTTTTGTGTCGCAGTATCTATCATTCTATCGAACAACACATTAAATTTTAGGTTAAAATGCAAATTATACGTTCTAAGTTTGATTGAAATTTATTTCAGTTCTTTAATTTTACTTTCGTTTAATTGAGTATTCTATATTTCAAATTTATTCAATTTGGGCATTTTGTCTAATTCTGCTAAAAAATTTCTATTAAGTATACAATTAACTAATAAAATAAAATTTGAATTTTTTTTAATGGCAATTTTTTTAACAAAATTGGATAAACAACCTGAATTTAATAAATTTGAAATTTAAAAGACTCAATTTTTTGAATGAAAGTAAAATTAGAGAATTGAAATAAATTTCAACTAAACTTAGACAATATAATTTGCATTTTAACCTAAATTTTATTTTAGTTTTTGTAACCAAGTAATGATATCATTTTTGGGTAAAAGTTAAATTATAATGTTGAACTAATTGGTATTAAGTTTTTGGTTCCCGTTAATGGGTGCGGTCATTTGTTAATGAGTCATTTTAGGAAATTTTTAATATCATTTCCATGGAAAATATAAAAAAAATTTCAAAAAAGTTAGTTAAGTTTTTCTTTTCCCATAAAAAGTTTCTAAAAATAGTTTTTAAATCAATATCTTTAGGACATTCATTAACTTTTTCCTAAGTTTTATAGGTTAACAGGTGCTTTTAGGGCATTGTTAATTGACAATTTTAAAAAACTTTTAATATATCTTTCATGGAAAATATAAAAAATGTTAAAAAAATAAATTGTTTTTTTTTTTTTTTACTATAAAGGTTTCTAAAAATAATTACTAAATCAATACTCTTAAAAATTTGTTAACTTTTACCTTATTAAAAAGAAGGGTTATGCTAACGAGTGCCCTTAGAGTAATGGTTAACAATTTATTATAAGAAAATTTTGTCATAACTTTTATGGAAAATAAAAAAAATTGTCAAAATATTACTCCCTCCGTCCCATATTTTTTGTCCTGTTTGAAAAGTCAAACTTTTTAAGGGAACATCATTTATTGTCTTGTCTACCTTTTAAAAATGTATAAGTTTCCAAAACTATCCTTAAAAAAATTTATCAAAAAATTAAATTAATAAATTAATAGGGTTATAATAGGAACATTAGTAAATTAATGACTTTTATTTTTAGAAACAGGACAATATTTTGGGACATCTCAAAATGGAATAGAGGACAAAAAAAATGGGACGGAGGGAGTAATTTTTTTTTTCATATAAAATTTTTTTTTGAATGGATTATTAACTGTTACCCTAAGGTATTCTAAAAAAAATAAAAAATAAAAAAAACCGTTACTCTATAGACATTCATTAGCATTTTCCTAAAAAGAATATTTTGTTACTTTTTTTTTTTTTTTTTTTTTTTTTTTTGGGGATGGAATACTTTGTGACCTTTAATTGCACTAAATGCGAGAGCCATTGAATCCGCGTATTCTTTTGAAGTGCTCTTCCCGCTGAGTCTGGAGGAACGAAAGTAAGCGAAGATGTCATTACTTCCAATCACAATGGGAAAGACAGATTTTGATAAAAACTGCTGCAGATTCGTGGAATTTAGATGCTGCTGCAGCTCTCCATTCACATCAGAAATGCTATGCGAAAGATAATTACTGATCCTACATACAAATATTGAAAACAAAAATGTAACCCCTAAGCAGCGGGGATAGCTCAGTTGGGAGAGCGTCAGACTGAAGATCTGAAGGTCGCGTGTTCGATCCACGCTCACCGCAGTATTTTGTTCTTCATTTTTATCTTGGGCTTTTAGTTCTTTGCCTTGTAAATGGGCCTACAAACTCAACTTGGGCCCACCCATATCTTGTATTTTTCTTTAAAATTCTCGATTATGCAATTATGGGAATGAGAATTTATTAATTATTACTCCCTCCATCCCATTTTTTTTGTCTTGCTTGAAAAGTCAAATTTTTTAAGGGAACATCATTAATTGTCTTGTCTACCTTTAAAAAATGTATAAGTTTCCAAAACTACCCTTAAAAAAATTTATCAAAAAGTTGAATTAGTAAATTAATAGGGATATAATAAAAATATTAGTAAGTTAATGACTTTTATTTTTAGAAACAGGATAATATTTTGGAACATCTCAAAATAGAATAGAGGACAAAAAAAGTGGAACATGGGGAGTATTTTTAAGGAGTAGTGTACAAGAAAAAGGGAAAAGTAGTACTAGTTTTTGTTTCACTTACCTGTTTATCTGCGTCATCAAAGATTCCAGCACCTCCGGATGCAAAGCTAACACCATTAAGAAAATTTTCATTACTCTTGTTGGATATCATCGATAAATATGGTGGTGAGGTTGGCAAGCCCACTTTCTCAGATGCCCACAAATTTTATTCATTTGAAATTGATATTTTGAAAACCAAACAATATTATTAATCAACATGTCCACCTCTATTTTTAATGAAAATGATAATCCCATATCACAAGAGAGGCCCTCTATTCTTGGAAAATGTTTTATGACATAGAAAGGAAGAAGAAAGAACATAATATTAACATACGGATTGAGATCCGGTGCAATTATTCTCTCTTCTCTCACAAAAAATTTTACCACACCCACTTTTTAAATTCTTTTTTTTTTCTTTACTCAATGGTTAAGATTGAAAGCTGTTTTTTTCAACTCTCAATCTCAGTCACACTTGATATTGCACCTGATCTCAATCCATAACATACAAATAGGAGGCAAAATAAGGAATAAGAACTGAATTTGAAACAACCATACAATAAACAAGAAAAAAAAAGGAGAATTATCAATATGAATTTTAGTTTTGAAGTGGAAGTTCTAGCAAACATTAAAGGTGGATTATCTATTATCTACTTTTGTATTTTGATTGAATTACCTAGAAAATCTGCAGCATTCTTGCCATTACTAAACCTCCCGGTGGAAACTTTGTTAGGAAAATCTATGCCGTAGTGGGCAAAGTCGTCTGCCTTGTTTAAGGAGAACTTTAGGTGATTGTTGTTGCCAACATCCACTAAGGAGTCTCCAAATATGAACATCGCGGGGGGCCTTTTGAGCTTGTGAATAAGTGAACATGAAGATGAAGATAAAGAGGAGGATTAATATCACTAGGAAATTATTGTGAGCCATTCTAAGAGTGTAAGAGAACTCTCTCTCTCTCTCTCTCTCTCTCTCTGCAAATTTGTTTTGTGCTATGTTGGGGTAGTAAAGACTTGTGTAGTGTTTTATACCGGGGGTGGGGGGGGGGGGGGGGGGGGGTATTATTTTCTATGTTTATTTTATTTTGGATCACCTTATTATATAAATTTTCAAAACAAATACTTCATAATATTGGCTCTCTTTAAAGTCAAAACAAATACAAGGACTCACATAAATATAAGAAAAAAAAAAAAAAAAAAACAAATACAAGGACGGCAATCTTTCTACCTTTTGGTAGAAGGATAGGATTATATATTAAAAATGTCCAATATATTCAAATTACACTGGTCTAATAGTAGATTAATAAACAAAAAAAGAGTAGAGAAGTTTTAAACTTTCCATAATTACACAAAATACAAAGATGATGGACAAGTTCAATGCAAACTAAAGGATTAGTTAAGAGAAGATTTCAAAACAACTATAGCATCGATCAGAATATTTTTAAGTTTCCCGAATGATATGTAGGATAGAAAACCGCTAGGGCCTTGTGAAAATGTTTCTGTTTGGATTATGTACCATAGAATGTTCAAAGTACAAGATTTTTCGATTTTAAAATCACAAAAAGGAAAATTGAGTTCATGGATTAGATAATGAATGATCTCTTTGTTGGAAAATTTGGTTTGCATTTCATACAAAACACATAGCGGAAGTAATAATCATGGATCTACTTCATTCATTAAAGATAACATGTAACCTTGACTTCTAAAACAAAAAATAGAAAGCGTACCTTGATGCTGTGAAAATCAAAACCAAGACTTGAAAATACCTCTAATCTTCATCATAATTTCACATGGTACCCAAGAAGTGTGGCCTCTCAATCAGTTTATATGTATGTGTTCAAGGGAGAATAAGAGAGTGACTTACACTCACATACACACCATTCCCATAATCTATGTTATCTTATTCTAAAAATTTTGTATGTTTCTCTCCTTATACATAACTGATTATCTAATTGGGCTAGCATTTTGGGTTTGCCCAATTGGGTTTTAGTTTATGGCTTAAGATGAGACCAAAGGGAACAAATAAGACTCTAGCTCCAATGAGCCTTGGCCTTATCTGTCAACTATTGACAAATCTAAAGTTACCATTAATTATATTTAATACCATTATATAAATATAATTGCACTTTAGGCCTTATTAATAAATTATATCCAAAAAATTCTAATGATATCATTTGACCCTTCCATGAAATATCCATAATGAACAAAGTCATAATAAACTGTCATTTTTTAAACAACTATTTTATCCTTAAGTACCCGATTTAATCTTTTAGTTATTCATATTTATTGAAATCTGATTTCAATAAATATAAGCTTTAGTAACTTTTTACTAAAGTGGGCACCCTAAATAACCAGTTCTCATTAAATTTATTTTAAGGGGATATTTCATGTCTCTATAAAAAGATATTATGGATTCCATCTTGAGAATATGTGTTCCCTCAACACTACGTGTGATTACCCAACATACTGAGGTTTTGACCGTGAATATTAGATCTCACTCCCGATATATCAAAGTAACCTACATTTCATGACTGGGTTTACTATCCTCTTAGGATTAAGAGTCTATAAAATTAGAAGTCGTGAGATTAATTATTCAGGTAACAGTTGTTGATTGAATAATTAATCTCATAACGATTTAGTTCAATATGTCTTTACTCTTAAGACACATAAACACATCAATTAGAACTTTCCTCTTCCATGATCAAGACAAACCATCTTAATTGATGTGTTATAGTTTTTGTAGATAAAACGTCCAATTTCATTACCGACTACGAACTATATTTTGAGTTTACAAGGAACTTGTGATTTATATCTTCTGTGACTAAATCACATAAATCACATATAATGCATCTCAAGGACTATGATAATGTCTCATTAGTTTATTTATAAATAATCTCATATAATTAAACAATCTAATTATTTATGATATGTCAATAAATTAGATTTTAGAGCATAAACCCCAACACTCTTATCATTGTAAAATTTGGCATATAAGTTTTTTTTAATAGACACAAAAGGATTTAAACATTATCCATTCTATTCTATAGCAATTGCTCTCTACCATTATATCAAAAAAACTAATACATTTTTTATTTATATTTATTTTATTGTTGGTAAGATTTGATTCCAGATCTCATATTTGACAATGAGAAATTTCATCACTTTTTTGTGATAATTTGATAATCACATCAACAAAAAAGGGAGATTTGAAGCTTAATTATCCTCAAAAAGAAAGCAAGTAATGTAAGTGAATTACAATGCTCTTACTTGCCTCAGGTTAACAAAAAACTTGTAATCTAGGTGGAACCCGCATTTGACTTACAGCAGAACTTGTAATCTTTTTTTTTTTTGAGAAGTTGCAGAACTTGTAATCTAATAGTAGGATTGCTAAAAAATCAATCCAATTAATAGTTATCAAATATAGCTTAAAAAAAATACTCAATTTAGAGATTACGAGTAAGTTTATCTATACATTTGAATGAGGTAAAAATAATGTCTTTTCGTTTAAGGTAAAGGACATCCTTGTAGTAGTCTTCACCTAGCTAAACGTATATCTTGCACAGTACAAAACTAATGAAACATTATTTTCAATTAGCCGTGAGAGAATAAGAATAAAATTTGTAGGCTAAATCACAAATTGTATACTTTTAACTGTCTAAAATTTATTTTATTTCAATAACTTCAAATTCGTTCGATTCAGTTCTCCAGCTATTAACATTATTTAATTTATTTTTCCCGTCATTATGTTAAGTAATCTCCCGTTAGCATTAAGTACCCCAAACGTCATAGTTTTGTTTTATATTTATTTATTTTTATTTGAGAAAAAGGCCAGTACTGTGGCCAATTTATTCAATAGCTTTAAAATCTGACAAATAACAATTATAAGAATAAGATTTATGTTTTATGGATTTTACTCTTATCTTCCATTTGTCGTGTTTTTCAATTAATTATCAAATAATAATAATAATCTTATTATTATAGTCAAATTAATGAAATTATTACTGATGGGTCATTCTATAGTACGTATTTTTTTCATCTACTATACGTACCTAATTTTTAATTGTTCATTTTATTATTATTATTATTATTATTATTATTATTATTATATAGACAGACGCTCACTCAATGTCTACATATGACAATATTTTATTTTATTTTTTGAGGAACGGCCATATTTTATTTTATAGTAAGGGTTAAGCGTAGATATATGCATGGTAAATACAAAACAAAAAATGTGTACGGCATAATTCATTATCCTTTGTGATTGTAATATGAGTCATGAATCATGATTAATAACTTTTCTATCCATGGTTGAGACAATTGTGAGGTAACAATTAAACTTATACAAGAGTAAATAGATGGGTTCCAGTTAGTTTAACTAGTAAAATCTATGATGATTCAACAAGAGATCCATGATTCAATCTCTGCCTATACCAAAAACTAATTGGTGTATTGGTTTGATGATAAAGAGTTATTATTAGGTGCGGACGTCATAAGTTGAAATTCTCTCAAACTATCGTTTGTAGGTTCAGATATCTTAACTGGTAAAGTTTCTAATGATTGAATAAGAGATCTAGACTTTAATCTCCTCCAACACCAAAAACTGATTGGCATCTTGGTTTGATGATAAAGAGCTAAGGTGACATAAAATTCAACCATCAGAAAGAATATCTCCACGGCAATGCTGACACATTTATCTGCATTCTCTCTCTCTCTCTCTCTCTCTCTCTCTTTTTGAATTATGGAATGATTGGATCACATCTTTATATCTCAAACGTATTTTACTCTAATATAAACTTGTCAAATGAGTCATTCAATATATGTATACACAAAATTGTCAAATAGTCTTTTTCTTTTAGTTAAGGGTCCATTTGATTGATGAAATTAAAAAAAAAAAAAAAAAAAAAGTGAGAGGGGATGGAAAAATAGGAATAGAAGAGATTTTAGTTTTGTCAAGGGACGGGCTTAGGTGGGAGCCCAAGGGGGCCATGCCCCCTGGGTTCAAATTTTTTTTTTTAGTTATTCTATATTTCATTTTTGTAGTTGAGCCCCCTTCTCTCTAATCAGTCTAGTTAGCCTAACCTAAATAGCAATTATCCAACCAAAAAACTTAACAAAAACAATAAAAATATTCACAATGGTGATTGTGTTTTAGCAAAAAAAACTATTTTACCACCAAAGAACAAAAAAAATCATGTGTTATTAGAGAAGTTAAAGCTAAATGTTTTGCAACTACAGTAAGCTGGTATAAATACCTGTTGACTGTAGCAAATTGTTAAAAATAAAATAAAATATTTTATTAAGATTATATCTCTTCTTGTAATTAAAGAACTCAAATTCTCTCTCTTCTTTATTATTTTAATAAATTGTTTATATTATTTTAAATGAAGTGATAAAAAAATAAAACATTTGATATTGGCTGTATTATAAAGTAAGGTGGTAAAATAGATAAATTAACTTTTTGAGATACTAAAAGCTAAAATTTTTAGCACCACCACTGTGAATGTTCTAACTTAAAATTAAAAAAAAAAAAAAAAATCCTAGCCAGCCTAGTTTTAAAAAAAAAATTTATGTTTTTTGTTTCTGTCTTTGTTGGTAGATAATTGCATCTTAATGTATTTAGAAGCAACAATTTTGTGTATTTATAATTTTTTAATACTATATAGATGTCTATTTGGAAATTTATTATTATTATTATTATTTTATACTCTGGCTCCCATTAGCTTAAAATCTTGGGTCCGTTTCTAATTTTATCTCATGGTGTGTGATTTGGGAGTAGAAAAGTAGAGAGATAGAAAACGTTTTTATTTGATTGAGAAAAAAATGAAATAATAGAAAAAAAAAAATATAAATTTACTCTTATACCCCTAATAGTAACAAATAAATTAATGATATAAAAGAAAAAAAAAATTAGGGGACATAAAAAGAAAAAACTCCCTAAACATAACAAATGTGGGGTTGGGGTTGGGGTTGGGGTTGGGGTGGGGGTGGGGGCTACGTTGAATAGGGGAGGGCAAGTTTGAAATTTCCCATCAATTTTCTCCATCCCCACCATAATATGGGCTATAAAATTAGTTTGGGAAATAGTTGACCCTTCAAAATAACAGCCAAAAAAAAAAAAAAAAAAAAATCATTATTTTGACATAGCTGGACTTTACAATTACATGCTCCAAAAAAAAAATCTGAACTGGAGAATGGAGGATTGGGAATTCAAGCGGCAAGGGTGAGGAATATTGCCCTTTTAGCCAAGCTGAACTGGAGAATGAACCAAGAAAAAGAGGCTTTATGGTCTAAAGTGATTTTGGGGAAGTATTGTTCTGCAGATAGGAGAAGGTCAAGAAATCCGGATAAGCTGCTTGCATCTCCTAATTGGGCAGCCATGAAACTGGGTTTTAAAACCTTTGAAGAAGGTATATGTTGGGGTGTAGGCAATGGTGAAAAAATAAAAGTGTGGACTGACTGTTGGGTTAAGGGGCAATCCTTAAGGGAGCTGGTGCAAGGGCCTCTGAATTAGACAGAGAGTGAAATGGTGGTTGCTGATTTTATGTACAGTGGAGGTCGTGGTTGGAATTGGGAAGCTCTCTCCTTTGATCTTCCTCAGGAGATTAAAGACAAAATCCGTGCCATTCCTTGCCAACAAGCTGGAAGAGCTGAAGATATTTTAATTTGGAAATTTTCTAAGGATGGTAATTTCTCTACGAAGTTAGCTTATGATCTTGCTAACTTGGATAAGGAACAAAACCCCTCCTTCCAAGGGCAGTGGATTTGGAAGTTGGACATGCTTCCAAAGATTGTTAACTTCCTTTGGCTCATCATGCATAATAGTGTGCCTGTGAGGGATGTGCTTGCCTCAAGAGGGATTGATTGTGAAAGAAAATGCCATCTATGCAAGAATCATAATGAGTCAATCATTGCTGAGGGAGTGTGTTTTTGCTCGTGATTTCTGGCATAAAATCCGTGCACCTGTAGCTCTGATTGGGTCATTTAATATTGATCTTTTGGACTGGCTTAGGGTCAATTGTCTTAGTAGAGTTACTCACCACTCAAATATCCCCTGGTCATTCATCTTTCCTTTCGCTTTGTGGTGTCTCTGGAAGCATAGGAACCGGGTGGCTTTTGAAAATGTTGCTCTCAACCCCAATCTGCAGAAACAATGCATAACTCTAGCAGTGGAGTATTTTTATTGTGTGGGGAAAATAAAAATGCAAAGAAACAGGGTGGTTGTTAATGTTAGGTGGAATAAGCCTCCAGTTGGATGGTTAAGCTAAACACTGATGGAGCTTCAATGGGGAATCCGGGCAAGGCTGGGGGAGGAGGACTTATAAGAGACAGTGCTGGTCTCTGGATTAAAGGTTTCTCAAGGTCCCTAGGAACGGGTACCAGCATGTTAGCTGAATGTTGGGCTCTCAGGGATGGGTTGTTTTTAGCTATCCAACTCGGCATTCAAAATCTGGAAGTTGAATTGGATGCTAAAGTTGTTGTGGATTTGATTAAACTCTTAACTCCCAAACTAATGCAGCGTGTACTACTCTTCTGGTGGATTGCAGGTTGCTGCTAAGCCAAATTCCTCATGCCAGGGTGAGCCATGTGTTTCGGGAAGCAAACCGTAGTGCTGATGCGCTTGCAAGGAATGGTAGCATGATGGAGGAAGAATTTTGTATTTTTGATTCAGCCCCAAACTTTGTTAATGAGTTGTTATGCTCTGATGTTAATGGGGTTAACTTTTGTAGGCTGTCAGCCGCGAACTTAGCCATTTTGACTTCCTAGCTTGTATTTTAATGTCCTTTTAACCAAAAAAAAAAAAAAATCTTGTTTACTATAACGGTCCCGTCCAAATGACACTTTTACAGTTATCCACATACCCATAAATCCCTTGGGTTTTTTTTTTTTTCCTAACTGTGTCTGAAACAGTGAAAGTGTGAAAACCTGCACTTTGCAGCAACACACTTTTCTGTTTTGGCATGATGATAGGGTGAAAATTACTGAAAAGTCTGAAACGGCGAATTGTGTGCTGGACTTTAATGAGTTTTTTTTTTCCCTCTCTTTTTTAAACTTCACTCTTTACTTCTCATCGTCATCATCATCATTTTTTTTTTTTTCCTCAAATTGGATACAAATTAATTTTCTCTTATCATCATTTTTTTTGGATTGGATTTAGGTGTCTAAGTAAGTTGTCCCAATATTGATTTATTTATAAAAGATAATTTGGATTTGTCCTAAAGACAAGATATATATTTTTAAGATTTCTCTTTATATTTAATAGAATATGTTCTTAAGTTATTTATAATGAGTTTAATAAATGGGTATGTACATGGTATTAAAGATAAATTTATCTGTTTAAATTTACAAGTTTGTTATTAGTTGATTAAGATTAAGACTTAAAATAATTTTTTATTTATTGTGCTTAAAGGAATAGCTAAATAGGAGTGAAAGTCATATCATAGAGGAATTATTAATTAAAGGCGAAAATACTATTTTGGTCCTTATATTTTATAATCACAGTCAATTTGATCCCCATATTTTGGTAGCAGTCAGTTTGGTTCCTGTCATTTTCAACTTGTAGTCAATTTGGTCCCCACCGTTAACTTTTTAATAGAAACTGCATATGTGGCTAATGGATTGTACTGTTGGCATACTTCACACCTACTTGGCTATTAAAATAATAATTAAAATATTATTATTTTTTCAAGATTAATTATTCGATCATTTTCTTAAAGATTAAGGAGATGATAATGAATGAATTTTATTCAATGAAAGATTATCTTCAAGCATAACTTTGATGGGAGATGCTAAATTCCTCATTTAATACATATGTACATCTTTATAGTAAACTAGTCGCTAACCCGTGCGATGCACGGGATAGTTAAATAAAAAATAAAAAAAATTATTTTGCTATTATAACTTGGTTATAAAAAAATGCTATGGAGATGACTTCACACAATGCTCAACTGCAATTAAATCTACAATTCACTACCAATATAATTTATGTTATCTTGCACATTTGTTTGCATAACAAATAGGTTGTTTTCATCTTTTTAATAAAACAATCTAAGATAGAGGAAAGAGATAAACTGTTCCATTGCAAGATGCATGATGAATGTCAACTTTCCCAACTTGTTAAGTGTAGAATGATGTTCTCTTTCCTCTTCTTTTGCACACTACATTTAGGTAGTGTTCAGCACAAAGGATTGCACAAAACTTCTCGTAATCACAGATGTTTTTGTTGTAAACCTATGCACATATTATAAAGAGTAAATCCTACTTTGGATAGATATATTATACAATTATTTAAATGGTTAAATTAAGCAGGAAATAAAGAAGAAAAGTTACACCAGCCACAAACTCAATTAGATTTCTCTTAAATAAAATGGCGTTATAAAGTGTTATAAAAATAAAATAAAATAAAAAACAAAAAACAACTAAGAAAGGGGTTAGGAATACTTACACTTGAAAATAGAAAAATTGAAAATCTACAAATTCAATACTTGATAATAGATCTACATATTGCATTCTTATACCCTCCATCTTCTACAAGTTAATTGGATATAATTAAAAAGTTTTCCCAATAGAATGCTATTTCCTTTCCATTATGCTTTGCATATTTTCATCCTTACCAAGTTTAAGAAAAGCTCTGTGGTCACTGCATAAAGAATGTCTGCACAAGTTTAAAATCAGTAATAGAATTAAGGTTAACCACTAAAAAATCCTGCAAATGCCATAAAAAGGATCGGTAAGGATCAGCTTAATAATCAACTTGCAAGAATCACCAGTAAAGGATCTTTTTCATCAACTTCCTCTTTCTAATTACTGGTAGCATAAATGGGTCACTATGTGTAAGAAAATCTGCAATTGTTAAGGTTGGATTGAGGCATTAAAAGATAGAATCCATAAGAAGCATATTTCCAATATTTGGGTCCTAATGGTACAATGCAAAGATGGTGAACTGTTACACAAATTTTTTTTTTTTTAATTACAATGAAAATCCTAAAGCTGTTAACCATTATAGAAACTTGTATCCAATGGTATATACCAAGTGGGGTAAATGCCTCTATATCATCTAGAGCCCAATTGTTTTAAAGCATTTTGAATCACAAAAGCATCTAATGGCTAAAGTGCTTTTGCCAAAAATGATCAAATAGTTCTAAGCAACAAACTTTTAATATGCAATCATAGTTCTTGTAAATATGACAATCTTAGGTAATTGATATTGAATCAATGGATTATGGATCATCTTTGTATACAATCTATAATAAATAAACGACAAAAAAAGGAAGAAAGAAAAGGGTTTAAATTAATCAATAAACAAATTGGGCTAACTAAGTTGGAGAAATATGTTTCATAGAAAGAGAATCTTGAATTTGCTAATTAACCTTTCATGGTGCTACCTCAATACACAACAAAGATATGAAATTTTCATTGATCTAAATGCTCAAAGAAATATAGAGAGTTGAGAACTATTATATCATTTAATTATATGTGTCTCAAATTACTTCGTTTCTATAAGGTTTTGATCTTCACTACTTACATCAACAGAAGAATTGCTAAGCATGAACCACCATTAAATTTTGGCTTCAAAAAAATTTATATGCTTATATAATAGTGGTTGTGAACATTAGAAAGTGTTGACCATTATAATAGTGCATTCTTCTGCTTCCCTCTACTTCTATAGTTCCATCAATAGACTCAATCTCTATTTCATGCAATTTAGCCTCAACATTGCAAAACATTACTGTGTCTGCATATTTGTAAATGTTATTTGCAAGCATATAAATGTTCAACTTACGGTATATTTATAAATGTTCTTCCTCTTTGACCATTTTTTATGTTCTCAAATCTCAATAATAATGTAATACTGAAATGGTTACTTTAATTTTACTAAAATTTTTCTCAAATTTGAAACACATACACAAACCAAAATTCAATAATACATATAATTATTGAAGTATATGGGTTATGGTTAATAAATGCAGGGAAATGTTTGTTTTAGTAACCTTTTCAATTAGGCGTCACATTGTTTGTCCCATAGACTGACACAATGACAAAAGCTAGACTCTTATCCAACCCATATGCACAAAAAATATAAGGTAAATATTCAATTTTCCTTGATATATATTTTCTAGGGATTTCTGTCAACTTATTTAGTAAATATGCGATACATGATGAGAGGTATAAGTTCAATAGAAGATTGTTCCTGAGGACGTATTTGCCTTCTTCTGTAAGTGGGATTGTAGATGTCTTCGATTTTGCCCTTCTATCAACCTTAATCAAAACCAATAACCCAAATAATCAAGGGTGTTACTGGATGAACAGATAACAGACCAAACAAATCAACTCATATATCAATTATCAATAACACACCCAAAATGATAAAAATCTAAATAGATTAAAATGTTAGATTGCAAAAGAAATTAACTGTTTAGTTTTATTTCAGTCAAAGGATTAGACAAACAAACAAAAATAGAAGAAAGATATTGTCACGACCCAAATCCGTGAAACATGAATTTAGATGTATGACTACTTCTTGATCTTACATATACTCAATAAACATATTTAATTTAAACATAATTCAATAAAACTCCAAATAAACAATGCTCTTGATCAATCTTTTACAATACTAAAAACCACAATTTAAAATAATCTCCAAAACACTGTGAAATCTAAAGTGGAATATATATATATATATATATAAAAACTAATAATCCTTTAAGACTTCAAGTATTATTGACTTCGCCTAAAGCTCCCATGCTCTACCCCGCACCTTACGAAGCAGTCCAAAGGTTATGTTCCCCAACTAAACTTTAATCTGAAAATAGTAATTGATGGGGTGAGCCACATCTAGTAAGTAATTATACAAAATACACAATAGGATAGAGTCAAGCTAAGCACGAGTATTTTGATTATTCACAAACTCATTCAATGATATCAAAAATAATCATTCCAAAACATATAATAAATCACTTTATATACATGTAATCACATCTTAAAATCATTAGAAATCACATACATATAATTGATCAGAGCACAATATCACACATATACACATCACATATTCTCACATACAATCCTGTGAGCAGATACTAACATCTAACCCCTGCTGGTGAGGGATCAACACATATTCTCACATACAATCCTGTGAGTGGATTTACACATATATCTGATATATCTGATCAATTCTAAAAACACTTATTTTGAGTCACATATCACAAATCAAAGTTTATACGAAATATAATAATTTACTTGATATTAAGAATTTCTTTTCAAATATAGAGGCATATCAAATATCACAATATTGAATAGAACATAAATCAAAGGATGCTTGACTCTCTTAGGGAATGAATAAGAACTGAAGAGTTTATATAAATATTTTACAATTCTTGAGTAAATCTGAAAATTAAATTTGCTAAAAGAAACATTTTAAATACCATTTGGAGAATAGGAATATGACTTTGAAATCACTCAGTTTTAACAAATTTAAAGAACAAGAACCTTTTTAGAAAACTTACTTTGAAGCTCAATTATTTACGAAAAATTGTTTTGTTTAGAAATCATCTTTTAAAAGAAATTTGGACATTTAAAACTTATTTAAAATTCAAAGTATCTCTTTAAAACATTATTTAATAGTCGAAAATGATACAAAAATACTTTTGACAAACTTTAGAAAATATACAATTGAAATACAAAACTTTTAACTTCTAAGAACCTAATGGACAAACTTTGTGCATATCATGCATAATTACTTATAGCACTTGAATCGCTCTGAAAGTCCAGTCGAAACAACCTCCAAAAAGCCTCAAAATACCCTTAAATAAGACCTATATTCAATAAAAAAAAATTACTTAATATCCTCAACAAAATATAGAACTTATTGAACTATACAAACTGACTCACTAGTAAAATACTTTGCTAAACTAATAACACTTTTAACACTAAATTGTAGTTTCTCTAACCAATAATGTTCTAACCAAAAATATTCCCTTAAATTAATCGAAACTCGTATTGCCATGAGGAAGGCAGTAGCCAAAAATATCATTGACCTAGCATTTAATATAAAACCCCAATGAAAAAGTAAGAGCCATATACCTGAATAGATATTTGTAATCCATGGCTTGTTCACACAGTGGGCATCCTAGCATTTTATTATATAACTCTGATGAACAAGTGAAGGCCGTATCCATGAATAATATATTGATCCATGACTTAGTTCATGGATTACACACGGTGGCCCAAAACTAGAATTATATATATATATATATATATATATCCCAACGAAACAATGTTAAAGGCTTAAAGCCATCCTAACGTTCAAGCCATCTTCTAATATATATATAACCCAAGAAAACGATAAATCTACCTAACATATATAACCCCAAACATTAAAGCCATATTTATAATTGAGATTTGAAATTCCATGATAAGATTCTTTGATTCTAACAAATGGAAAATCATACCTTGATCAATCTAATTGCTCCTTCAATTGTTTGTCCTCTAAATTCCTCTTAGCCTCTTTGATAAAACCCTTTTTATGAAAACCTTGACTATCTCTTCCTCTACCCTATAGTTTGTATTAGAGATATGGGCTTAGTGGAGTAGCGGGCTGCAATTATTAATAAAAAGAAAACCTATGGCCCAACAATTATTTTAAAAAAATTATAATAACCTCAAATAAAAGTATGTGGGGTATTACAGATATAATAATTGTTTCCAAAGTTTTCAAGGGCTTTAGGTAAGTCCTCATACTTATACTCCATCTCCACCTTTGCAATATCTTTTAAATTAAAGCATGGACACAATAAAAATGAGTGAAAAAGATCATAAATTTTTGTAAAAATTCAAAAATTTGGGAATTTAGATTCATATTATGTAATAAGAATAAAACAGTTAGGTATTTTATCTTAAAGGTGCTATCTAACACAAAACAGATTGGATTGCTGGGTTGTTTTTTCTTTCTTTCCCACTAACAAAAGTAAGGTATTGTTTATGAGAAAAGTTTGAGTTGAAGCCAAGAGAAGAATATTTAAAGATACAAAATATTATGGGCAATTCGTATTGGAGTGGAAGAAATTGTACCTGTCAAAGTCTCTGTTTCAACACCTCTATAAAAAAACATCCATTGGGTTTGAAGTTGACCCTTGGAAGCCTGACCAAACTCTACAGTATTGATTAAAATCTTATTACAATTCTAAATCTTCAGGCAATCATTATTACTTATACAATATCAATTAATCCAATACAGCAACTATTTTGAAGTATCTATGCTTCCTATTTTGAAGTATCTTTGAAACCTATTATTTGAATTAAATGTAGAAACTTAAAGGAGAAAAAAATGTATAATTTTTACCTATCTCTGCGCAGAGATTGCAAGCCTCATTCCAATCTATCTCATGATAGGGAACCATATAAAGCTCCTTTCTCAAAGATTGGATTATGGACGTGATAGGACCAACAAATCTTTCCCATAAAAATAAGACATGGGCAAATACACCATTCAACAATGACACCACATCCTTCCTATTAACAGAAAATATGGAAAATCATAACCAAGAAATTGAGGACAAAGCCATGCTACTGCAATTAGCAACCCCTTCAATTGATATGAAAGAGAGAGCAATAATTTGATTGAATTTGCTAAAATATGAAAGAGAGAGCAATGCGGCCAATAATTGAAATTAGCAAACTCCACTAATGGTTCCAAACCCATCAATCTATGCTAATCATTCAAAAGAAATAGTGGAACAAAATTAAAAACTTACTGGTAATGTTTTCGGAGAAGTTTTGGTCTGATTATAAGGTCCCTTAGATTTTTCTCTCCCTCTCTGACTCTCTATGCCCCTTATTAAGGCTCTTAATGAACAATAATAATGTAAGGCTCTTTTGGTTTTTCAAAAAAACCACAAATTTACTCAAAATAAAGAGAATAGGTAAGGGGGAAAACCTAAAATTAAAATAAAAACATCACTAACCATTCTTTAAAATGCCAAGTGACGAAGCCCATGTAGAATTTGATCTTCTATAAGGTTTCCCTAGGTTCAACAAAGCCAACATCGAATTTGATAACAAACCCTGATCTTAGACAGTTTATAAACAAATTAGAATCTTTAATTTGATGAAATTTAATGAAATTTGGAACTCTAACTTCAAATTGTTACTCATCTAACATTGAGAGTTGCGAGAGACTTGGAGGGCGACAATCCGTGGTGGCAGCAATCTGTGGCAACAGTGGCGACAGAGCGAGAATCTGAGTTTTGGGTTTTGATTTTGGAGGAAGGAAAGGGTGAGTTTTTGGTTTAGGAGAAGGAGATGTTAGTGTGTGAGAAGAGAGAATTTTTTGTTTTTTGGTTTTAAAGAGGCATAACCTGTATTTGGTGGGGGCAGAAATTAGATTTATTTTTAAATCAAAATTAAAAAATAGAAAAGAAAAAATTAAATGCTAACGTGGAAAATTGTGGAAGCTTCAAAAGTTTCGGTTTTATATATTATATATATGAGTTGGGTTCAAGTTACACCTGGTGTAACTTAAAGCAATGTTACACTACCCAATAACTTGTTATTGAATTAATATTTTGAAAATCCAACCGTTGAATTACATGTTCTATAGGTTCTTAACATGCATGCCAATTTTCATATCAATTGGATACTATTTACCGTTTGTTCCATAAACTCATATTTTATGCATTATTTTAAACTACAAAAATTTGAATTTTAACAATTGATTGATGACATGAATATTAATTTTTGATCACCTTGAAATTTTGCAAGCATAAAGAATATACAAAGATAATGTAATCTAACAGTAGATTTGTCAATATTCGCATCTAATTAAAAAATATTAAGTGGTGTAATATTGCTTAAAGTTACACCAGGTGTAACTTGAACCCATCTCTCTCTCTCTATATATATATATAGATTAAGTAATTTATATATTCATTTGAGTTTAGAAATATTATAATTTGTTAAATTTGATAATTTTATATGCAAAATATTTAAAAAATATGGCTAACATATAAATGCATAATTTAGCCTCTAATAAGTAAAAATTTCTATCTACGCCTTTGCCCATAACAATGGTATATTATTAATTTGTTTGATTTTTCTTTTGTAAGTATAGCCGGAAAGAAACCATGCAAAGATAATCAATAAAGAATCTGAAGACGGTCTTGTAATGTTTTCTATCGTGAGTATCCAATATTGTTTTAAATGGTTATTTTCCTCCACTATTTTTAACTTTTTTTTTTTTTTTTTCTAAATATGATAGAATTTCAACCTATAACGTTTGTTTCATGACAGTTGTTCTTTATCATTAGGCCAAGATATAAATTTTTTTTTTGTGAGAGGGGGCTTTGAACACCAAATTTCTTATTCAACAACAAAAAACTTTAAGCTAACTAGAACCTACTATCTCCATTAGTTTAAATTGGGTATAACATGAACAAAAGAAGAAGAATCTTAGAACCACATAACAAGGATATATTATCAATTTTTTTGATTTTCTTTTGTAGGTATAACGGGAAAGAAACCATGCAAAATAAATAAATCTTGTGTTAGAATGCGGGAGCTTATTTTTATTGATTATTTGATTTTAAAAATAACTCGGGTAAAAGTACAACCATACCTAAAAATATTAAAGTTTTTTTATTTTTATTTTTATTTTTATTTTTTTAAGTTGCACCTAATAAACTGTAAATAAACTGAATGATTTTGTAACATGTCATTAATATGGTCGACTATCTTGATGCACATATACTTGAATATAAGTCACTTCCTTCAAAGCCAATCACTACTAATCCTAACCATATATGAAGAATTTTTGTGTTGCTTTGTAATGTTGAGACCCTCTAAAAGGGGCACAATCATTAGAAGGTAACATCTTACAAATATAAGAACCGTCTGTATTGATGAGCTTAAATTGCCACTAGCTGCTTCACATTCATTGGAAATGCGTATTGCAAAGAACCATCAAATATACGATCCACAATGATGCGATGAGCTGCCTCTGTAGGATGGACTTTATCAAAGAAGACATAGTCACTTCTGTTGAAGCAATATTTTGCAATTGGCAGGCAAAAAATCTTAGCATTAAGGGTCCCCAGCCCACAACAAGCAGCTTTAACCTCTACAAATCCTGCAATCAAATATAAAAAAGGTCTTTAATCATTCTTTTTTATCACGAAAAATTGAAAGGAAAACAAACTATACGTAGAAAACAAACCAAGCAGTGCCTACTTAACAATGTGTCAATTTTGGACTTTCTAACCTAAAACCTACGGTATGACTTCGGAGAATAAAATGACATTAATGAATTCATGTCATCGACTACTAATTAGTCTATTGAGGAACCATGGCGGAACCCAAAATTCTGAAGTTTGATTGTTATTGTTGTAATTGGGTTTTTTAGTTTATATTTTTTAATCTCTATTTTATAAAAAGAAGATGATCAGTTGTACCATAAGCAGCTGGTCTCTGAACGAAGTCAAACAAAGCTTTGTAAGTGTCAAAGTAGGAGTAGTTTATGCCTTTAAGATCTGACTTCAATTCCTGCAACATTGAAATAAGACCTTTATTGTACTTATCAGACCAGAAATTTATTTCTTCGTCGCATTCTTCATTTTTGGTCTCCCTCCTCCTTGCTGGGCAGCACCCAATTGACCCAATTCCAACAATCACAAATTTACGTGCACCAAAACCGTATAACCGCTGCTCAAAGTTTTGGTAAAGAAATGATCAGCAAAGACCCAAATTGAATTACACTATAATGTTTCTTGGAGTCAAAGTGAACCTAACTCTAATGTTTGTCACATTTAAGTTTCAAGGCAAGTAATAAACTTAGTTACCTTAAATTTAGCTTTGATTGAAAGGACCATTGAATCAACGTACTGAAGTGAGGTAGTCTTGTTTTGGAGATCGGACGATTCGAAGTAGCGAAAGATGTCGTTGCTTCCAATCACAAAGGTAAAAATTGATTTTGATAAATGATTTTTTGCACCAGAGGATCCTAGTTTTTTGTACAGGTCTTTATACACGATTGAGAAGTACTCTAATTGTTGTGTCAAATGTATTGACTGGGACTGCACGAGTGAATATAAAACAAAACAATTTAATATTTATCAGCTAAACATCTTACTTTTTTTTGAGAAACAATAATTATAATAACTAGTTGGCTATAATAAAACTCCCACAAGTAGTGGGTATTTAGGGTGTGATTCATCATGGGTTTTCAAGGTATCTAAAAATCGATAGGATACGTAACAGAATAATATAATTAAATGCTGGAATACCACTTTCTTACAGAAAAGGGAAAAAAGAAAAAAAAAAAAAAAAAAAACTAGTATCGAAGTTAGACCATGTGAGAATGATATCATTGTTACGACTTGTCACATTATCAAATTGTTAGATGATGTTGTTTTCACGGCATTTTTTTTGTTTGAAAAAGTTTATATACACAAAAAAATTTTATGCCTATTAATATGACAAATTGTTAACAATAAATAAAAAAAGTGATATTAATGGCCAACCGACAAAAACCAGTAAAATGGTGTGAAAAATGTTACCGAAGCTGTTGTGTATTATCTTTTTGTTATTTTCTACACAAGTCGAAGGACCAATGGGCTCTTAACACCTCAACTGTCTAATACAAAGTGGCTTTCTTGCTTCTTTAATTGAAAAAAATCTGGCTTTAGGTATATGGGCCAAATTTAAAAAGCCTAGCTTTGGGCCTCATCAGGTCTTTTCAATAGCTCAGTGGTCTTCAAATTTCATGCGGGCTATGTTAGTGTGTCAATTGGGGGAACAAAAAAGGCTACATAATAGCCCAATTGTGGGTCACATCTCTTTTGAATATTTGACGAATAAGACTTACACACAACACATAGCAAACTATTGCATAACCGTTTTTTTTTTTTTGAGAAGGAACTATTGCATAACCGTGAAGGAAGAGAATCATACCCGTCGCTGTAGCTTAATTGATAAAGGTTTTATGTTGTACAAGAAACTAATATGTGAGACTCTCCTGTCTTCATACTGAGAAATCTATGTTTAATACTTTCTTAAAAAAAAAAAAAAAAATTATGTTTAATACAAAATATGAAACAGAAAAATATGAAGAGAATCAAGTGGTGATTTTAAGAATTTTTTTCAAGGTGTTTCTTAAAAAGCATAAAGTACACAGTCTAATAAAAGAGATTGATCTTGGACTTTTTTCCTAGGGTCTATTGAGCATTTGGACTTACTATGTTATAATTTTTTTTTTATTTTTAAGATTTTAGATCAAAATTTTTTTTTTTGGCTTCTTTTTGATTGAACGCCTCAATATATTGTTAAGTAGAATAAATTATAAAACAAAATTTAATTTTATTGGCATAAAAAAAACTGAGAGTGTTTCCAAATTTTTTTTGAAGGGTAGACAAATATAAAATTTTAAATTATTATATATATAAAAAAAAAAAAAAAAAAATTTCAGGTCAGGGTGGTCCTGTGACCACCCTGGCCTTCAAGTGCCGCCGCCCTTGAGAAAATCAAACAAAATAATAGCCTTAAAGACACCAAACATATATAGCATTAATTAGTGAAAGATTTTGTTTCACTTACCAGTGGGTTGTTCTTGCCACCCAAAATTCTGGCACCACCAGAAGCAAAGCTAACACCGTTTAGAAACGAAACGTTATTATTCTCGTTGGACTGGTCTACTAGAGAAAGGTATGGTGGTGAAGTCGGCAATCCTAATTTCTCAGCTGCCACACAATGTTCCATTCATTTCACATAGAAATTTACAAACAAACAAACAAACAAACACCACATATTACTTACCAAGAAAATCTGCAGCATTCATGCCATTAGTAAATCTCCCATTTGCTTTTTGGTTAGGAAGGTCGATGCCATAGTAAGGGAGATCAGCCTTGGCAATAGAGAGCTTTAGGTAATTGTTGTTTCCCACATCTACCAATGAATCTCCAAACACAAACATGGCTGGAACCATTTGAGCCTTTGAAAGGTTGAAGCTTATAATGATGAAGAAAGTCAGTAGCAGAACTTTGCATTCCATTGTGCTAAGCAAACCTGACTCTCTCTCTCTCTCTCTCTCTCTCTCTCAAATTGATATGTTGGAACAGTGAAGGTTAAGATTTAATTTATAGAGCAGATGAGTTGGATGAGGTGTGTATTATGTCTGTAATAAACAATGCCTTAAAAAGACATTTCCTGCATGGCCTTAAAAAAGACTTTTCCATTGGACACTCTTGAAAGGTTACGTTATTAGATTTTTGGTTCTTGTTTTTGTTTTTTCTCAACTTCCGTTTATTTTGAGTAAAAATATTTTATGGAAAGTTGATTCGTTTCTTTTATTTACTATTCAATCACAATCCGGAAAAGTCTATTCTTGAAAACATTTTTGTTACTTATTTGCTAGCATGGAAATCTTCCTCCATATTTATTGTAATTACAGATAATTACAATAATTAAATGAACCAAAGCTTTCAACCACATAAACATGATTTTTTTTTTTTTTTTTGTTACATAATTGTATATGCAAAAAAATAATATTGAAAACATTTTTGTTACTTAGCTAGCATAGAAAATCGTAATTCTAAATATCCATATGAACTAAAACTTTCAATCACAATATGAATATTTTGTGGTATAATTAGAATTTTTCTTTTTCTTTTTTGCAAATACTCATCTGTCCACTATATGTAGCCTGTAGGGACCCAAATAGAGCAATCCTTCATGAAATTATATATATAAATATATATATATATATATATATATATTGTAAAGACTAGATTTGAATTCCTAACCCACTATGTGGGTGGACTTAGGCCCAAAAAACCCAAAACAATGAATTTGTAGAGAATGAGTTGGAATACTGAGTTGTAATGATCACACAATCACTAAATGGATCCAGATGTTATGAGAATGAAAGGAAAAAGGTTTGTATTGAAGAAAGATTGTTCTCGGCAAAGTCCGAGGAGGTTCGTTCTTATATATATATAGCCCTTTCAGAGTTCAGTTACAAGTTGGGTTCTTAGATGTCTCATTATTTTTCCGTCATCCCCCTTCCTTGTTGTTTCCTCTTCCTTTTATATCATCCTTCCCCTGCACTCTCACTTCACACGTTCATGCTAGATAGTTATTCTGGATACTTGTCCCATCATCCCTTTCCATTAGTTTTGCTGTAATAGTTGTAAGGCTGTAACCTACTGTTCAAGTATCACATTCACATTAATGCGGCCAAAGTATTAGCTGCAGTGCATTTAATGCGGAGGTAGCAACTTTCCTCCTTAGATATTTCAGGGCATTGTCTATTTGTCACTCTTTTAATGCTTATCAGCACTGATGAAATTTTTGGGAACTTCATTTCGAGTAGCTAACAAACTTTTTTTGGACATCGGCATTGGTTATCCGAGGACAAATTTATATTCGGCCTATCCCTTGAGCCATTATTGTCAAAACTAACCTTTGTTTACTAAAACAGCCCTTACCAAAAAAGATTCCTCATCCTCGGACAATTCCTTGTCCTCAGACTGGGCCACAGACTTGTAATATGAGCAAACGATAGGTTGTCAAGCCCAATATCCCTACATATATATATATATATATATATATCTAAAAGCTATTTAATCATGTCTGTATATAAATATATCTAATTATTCTTATTTGTTAACCCATATCAGTGGCCACATCATCCACGTATTTCTAACATTTTCTCTCTCAATTTTAACTATTTTTCTCCTTATTAAATTCTCATCTTACAATTACACTTCTTCCTTCTTTTTTACCTTTTTATATCCCCACTACCCTAAACTTTACAATTCAACCATTTTATTTTTTAATGAAATTGGAAAAAAGGTTTGAATTGAATAACTTTAAAATTTAGAAGACTTAATTGAAAAAAAAAAAAAAAAAAAAAAAAACTAAAGTTAAAAGGCTAAAATGAATTTTAGTCAAACTTAGAGGGTGCACTTTGCATTTTAGCCTTTATTTTTTCCTTTTATGTACCATATGCACTTAATTTCTAATTGCTCATTTATTATTATAAAATATGTAAATCACAATTTATGAAACATCTTTTATGGGATATGATATGCAAATTTAACAACAAACCACAGCAACTATCTCCTTATATAATCATAGGATGTTTGTTAAACCATTAAACTAGGTTAACCTCAATTTGTGAGTGGCCCGCTTCATGAGGTAGACTCACAAGATACCGCTTCCAATTTCAAAGGTTGGATTTTTTTTAATTAGTCTCTTATGGTCAATTTGAAAGAGGGAGAGGGAGAGGGAGAGGGAGAGGGAGGGAAACTAAAGTAAAACTGGCCGAAAATTAGCAAACTGACTATTAATCTATTAGTTATTGTAATTATAGCTCCTTCCACTACTAGTAGACTTGCAGTATAATATAAGGAAAAAAGCATCTATTTGAAAGTGGTCATGGAAGTTTCTTGCGAACACATAATGTTCCACTAGAATTATTCTTTTTTGAAAAATAATCAATAAAGAATTAGAAGACAGTCTTGTAATGCGTTCTATTGTGAGTACCCAATACTGATTTAAATGGTTATTTTCTTCCATTAACTTTTTTTAGATACAATAGAATTTTACTCAATGGTATTCGTTCCATGATAATTGTTCTTTATTATCAGGCAAAGACACTAATCGATTTTTAATGTAAGCATCGAATACCATATTTCTTATTCAACGACAAAAAAATTTATTAATTGAACTAACTAAAACCGACTTCCTCCATTAACTTCATTTGCGTATAACACGAATAGAAAAATCTTAAACATGTGAACTGCATAACAAGGGTATATTATCAATTTGTTTAAATTTTCTTTTGTAACTATAACTGGAGGAAACCATGAAAAAAACACTTTCTTGTGTTAGTTTGGAAGAGCTTATTTGTATTGGTTTATTTAATTTTAAAAATAAATCTTGTAAAAGAACAACCATATAAGTCACTTCCTTCAAAGCCAATCGCCACTAATCCTATCCATAAGAAGATTTTTTGTATTGCTTTTTAATGTTGAAACCCTCTAAAAAGGGCACAATAATTAGAAGGTAACATCTTACAATTATAGGGACTGTCTTAATTGGTGAGCTTAAATAGCTACTAGCTGCTTCATATTCACTATAGAAATGTGTACTGCAAAGAACTATCAAATACATGATCCACAGAGATGCGATTAGCTGCCTCTGTAGGATGGACTAGATCAAAGAATATGTGGTCGCTTTTGTTGGAGCAATAGGCTGCAATTGGCAGGCAAAAATTTCAGCATTAAGGGTCCCCAGCCCGCAACAAGCAGCTTTTAACCTCTACAAATCCTGCAACCAAATATGAAAGGTCTTTAATCATTCTTTTTTATTATGAAAAATTGAAAGGAAAACAAACTATATAAAGGTAGAAAAATAAAGCGGGAATTATGAAAAGGACATAGAATTTCTGAAAACCTAGTGCCTACTTAACAAAGTGTCAATTTTGGACTTTCTTTGAGTGAGTTTTACATTCATTTTCAAGCTATAGAAGGGACTAATTTGGCAAAGTGAGTTGGCTTTTAATGAGTTGATTCAAGTTGAGAGAACAAAAAGAGATAGAGAAATATCTAAACTAACATTACTAGAAGTAGCATAAATAGGCATGTTAAGTAAGGAAGTAGTAAAAATTATGAATTTGTAGATACTGAAAAAAAAAAAAAAAAAAAAAAAAAAAAAAAAAAAAAAGTATAAGACCAACTCCGATTATTCTGTTAAGGATCTATAGTTGATTCCATAATTATAGGAGTAAGGCTTGATTATTATTGTAATTGTCTTTATATTTTATATTCTGTGCTCTCTATTTAATATAAAAAAATAAAAAAAATAAAATAAAAAATCAGTTGTACCCTAAGCAGCTGGTCTCTGAATGAGGTCAAGAAAGACTTTGTAAGAGTCAGAGTAGGAGTAGTTTATGTCTTTAAGATCCGACTTCAATTCCAGCAACATTGATATAAGTCCTTCATTGTACTTTACAGTCCAGTAATTCATTTCTTCACGGCATTCTTCATTTTTTTTCGTACCCCAGTTCCAAGAATCACAAAATTTACGTGCATTAAAACTGTATAAAGAAATGGTCAGCAAAAACTTAAGTTGAATTACATAATATACTATTTACAAAAATTTGGCTCAGTAAAAAGGGAGTCTCAGCTGGTTTATCAATGATTGAACTGAGCTTAAGGTTCATTTACTATATGACTAATTGAGCAAATCCTTACCATAGCTTGGCACAGTTCGATGAGGCACACAAATAGCTTCAATATTTACCTCTGAACAAATTTTATATAATATAATATCCAATAAATTTATGTTATTTTCACAATCTGGAATTACATAATGTTGTCTTGGAGTCAAAGTGGCCCTCTAATGTTTATCTCATTTACGTTCAAGGCAAGTAAGAACTTTGTAACCTTTAATTTTTCTTTCAGTGATAGGACCATTGAATCCACGTATTGGTGTGGGGTGGTCTTGTTTTGGAGATCTAATGACCTGAAGTAGCCAATAATGTCGTTGCTTCAAATCATAATGACAAAATTTGATTTTGATAAATGATTTTCTGCACCAGAGGATCCTAGCTGTTTGTACAGGTCTTCATGCACGATTGAGAAGTAGTCTATTTGTTGGGAGGGTCAAATGTATTGACCGGAACTACGTAACACGAGTAAATATAAAAGAAAACAATTTGTCAGCTAAACATTTTTTCAATAATTATAGTAACTTAGTAACTAATTGGCTTATAATAAGAAAGCAATTTGTCAGCTAAACATTTTTTTTCAATTTATGCTAATGTTAAATGTTGTTGGATAGAATAAAATAAGCTAATATTAATATGTTTGTTTAAATAATAGGATTTTGTGATATAGATAATTTACAATTATAACTTTTATCAATGCGGGACAGGGTGAGGCATCGTAATATGGGTTTAAAAAGTCTGAATCTATCTCCGTCCCATCACATTTGTGAGGCAGCAAAACAAGCATAAAGTGAAGCTTGAAAGAGTGGGTCAAGAGAAGTGGGGTAAAATTGCTATCCCTACACACCGGGCTCCAATCTCCATACTAAGAAATTTGGCTTTAATAAAAAATGGTACACAGAAAGAAAAAAATAAAATAAGGAGTATTGGCGTCTTTCCGTCTTGGAGACACAAAACATAGCATTAATTAGTGAAAGTTTTTATTATTTCACTTACCAAATATGGGTCGGTGCCATCCAAAATTCTGGCACCTCCAGAGGCAAAGCTAACACCGTTTAGGAATAAAACGTTACTCTTCTGGGGCTCATTTACTAGAGAAAGGTATGGTGGTGAACTTGGCAAGCCTACTTTCTCGGCTGCCCAATGCTCCATTCATTTCAAATAGAAATTTATGTTAAAAAAACAAACACCATATTATTACTTTCCACTCTTCCAACACGTGAAGGTACAGTAGTACAATATATTATTGATTTATTTCCCAGAAGCAAATAAATAAATAAAAGGGATATATGTTTGATTAACTTATCAAGAAAATCTGCAGCATTCATGCTGTTGGAACTTCCAAGTAAAGGTGAAGAAGACTCAAATTGCAAGAACAGAGGAAAGGAGGTACTCATAAACGACAGCAGTTCAGCCAAAAGGAAGAAATGCAAGTTGATAGAAAACGATATGTCGTTGGACTTAAAGAATTAATTGGCACGTGTATCATAGCTTAGTGGATTACATCTGTCAGTTAGTTAGTTAGTGGATTACAGCTGTCGGTTAGTTAATTATTAGATATTTTTGATAGTTGGTGGGTTAGTTTTTTTTCCCTCTTCAGCTCTTGCACCGTGTATATATAGCAGAGCACCTCTCAATGTAATTTAAGCTTTCACTTTCCTTTGATTCGGTGAATGAAATGAAATCCCTTATTCCTATTTAGAAAGCTCTTCTTTTACATGGTATCAGAGCTTGAATACCTCATCAATGGCTTCCAGTGCTGCTTCAGATTCTGAAACACTTCCAACAAATCCTTCAAATGCTACAAATCACAGAACCTCCACTTAAGCTCCTTCAATGGATGATGCAAACACCAATCCCTCAAGCCCTTAATTCCTTCCACCTTCAGATAATTCTGCTGTTCTGGTTTCTCAACTCCTAATTGGTCCTAAGAACTACCTTAGTTGGTCAAGAGCTGTGTTTTTATCATTGAGCGGTAGAAACAAGTTTGGCTTCCTTGATGGCTCAATTCCCATGCCTGATCTCTCTCATCCTCTGTACAATGCTTGGCACAAATCAAACACCACCATTTTTTCATAATTGGTGAATTCCTTGAGCAAAGATCTTGCTACTAGTGTGATGTACATACACTGCGAGGGACTCGTGGATTGACATGCGTGACAGGTTTTCACAGCCAAATTTCGATCGAAACTTTCACAAGGTTCAATCTCGATGAGTTCTTATTTCACTAAACTCTAAGATCTTGTGGGATGAACTTGTGAATTATCAATCTTTCACTTCTTGCACTTGCACTTGTACCTGTGGTTCTCAACAAAATCAACTGAATGCTCAGCAAAAGGATCAAGTCTTTCCTTTTCTTATGGGACTTGATGAAAGCTATAGCACCATTAAGAGTCAGAATTTGATTACTGAACCACTGCCTATCATCAATAGGTTATATTCCTTGATTTTGCAAGAAGAGAAATGCAGGCAAATTGGTCAACCTGATCTGGTTGTTGAACCAACAGCTTTGTATGTTAACAACAACTCTAATACAAAGGGAAATCAAGGTCATCAAGGCTGGAATCAAGGTGGAAATCATGGAGGCCAAGGTGGTAAAAATAGAAATTCTAAGAAGGAGAGACCTGTTTGCACATATTGCGGGATTGTAGGACATATTGCTGACAAGTGTTACAAATTGCATGGTTACCCTCCAGGTTATAAGCCTAAAGGAAAATCCTTTGCAAATCAGGTTTCTAGCCATGGAAATTTTGTAACTTGTTTTTCCAGCAATGGTGGTTTTGGGACTTTCAATTCTCAATCTATGCCTGTTTTTCCTAATCAGTCTGAGTTGATGAATTGTTCACCGCAGGGCACTAGAACACAGCCTCAATTGAACATGCCACAGTCACAGTTCAATGTGCCACAGTGTCCAATCACTTAGTCCCAATGTGAACAATTGCTGTCTTTCCTTGCTTCTCAGCAATTCGAGGAAGCTTCCACTTCTCAGGCACATCAGGCTGCTTCAGTCTTGTCACCCCTTAACAATGTTGCTGCTGCTGCTGCTAGCACCAACACATCTGCATCACCTCATTTCTTCAATAACTTCTCAGGTAATCCTTTCTGGTTACCTCCCAATCTTTCACATTCAATTTTTTCTGCTCAAGTAATTGATAGGCAGGCGTATAAATCCAATGATTGGATTATAGATACTGGTGCTACTAATTATATTACAAGCAAGATATGGTGGTGAACTTGGTAAGCCCGGTTATGTTTGGTAACCGTTTTTGTTTTCTATTTTTAAAAACTTTTTTTGAGAATACAAAGAAAAAAACAATTTTCTTGTATTTTTTTAAATCAAAAATATGTTTGGTTAGCTGAAATTAAAATATAGTTTTTTGAAGAAAAAATTAAAAAATACTAAAATATGTTGTTATTAAGATTTGAACTCTAATGCTAACTCATTAAATGAGACAAATTCATTAAATCAAATACGTATTTTCTTTGACTTTTAAAAATTAGAAATCAAAAACAGTTTTTTACATGTTTTTAGTGTGGGTTTGGATACCACGCTTCCAAACCCATGTTTGCGTTTTCTGCCTTTTTTTTTTTTTTTTTTTTTCTTCAACGCGTAAACAGTAACATCACATGTGAGCATTGCGCAGGAGACAAAGGCACTGTTCATTAACAGTAACATCACATGTGAGCACTGCACAGGGGACAAAAGACACTATTTACGCACAGTTCACGAGTCCCACGATACTATTCACACATTTAAAAATTATTTTATTACAATGTTTTCAGTTTTCAGTTTCAGTAAAAATAAGTTATATTCAAACGGACCATTAGTTTCCTTTACAAATTGAGTTTTGAGAACAATTTTTGTTTTCTATTCATTTTAAGTTGCCAAATAAATTTTTTAATTTTAAAAAACAAAAAATTATTTTTGAAAACAAAAAATAAGAAAAAAAAAAAAAAAAAAAAAACAGTTACCAAACATTCTCCTACTTTATCGGCTGTCCAATGCTCGTTGATTCCAAATAGAAATTTAAGTTAAAAACAAATATAAATTTACGTTAAAAAAACAAACGCCACATTATTACTTTCCACTCTTCCAACACGTGAAGGTACAGTGTACAATATGAATATTATGCGGAATAATTAGAAAATTAAATTTATATTTTTCGCAAATACACATTAATTCGTAACGCATGCGATGAATGAATAAATTTAACATAATATTCACAAAAACATACCATTAAAAGGTGAACTTTGCTGCGAATTGGTTTTTTTTTTTTTTTTTTGGTGTATTGTATATTTATGTATCATATGATAAATTAATACTCAATATATATAAAAGGTATATTTGTTACAAACTTAGACTATATTCAACTAATAATTTTTTGGTCATCTCTTACCTATACATAAAATTTAACAAAATTAATGTCAAGAATCTCGTAGTTCAATTGACACATTTTGTTATTTTTAATGAAGACATCCATAGTTTAAATCTTCATCTCGCATTGTAATTATCGAGTCATAAAAAAATTTGGATATAATTTTCTCATGAAAGTCTAAAACCGTAAATTGTGTATTGGACTTTAATGATTCTTTTTTTCCTCCTTTATTTTTTAATCTTAGAATTTCACTCTTTACTTCTCATTATCATCATAATTTTTTCCTCAAATTGGATATAATTTTCTCTAATCATTTTTTTTTTTCAATTTTTTTTTTTCTTTTGGGTTGGATTAAGGTGTCAAATAAGATGTTCTGATATTCATTTATTTATAGAAGATAATTTGGATTTGTCATAAAGACAAGCGAAAACTCTAGGTTACGCCCCTGCCCTAACAAGTGTATATTATCAATTTGTTTGATTTTTCTTTTGTAACTACAACTAGAAAGAAACCATGCGAAGATAATCACTATAGAATTTGAAGATGGCCTTGTAATGCTTTCTATGTGATTCATGAGTATCCAATATAATTTGTTTGAGTGGTTATTTTGGTTCATTATTATTTTTTTTAAGATATGATAGAATTTTAGCTTATGACGTTTGTTCTATGACGGTTGTTCTTTATTATTAGACTAAGATATCAATTGGTTTTTTGTGTTGGGGGAGGGGAGGTTTGAATACTAGATTTCTTATTCGACAACAATAAACTTTACGAGTTGAACAAACTAAATCCCACTTCCTCCATTAATTAAAATTATGTATAACATGAATAGAAAGAAACTTAAACATACGAACCTCATAACAAGGGTATATTATCAATTTGTTTGAACTTTCTTTGAAAGTATAACGGGAAAGAAAACATGCAAAAAAAAATATTTCTTGCATTAGTATGGGAGAGCTTATTTTTATGGTCAACTATATTGATGCATGTATACTAAATCCTAAGTCACTTCCCTAAAAGTCAATCACTACTAATCCTAACCATAGATGAAAAAAATTTGTATTGCTTTTTAATGTTTAGACCTTCTAAAAGGGGCACAATCATTAGGAGGTAACATCTTCCAAATATAGGGGTTGTCTTTATTGGTAAGCTTAAATAGCTACTAACTGCTTCACATTTATTGGAAATGTGTATTGCAAAGAACCATCAAATATATGATTAACAAAAATGCGATGAGCTGCCTCTGTAGGATGGACTCGATCAAAGAAGATGTAGTCACTTCTGTTGGAGCAATACGCTGCAATTGGCAGACAAAAAATCTCAGCATTAAGGGTCCCCAGCCCACAACAAGCAGCTTTAACCTCTACAAATCCTGCAATCAAATATGAAAGGTCTTTAATCATTCTTTTTTATCACAAAAAATTGAAAGGAAAGCAAACTAAAGGTAGAAAAATGAAAAGGACATGGTACTCCTGAAAAACCAAGTAGTGCCTACTTAACAATGCGTCAATTTTGGACTTTCTAACCTAAAACCTAAAGTATGATTTCAGAGAATATAATGGCATAAATGAATTCATGTCACTGACCTGATTAATCTATTAAGGATCTATAGCTGAACCCAAAATTCTAAAATTAAGGCTTGGTTGCTAACATGTTATTGTAATTGGGTTTTTAAATCCATATTTTTTTATCTCTATTTTATAAAAAGAAAATGATCAGTTGTACCATAAGTAGCTGGTCTCTGAATGAAGTCAAGCAAGACTTTGTAAGTGTCAAAGTAGGAGTAGTGTATGTCTTTAAGATCAGACTTCAGTTCCTGCAACATTGAAATAAGGCCTATATTGTACTTAATAGACCAGAAGTTTATTTCTTCGCGGCATTCTTCATTTTTTGTCTCTGTCCTCCTTGCTGGGCAGCATCCAATTGTCCCAATTCCAACAATCACAAATTTACGTGCACCAAAACTGTATAACCGCTGCACAAAGTTTTGATAAAGAAATGATCAGCAAAGACTTAAATTGAATTACATAATATACAAATCACAATAATTGAACTGAGATTAAGGTCTAGTTTTAAGGTTCATTTACTATATGAGAAAGTCCTTTCCATAGCTTGTCACAGTCTGACGAGGCTCACAAGTCACAAATAGCTTCAATATTTACTTCTGGACAAATTTTATATATATAAGATAATATGCAACAAATTCATGTTATTGTCACAATCTAATATTGAGACTTAAAAGGAGTCAAGCTAGCCAAGTGAAGCCTACTCAAAGAATTGACAAGCTAAGCTCAAATTTTATTGGTTAAGCACAACTCAAACTTGATAGGCTAAGCTAAACTAGAGCTCAAGCCAATCTTGAGTAGTACCATTTTTTTATCAACAGAGTTCTAATAAGCTAAAATTTGGTTTGACTTGACCCCTATGCAACCTTAAACTATAATGTTTCTTGTTTCCTAATATTAAAGTAACAACTTAGTTACCTTTAATTTATCTTTCAGTGAAAGGACCATTGAATCCACGTACTGATGTGGGGTAGTCTTGTTTTGGAGATCGGAAGACCTGAAGTAGCCAAGGATGTCGTTGCTTCCAATCACAATAGCAAAAATAGATTTTGATAAATGATTTTTTACACCAGAGGATCCTAGCTGTTTGCACAGGTCTTCATACACGGTTGAGAAGTAGTCTATTTGTTGTGTCAAATGTATTGACTGGAACTGCACGAGTGAATATAAAGCAAAACAATTTGTCAGCTAAACATCTTTTTTTTCCCAGTAATAATAATAACTAATTGGCTATAATAAAACTCCCAAGAGTAGTGAGTAGTGGGTAGTGCCGTAGTGGGTTTATCAGTCATGGTTTTCGAGGAATCTAAATCAATAGAATTAAGTAGTAGAATATTATATAGTGGGTTCTAGTTAGCTCAACTAGTAAAGTCTCTGATGGTTATATAAGAGATCTGGGATTCAATCCCCGCCTACACCAAAAACTGATTGGTGTCTTGGTCTGATAATAAAAAGCAATTATCAGGAGTGGACGCTATAGGTTGAAACTCTTTCAAAAAAAAAAAATAGAATATTATAACTAAATGCTCGGATGCCACTTTTTTATATTAAAAATATGAAAAACCCTATAATAAAACTATCAAAGTTGGACCACTTGCAATGATATTATTCTCGCGACTAGTCACGTCACCAAATTGTTAGAGGAAGATATTTCGACATTATTTTATTTTTTTATTTTTAGAAAGTTTATAAGCACAAAAAATTTGATATTTGCTAATTTTACAAATTATTAGCGATAAGTAAATAAATGATATCAGTAATAAACTCGAATAAGTACTAGTAAAAACTTACGAATGACTATAAAATATGTTAATCAATTATTTTTTGTGTATTACTCTTTTGTTTTTCTTCTACAATGTTGAAGGACCAATGGGCTTTTAGCACCTCAACTGTCAAATGCAGAGTGGCTTTTTCTGCTTCTTGAATTGAAAATTTCTGGTATATGGGCCAAATTCCAAAGCCCAGTTTTGGGCCTCATCAGCTCAGTGGTCTTTGAATTTCATGTGGGCTATGTTAGTTTCTCAATTGGAAAAAAAAATTGGCTACATAAAACTATCACGCATTTCTTTTGTGGGTCATTTCTTTTGATGAATAAGACTTATACACATGGCAAACTATTGCATAACCGTGAAGGAAGAGAATCATAGGCGTAGGCGTAGCTTAATTGATAAAGCTTTATGTTGTAGAAGAAACTAATATAGTAATATATGTGAGCTTCATACCAAGAAATTTAGCTTCAATACAAAAAAAAAAAAAATGGTACAGAAAAACTGAAGAGAATCAAACAAAATAATAGTCTTAGTGACACAAAACATAGCATTAATTAGTAAAAGATTTTTGATTCACTTACCACATATGGGTCGGTGCCATCCAAAATTCTGGCACCTCCAGAAGCGAAGCTAACACCTTTTAGAAACGAAACGTTATTGTTTTTGTTTGAATCATCTACTAGAGAAAAGTATGGTGGTGAAGTTGGCAATCCTACTTTCTCAGCTGCCGCAAAATGTTCCATTCATTTCACATAGAAATTTACGTTAAAATAATAATAAAATAAAACGAAAACAACATATTGCTTTCCAACACGTGAAGGTACAGTGAACAGAAAATAAATAAATAAAAGAATAAAAGGGATATATGTTTGATTAACTTACCAAGAAAATCTGCAGCATTCATGCCATTAGTGAATCTCCCATTTGCTTTTTGGTTAGGAAAGTCGATGCCATAGTGAGGGAGATCGGCCTTGGCAAGAGAGAGTTTGAGGTAATTGTTGTTTCCCACATCTACCAGTGAGTCTCCAAACACATAAATCGCTGGAACCATTTGAGCCTCTGAGAGATTGAAGCCTATAATGATGAAGAAGAAAGTCAGTAGCAGAACTTTGCATTTCATTGTGCTAAGCAAACCTTACTCTCTCTTTCTCTCTCTGTCTCTCTCAAATTGGTACGTGGGTTCAGTGCACGGTTGGGATTTAATTTATAGAGCAGATGAGGTGTATATTATGTCGGTAATAAACAATGTCTTTAAGACATTGCCTACATGGACACTGTCTTGAAAACTTTTTAGATTTTTTTGTTTTTGTTTTTTCTTAACTTCTGTTTATTTTGAGTAAAAATATTTTACGGAAAGTTGATTCGTTTCTTGTATTTATTAAAGTCACAATCCTGAAATGAGTGGAGCGATCCTTCGTGCAATTATCAAAAAGGGAAGGTGGGCAAAATGTCCACACAAAATTCCTAATGGGCTCCTTGAGAAGGGTTGATGATTGAATTAATGACATTCTTCCATCGCTTTCAAATTGGATGATTTTATAGCTGTTTTGTTTTGTTTTTGTGTAATTCTTGGAGTCCCTAACTGAATACAAATTCTCCATACTATTTTTTGTGTTCTACTATACAAATCACAATTTATTATGTATTTGTTTAACTTTTCTTATAAAGTAACCAAAGTTTAAAATAAAAAAAGAGAAACATGTTACAAGTTTTGATTGGTGGAATATAAAGTGAAACACAAAATGTGATATAGAAGATTTGTATTCAACCCTAACCTATCTTGAGATCATTTTTTAGATTTTTCCTAAAGCTAGCTAGTAGCCCAATATGTTTTGCCCCTTTTGGCCTTCATGCCTTCTTTAATAAAATCTTACTCTAAACTAAAATTGAAATAAAGATAAATGAAAAAAAGTTCATAGATTTTTAGTTAATTAAAACGACTTTTTCTTGCATTAATGTAACTTCCCACCTGGTATGCTGTCGTGACCCTCACCCTACTTCTATTATGGCGACAAGTAACTCGCACGTGACATCTCGCCAAACTTCAATATTTGTCTTAATTTATATCTAATAAACTTAAAATATATATTTATACCTAATTATTATCTATATTTATATCTATATATAATATGTCTTTCCCTCAACCAAAATATATATATATATATATATATTTGGGGTTCAAGGATTTGGCAACCCTAGCTCACTTTATATTAGGCTTAAAGGCCCATACTGAGAAAGTAGAAACGTCCGAGGATGAAAGTAGGAAGCCCAAGTTCCCAAGAAACATCGCCGAGGATGATCCTGTCCTCGGCCAGCCGAGATCATAGAAGAGAAAAGCAGCACGCCACCAAAGGCAGCCTCCCAAATCATCCCAAGAAAAAAGCAAGTACAATGGGTCAGCCATGGAAGCATGGTGAAGAAGCAATTTAAGGAGAAACTGTCACCTCCATATTAAATGCCCACAACTAACATTCTAGCCGCATTAATGAGGAAATGACCCCTGAACAGTGTTGCCTAGGTTGCTACAGCTCATAGAAAACTGAAGAAGGTGGCTGATGGGACAAGCACTTAAGTAGTAACCTGCATAATCAACAGATGGAGGACTAGGATCAACTAAGAGGGAGTATAAAATGTAAGAAGTCCTCCAAAATGAGGCATGAAAAAGGAGGAGCGGAGAGAATATGGTAACAACTAGTGTAATACTTGAGACCTTTGTAACCAGACGCGGAAGCAATAATAAGAACTACTAGTTCCTCAGGGATTTTTAAAAAAATAACAATACAACTCAAACAATATCATAAGTTAGGCAACGTTTGAAACTATTTTGATTTATAACAATTCGAGTTCAGAGAAATCGATTTCACTGTTCATTCGCCTACTTTACCCGTGGCTGAGGTGGAAAAATCGAGTTCATTGGACTTAATTTTCATACATGGAAATCGAGTCCAGTCTATACATGGAAAATGAGTCCACTGAACTCGTTTTCCATGTATAAAAAACCCAGTCAGTCACAGAACCCAGCATACGAACGAAGAACGAACGAACCCAGCAAATAAACCCAGGCGCCTGGGTTTCTTGCCAACGAACCCAGGCGCCGATTCTGACCGACGAACCCAGCAACACCGATGAGCAAACGAAGGAACCTAGGCGTCAATTCACCAAACCCCGATGAACCCAGCAACACCGACGAGCAAACGAAGAACCCAGGCACCGATTCACCAAACCCCGACGAACCCCAACAACACCGACGAGCAGTGGAGGAGAAGAACACGCTTAGAAGTGGAGAAACCCAGGCAACATTTTGGGGAAAAAAAGGAAAGGAAGAACACGAAAAAATCGTGTAAGTTTTTGGGCTAGGCATATCAAAGAAATCGACTTCACTGAAGTCGGTTTCTACACAAAGAAATAGACTTCACTAAAGTCGATTTCTTTGTACAGAAAACGACTCCAACGAAGTCGGTTTCTGTGTATAAGAAATGAGTCCAAAGGACTCGATTTCTTTATCTACATGGCAAAAAACAGGCGATATGAACAGTAAAATCGATTCCTCTGAAGTCGAATTGTTAGAAATGCAATATGTTTGAAACGTTGCCTAATTAATAATATTGTTTAGGTTTTGTAGTTATTTTCTAAAAAATCCCAGTTCCTCAGGCTAGGGCCGAGGAACAGAATTTCATACTTTAGTCCAAGTCTTTCTTATTCAATCCACTCGTAACCATATTTAGTTGCTGTAATCCTCACTAGGACCTAGTTCTCAAACTCATCATCTACAAATTTATTATATTGGACTAGTTGGGCCTGAGCCGACTCCTCTAATAACAAAAGTGCTCAATCTCAATCCCTACAATTGGCACTATCTGTGAGGAGAACTTGTGCATTAGTAAGGGCAACAATCAAGCATGGTAGGATTAGGTCCTCACCAAGCAGGCTCCCATCAGCTTGAGCCGGCTAGATCCCAACGACAGGGTAACTTTCCCAACCCTGAGCATGATCGAAATGAAGAGAATGGAAGGTTTCGAGAGGAAAATGTGCACACCACTCAAACTAGCAGAAGCCACTCTCGTGGGGGCAGTCACATAGCCTAGAGACAGGACGATAAGCATGCCATGCAGCGAGAGATAAACGACTTGAAGAGAAAGTTGCGTCATGCACAGCAAAGACGGTCTCATTCCATCCCTAACATACCCTCCGATGATGAAAGCGATGTTGACTATAGGCAAGGATCGAGAACTCCTCCAAGCGAGACCTTTTCTCACGAAGAGGAGTACTATAGGAGGCACAAACGCAAAAGCTCATCTCCTAAGAGCTTGGGAAACGATGCCATGAGCAAGGCACTGGATCAACTCTCCAAGTCACCTTTCACACGCCACATAGAAAGGGCTATACTTCCTCAGCGATTTCAGCAGCCAACCTTTACCATTTACAACGACAAAACAGACCCCATGGAGCATGTGAGCCAGTTTAACCAAAGGATGGCCGTCCATTCTAAAAACGAGGCGCTGATGTGCAAGGTTTTCCCTTCAAGCCTGGGACCAGTGGCAATGAGGAGGTTCAATGGCTTGAAGACGAATTCCATAGATTCATATAGACAGCTAACCCAGGCCTTTAGCTCCTACTTCGTTACAAACAACAGACCTCCTCGGCCGTTGAGTGCGTTATTATCTTTATCTATGCATGATGGAGAAACTCTCAAGGCCTACTCGGATAGATATTGGGAGATGTATAATGAAATAGACGACAACTTTGATGATGTCACCATCAGCACCTTTAAAAATGGTCTCACAGCCGAGCACGGTTTGAGGAAGTCTTTGACTGGTAAGCCTGCCACTAGTGTGCACCAATTAATGGATAGGATCGATAAGTATAAACGAGTAGAGGAAGATCAGCTGCAAGGTAAAGGAAAAGAGAAGGTCATCTCTCAAGAGATGAGGGATTTCAGGTCGGACCGATATAACAGTAACTGCCCAATGAGAGATTTCGTAGGGCAGTCCAGAGCAGCCAACACACAGACTGTCAATGCTGTATTCCGAGAACTAGTACACCAAGTGTTGGAAAAAATCAGAAGTGAACCATACTTTAAGTGGCCGAATAAGATGGCGGGAGAGTCTACGAAGCGCAATCAAAACCTTTAAGTGGCGATTATGGGAATAACTACTTCACCCTCCTGCCTCCTAAAGTACCCCTCCCCTTCTTCACAGTACCTCAAACCCATGTTGCTTGGTATCCTGTAATCTGCAATAAACTTCTCCATTGCCTCTTCAGACTCAACCAACTTCTTAAACCTACCCATTCCTAGAAACGGCTAAAGGACTTAAGGAAAAACGAAAGAAAAAGAGAAATAAAGAGGAGAGAGAGAGAGAGAGAGAGAGAGAGAGAGAGAGAGAGAGAGAGAGAGAGAAACTTACAGAAATGAGGAAAAGCTCCTTAAATAGGCCTTTTATGTTGGAGAGAGAGACGTGAATTTTGTTAGAGATTTGACTGAACTCAGGATACATGCGCAAGAACTCTTGAATGCAAAAGTAAAGAGGCGAATCGGTTCAAATGGGTATTTATACCACTAGCTAAAAATAATCGTGTGGGTTTTCCCGCCCATAAAGTCAAAAAAATCCCCACCATTGGATTATCATCGCACCATTAAGCGTGGAGAAACATAAAGCCACCAAAATTTAATGAGGGCGCGCTCCATATATCGAGGCACCAGGAACGTGCCCTGGAAAGGTGAAAAGACTTTGGCATTGATGGAGGACAAGACTTGACAAGCCATAACAAGGGCCCGAGGACATCAAAATCCTCCTCCTTGTCCGAGGAGCCGAACAGTAAGATTTTGAGGGGTTATTGTGGGGTCTAAGAATTTAGCAACCCCAGTCCACTTTATATTAAGCCTAAAGGCCCATGCCAATGCGGTAGAAACGTCCGAGGATGAAAGTAAAAAGCCCAAGTTCCCAAGAAATATCACTGAGGACAATCCTGTCCTCAGCCAGCCGAGATCATAAAAGGGAAAAGCAGCACGCCATCAAAAGTAGCCTCCCAAATCATCCCAAGAAAAAGACAAGTATAATGGGTCAGCCATGGAAGTATGGTGGAGGAGCAATTCAAGGAGAAACTGTCACCTCCACATTAAATGCCCACAACTAACATTCTAGCCGCATTAATAAGGAAATGACCCCTGAATAGTGTTGTCTAGGTTGCTACAGCTCACAGAAAACTGAAGAAGGTGGCTGATGGGACAAGCACTCAAATAGTAACCTGCATGATCAACAGATGGAGGGTCAGGATCAACTAAGAGGGAGTATATAATATAAGAAGTCCTCCAAAATGAGGCATGAAAAAGGAGGAGCAGAGAGAATATGGTAACAACTGGTGTAATACTTGAGACCTTTGTAACCAGACGCAGAAGCAATAATAAGAACTACTAGTTCCTCAAGCTAGGGCTGAGGAACAGAATTTCATACTTTAGTCCAAGTCTTTCTTATTCAATCCACTCGTAGCCATGTTTAGTTGTTGTAATCCTCACTAGGGCCTAGTTCTTAAACCCATCATCTACAAATTTATTGTATTGGACTAATTGGGCCTGAGCCCACTCCTTTAATAATAGAAGTGCTCAATCTTAGTCCCTACAATATATATATCTAAAAGTTGTTTAGTCACGTTTATATTTATATATATATATATATATATATATCTAATTATTATCTATTGGGTCGTGTTAATAAGCATATCATCCACCAATTTTCAACATTTTCTTTCCTCTTTTTAATTATTTTTCTCCTTATTAAATTCTCACTTTACAATTATACTTCCTCCAATGTCCCCCAACTTTTACCTTTTTATAACCCCACTACACTCTACTTTAACATTGCAATTCTTCTATACCTTTGTTTTTTCTTTTATTTTGACTTTTCTTCTCTCCACTTTATTTACTAGAGAATTTTGATATTCCTTCTTCCATTCAATCCATATTTTGCCCACATAAAAAGGTGAATACAATCTCTTTCTCTACTTTTTTTTTTTTTTTTGTGGATTTTTAATTCTTTATTGCATCTCTAATTTATGTTAATGAATATTTGTGTTAAACTCTACTTTGATTTGATGTGATTTAATTGTGTTTTAGTTTGTTATCCTTTCTTTTCTTTGATTGTTAGATGTTATCTTATTGCCTTATATAATGATATAATGTTACTCTATTACGTAACATGGTTTGGATACTTTGATGTTTACAACTACCTTTTCTTTTGAGTAGTCTTGTACTCATCTTCTTTTATAGTATAAATTTGTTATTTCTCTCAAATTCTCTCCCAAAAAATGTGATTATTCTCTCTCTCTCTCTTTCTCTCTCTCTCTCTCTCTCTCTCTCTCTCTCTCTCTCTATTATTTATTCTTTCTTGCAACTCTACTTTTGATTGATGAGTTTTTATTTTTTTCATATATCTACATTAGGTTGATATATTTTTTCGGTGTGTTTTTTGAGTTCCTCATTACATGTACTCTCTCTCCCTTTTATAGTTTTTATTTGAGTTAATTCTTAGATATTTTGAAAGTGAGAATTTGAGTTCGTATCAAAATACAATTTACATGACTATATATTTAAATGTGTCCATCAATTATTTGAGAAATATAAATAATAAATAAGTTATGAGATTTAACTATCATGATAATCTCTTTAAGAGAATGAAAAATTCAAATAATTAATTTGAAACTTAAAAAAGTTTAGTTGTATCAAAAAAAGAAAAAGAAAAATATAAAACAATATAACAAAAGTTTGAATAGTATAGACCAATTTAAAAAAGAATAATATCAATCAAATACACCCAATTTTTTTTTTTAAAGAAGGCACCAAAAACAGTAGGATAATATATTTGTAGTGATAGTGAGATAAAAAAAACTCTTTTAGAAATAGTTCAATTTTGAAGGAGAGCAAATTATCTTTGTATATTTTAGAGAATAAATTATACATTATACCACATTATGAAATAATATATATTTCCACGCATCGCATGAGTCTACAACTAGTTGAATTAAATGGGAAGCTTAAAAAAACGAGGGAAGCTCAAAGGATTTAGGGGAAGAGAATGTACTAGTTTGACACAACTTTTTTATTATCATTAATTTTATAATTCAAAAGTCACGTTGAGGGGAAGGAATTTGAAGTTGAGGGGAAGGAATTTGAAGTTTAGATATCTCCATCGGAAATACGGATAGATTGAATTACAAGACTCGAGACTATTTTACCGTTTTTTGAAAATTGAAAAGTATTTTTAAAAAACTTTGGTGAGTATAGCTGTTAATTGCTGAACTGCGGATGATCTTAGATTTTCATTAATCGTCAAGTTTTGGCCCACACAGGTCCCTTTAGGCCTGAAGAATCTTAGTTTAGCGAAGGGGTTAAATGATAAAAGCCCATTTGGAGGATCTGAGGGATGTTTCAATATTTACACATTGCTGTTAGTTGACAACAAGAGATGAGATTTAGATCAGACAACATTATCAGGGGCCTTAACCATCAGTGCGTGTTCCTGGTTCAACTTAAATACTTTTGAAGCTACCACTCATTTGCACAAGTTTGAAGGCATGAACTTAACATCCAGGTAGCTTTAGAAAAGCATGACAGCCTATTCATGGCCTACAAACCTTTCAATCACAATTACTAACTGCTTGAAGTAAACTACAAGTACAACTAGTAAGCAGGAAAATGGAAATACAATTTAAGCTCAATTTACACTGCTGCAAGTTAGAGCTGTGATATTTTATTCTGAAAACCATGAAGAGATCGACGAGAGGGTCGATCTTACATAATTTCTACTCTACAAAATTATGAATTGCGTCAAATCTCAGGATGATTTTCACTGAGTTGAAGGAACCACCACCACCCCCACCACCACAAGGGAAAAGAATTGTGTGTACCTTAGATACACAACTTCTAACACTGGTGCATTTCCACTGATGCCCATGGTGGTAAGCATCCTAGCAACTCCTATATAATATATTTTCTATTTGAGCATCCAAATTACTCAATTCTTGCTAGCAGGGTACCAATTTATCATCATCATTGTAGAGCATTTATGAAAGCCATCAATGAATCAACATCTCTATTCTCCGAGGGATACTTGATGGGGCTGGCCACATGTCTGGGGAAAAAGAGTATTGTGGGAAAGCTTCCTAGCTGCAGCTCTTGTTGAGCATATGCCTTCTGCTCACCATCAGCCCTGAACTTTCCCACCTTCACCCCACTCCCTGCCAGCTTCTCTGCCAATTCAACATAGGATTCTTCCATAGCCTGCTCAAAAGCCAAGGAAAATTGTTAGACACGCCATAAAGTCCTGCATTCCAAATAATAATGGTTAGAGCCTCAAATAATATTCTCACCTGGCAGAAGCGGCACCATGGTGCATAGAGCACAACGAGCCAGGGTTCTCTTCGGTTCTCCAGTCTAGCCAAGTTCTCTATCCCAGATCTACTCAAGGTAACCAAATTCTGGCTATTGAAGATGTCAGTGACCGTGTCACTCCCATTTGTGGGTTCAGCGCCATTTCCATTGCCATTTAGTTGAGCCACCTCTTCTTGTTTGATGTTTCCTTTGTGAAGGCCACACTCCTTAGCCTTGGAATCCTCCCACCACCACCTTCCCTCCCTCTCATGCTGCCCAGGTAGGACTGACCTTGTGCATGGCTCACATCCAATTGAGATATATCCCTGTGAGTGCAAAGAATTAACAGGTACATTCATGGCCCGAAGGAAGTTCCATATGTCCTGACCTTCGACATTGGCCACAGGATTCCACTTCGTCAAGCTACCGACTCCACCATCCATTCCTTCAAAAGATGGGTCTACCTGGACAACAGGAATTTCAGCTCTTGTTCCCGGTGATTGATCTTTTCTTTGCCCAGTGATCCATGCTCGGAGACCTTTAAGTGCCCGCCTTAACGGCCTAACCTTCCTGACCCTACAGCACTCTTGGTGTCCATCTTCGTAAAAGGAGAAGAGACCCTTACTCCTCACCAGAGCTTGAACTTCAACAGCATCAGGGAACATGTACTCAATTTGAATACCATAGTGCTTCTCAATGGTGTCAAAGAACTGATATGTCTCTGGGTTTAGCCTCCCAGTATCCAGGCTAAACACCCTAAAGGGCCGACCAGTTAGCTTGGCATACTCAATCAAGGCCACATCTTCAGCTCCACTGTGCAAACCAAAAGTAATTAAAATTTAGATCCTGATCTTCAAGTGCATAAGTTTGACAATGTTGTAACTTGTAATCAAGCCAAAATGGTTGAAATTCCCATAAGCAAGCAGGTGACGTATATTTAGAAGCACACTTCCATTTGTTTGAAAATTATAAACAGATGTCAATACTGGTTGCATGCTAAGAACATTTAAAACTAATTTCTTGTAGGATTGGTTATTACAGTGACAAAGTGATTTCTAATAATTGGAACTTCATGTACTAAATATATACCTCAAGTACCAAATATACATCCACTTAAAAATAAAATCATTTGGCTGTTCTGAAAAATAGTTGCTTGAACAAAAACCTATGGAATTAAATTGTCAATTTCACTTCTTATCTTATTTTCTTGTTGCAATTTAACGGGCTACTAATTCAGAAGTAAGTTACTCAGGTTCCTTGACAACGTAATTTCCTTTTCCAGGTTACCATAGATCTTTCAAAGAAAGCAATAATAAAGGAAGGCAGAAGTCGAGATCTATCACTAGAACAAAATGGATGAGAAATTTTGATTTCAGTTGAACTCCAAAATGCCAACAACTTTTCTAATTCGTAAAGTTATCACTGAAACATTAGTCTGTGCCAATGAACAGTGAATTATAATGGAGAACTATGTTTTTCTCTGCTAAAAGTTTTAACTAAACAAAATTGAGGGAGAAGATAAAAATAGAGTTACCTGAATGCAATTGCAATGTCATTGCCAAATTTTTCAAGGGCCTTGTCCATAATTTCAAGAGGGGAAGCCTGTTCCATCTCCTTTGCTAATTTGTCATAATCTTCTGTCTCTATTCTATCTTCAACTTCTGCAAATTCCCAATAACCATGGTGCAAACTTTAGAGTCACTACACTATCAGATAATATTAACAAATAAAAAATGTAAAAGAAAAACCCTGTATAATAAAATGGAAAGACATGTTCTCCACTTATTTTCTTCCATTTCAGAGTCAATTCACAATCATAGTATCACTAATGTGCTAGTATCTGTATTAGAACAGGTACAATATGAATAGACAAATGTACCTGGAGCAACAAGAGTTGCTGCAAGAGGAACAACCGAGTCGCTTCTTTTCTGTTCTGCACAAATTGGTTTTACTAAGAATTTCCGGCAGTAAGAATCCCTAGGCACTGAGCATTGATCCAACAGACGAACTGAATGGATCCATGGAGCTGTTGGAATCAAAATAATAACAAACTTAGAGAGCAAAAAAAAAAAAACCCAATCCCATAAAAACAATGATAACAAGAAAACTAGGTTTGAAACTAAGTAATATCTGTCTTTTTGCCAAAAAGACAAAGATGTATTGAATTCATAATTTGTTAGATACTTATCCTTACAAGATCATACAAACAAGATTACTTAGAATTCTTATTTTATTTTACTTTTGAAAGTCACACGCACCTCTACCTTGTTCTTACAAAGGAGGTAGCATTTGATCTAGAACTCATTGATTCAAGATTGTTCGGAATTCAATTAAATTAAACTTGATTATTCTTTGGGAAATCATAAGTCAGTGTTCTAATTCTAAAAACAAAACAGTTGGAACCAAAGCATGACTGTTCATGAAACTGTAATTTTACTACAAGCAACTGGTAATTGATACTTATAATAATAGGAGTAAAGAACTAGCAATAATTCAGGATGACACCTTTGCAACTTTAATTCCACATTCACAATCATGAAAATGATGACCACACCCACACCCACACAAAAATGGACATGATAAGCATTCATAACTTTAATATCTATTGTTTTGCTCTGTCAATACTGAACAATAATTTTACTCACAAGTAGGCTCTTTTGTTTGTTGGGTAAGTCACAACTAGGCCTATAGGCCAAGTGAATTATTAAGAGTCAACTTAAGTTATTATCAGAATTAAAAAAGTTATATTGGGTTTTTCAATAATAACTAGTACTATTATTGCTTTCTTTATTTCTTCTTATTTTTATTTTTTTCCCCTAGTACGTCCACTATTATTTTTTTGTTACATCATTTTGTCCTACATCTTTCATAAGTTGTCAATATTATACACTAAATTTTCTAATGGGTTCTTTTTTATTTATTTATTTATTTATTATTATTAGTTCCACCTCCACTGTTAAAACTATCTTTCTCATTATTTTATTCTCTTTATTTTTTCTGGTTAAACATTATTTTATTCTCACTACCTATAATAACTATCATTTATAAGCAATAAAAAAACAAGTAAAAGTGCGTAAAATTGTGCAGAAACATCAAGAAAAAACAATTCTTTATTACTTTTTTTTTTTTTTTTGAAAAGCAATATTTGTTATTTTTTGAACATGTACCTAAACGTAGTACAAAATGTGCATTAGCCAATGGAATTTTCGAAATTAGTGAAAAGACTACAATTCTTTTCGGCCAACGAGTTAACTCAATTCACTGAGTTTCCTATCTGAGTTAAAACTTACAAAACAAAACAAAACAAAACAAAACAAAAAAAAACAAAAAAGGAAACACCCGAAAACAAAAACAAACAATTATTGTGTAAAAATCACAAAATTCTCAGGTTCGTGATTTCCCAGATTGTTCAATACCAAGAACCTCAAAGATTCAACATGAACAACTTTTTTCCTTTTATAAAAAATTTAACGTCAATAAAATTGAAAAAAAAAAAAAAAAAAAGTTGAGCAAACATCTTTGGGCTCGTGCGAAGTGAACGAGCCGCGAAGGAAAGAAAAAGATGGAGAAGAAGCAGAGAGAGCCATCAGAGAGATTTGAAGCTGAGTCACTCTCTCTGAATTTTATGTGTGTGAGGGAGACAGCTAAAACCAATTTACAACTTTTTGTTTTATTAAATAAAAAATAAAAAAGTCTGATACAAAGCAAAACCAAGTTCCCAATACGAAACAAATTCTAGTCATCCTTATCACAAAGCAATCTTAACTGCTAAAGATGCAATATATTTCATAATCTTTTCAAAACTGGCTAAAGTAGCAAGTTGTCAAAATTGTGATTGATTAGAACATTTGACTTTCACTACCATTATTTTTTTCATCACCAATGTCCAATCACATCTTCCCAGCTCATCAAATTTTGTGGAATAAACTTTGTATATAAAGAATTACTCCATTTTATTTGCCTTCCATATTTGCTTATTGCCATATAATAAAAAGCTAACAATTTCCAAAAAAATTATTAAAAAAATCAATAATTACAGTGAGACACCCAATTTCACAATACGTAAATCGTGAGTCTCTAAACACCGTCTATCAACTCTTGTTTACATGGATCAACCACATTAGCATATTGTGAAATTGGACGAAGCATCCCGCTATGCTACGTGTCACATTGGCCCCACTCCATGTAGCCCAAAATGTGATGTTCATTTATAGCCAATGGCATTTTCGTTTTCGAAATTAAACATTTTACTGAAACGGCTTCAATTTTTTTCACCCACCGAGTTAACTCAATTCACTGAGTTTTCTATTTTGAGTTAATCAAATAAAACAAAGAGAAAAAAAAAATTACTACATATAAACAAACCAAAACAAAAATAAAAAGGAAAAAAAAAACATAAAAAACACAAATTCCCAGGTTTAGTTGTTGACTGTTTGCCTAGGTTGTTCAATAACAAGAACCTCAAGAATTCAACAAGAACAACAAACAATGTTTTTTTTTTTTTTTAAATAACATTAAAATTGAAAAAGAAAGAGAAGAGCATTTACCTTTGAGCTCGTGCGAAGAGAGAGAACCGCGAAGGAAAGAAGAAGATGGAGAAGAAGCTGAGAGAGCCATTAGAGAGATTAGAAGCTGAGAGAGAAATAGAGAGAGAGGCTCTCTGTGAATTTTATAGTGTAATTTGAGTAAGAGAAACAGTTTTGTGTTTTGTGGTATTCTTTTCTTGCAAATTAAATAAAGGCCTATTGTTGTGGTTCATTGAACCTGGACGCTATTCCGTCGAGGAAATTACCCTTTTTTTCAATTCCACGTGGAGCTTTCCTAGTGGAAGATGTCCATGTCAAGTGGGACCTCTTCTTCCATCACTAAAATTGTCAATTTTTCTAGTTCCGTCTGGCTTTTCTTGCCTTTCCTAATTTTTTTTTTTTTACTTTGCCCCCTCTACTACTTGGTTTTATAAAAGAGTAATGGTCAAATGGTCGGTTTTCCGTGACGATTTTGATGAGGTAATGCTGTGATAGGAATCATATTGTGAATCTAACTTTTATATTTATTAATTTTGTTTAAACAATGATAGGGATTTTTTGTATTGATTCAAATAAATTATTTACCTGAGGATGAGTTAAATTAGTTTAGATTATAATGAGCTATGATTTGTTTTATTGATAAATTTTAAAAAGTTTGAAGTATTTTATTCGATAATTCAATTGTCGGGGGAGGAAGAATTTGAATAGTAAACATCTCCATTAGAAGCACTAAGAAACATTAATTGAGTTACAATACTCTTAGTTAAAAAGCTAAAGTTTATCTTTCTCTTATTGAAAGTTTATGTATAAAAATGAATAGAAATAATTATGATTTCCAAAGTCATAAGTTGTTAACAAAATTCACTTATTTCCACCACATTTGGGGTCTTTCTCTAATAAGGGGTCTTAGCATGATGTTGCCTCACTCAACAACTTAATAATAATTATCATGATAGTTATTTTTTGTTGTAGCATTTTAATATTAAATAATTAAAATGAATAAAAATTGGTAATTTAAATGTATTAATATGATAGTTAATATGGAGATAAGGAATTAGTCATATATGAAATCCCACAATGATAAAAAGCTAAACTCCTTTATTATCAATAAGTGTGGTGATAATACATATTGTTTTTACCAACTCTAATTTTATAAGAGAGAGGTAACTCTTGTCTCTCTGTCTCTAAGAAAGTTGGTTCTCCCTTCTCTCTTAGGCAGTAGAAGTTTGTTTGTCCCTTCTTGATGAAGGAGAGTTTTGTTTTCTTGAGACAACAGGTTTGTCTCTCGAGCTTGTGGTTTTGCTTTTTTTGGGTTATAGGGAAACATTTTTCTTGTTTGGTTTGCTTTAGTCTTCAATTATCTGTCTGGATTATGGAAGATACTAGTTTTGTTCTTCAGAGTGATCAACAGCCTAGAAAGATTATACTAGTGGCAACGTTTCTCTCTTCACGATTCTTGAGCATGGAAGTGATGGCTAGAACTTTCAAGCAGATACGGCGTCCCACAAATGGCTTTCAGATACGCAACCAGGGTGATCATTTTGTCCTCCTTGAGTCTCAGCAGTTTGGACTGAGTCTTAGGGCACCTCCCTACCGTTCTGCTGGTAAGGATGTGTTTTTTGGTCCAGGTTTTTTTGAGAAACGCTCATTTAAGCCACCGTGGAGAGACAAGGTGTTGGCTGGGATGGAGAGCAATGGTACACTGTCGACAGAGCAACAGCAGTTTGGTCCATATCTAAGCGTTTCTCCATTCAAAACTACCGGTAAAAATGTTATTTATGTTCTAGGTTTTTTTGTGAAAGCAAGTTGGAAATCTCAGTGGAGAAAGCGAGGGGAGGAGGATGCCCAAAGCACGGTGGGAGCAAATTCAGCCATGGTGCCTCCGATGGTGGTTTCCGTTATAGTTGGGGAAGTGCTAGAGACAAGTTTGAACAAAGAGACCGTTACACACTTTAGTGTACAGCGAAGAATGGGGAAAGAAAGCGTTACTCTAGATATGGTAACGGATGGCGTGACTGATCACACAATTGATGATGCCAGCCCAACTCTTGAAGGATTAGATATGGTAACGGATAAAGTGCCTAACTCTGGAGTTTTGAATACAAATCCTATAATGAATGCATATCTCGTAGAAACAGAAGTAATGGAGAGAAAATCAATTACTTTGGAGACAACCCTAGCCGCCTCAACACATGAGCACCACGTGACAATTAATTTGGATAAAAAAGAATTAAGTCCATCAACGGTGGAGAGTGGGGATCAGCCAAAAATCATTAGGTCTTGGAAGTGTATCATGTGTCAACCTTGTTTGCGGACTAGGCAAGTTTCCAAAGAGGATGTTTCTCAATTACAGATATTGGCGGAGGCTATACCACAGCTCCGCCAGATGCAATGATTCTCTTAGTAATGATCTACCATGGGCTTGGGAACCCATAAGTAGAGAGAGAGCCTGGTGAAATATTATGGGCAAAAGATCCCTCTGCCATGTTCATAGCTGAAACATGGATAGACGAAGCAAGGCTAGAGCATATCCTCAGTACGACTAAGTCTTTGATTAACAGTGATTCTATTGTGGAAGCAGCTTTCATGGATTTCAAAGAGTTGTTGTTGTGGATGATCAAAATGAAACAAAATAAAAAGTCATTCTCGGTCATGTTTCAAGAAGAAGATAGGGCAGGGATTGGGGTGATCATCCGAGAATGCCAAGGAAAAGGCTTGGCACACATGGTCAGAATCATCCCTCTCCCCCTAACTGTCATAGAGCTTGAAACTTTGGCTATATCAAAGGTTTTACAGTTTGATGCTAATCTGAGTTTGGAAGATGTCACCCCAGAGGGAGTTTCAGAGATTACAATGAACGCTTTGAATGCAGATTCACAGTCTTTGGAATCCTTTGGTTTACTTAGTCGTGATGTTAAATGTTTTGCAAGTTTATTTCATTGTGTTAGGTTTTCACATGTTCGTAGAAAAGGATTGTTGTATTCTCACATTAAGAGAAACGACAATGGGGTTGCTTATAGTCTGGCTAAAAATGTATTATGCATACCAGATTTTCAAGTATAGATGGAAGATGTCTCATCTCATATTGGTTCAATTTTAGAATTGGATGTAGCTGAATTTTATTAATAAAATCCATCAGTTTCTTTCTCAAAAAATAAAAATAAAAAAATAAGTGTGGTGATATGTATTGGAGTAGAAATTGGGTCAAATACATGCACAAGAGGACGTAACATGATAACTCCTTATCTAATTTATTAAAACATGCAACTCCAACTCATCAAGATAATGTTCAATTGTTAATCTTGAAACTCGCACTAAATCAAATTAAATGAACCTAATTAAATAGATTAACTCGTGATCAAATTCATGATGCACTTGAGCCGATTAATAGACTCATTCAAAATCAACAATAGCAACAACAACATGCAATACTACAAAGCATTCTAATACACAAAAAATAGAAAGGTTATTGGCAAAAAATGATGTTTTTTTCTTGTAGAGCTTTAGGCTTCAACATCTTGTCTAGAGGTAGCTTCAATTCGACCCACCCATGGTCGGGTTGAAAAAAATCCAATCTATCCCATCATTGGAGTTCAACCCAACCTACCTGGATTGGGTTGGATCCATGGGTTAGACAATCTTTTTTTTAAAATTTTAATTAAGCATTAGAACAACATTAATACAAATCTGAGCAAAGTATCAAACAAACACAATTTATTTGATTATTTTTTTTAAGTTAGTAGGATATCATATGATTCTATTCCAGCTCAGTTGATAAACAAAAGAATAAATTATAAAATTATATAATATATTTTTTAAAATATATAATAAATATAGGACCGTACCTTTTGCTATAAGTTTACTATCTTGGAGGCTTTCCATACTGCTAGCACATCCAAGGCCATATCTGCATATCAAGTCAACAGCTTGGCAATCGACACACTAAGATGACGCCAAGGACCCACTCATATTCACATGCAAACCCATCTAGTAGCCATAGCACTTGCCAACCGACAGCCAATGTACACCAAGTGGGTCAAGGGCTTGGCCCATGTCATTGTCACCTCCCAAATCTAGCCGAACAGCCTAGTACCACTCATATGCAGCCCAACCTTGCTTTTGCCACATATCAAACTCGCTCCCCACTTGCACCAACATGCATGCATGCCTACACACTCAGCAACCAAATTAATTGGTCATGGCCCATCACTGCACATGACATGCCTCCTCTGTGACCATGATTTGTGTGATTAACATGAGTGTAAGGTATCATGCTATGAGTTAGAATTACGTAGTTAAATGATTAAATTTAGCATTTATTAATAGCTTGAACTTTTTGGAGAATTGGTAATTTAACATAATATTAAAGCAAAAAATCTTGAGTTTGGTCACTTATCTTTTTCACTTTATCTCACATTTAAAATCCCACATATTGGGTTTCACCTATTAAAAGATAGTTTAATCTTACATGTGAAAATAAGTATCAGAATTATATGGTAAAATTATTAAATTTACTATATTTCAATAGTTTAAATTTGAGAGAATCAGTAATTTAGGCTGGGTTTGGATCCGCGTTTGCAGATCCACGTTTGCATTTGCGTCTCTGTTTTTTTTTTTCACGCATTTTAAGAGGTTTTGGCTACTATTCACAGATACTGTTCATGAACAGTAGTCACAAATGTTGACTTTTTCAGGGTGAACAGTGCATTCGTGCACTGTTCATGGACCCACAAATATCACTTTTTAGCATTTTTTTATTAAAAATGGATCCCACGGTACTATTCACACATTTAAAAATTATTTTGCTACAGTGTTTTCAGTTTTCAATTTCAACAAAATAAGTTCTATCCAAACGAACCCTTAATAGCATGCAACCAAGCATCTTGAGGGTAAGGGTGTAACAAGTGACCATTAGATTGGTATGTAACCTCATTGTATCAAGAGGTTCTAGGTAAATTACAATGTAATTAATATACACCCTCAAACAAGTATATATCTTTCTCTATAAATTCAAACCTTCTTTCTCCTACAAACAGAAGTTATTACGTTATGAATGATTTCCCGTGAAGTTATATTTGATACATTATTTCACGGATAGTGACTCTTAAGTAGTCTCACCATTATCTGTCTTTCATAGTTAATAAATATAAAGAATCATATCATGTTCTTTATCTCCTCCTCTTAACATTAAAAAATTGAGTAACTTTTGGTTTTTCCACCCTAACCACTAATGATGATGAGAAGCCATTAGAATGAAAGCTCTCCCACAAACGTATGTGGTAAGCCCTCTTTTTCCCAAGGATTTTCTAATGTATATTCTCTTCAAAAAAGTGACAAAAGTGATGTTGTGTAATGGTGATATATTCTAGCAAAATGATATTGTTTTGGACTCTTAAACTTGTGTTTAAGTTGTTCTCCAAATTATGTTAAAGCTCCAATAGCAGCCGTAGAAAATGAAATATTGTGGGCTGTGTCATCATCATAAATTCGTTGTCTTTGTTAGGCCTTATGCTAGAGAATTTACACGATATGAGACGATGACCTCCTTTCTTTATCGTTTGTGACAGCCACCCACTCCCAAAAGAATAAATAGAAGAAACCAAATAGAAAAACTAATTAGGAATAAAGCTCTTTTCATTTTGTTTTTAGGAGTAAAAATATGACCAGTACAAAACTAATGGAACAATTATTTATACATTTATTTTTAAGTTCTCTTTTCAACAAATTTAACAACTTCTTTTAAGTATCTCAAATTTTTAGTTGTAAGAGATGGACCATAAATGATGATGTACAAAATCGTCAGTAAGTTGATTGTTCGCACGCATGCCAATTAGGGTACTTGAAGAACAAGAGAACAAAGAACCTACAGAGAGCACCAATGAAATGCCGGCCAAAGACCCTCTAAAGGTTAAGTCAGTGATAGAAGAATCTCTAATTGTTCAAAAGTCTGAGAGCTAGGAAATTTCACATACCTTAAGGAAGAGGAGACTTGGTGCTTATATATAATGGTGTAAAGCTGACCAAGATCCCTTAAATGTAGGATCTTTCCTTATAAAGAAAATTTGGAGTTAAGGTCCCAAGATCTTAGAGCTTTACTTCTTATATTGGGGGAGGATATGAATGGACAGACCTAGTAGGGGGCCCGGCCCCCCCTATCCTTATGTGAGAAAATAAAATAGTAGGTGTAAAGGCACATTTTGCTCCACAGCCCAAATGGTTTAGACAATGGCCCAATGAGCACAAAACAATGAATTTGTTAGAGAGTGGGCCTGTTATTGAACGTTCATTGAGTAAGGATGTTGATCACAATAGGCTAGTTAATATTAGGATGAACAAGACAAACAGTTTAAAAAAGAAAAATGATCCTCGGTCAAGTACGAGGAAGGTATGTTCTTATATATTTCTCTCAGAGTTATACAAATATTCTAGTTCTTGGTTGCACAATGATTTTTCTTCTAGCTTTACTCATGCCTCCCCTTCTGTAATGGAGTCCTTCCCTTTTATATTCCCTTTCCCCTTTTCATCTCAGCCCTCTACATGTAAATCAGATTGCTAATCTTGATACTTATCCTATCAGCAACTTCCTGAAGTCTTTGTGAGTAGCTGTAAGGCTTAAAGTCACTATTCATGCATTACTTCCACATTAATGCGGCCAAAGGGTCAGATGCAGAGCATTCAATGCGGTGGTAACAGTTTTCTTCCCAAATATTTCTCAATTCTCTGTTGACTCATCTCTTTCTAAAGTTTATCCTCCGCAGCACGGTTGCCTACTACCCAGTACTTGATGGGTGGTCGGACTTTAGGCTTCTAGTCTGTTGGTCGAGGAAGGATTGCTCCTCGGACATCGTCTTATGTTCATTATGCCCAAACCTCTTCTTCGACCTAATAATCTATTTGCCTTCGCTAGTACTTATATGTCCTCGGGCTATTTGACGTCCTCGGGTATGGCCTACGACCCAATATCCTTATCTGGGCCCTTCATCCCTACAATAGCCCCTCGAAATTCTACTCTTTCTTTCCTCGAGGAAAAGTGGGATTTCGATTTTAGGTAACCGTACCTCCCACGCTTATGTTATTTTCTCCCATGTAGGTGTCTTTTCAACTGTAAAGGAGCACGTTCCTGATGCTTCGGCATCTGGGATGCCTCAGCATTTACTCCATACGATGCCCTATCCCCACGTTCTACGATGTGATGAAGATCTTACGGTGGAGATTTTTTGTGAGGATTTGAGCGAGAACTCTTATGCTTACTTTTCCCACCCCTATATAAATTGCTCGAAGAATCAGGATGTCTTACTTATTGAATCTTCAACACTCAAGAATCAGTCTGAGGTGCTTTTTCATACTTTCGTAAGTAACCTTTAGCCTACCTTCTTATTTCTAGGACATTTTCTTCCTCAGCCCTCTAATTCACACCTTTTTCTTCTAATACCCTCCCCTTACGTCTCAAATGGATAGGTTTGCTAACTTGGTAGACACTCTAGAGGGCATAGAGAACTTTAAGGCCCGTTATAACATACCAGCTGGGGTTTCAATTTGGCATTGCCTTCAAGGGGAATGGCATGTTATGAGATCAGAAGGGGAGGTAGTAATCTCCATGATTGCCTTCATAAAGGGAGGGATGAGGATCCCTGTGGGTAGAGTAACTAGGAATTTTTTTAATTGCCTACAGACTCTGTCCGACCTAGTGTGCCTCAAATATGTTTAGGATACTAGGTAGCGTAGATGCCCTTAACAAGAAGATGGATGTGAACCTCACCCATCATGTTAACTGGGTGTATAATTGTCAGCACCTTAAAAGTCAGGGATACTACCTCAAAACTAGGGTTTCTGAAGTCAGGCTCATATCGTGTCTCCTTGAAACTAACAAGGGTATGGACCAAGACTTCTTGATTGTCTTAGGGAATGGCATGATGGACTTTATTGCCCAACACGAGAGGGCAAACCAGGTGGAGTACTTAGGTTTAGGCTCACTGTTCTAACGCTGCACATTTTACACTAACAGTTTCCTATTCCTCCTTTTGTAGTTTGTAAGCTTATTTTTCTTTATTTAATGATTTATCACTCTAACGACACTTTTGTTTTTGGGATTTTTGTAGATAAGCACTTTACAGCCCCCAATCTCAACTTCGTCAACAAGCCCAACCTGACGAGGATACTCCAACCCGAGATCTTTGTTCATTTTGACGAATAACTGCGAGTTGCACACATCATACTTAGATACAAGCCCATCTTCATAAGCTATCAAGCCCTCAAGTACATGATAAAAGCAAAAGATCCTCAACTACACCAAATCAACATTGCCGTTCCAGTATTCCTTATAGGACCCCACCTGAAGGTACTCATCAGGTCGAGCTACCTTCTTAGTGCAGTGCCGAGGAAGAGGCGACATCCTCACACTTGGCTCTCAAAGAAGAAGCAGTCAAGGTAGTTGAAGTTTTGGATTCCGAGGAGGACTTCGAAGCTTTTGACCAGCCATAACCCCCAAAATCTCCAAGTGTCGCTTTTAGCCACCTTCTCCCTGCTCAAGTCAGTAGCGCTTAGGAAATTTTCGACGTTCTTGACGCCATGGTGCTCTAAAGGAAACGAAAGACTAGTCTGCTTGAGCTTCTTGAATCTCATGCAGGAGGGTTTGTCCCTGAGGTGGCTGTCTAGACCCAACCTCCAACTGCCCTCCCCATCCATACTTCTTCGTCTGAACCTGCATACAAGAAAAGGAAACAGGACAGGAAGGGTAAAAATGTAACTAGGGAGGGTAAAGTCATCCCTTCCAAAGAGGGGCAAAAATAGCTAAAGGGGCACAAAAGAAGTCCTTAGGCGAGGGGGCGATCATTGAGAAGGTGCCTGATCGTCGCCCTAGGGTCCAAATTTGGAACCCCCCACTAGAGTTGGTTGGAGCTCCCCTCCCCTTAGATTCCTCCATCAGAGATTTCCAAAAGGGGAAGGCGGGCTACATGGCTGACTTGAGGACACTAAAGAAGCACAAAGTGTTTCTAACCCTGAAAAGGGATTTGGTCATGGTAAGTTTCTTAATTTATTACTTTTACTAAGTATTCATGCTATTCTTGCTCTTAGAGAATTCTTTTTAACACTCTTTTTTTAAAGGCGATCCAAACAACAAACATTGCTGAGGAATGGGTAGACGACACCCACAAACAATGGAAAGACGAGGAAGGACAGCGCATAGCTGCCGTTGAAGCACTCACTGTGGCCGAGCATAGGATTAAAGACCTCAACGTAAAACTTACTAAGGCAAACAAGGATAAGAAAAGTGCAGAGTCAGCATTGGTTGGGGTTGAGAATCAAGCAGAGGACTAGCGGCAACAATTACGCAAGGTCGAGGATTAGTTGACTATTGCCAAAATGTAGATATGGGCTCTAAAGAAGAAATTGGAGAAGGCAAAGAAAGCTACAGCCCAGGCCGAGTGGGAGGGCTATGATACTGGGGTGAGGGAGACAGAAGAAAACCTCAGGGCCCAAGTCACTGATGTTTGCAGAGGCTATTGCCTCCAGGTGTGGAATGAAGCATTGAACCAGGCTAAGGTGGATGCTTCTTCAACATTAAGAAGGGCAAAAAATGTCTTCTACCCTTTAGCCTTTCGTGTAGCAAGCCCCTCCAGCTCCCGAACTGAAGTTGTCCCCAAGGCGCCCTTGTCTGGTCAGGCTGTCCCTACCAGTGCTCTTCTAACCCCTGCTACTCCTTCCAAAAAGGCTGACCGAGCAAGCGCTGTAGACAAGGATAAGGAGCCAGCTAAAGAGAAAGCTTCAGAGCCAGCCAAGATCCCACTTGCACCCAAGGACTCGTCCAAGGAAAATGGGGCAACCCGGAGCCAGGTACTTGTGCTTGCCACACTCCCCTTCACTACCAAGGGGGATCCTAAGAGTAAGGGTGCAACTCAAGCCACAATGCCTGAACCTTCTGCCCAGCCAATAGCGAAGGCCAACCCTCCTTCTCCCAAGACCACCTAGGATTTTAATTATTATTATTATTTTTTTTTTTTTAGCATGTACTCATTTTGCCTTTTCAGGGCTTTATTTAATGAAATGTGCTAAGTTCCTTTACATTATTAGTGTTCTATGTAAAACACAATGTTATTTTATTTTTTAACACAATTTGATTGCTTTAAGCTCGAATTACAACCTATTCCAATTAAAGTATAGCATTGCCTTTAACCTTAACAGATATCTGTGCAAATGATGATTCAACAACTTAATTCCCATACAATTAGCAATCTAACAAGTTAACTTCCAAACAATTGATAATCTACAATTTAATTCAAAAGTAGAATTTGTGTACTTGAGATGTTTAGCTCAAAAGGTTACACATGATTAAGGCTCCATTCATAACTTCAAATAAGTGCGAAGCATTAATTTACGTAAGGTATGTAGTTCGAGGAACCAAATATAACCAAGGTTTCACTTACCGCTTAAAGGAATAGGAGGTATTACTTTACCCGAGGTATGAGGTCCGAGGAACCCAAGCATAACCAAGGTTCTGTTTAATACTTAGATAAATAATTTAAAGTATTAATTTACCCAACGTATGTGGTCCGAGGAACCAGGCATGACCAAGGTTTTGTTTAACACTTAAACAAATAGAAAGTATAATTTACCCAAGGTATGTGGTTCAAGGAACCAAGCATGACTAAGGTTCTGTTTAATACTTAAGTAAATGTAGGGGTGGCAATTCGTGTTCGCGAGTCGGGTTCGTGTTATGTCGAGCCATAAGTACTCTACCATATGGGTTGACTCAAACCCGACCTGTTTAGCAAACGTGTCATGAATCCTCAACCCTAACCCGACCCGTTTATTAAATAGGTTGACCCAACACGACACTATTAACCCATTTAATTAATAAGTCATGTAAAAGTCAATACAAATAACCCGTTTAATAACTTATTTGATTAATAGGTCATACATGACCTAAATAATCTATTATCAATTTCCATAAATCTAAAATTAAAATACAATTACAATCATAAATATAGTAATAAACATATAATTACAACAAAAAATTAAGCAATAATAACAAAATTTAATACATTTATTATCTAAACGGGTCAAACGGGTCAGATAGGTTCAAATGTTGAATACGAACACGATATGTTTATTAAACGGGGTAGCTGTTTCGACCCAAATATGACCCGAACCAGTTTAGCCTCAACCCATGACCTGTTTATAAATGGGTTAGTCGTGTCGAGTTTACGGGTCGTGTCAAATTTTGCCACCTCTAAGTAAATGTGAAAGTATTAATTTACTCAAGGTATGTGGTCCGAGGAACCAAACATGACTGAGATTCTGTTTAATACTTAAATAAATATGGAAGCATTAATTTACCCAAGGTTTGTGGTCCAAGGAACCAAACATGATCAAGGTTCTGTTTAACACTTAAGTGAACAAAAAGTATTAATTTACCCAAGGTATGTGATCCGAGGAACTAAGCATGACCAAGGTTCTGTTTAACACTTAAGTAAATATGGAAGCATTAATTTACTCAAAGTATGTGGTCCAAGGAACTAGGCATGACCGAGGTTCTGTTTAACACTTAAGTGAACAGAAAGTATTAATTTACCTAAGGTATGTGGTCTGAGAAACCAAGCATAACCAAGGTTCTGTTTAATGCTTAAAGGAATAGGATGCACATCATATAATAGTAGAAACAAAAATGACAGGATTGTCTTTCATTAATAATAATACCTTCGTGGTATAACATTTTCATCTAAGTCTTCCAAAAAATAAGCACTTATGCCAGCCACTGAGGTGATGCAGTATGGCCACTCCTAGTTGGGCCCCAGCTTTCCCCATGATGGGTTCCTTGCAGTACCCATTACTTTTCTCAATACTAAGTCACCTGGTGCTAATGGACTTACCCTCACACCTGTATCATAGCCCTGCTTAAACTTCTGCTGATAATATGCCAGTTGAACCATGGCAGCCTCTCTTCGTTCATCAACCAAATCTAGACTTCTCTTCAATAACTTATCATTATTGTCTGGGGTGAACAAGTTTGTCCTCAATGTTGGAAACCCAGCTTCTAAAGGGATCACGACCTTGGACCCATAAGTCATTGAAAAGGGAGTTTCCCTAGTTGACCAACGAGGAGTAGTCTGATATGTCCAAAGAACATGTGGTAGCTCTTCCACCCATCTACCCTTTGTTTCGTCTAACCTCTTCTTAAGCCCATTCATTATAACTTTGTTGACTGCTTCAACCTGCCTATTTCCTTGTGAATAAGCTGGAGTTGAATATCTATTCCTAATGCCTAATTCACAACAATATCTCCTAAAAGCTTTATTGTCAAACTGGAGCCCATTATTTGAGATGAAGGTGTGAGGAATCCCAAATCAAATAACAATGTTTTTCCAAACAAACTTTTTTGCATCTATATCCCTAATATTGGATAATGGCTCAACCTTCACCCACTTCATGAAGTAATCAGTTCCGACCAGAAGCCATCTTCAGTTTCCCACAGCCTTATGAAATGGTCCTACAATATCCAGCTCCACTAAGCAAATGGTCATGGACTAGACAGAGGATTGAGTACACCCCCAGACTGATGAATGTTGGAGCAAATCTCTAGCATTGATCACACTTTTTTACATACTCTTGTGCCTCTTTTTGCATACTCAACCATCAATACCCTTGAGTAAGGGCTCTATTTGATAATGACTTACCCCCTGTATGACTTCCACATATCCCTCATGCAACTCTTCTAAAAGTGGCTCCACTGCCTTAGGATGAACACAAAGCAAGTATGGTCTAAAGAAGGAACATTTGTACAAATTTTGCTCCTTGGACAACCAAAAACGAGGAGTTTTCCTTCGTATCTTTTCTGTCTCTCCCTTCTCATTAGGCAAAACACCTTCCTTGAGAAATAGAACCAAAGGATCCATCTAACTAGGTCTGACCATGATCTGGTGAACTTGGACTTTCTCCTTCTTCTCCTTGGTGGGCTTATGCAGATCCTCAACAAGTATAACCCGAGGTAGGTTTTGTCCAGAAGAGGTTGCCAGAGTTGCCAAGGAATCAGCATGTGTATTCCTGCTTCTTAGGACTTGTTGTATGGTGAAAAACTCAAAACTTGACTACAAATGCCGAGCTTGATTCAAATATCCTTGCACTCTTAAATCCTTAGCTTCCAACTCTCCCTTTACTTGTCCTACAATCAACCTCGAGTCCGAAAACACTTCAATAACCTTTCCTTCCATCTTCTAAACCATAGCAATCCCTATTAATAAAGCCTCATACTCGGCTACATTGTTCATGGCCGAGAAGCCTAACCTTAAAGATTTCTCAATGGTGATCCTATCCGGGGACACTATAACTAGGAATGGCAACGGGTTGAGTTCGGGTTGGGTTTTTGCATACCCAAACCCGACCCGCGGGCCAAGACCCGCGACCCGAACCCGACCCAATTATTAATCGGGTTTTTTTCCCGGGGCCCAGACCTGCCCCGCCGGGCCCGGCGAGCCCCGGTTAGCCACTTAGGCCCAAATCTGGCCCAACCATTTTTTTTTTTTTTTTAAGCCCATTAAGATTTTTTTGTATTAAGATTAAAAAGGCTAAGAAATTACAAACAACAATCATCACCACCTCTAGCAACCCCCCAAAGCCAGCAACCACCTATCAATGAAACTCAGCCCAACCACCCAAAGCCATCCATTAAACCGCCACCACCACTGAAACACAACAAAATCGGGGTAAAAAAAAATAGCACCAGCCACCACCATCACCACCACCGCTGAACCACAACAACCCATAAATCACCAACCACCACCACTACAACATTGACACACCACAAACCTAAGAACTTCAACAAAATTTCCATACACACCAAGCCACAAACAATCACCAAGATCCATACCCACTGCCAAATCACCAGCCACCACCGCCAATCAAACACTATCATCACCAAATAACAAACACCTAACATAACCTTTAGTTCTGAGATGAGAACAAAAAGGAGGAAATGGGTTAGTGTGCTTGGCTAGGTTCGTGTGAAATGAGAGAGCAAATCTGGGTTATGTCACTATTAAGAGAGAGAAAGATAGTGTGTGCGCAAAGATGACAGATTAAAGGGCTGGGTTGAGCCGTTGCCTTTGCCTTTGCCATGTTCAAAAACCTAGAAACAATCATTGATCTAAACCCAAGACCCACGCGAGCAAAACCCAGAAATGAGCAAGGTTTAAGTCGCCGCCGCCTCCTTTAGTTTGCCGTTGCTTCGCTATTTCCATCGCCACCGAGGGAGACTTACCTGAGCCGCTGAGATGGGAAAGAGGAGAGTGATGGGAAATTATGGGCAAAAAAGAGGCAGAGAAATGAGAGAGACAGGGAGAGTGTCGGACCGAGGGAGGGAGGCTGAAGAAATGAGGGATTAGGGTTAGATTATATATATATATATATATATAAGGTATTTTTGTAATTTAGGGTACCGGGTTTTTAAACGGGCCGGGTCTCGGGTTTTTTGATAAAACCCGGACTCGACCCAGACCCGCTTCGGGTTTTTTTTTTAAAACCCATATTGACCCTATTTTTAATCCGACCGGGTAAAACCCGGCCCATTAGGGTCGAGCCGGGCCGGGTACCCGTGGGTCGGGCAAAAATTACCATCCCTAACTATAACCAGCCCTAGTCCAGATTCCCTTTGATTTGCCACACCATTAACATATAACTTCCAGGGTGAGGGCCCTCGTAGAGAAATTGCTTGAACTTGCTTTCCTCCTGAGCTACGTTCCTCGTCCTCTACCTCTATTGGAGACTCAGTAAACTCTACCACCAAATCTGCAAGAACTTGCCCTTTAATGGAGGTTCGAGGCATGTACTTTATATCAAATGCCTCCAAGATCGTCCCCTATTTGGTAATTCTCCCCGTATAATCAACTTTTCGTAGCAACGACTGCAGAGGGAGTTGAGTTAAAACCACAACTGTATGAGCTTGAAAGTAATAGGAGAGTTTTCACGTAGCATGCACCACAGCCAAAACAACTTTCTCTAAGGGTAAATAACGAACTTCTGCTTCGTTTAGTGACTTACTCACATAATAGACTGGCCGCTGTACTCCATTCTCTACCCTCACTAATACCAGACTAACTGCATGAGTAGCCACAGCAATGTAGGTGAAAAGGACTTCTTCCTCCTCGGGACTAGACATAATAGAGGGCCAAGAAAGGTAATCCTTCAATTGCTGAAAAGCTAGGGCACATTCTTTATTCCACTCAAACCCTTTCCACTTGTGCAAGAGATGGAAGAATGGCCTACATTTGTCTGCGGATTGAGAGATAAATTTGTTCAAGGCTACAGTCATTCCTGTCAACTTTTGAACCTCTTTGGGATTTTGAGGAGGTTGTAAATCATTGATTACTTTAATCTGATTAGGGTTAACTTCAATCCCACGATAGGTGACCATGTAACCCAAAAACTTGCCTGAACTAACGCCAAAGGAACATTTAGAAGCATTAAGGCGCAATTTATGCTTTCTCAACACCTCAAAAATACTTCCGAGGTCACTTGCATGCTTAGCCTCTGCCTTGCTTTTGACCACCATGTCATCAATGTAGACTTCAATATTCTTGCCAAACTGGGGTTCAAACATTCTAGTCATCATCTTCTGATAAGCAGACCCAGCATTCTTCAATCCAAATGGCATTACCTTGTAATGATAATTCACAGTGGGCGTTATAAAAGCAGTCTTTTCTTGGTCAGCCAGAGTTAATGGTATCTAATGGTACCCCTGAAAGGCATCTAAGAAGCTCATTCGAGAATGACCAACCGTCGTATCCACTAACTGGTCTATCCGAGGTATCGGGAAAAGGTCCTTGGGGCAAGTTTTGTTTAGATCTGTGAAATCCACACACACTCACCATTTCCCATTTTTCTTTTTTACTACCACCGTGTTGGCCAACCATTTTGGGTAAAAAAAATAAAAAAATAAAAAACCTTTTTATTGCCCCTGCGCATTTAAGCTTCACCACCTCTTTTTTGACAACATCGAAATGTTCTTTAGAAGAGCGGCGAGGTGGTTATTTCTTAGGGGAGACAGATGGATTAACATTCAGATAATGACAAATGAAATTTGGATCCACCCTAGGAGCTTCATAAGCACTCCAAGCAAACACATCAACATTCTTTCTAAGGAAAGTGACCAGCTCTTCCTTCTCCCGAAAAGGCAACTAAACTCCAATTTGAAAATATTTATTGCCATCATTATCAATAGTAATCTTTTCAAACTCTTTGCATATCACCTGTTCAGCTATAGCATCCGAGGACTTTTTTGTTTCCTTTGGTTGCTATAAAGCCCTTTCTGTGGTGGCCGAGGATTCACGGATGTCTAATTGTCGCAACTAGGCATTGCCTGACCATAGCGTAACTTCCAAATCAGCTCCTCGACATGGTCCCCTAAGGGATACTTCACTTTCAAGTGCAAAGTTGAAGAAACAAACCCCATAGCATGAAGCCAATGTCTTTCCATAATAGCAATATAGGGGGAATACGCGTCCACCACGATAAAATCTACTTCAATGACTTTTGACCCTACTTGAACAGGCAGTCTAATTTGGCCCTTTAGAATAACTATCTTCCTATCAAACCCCACCGAGGGGAATCATAGCTGACCAAATCCTTAGGCTTCAACTTAAGCCCTTTGTACAGGTCAGGGTACATGATCTCTGCCCCACTGCCCTGATCCACCAAGACTTTTTTCACATTATACTCCCCTATCCAAAGGGTAACCACCAAGGCATCGTCATTTGGTTGAAAAGTTCCAACTTTATCCTCATCAAAGAAGCTCAAAGTTGGCTAGACTTCCATTCTTCCCCGCTTAGAATCAAGGATTGAATCCTCAACATGTGGCTTTGCTAGGGACATAAACCTTAATGGATACAAACCAGTTCGACCTAGGGCAGCAAGAATAACACTGATTGTTCCTAAGGGTGGTCTTGAGAAAGCATCCCTATGGTGTGCTGACCTGACCTGACTCCTCTACCCAGTGGGCTAATACAGGAACTATTTCAACTTTCCAACCTTGACTAACTGCTCTAGGTAGTCACGTAAAGTCCTACAATCCTCTATAGTGTGTCTGCGGTCCTTATGGTACTGGCAATGAAGACTTTGATTACGCTTCATGGGATCTCCTCCCATCTTGTTTGGCCACTTGAAATATGGCTTATTCTTTATCTTTTCTATGATTTGGTGTACAGGCTCCCTGAACACTGTGTTAAGTACCTGGGTAGTAGCATGCCTAGTAAGTCCAGTAAAATCTCTCTTGGGTCGATTGTTGTTATACCTTCACCTCCTCAACCCATTTATACTCATCAATTTGGTCCATTAGCTGACACATACTTCAGGCAGGCTTCATAGTCAAGGATTTCCTCAAATCATGCTCGGTAGGCAGACCAACCTTAAACGTCCTTATTGCTACATCCTCAAAATCTCCATCTATCTCGTTAAATATCTCCTAGTATCTATCCAAGTATGTCTTCAAAGTTTCCCCCTCTCGTATAGCAATGGACAGCAAGGAGTCCAGAGGACGAGGAACCCTATTACAAGTGACAAATCGAGCCCCAAAGACCCTGTAAGCTCTTAAAAAAAGCTAATTTCTTCCTTCCTCCAACCCATCAAACCATCTCATCGCCACTGGCCCCAAACTAGATGGAAATACCTTGCACATCAAGGCCTCATTTTTTGAGTGAATAGTCATTCTCTAGTTAAAATGACTGACATGCTCCGCTGAATCCGTCCTACCATTATACATGGTAAATGTTGGCTAGGTGAACCACCGAGGAAGTTTTCTCCCTTCAATCCTCCGTGTAAACAGTGACTTTGAAATTTGACGTAAGGTTTTGCCCATAGCATCATTCCCCAAGCCCCTATAAGTCGAGCTTCTACTCCTTCGCCTATGATGGCGCTCTTCATTATAAGAGAAAGACTCACTGGGAGGGGTCCTTAATTTGGGTCTATAACTATCATTAACATTAGATTGAGACACTGAGCTCGAAGGGGTCCCTCTCCTTTGCTTACGGCATAGCTTCCTACGTAAGTGATCTATCTCCAGTTGCAAGTTTCTGGTATCTTCTCCATGAGACACATGGCTCCCATTTCTGGACTGACTCCTACTAGTATGAGTTGTGTGCACACTAACTTCACGGTCTCTCATTCGTTCAAGATTAAGAAAATGATCTTGACATTGGGATCCAACAGATTCTTCACGGTTTTGCCCTGAACCCACCATGATTGAACAAGCTCAAGAATGTTCAATTCCCCACAAACCGCGCCAATTGTAAGGGCAAGTTTTGCTCCACAGCCCAAATGGTTTAGACAATGGCCCAATGAACCGAAAACAATGAAATTTGTTAAAGAGTCGGCTTGTTACTGAACGTTCATTGAGTAAGGATGTTGATCACAATAGGCTAGTTAATATTATGATGAACAAGACAAACAGTTTGAAAAAGAAAAGTGCTCCTCGATCAAGTACAAGTAAGGTATGTTCTTATATATTTCTCTCAAACTTATACAAATATTCCAGTTCTTGGTTACACAGTGATTTTTATTCTGATTTTACTCATACCCCCCCTTCTGTAATGGAGTCATTCCCTTTTATATTCCTTTTTCCTCTTTCATCTCAGCCCTCCATGTGTAGATCAGATTGCTAATCTTGATACTTGTCCCATCAACAACTTCCTGAAGTTTTTGTGGGTAACTGTAAGGTTGAAAGTTATTATTCAAGTATCACTTCCACATTAATGCGGCCAAGGGGTGGCATTCAATGTAATGGTTGTAACTTTCTTCCCAGATATTTCTCAATTCTCTGTTGACTCATCTCTTTCTAAAGCTTATCCTCCTCAACACGATTGCCTACTGCCCAATACTTGATAGGTGGTCGGACTTTAGGCCTCCACTCTGTTGGTCGAGGAGGGATTGCTCCTCGGACATCGTCTCCTATTCATTATGCCCAAACCTCTTCCTCAGCCTAATAATACATCTACCTTCGCTAGTACTTATATGTCCTCGGGCTATTTGACGTCCTCGGGTGTGGCCCACGGCCCAATATCTTTATCTGGGCCTTCATCCCTACAATAGGTATAAGCCCAAATATTATCTTAAAATTTAAGAGTGATTTACTTACTGCCCCCCTAGAATTTTGGAAAAAAATTACTTCAGCCCTCGAATAGTTTCACACTTTCAACCGAAAGAGGAAATTTTGATATAAAGAACCCATAATCAAAAATAAAATTTGGCCATTCATTGAGTTGTTGACCCATAGCTCCTCCAAAACAAGCAACAAAATAATTTTATTAAATTCAAACAATCACAAAAGGATAAATAGAAAAAATAAGCCCAAATATTTTCTATTTAGGACTCTTAAATCAAGAGATTCAAGACAAGTCCTAAAAAAAAAAAAAAAAAAATCATCTTTTATATATATATATATATATATATATAAATCAAACAAACAATCCCATCCTCCACCCATCGCCGCTTGCTACAAAGAGCTCCATCAAGTTGAAGATCTGACCAGCCAACCAAGGACGGTCGGCACAAATCTAGCCTCCAGGCCCTCTACAGCTCCACTGCGGTATTTATCTCTCTTTCAATCCCTCTCTGTGTTTGTATATTCTAATGTGTTCACTTTAAGTTTAAGACTCAGCTGCTCTTTGTTTTAGTAAAGTGATGGAAATCTATGGTAACTCGTAAAATAGCAATATAAAATAGGATTGTTAATTATATTATTATTTTATTGATTGATATTTTTCATTGATGGATATAGGTTGATATCTTGACAGCATCTCCAGCAGAATAGCCAAATTTTTGTACTGTTTGGTTAATGAACAGTGACATTTAACTTTTGTCTACCCACTTTTCAAATACACTTTCCAATAAACTCTTTATCCCATTATCTATCTCATTTAAATATTATTTCTTCATTCATTGTTTATTTTTTTTTTAATCATCATTTATTCTTTTTTTAACAACTATATTTTTTAATGAAAAGTGTTATATTTACAACATTTTACGCAATAGTTTTACAACAAAATTTATGTAGAAAGTTGTTACTAGTTCTAATTTAAACCCACCACTAAAATTATTTTTTTCTCACCAATATTAACTAATAACAATCTGTTACTTATAATTTATTGTAAAAATATTGTGATAGTATTTTTCAATTAGAATTTTTTATTTTTTATACTATTTTTCTTTGTTTCATTTTCATCCACCGTCCATGTTTCATTTCTTTTTTTCTTTTTTCTTTTTCTTATTTTCTTCCTCCACACAAGTGTCCCCTTCTTTTTATTTTCTTTTTCACCTCCAGAACCTTCTAGCCTTTCACATTTGCTTCACATCAGAGAGAGAGAGAGAGTCGTCCACCACATCTCTAGCGTCGTCGTCATCCACCGCATCTCTAGCGTCGCCCAGCGTCGTCATCATCCACCGCATCTTTATCGTCGTCTAGCGTCATCGTCCTCCACTGCATCTCCAACGTCGTCCAGCATCTTGTCATCCCCCGCATCTCCAACATCTCCACCGCTGCTCCATCATCTCCACCATCGTTCCAGCATCTCCACCGCCACTCATTGTCCTCCCCACCACCAGGCTGGGTCAGATCGGCTTGTTCTTCTTCTTTTTTTCTTTTTCTTTTTTTTCCTTTTTTTTTTTTTTTTTTCATATTTGCTTGTTCTGATTCAACTTTATTTTATAAGAATTGAAATTTGTTTTGTGTTCTGTGTTTGGATTATGTGAGAAACGGGGTCAGCTTGTTCTTTTTTTTCTTTTCTTTTCTTTTTTTTCATATTTGCTTGTTCTGATTCAACTTTATTTTAAGAATTGGATTTTGTTTTGTGTTTGGATTATGTGAGAAACAGAGGGAATGAGAGAAAAAAAAATCTGGAGGTGAGAGAAAGAATTGATATAAAAGTAGTTGGGATAATTTTTTAATCTAAGAAATTTGATTACTAATGTACAATAGCCCATTAGACCTGATGGGCTATTGTTCATGAGCCAAAAAAAAATCCATGTTTACCAAGTCTGCTAGAGCATGAACAGTGCACAGATTCTCCAAATTTTAGCTAATATACTTGGATGGCTACATTGCTGGAGATGCTCTGAATACGTGTAGTTCAATCAAGAAAAATAAGATCACTGTGTAGTAATGTAGAGGACTAGTAGCTAAGCTATATTGTTAACTTGTGAGTGATCATCAATTTGCTTTATGTTCAATGTAATTTTTGTCTACATTGCAGTTCAATGTAAACTTACATGACAAACATACAAAAAGTAATAAATATTGTACATATTTGTAAAAAATGGTAAATATTGTATATTTTTTACAAATGTATACAATATTTGCCATTTTTTTGTGTATACAATATAAATTTATATTATATCGTATGGTGTAAAAGAAGAATTTTCCTATATTTTAAATTAATAATAGTGTTTCTATTATCTTTGACTCGGCCTCCTATTTTCATTATTTTTGACTTTGCCACGGAATATATGGATGCTTATTTGAAATTTGGTTTTTTACGTATACTTTGCCCCCTTAACTTAAAATCCTGAGTCCGTCCTGGCGGATATGTAGTAAGGTCTTTGTACGTGACGTGCAAGTTCTTTCCATATAGGGTAACCTGAGTGGAGAACATGCAAAATGCTGTGGAACTAAGTGTATTCAACTTTCGATATGTAAGTTAACCCATCAGGAGTTCCCAGGCTCAACGACGAAGGTATGGGTCACGTTGTGTGACCGTCGAACTCAAAGGAGGTGCTCGTCCCGACAGGTCTCAAGGAGACTGAAAGTGATGCTCGTCCCGACAAGTCTCAAGGAGATTGAAGGTGACTTCTGTCTCGACGGGTCTTCAGGAGACTAAAGGTGACTGCTAACCCGACAAATAAAACAAGAGATAGAAAATTTCTTGGTCGAAATATCCCTTATCAATATACATCATGAATGAATGGTAAGACAGAACTTCATAGAAGTATGAATGCGATACAACATTCAAGATTCATCAGTTGAAGGTCCTATTTGCTTCAGAAGATTAATCTTTCACGAAACGTTATGAACCATTTAGTCATCAAATGATAAACCAATATGATGATCCTAAAATGTCAAACCATAGCCATCAAAGTGGGGCGAACCTAAGTTCTTTGAAGTTTATATATTAATATAGATTAAGATCTTGACTTTTTCAAGTTACATAGAATTTGGTCAAAAAAAAGCAAATTAAACATTAGATAAACTTTGTTGTTAACAATATAGTATAGGAAAATTCGGCATGAAAATATTGACAATGATATGAAATCCAACTTTGATGACAAACAAACATGGCTATTTGAAGGCCAAAAATTAAGATAACCAAGATTTAAGGAAAAACAAAAGATATTGACCTCAATCTCATTAGTGCTGTGGTCTATATTCAAAGAGGGCTGCGGAAAAAAGTTTTTTTTTTTTTTTTTTTTGAGGGGGGCTGCGGAAAAAAGTAGTTGCTAAAAAATGTTATCTTATCATATATCACCTTGTATGGTCTAGAAAAAAAAAATAATAATATGAGTCCAATTAAAAGGTGTCCTTGAGGTATTTGTTAAATTGATTATTTTAGGAAAATATTGATACCACTTTCATAGGAAATACCTTTCTCCAAAAAAAAAAATCATAGGAAATACAAAAAATTGTAAAAAAAAAAAAAATCATTTTTTTTTCTTCTTTTTCTATAAAAAGTTTCTTAAAATAGTTCCTCAACTAATGCAATTAAAACATCCGTTAACTTTTCTCATAAAAAAAAAGAAGTAAAAATTGGAAACAATCATTTACGTGGTTCAGCATTACACGCAAGAAATCCCAAACTATTATATTTTTACTATTCAAAACTATGTGTTACAATAAACCTATTGTAAAGTATACAATATTAGGCTTAGTATAATAACCTTAAAAATCTAGATAGCTTATGGTCTTATAAAACCATGGTAAACTATGGTTTTCTACCAATCATGGTCTATTATTAACAATAAGATTCTAATATATTTTAAGGTAAACTAGTAAAATCCACCAACCTCTTTTGAGGTTTTATAAAATGACTTTCGTCCATATATTGCATGAAATTACACTTTCCCTTGATGTTTGTAACTTTGTATAAATGCAACATATAGGTTTTCATTAATGAATTTTTTTTAAAAAAAATTCCTAATAAGATTATTAAATACCTAATGTGTGTCAATAATTCTCAAATATTATAGGAGAGTGTCATACTGTGAGTAAGAATAATTTTTAAAAATAAATATTATATTAGTAAAATTAAAATTTGAGAGGACATGGACTTAATTATTGCATAATTCTAAAAACCTCAAGGGAAGAGTATCATCTATACAAATGTTTGGGAAGAGTGTCATTTTGATAAATCTCAATGAAGGGTGACAAGATTTACCCAAGTGGTCAAGTTATAAGTTTATTACAGTCTTATGCTTTGTTTGTTTTGACATTAATATTTTTTTGGAAAATGAATCATTGCCCAAAAAACTATTTCTATAAAATTATTTCAGTTTCCTATATTTAATAACGACCTTAAAATAAGTTAGAAAACTATCTTGACTTTCTTTATTTAGTTTCGCATGATATATAGTTATTTTCTTTGTTTAGCTTTGCGTGAGATATAGTTATTTTCCAGAAAAATATTAACAGAAAATAATTATATCTCATGCTAAGCAGCTAAGTTAAATAAAGGAAGTTAATAAATAGTTTTTTTGTTTTTACCATTTTTTTTATATTACCAAACACAGTAAATTGCTGAAAAAAAAAAATGAGTTTATCTTCACATAAGGTTGGAGCGGTACTTCATTCTTCACCCTCGCATTCGTTAGCGCGCATAAGATCATTGGACAAGGTGCCGTTCTTGGTCTTTGCAATTTGCAGCTTTTGAGCTGCAAATGCAATCCTGGAATATTTTTTTTTTGAATCTCAATCCTGGAATATTTGAATGTCAAAAGCATTGAGACCCAATCAAGCTAGGCACATTTCTAGAAACCACTTGTATGGAAAAGTCCATGAACATAAGTTACATAAGAGCATTTTCAGAGGGGAAAAAAAACCATGTTTACTTTCACACAAGCTTTGCCAATTACTATAGCACCACCGCCAAGGCTAATCATATATTAAAGCCAGAGTGACCATAACTATGCGGCTTGAAACAATCAATCCTCTTTGTTTCAACACTATGAAAGATTGAAATTCAATCCCATTTGACATATTAGCCAATCTAGAAACGCGACAATGTAATAAAAGTATTGCATTTGACCAAAAGGAAAATAACAAAAGTCAAACACAATGTTTTTTTTTTTTTTGCTAACGTAAAACGCAATGTTATAGTATAAATAGGTAGTATTGGTTGCATAATCTATGTACAGAGGTGTTGTAGTTTGTCATAAATTTTGTTGCTTATATGCTTAAAATGGCTAAGTGCAAGCAATTTGCCTATTGTATTGTTTTATTCCTATACCTGGTACGCTGCTCTCTTTATTGTTATGACAGCTTACTTATTTTCATGCAAGTTAGTTTGATTTTTGTGCTAATCTCTAATCAACTTAAGTTATTGGCTCACGTATACATATACATAAGCCAATTAGAGTTTATTTGTATGTTGTTTTGGCCTACGGGTCAAAATGTGAGTGTTTATAACAGTTGATTGGCATCACCTGGATTGCAATTTCGAAGTACTTTATTACTTTCAAAAGTATATGTTGGTTTTTACTCAAAACAGAAGATATATAAATATTTTCAAAAGCTCACCAACTAGTGTCTTAGCTTCATGATTGATGATGGATGTTGAGAGTCTTGACTCGAGACAAGTACAACTTATAATCTTATTGCTTCGCAAGAAAAAAAGGGAGAGAGAGAGAGAGAGAGAGAGAGAGAGAAACTATTATTGTTCTTGACATCTTGTGACCTTATATGACTTCATAATTTCAATGATTCCATCATAATCCATTTGAGCTATGGACTTGATCATGGTTCAGTTTTTGCTTTTCAGTGTTATTACTAGACAATTTTATGAACTTCAATCTTTGAATTTTCTAAAAGAATTTTTTTTTTAATGATCAATATTAGTTCATGTACTTTTCTGAACAAAAATTTTGGTCAAAACTTTAATACTTAAATCATGGATTTTGTTGCTAATTATGTAACAATTACATATTGATCAGATTGGATCAAGCATGGCTGCTCACACCACTCCTGATGATGATGTGTTGGAATGGGTAAAGAAAGATAATCGTCGTTTCCTGCATGCTGATATCAGAGTTGGTGATCTTAATAGCACCATTAAGTATGTTATTTCTGGGCATAATTGTGTTTGCATGCAAATTTTAAGGCATTTTTCTTTATATTCAAATTATTGAAATAAATCCTTAATTGACAGGTTTTACACTGAGTCTCTTGGGATGAAGCTGCTGAGCCAAAAAGACTTCCCAGAGCAAAAATACTCGAAAGCAATTGTTGGGTTTGGCCCTCAGGACACTCATTTTGTCCTGGAATTGACATATAGTATGACTAATTCAAACTTTCCTGCTGATAGCCTGATACTTTTTCTTTTTTTTAATTACTAGTTAGATATATTTTGATTATTCATAGATGAACCATAACATAATTGATATTCAGGTATAGTTTGAATGTTCCAATAAAATCAAACGGTTTTATCACTTTTTCTAAGCCTAAAAATTAGCTAATCATCATAATGAATAAAGTCATTAAGAAATATTGGAGTTATAATGATATTTGATGCTTTGCTTATTTTTCTTTTCCAATCCAATGACTTTGACTTTGTCATACTAGTTTCATACTTTCATTTGTAGACTAATCAAACATTAAGTAGAAATACTTTCCCTAATTTCTAATGCCTTCAAATTTATTTCAATTTACAGTCTATGGAGTAGACAAATTTGATATTGGTACTGGCTTTGGACATTTTGGAATTGCAACTCAAGATGTGAGCATCATTTTGATCTAAGTATGAATAACTTTACAGTTTTCATTATCTAAAACCATAATTAACCTTTTGATTCTCAGATCTATACTGTGGTTGAAAACATTCGAGCAAAGGGTGGAGTCATCACCCGTGAACCAGGGCCAGTTGCTGAAGGGGGTTCGACCATCTTTGCCTTTGTGCAGGATCCTAATGGCTATAGTTTTGAGCTTCTTCAAAGGCCCCCAACTCCTGAACCACTTTGTCAAATATTGCTTAATGTCCTTGATCTTGATCGTGCTATTGAGTTTTATGAAAAGGTAAATTAATACTAATTTTGTTAATTAACCTGGTGTATTCATAATGCTCATGTGTATTGACTTCTTAGAACTCATAAGCATAAAAAAAATTCTAATATTAATCTAGGACTGGAAATTTTAGTTTAAAAGATAGTATCGACATTTAAACATTTTGATAGTGAGACTCTGAGAGACTCAAGGGCTTGACAACTGAGAACATTCACATAAACATCAAGGAAAGGGATATGGAAGATTTGAACGTAAAAACACATTTTGCAAGCTTCATTCACTTCAATTTCTACTGATAAGGCATAGCCAAAAGAAACTACTTATGTATTTTAACTATGAGGGTTGTAATCTATAATGATGTTCATTAATTTACTCAGATTGCATCCAAAGAAGCTTGATTAAGCAATTTAGCTATGCTGTGAATCATGCTTTATGAAGAGCTCCTAAATGTTTACGTTTTAGATCGGTAACATTATATATGTCTGGAACATACATGTATATCACAATATTTTCGTAGGATTTACCAAATGCTCAACTATAGCTTTAAAATTTACATTTTCAAAACGAGCACTTTGAAATAATTGTTTTTCAAAAACACACCTTTTCAAACTGCTAATCCAAACAAACACTATGGAAATGGAAGGTTTCAATCTTGCTGAATTTCCCAAAACAAAACCATTTGAGTATTAACCATAGAGATAAAAAGACTTTCAGATTGTTTAAATTCATTTTAATTAAGAACCATAGAGAATTTTGTTAATTTTCAATTCATTTCCGTTTGCCCTGATATGTCACTAGCACATCAAAGCTATAGGTTTTTGCACTACCCAGAAATATTATTATCTTTCAATATCATATCTTATCTAATAATATCTGAATGCTGATTTCTTTTGGCTCCAAATCATTACAGGCATTAGGCATGAACCTTCTGCTGAAGTATGACAACCCGCAAGAACAGGTGAATTTTCACCTAAACCTAGTGCAGCCGTGTTACTCTTGTAGTACATTTCACCAACAAATATTTAACCATAAGCTACACAATATAAACAACACAATAATCATTTCTTGAAGTAGACAATAATGCAATCTTTTTTACTGCACATGTTGTACAGTTTTCTATGGCTATGGTGGGTTATGGATCAAATTTAACTCAGACAACTGTTTTGGAACTGAGATATAATTATAATGTAACCGAGTATACCAAAGGAGACGGATATGCACAGGTAAGCTGTATAGGATTTTCTCTTTTATCTTTATTTTTTGCTCATTGATATACCAGTTTTTGACAAGAATGAGACCTCTTTCTAGGTTGCTATTGGTACTGATGATGTGTACAAGAGTGCTGCTGCTGTTAAACTTGTTACCAAAGAACTTGGAGGACAAATAATCCTACCACCGGTTTCAATTCCCACAACCAACACCAAAATCACTTCATTTGTTGATCCAGATGGCTGGAAGACGGTGAGTCCTGAACTGTTCTACAACCTGTTCTTTTTTTTGACAATATCCAGACAATATCCATATAGAGTAAAAGTTAGTGCTGCTTTACACAGTTTGTCTTGGGTAGTTGGGTTTGAATTTCTAGGAATAAACATATTGAATACCTCAGAACAGTTTTCAGAACACATATTTGGAAGAAATCACTCAGAATTGAAGTGGGTTAATCCATGCATTTCAAATGTTGCACAACATATATTTTCATAATATGACGATAATTTTTTTTATAAGTAATATGACGATCATTTTATTTGGTTTAGATGATGAATTTTAGCTGGTTTGCCTATTAACATCTACAAAGTAAGGAACAATGCATCTTGATATTTTCTAGCTACCTAGCTCACCCATATGTCCCCTTGCTATTAATATTTTCAGGATTTGGTGGACAATGAAGATTACCTCAAACAATTGCAGAAGAAAGAGTGACAAGGGTGTTGCTTATGCCTTTCCAATTGAATAAGGAGTCCTGCCTTTGGACTTGTATCTAGTGTGCTTATTCATTTGTATGTTCAGTTTTTTTTTTTTTTTTTAATTTGATTTTGTTGTTACCTTGTTTTTTTTTTTTTTTTTGATGGGATTGTTGTTACCTTGTTTTGTGGGTTTGTATGTTTGTGGGTTTGTATGTTTCCATATTACTTAAAACATCATCTAAGCAAGCTACTATTGTAAGTTTGCCAATAAAAAATAAGAAAGATGGATTTGTATGACTATAGTAACATACAAGCTAGAGTTCTATAAGCTTGAGCCTGTAGCAAAATTGCAACTTTGCGGGAATACAAACTATGAACAAGCTATCCAGTATTAATACAGTTGACATCCGAGTTCAAGATGTAATCTTCCAATCATGTCCCACTGCATGCTTGCAAAGCTGCTCCCTTAAGTTGAATTTACCATAGCTTACTTCTAGTTTGCACCAGGTAATTTCACTCTTAGCACTTCTGTCAACAACTTCTTGAATCCATTCTTGGTGCATCCTATGTGAGATATAGTTTGCAATTCAGAACAGAGTGCCAAAACTTTAAATGGATGCAAGTGCTTAAGAATCTGAGAGTCTCGATCATAATCCTGGAAACATGAAATATGAAATTAAAATAAGAAAAAATAAAAGCAATGAGTTGTTCAGTCGTAGTCATCATTAATTAAATATAAATAACCTCCATGATTAATGGTTTTGCATTTTCTTCAGTTCACAATTATAATGAAGACAATTCACTAGGAAAGGTACACTAGCCCTCTAATTGAAAAAGTATAGCAAGCACCCTTCATCACTTGAAGGGTCCACATGCTACCTGCTAATGGAAAATGAACATAACAATTGTGTGTCATGAGCATATGCCTTCAAGAATGATACCAAAAATACCTGATTTTTAACCAAAAACAAATTAAGGGAAGAGAGAGAGACAGGATTTTACAAATATACCTAAACCAACTACCAGTATTTTGATTCCGATATCTAGTTACCTTTTCTGTTACTACAACAATTGGCTTGGAATCAAACTTGTCCTCAAGTTCTTCAAGTCTCCTTCTGATCATGTCAACATCCTATGTTAAATTACAAAAGGGCATCAAGAACTTACCACATACAAGTAGCCTCTGAATTAATGTTCAAGCAAGAAAGAAAAGGGAAAAAAAAAAGTTGGGTTGGAAGAGGGGAGCGTGGGGGTTTGGAACAACTGATACAATCATTTTATACAGTATTCGCTACATGATATTTAGATGTGTTTTAATTGGCAGTTTGGAATAAGATTGTACAGAAAGCTAGAATAGTCTTAAGACAAAACACACAATTTTTTATTTACTTACACAATAAGTATAGTTAAGGTGTGGTAGAAGCATCACGGTCTCTAGCAAAACTACAGAAGTATAACGGCAGACTTGACAAGAACATAAGTCACAGCAGAGATGAAGATAACTGTACCCTGGCTTGAAAGACATGATGGTCACTGAAGTCAAGTCGATCAACATAAGATGCTCCTATCTGCAGCAAGGTATCTCCCATTTAGACATAAAGGCAAAGATATAGAAGTAAGGAGACACAAGGAGAAAAAGCAGAGAGCAGAAATGATGCCACATGATCTGTCTCAGGACAAGAAGATGACATGTATGAAGCTTCTCAGCATCTACAAGAAGCCGTTTTCAAAACAAATGAAAGAAAGGTTACCTTCTCCATTGCAGTCACAAAAGCATTTGCAGAACCAATGGAAGACACACATAATATGACAGTGTTACTCAAAGCTCCCAGAGGTAGTTTGGAATTAATATTTGCCACTTCAAAAAAGTGTGAGGGAGTCATTCTAGTGAAGAAAATTGGAAGAGATTCTTTAACTTCTCGTATCATATGCTCTATCTCTTTGAGATTTTGTTCTGAAACCTGTGTGATTTCCAAGCATAAATTTTACTTCAATGTCATTATCTATTGCATGCAATAACACACAAGCACACAGAAATAACTACCTAAATACATGCTGAAAGCAATGTCCATTGAAGCAAAATTACTTGAAAAGGGAAACTGAAAAAGATCAGTCATGTTGCATACCAGGTCTGCATTATGGATGACAGCAACATCTGCCCGTTTCAGTGCAGTCAAAGGCTCCCTTAAAGGTCCCAGTGGGAGTAATTGACAGTTACCCCACAGTGTTAACCCATTGACCATTACTATCTCTAGATCGCGCTGCAAGCTCCAGTGCTATCTTCCATATCAATAATATATGCTATCAGTATAACACCTCACTGAGTAAAAATATGTGTGTTTCAAGACTTCATTAAAATCAAGATAGTAAACAGCATCAGCAAATCAAGATATAGGTTGGGAAAATGCATATGCTCTGAATGGTGGACAGAACATGCTTCTGGGTCATCATATTGAGAAACAAAATTATAGAAAATGATGTGGATGCAAATATAGATGAAGACTGCATTCCAACAATGGAAAGCAGATACAGAGGATAATATAATACCTGCATTCCATCATCTAGAATTACAGCACCAATTTTTTCTAAATTAAGATGACTTTCCACTTTCTGGTCAAGGCAAGGACTCTGATTGGATGTACTAATACGAGGATCAAAGTAACCATATCTTTCAAAATAAGAAGCAGCAACAGCTGCCCGATTTGCACCAACACCGATCTTTGCAGGTCTCCCAAAGAGATGCCTCTCAAGCATTCTAGCTTCATCCCCACCAGCATAACCCTGACAGAGAAATTGATTTCATATGGAGAGATCAATCTATTTGCTATTTTTCCCAGAGTTCTGGATAAGAAAAAACATGTATTAAAAGAGAAATTACTCTAGAAGAGGGGTGATCCTACTTAAACTAGTCATGCAGTACCCACTGTGCTTGCAGTTTCCATGGACTTGAGGATATAATTGCCAAATTTTTGTTAAAATATAAAGGACTCCTATAAGGATTAAGGGCTGTTTCACAGACGGTATTTTGGGGCCCAAAATGGATATTGAGCATTTATACATGTGAATCCCACTTTAACAACAGTCCATATCCGTGCTGTCCCTGTAACAACTTGAAGGTGATACCATCCCACAGCATTGTCCAATTGCAAGACAGGTTTCTCATGAGAGACAACAAGCAAGGTCATGGTGTTATTTTTATCTCAGTTAGTGATAAAGCGTCAAAATAGCTGATGAACAGAGTAATTTGGATTGCCAATATGTTGAAATAATTCCTATTTCATCAAGTTAGAAGGCTTTGGAGCGTCCTATGTACTTTTGAAACAGTCTATTACTCCATTGTCACAATGATTACTTCATCTTTTTCCCCTCCTTTGTGGTGATTTGGTCATTTACAGTGATGTGCCACACTGTGATACCAACATCAACCTGTTTCTATGTATTTTTGAATGCAGTCTACAACAAAGTGGACCAGTTCACTTTGCACTAGATGTACAAACTAGCACTAAAAATCATAAAGTAGACATTGTCACAAACATCATGGACCACTTTTGAAACTTCCTAAGTCATCTCACTCCCCCCAACCTCGTTCTCTCTTGGTGGGTTCATGCACGTGCGTTTCTTTTCAGAACTTTTTTTTTTTTTTTTTGATGAATCTTTTCAGAACTTTTTACTCATTTGTTATTTGTCATTTCTCACATGATATAGACTCATCAGTAACTTTATTATTTGGTTCTCAACATACCCAAAAAAAAAAAACCAAGACTTATTCTACTCAATATCATTTTGTCACACAGAAATTCAACTTAGCCTCACAAAATACAGAAATTTGGAGGAAAATTTCTCTAACCCACAATGTGGCAATTGAAATGACCATGCAGGTCTGATTTTAATCACAAGACCAATTTAGACAACTTAATAGGTCTTACCCAAATTTCAAACAGAGAAAAAAAAAACAATGAAAGATGGAAAATTTTTAAAAACCCATCATGCCCAAATTTCAAAACAGAGAAAAGGCAATTAAAGATGGAAAATTTATAAACACCCATCATACCCAATTTTCAAAACAGAGAAAAAAGCCATGAAACACGGTAAATTTGTAAACACCCATCACACCCAAATTTCAAAACAGAGAAGAAAAAAAAAACAATGAAAGATGGGAAATTTATAAACACCCATCATACCCAAATTTCAAAACAGAGAAGAAAAAAAAAAAGCAATGAAAGATGGAAAATTTATAAAACACCCATCATACCCAAATTTCAAAACAGAGAAAAAAAAAAATAGAATGGTATTTGTAGCGTACCCTAGTGAGAATGAGAGGTGGGATTCCAGAGTCAGCTAAGAAGCGAGCAATGAACTCGACCATTGGTGTCTTCCCATTGCCACCCCACGTCAAATTGCCTACACTTATCACCGGCACCGCCAAGCGGTGGTTGCGGAGGAGGCGGAAGCGGTAGAGAGAGTGGCGGAGGGAGAGAGCGAGTGTGTAGAGAGAAGAAGCGAAGGAGAGGACTGGGATTATCACAGAGCGTTTTAGAGGGGAGAGCTTTGCGTGGTTCTCTGCGTACGCAATCTCCTTCACCACCGCTCTTACTTTCTCCATTCCCAAGCCTCTACTACAGTTCTACTACTACTACTAAAACAAGCAGAGCATGTGTTGAGGTGTACACATGCCACACTGGCACACATCACTGTGATATGGGGTCCACAGACTCTACACATACGTACGTAATACGGTGGGTTTAATTAACAACCGGAAAATGCTACTAGCAAATCTTTAGCCAAATCTTGCTCATGTGTGCAATTAATTGGAGATGAGTTTATAATTTCACCGCTCACGATTTATTATATAAGCAAATTATAAAAAAATTAGTAATTAAATTTGTGATCCTAGTATTAAATAAATAAATAGTTAAAGAATCGGAAAGAGAGTCCAGTTTCCTTTTTTATTTATCGGTTTTATCGAACCAATTTAGGGTTCAATTCCTTATTAAACTAGTTGGTCTAATCTCATTATTAAAATCACAATACCACATATATATAGTTACATGCATATACAAATACCTCCGTTTATACAAAAAAATCAATTAGTATCTTGAACATAACTCTATCCTGTGTCTATCTATCAAATAAATTAGCCATTTTTTAAGACATCATTTCTACATTTCTACATTTCTTTTTTCTTTTTTATTTTTATTTTTATGGTTGGATAGTTATAAATATAACTATAAGGAGGATGGATTCTATATTTAAATTTCTTTATTAACTTAGCATAAATTTCTTTATTAAAATCTTACTAAATCATACTTTCTTTAAATAGTTTCATATAAAAAAAATCTATTAATTTATACTATATTTATTAAATTTTATATTTATTCAAGAAAATAAATTATAGAAGAAAGTAAAGAAACTAATATTTTTTAAATTTTTGTGTGCATTGCATGGATTACCAACAAGTTGAAATAACGTTGAACCCATTCAAGTAGATATCTTGATATCGAGAATTAAAAAAATAAAAGAAATTTTTTTTATACCAATATTACTATTAAGTGATCTTTTACAAATGCATTATTATTTTTTTATTATTAAAATATACTTTCAACTTTTGGAGTTTGGAATTGTTTTCGTTTTAACTTTTTACGTTGTAATATTTTCATTTTGACCATTTATGTTTGATTTTTGTTTTTATATTGGCTCTATCATCCATTTCCAATAACAATCTAATTGTACATAACATGTTTTTTCTTCTTACAACCATAGTTGTCAATATCGTACAATACGTATCGAATCAGATCGAGTGAAAAAGGTACTCTATTGTAGATACATAGTGAACATGCTCATGAATCATAAGATACAAAAATATGTATCCTATGGATCATATTCTACAATATATAGTTACGTGGGTTTAAATTGGATTTTTATTTATTTATTTATTCATAGTTTGTTTGTTTGTTTTCCTCCACAAAATTTGGACAATACACTCGACACTTCACTTTTATTTTTACAAATTTCTTTTTTTATACTATGAACAAGATATTAAATGAAAATATAATTATTTTTTATTATTTTTATTGTCCTAAGTCTAAGAAGCTATAATTCCAATAAGATATTTTTAGAAAAAGTATATTAAAAAAAAAATAAGAGATGGTAAATATTGTTTATGATGGGGAAGGAAATATTAATAAAGAAATAATTTTGCAAGACAATGAACATGATAATAACATTGACTTAGATGGAATTGAATAGGCAAAATGATGAAAATGATGAGAAATAAATTACAATTTTGGCTCATATGTCTTTTTTTGGTAGAATATTTTGGCTCATAACACATATACTACACTTTTGGGTTTTATAAATTTGAATATGGATGTTGTAGGGACTCAATTTGTAATGGACCCTCAACAATAAAATTTGTAGAGCGTGGGTACAAAGACTAAGTACCAACAAAGCAAATAATGATCAGCGTGAGATTCATAGAATTCATAATCAAGGAATTGGACGAAGTGTTTATGAAGATAATAACGATGACTCCGGCTAAAGGTTTATGAGGAAATTTTGTTCTCGGCCTAGTCCGAGGATCTAGTCCGAGGAATTCTTTGCTCAAGGCTGACATATGTAAGGGTTGTCCTTCATCACCCTACAGATCCCTCTTTTGGTCTTTTTCCTAATCGGTTCCCTCCTTTTTCCCCCCTCCCTCTTCTTGATGGGGGTGCGATCTATTATATAGTCCTTTTTTGGTTGATCTCTGCTGTCCACTTATTAATCATCCAAGCCTATACTTGAGTGTCTATCCCATCAGCCGCCTGTGCAGGCTTTCTGTTAGTTGAAGCAACCAAGACATCACTGCTGGCTGGTCACCTCACCATTGATGTGATCAGAATGTAGGTGAAGTGTATTTAATGAATGAGTGACAGTTCATCCTCGGATTATGCCTTTTTTCGATTTGGACCTTGGGCTTGATGTCCCTAGACGATTTGGGCATCGTTTGCTCATCCTCGGATTATGCCCTCTCCTCGGTTTGGATCTTGGACCTGATGTGGAGTGGGCCGATTTTGTCATGATATTTGGGGCCCCACAATAGCCCCTCAAAATTCTGCTGTCCGACCCTTTGGGCAGGGAGGAGGATTTTGACATTCTTAGGCCTAATTCTATTGGCCTATCAGACCATGCCTTTCCGTCATTGTTACCTTCCTTGCAACTGCCCCAGCAACTTTCTTTGGCCTAATTAGCTCGCCTGTGGAATTTTTCCTTTTTTCTGTAAGTCTTCTTCTCTTTCTAGTCTATACTTTTTAAACTGAGTTTATTGCTAGTTCTTCTAGGATGGGTAGGTTTAAGTTGCTGCGCTTTAACATTTAGCTTTACTTGGTTTTCGTTCTTAGCAGGGCTCATTATTTAGCATAAAAAGGAGTTGGCCCTACCGTAGATTTAGGCCTACGGTCAGTATAAAACCCTGGTTCTACTCGGTGCTTAGATCGTCCTATAGTTACTAGTTTCTTCAGAGGCTAGGGTCCGAGGACCATGTAATGCCTTGGTTCTGTCCAGTACTTAGTTTTACTGATTTTTAAGTAGCTTTATTTCTTTAAGTAGTTAGTTTCCCCAAAGGCTTGAGTCCGAGGACCATACAATGCCTAGGTTCTGTCTAACACTTAGTTTCCTCATCTGAAGTATCTGGCTTCCCCAGAGGCTTGAGTCTAAGGACCATGCAATGCCTTGGTTCTGTCCAGTACCTAGTTTTCTCATGTTAAGTGGTTAGTTTCCCCATAGGCTGGTGTCTGAGGACCATACAATGCCTAAGTTCTGTCTAAGACTTAGTTTCCTCATCTGAAGTATCTGGTTTCCCCAGAGGCTTGAGTCCGAGGACCATGCAATGCCTTGATTCTGTCCAGTACCTAGTTTTCTCATCTGAAGTATCTAGTTTCCCCAGAGGCTTGAGTCCGAGAACCATGTAATGCCTTGGTTCTGTCCAGTACCTAGTTTTCTCATGTTAGGTGGTTATGCCGAGGAGGAGACCCTGCTCTGTTCTGCCTCTTCGTTTGGCGCGACTCTTCTGATTACGAGATGTCTCTTGGGTTATTCGAGTAACGCGTTTTAACGCTTTGGTGCCTCCTCATTAATGAGGCGCCTTCTCATTAATGTCAGTTGTAGATTTACGAGGATCTAACGGCTGATAAGCCCCTTGGAATCTGGGCAGAGTTATTGCCTCCGGTAATCTCTCCCTAGGATTTAATGCGGATTGGCTCTCAATAATTTTTCGCCTCCTATATAAGGCGTTTTTGGGACAACCTTTTTCTTCACCCTCGACAAACATTTGTCTTAAACTCCCCCAAAGACATTGCTCAGGGGTTCTGCAAAAAATAGCAATTTGAGCCCCAACAAATGAATTGGCCCTTGGAAAGGGCGATCACGAGGAAGCCTAGCCCCTATCAAGAGCCAAGGATGGCACGCCGACCCTGGACGTCATGCTGGGGTAGGGGTAGGGGAAGGCTAAAGGTCTTTCTTCTTTTCAACCTAACCGAAGGTGGATCCCTCCTCGCCATTTGGAGGAGGATCCCGAAAGAATGTAACCTCCCTCCCCCGGGCCTAGATCCGTCAGTCCCTTCAAGCTGGCAGTAATGGGTTTAGGAGGAAAACCAGGCGAATCCGAGAGGGGGAACCATCCTATGCCGCGGCCCCTTCCCCCTTAACGTTGCCTTCCTTCCTTCTTTTCCCTTTCCCTCTACTTCTTTTGCTCCTCAACCAGCCCTTCTTCCTTCATTTCCTCTTCTCTTGCTTCCCAACCAGCCTTGTTAAGCGCTTCTCTATGTAGTTAGCTCTAGAACAAGCCCCATGGGCATCAATTGTAAAATGTAACTTTTTCTTCATATATTAATAAAGAAGTAGCCCTATTTCATCTCTTTTATTTTTTCGCATATATCATGTTTCTTGTGATTGTTGCCTTCGAAATGCATGTTGTTGCTATATTCTGTATTCTTTTGGTGTTTTTATTTTTTATTTTTAAAAATGCTGCCCTTAATCTTTTCACACCGACCACCGTACTTGCTAGTGCACCAGTCTTTCCCACAAACGGCGCCAATTGGCGGGACTCAATTTGTAATGGATCCTCAACAATAAAATTTGTAGAGCATGGGTACAAGGACTAAGTACCAACAAAGCAAATAATGATCAGCATGAGATTTATAGAATTCATAATCAAAGAATTGGACTAAGTGTTTATGAAGATAATAACAATGACTCCGGCTAAAGGTTTATGAGGAAATTTTGTTCTCGGCCTAGTCTGAGGATCTAGTCCGAGGAATTCTTTACTCAAGGCTGACATATGTAAGGGTTGTCCTTCATCACCCTAAAGATCCCTCTTTTGGTCTTTTTCCTAATCGGTTCCCTCCTTTTTCCCCCCTCCCTCTTCTTGATGGGGGTGCGATCTATTATATAGTCTTTTTTTGGTTGATCTCTGCTGTCCACTTATTAATCATCCAAGCCTATACTTGAGTGCCTATCCCATCAGCCGCCTGTGCAGGCTTTCTGTTAGTTGAAGCAATCAAGACATCACTGCTGGCTGGTCACCTCACCATTGATGTGATCAGAATGTAGGTGAAGTGTATTTAATGAGTGAGTGACAGCTCATCCTCGGATTATGCCTTTTTTCGTTTTAGACCTTGGGCCTGATGTCCCTAGAAGATTTGGGCATCGTTTGCTCATCCTCGAATTATGCCCTCTCCTCGGTTTGGATCTTGGGCCTGATGTGGAGTGGGCCGGTTTTGTCATGATATTTGGGGTCCCACAGATGTTATAAACACATTTTAGTTTGATTTATTTAGTTAGTTTTGTTAAATATTATTACATAAGTGATAATTGAATTTCCAAATTTATAATGAATATACATTTTATATGTATATCTTTCTTTTTTTTTTTTTTTTTTTTGAGAAATACACACACACATAAGAGAGAGGAAAATGAGTTCTAATATAAAGGCGCACCACAAACTCCACTTAAAAGTCATAGTAACTTTTAAGGGAGGGTGTAATAAGTTATACTACACATAACATATTCTCTTGAATAATATGGGACAATTATCCATTCTTAAAAAAAAAAAAAAAACGAACACATGCACACACACAAGGGAGAGGAAATTGGGGTTTATCCCCGAATAGGTTAGCTCAATTGGTAAAATCTCTGATGGTTGAATTAGAGATTTGAGGTTCAGTCCTCATCTACACCAAAAACCGATTGATGTTTTGGTCTGATGATAAAAAGCACAATCATTAGAAGCGGACACCGTAGGTTGAAACTCTATCTAATATATATATATATATATATATATATTATGAGTCTATTTTTTTAGGTATTTGTGTATATTATGATATATGATATAATATGATATATGATAATAAAAAACAAAAAAAGATTTACAATATGATTCACGTTTTGAAAACTATGCCTACAGTAATTAAGCTCTTGTATTTCACAATATTTTAGAATTATCATGAAATACTTAAGTATGAAAGACATTTAACAGTCATATTACTAATATAAATTTTACAGTGTGGCCAATATGAAAAAAGAATCAAACATATAGGGCCAAAATGAAAATTTTGAAACATAAATACCTAAAATGAAAGTAAACTCAAACTTTAAAGATCAAAAGTGAACTTTAGTTATTTTTCTTTTAACTTCATTTTTTTATAAGTATATTTTTCCAAACAACTACATTTTTAAAAAAAATGGAAATCTATATATATATATATATTGTAGGGACCTGTTTTGGGGAGACCCCCTTACAATAAATTTGTAGAGAGTGGGTAGAAGGGCCAGACACTTAGCAAGAAAAGCAATAGTCGGAGTGGGCTTAAAAGGAAGACAACTAAAATTTTGGCTAGGTATTCTTGAGGAAAGTTCGTCCTCGGCCCAGTCCAAGGACCCCCTTTTCCTTAGAATTAATGGATACAAGGGTTGTCCTTTATACATCCTAAAAAAGAAAAACTCTCCCCCAGCCAAAAAGCCCCTTTACTTTGGGGATTCTATCTATTATATAGTCTTGTTCAATTGATCTCCGCCGTCCACTTGTCGGCCATCTAGACTTGTGTCTGAAGGCTTGTCCCATCAGCCGCCTTTGCAGGCTTTCTGTTAGTTGAAGTAACGAAGGCATCACTGTTGGCTGGTCAATTCACCATTAATGCGACCAGAGTGTTGGTGGCATTCATTTAATGAGCGAGTGACAGCTCCCTGCCCTTAATGTCGGTTTGCCGAGGACGTGAGCATCCTCGGCAAGGTCCCAGAGGACTTGAGTTTCTCCCACTCATCCTCGGACTTTGTACCATCCTGGGCACGGACCTTGGGTCAAATGTGGAGTGGGCCTGGGTTGCTTAATACTCGAGCCCCACATATATAATAATAATAATAATAATAATAATAATAATAATAATAATAATAATAAAAATAAGTAAAGCTGAAAGAAAATTTAATTAGATTTCAAATTGGAATTCAATTAAAGTCTGATTTTGCACCATATGTCCTATCAAATTTAAGTTTTTAAATTTTTGTGCCAAGTGAGTTAATTCAATATAAAAATTGGATTTCAATTAGAGTTTAATTTTGCGATGTGTGTTCCATCTAATCTAAATTTTTTTACTTTTGTACCAAATGAGTTAATTTAGCATAAAAAACAAGGAGTCCAATTTATATATATAATAATAGGTAAAGTAGAGAGAAAATCCAATTAAATTTCAAATTGAAATTCAATTAGAGTCTAATTTTGCGTTTTGTGTCTCATCTAATCTAAATTTTAGAATTTTATGCCAAGTGAGTTAATTTAGTGTAAAAATTGAATTTCAATTCAAGTTTAATTTTGTACCACGTGTCCCATCTAATTTAAATTTTTAAATTTTTGTACCAAATTAGTTAATTTAGTGTAGAAAACGAAGAGTCCAATATAATAAACCAAAAAAAACATAATCATATAACTAAAAAAAATTCAAATTTATAAGTCATATATCTATATATATAGAGAAAGAGAGAGAAAGAGAAAGAGAGAGAGAGCGAGGTAAAGTTTAGAGAATTTTTTTTTTTTTTTGAGAAAGAAAGTTTAGAGAAAATTGAATTAGAATTTAAAATTATAATCTAATTTTGCGTCATGTGTCTAAATATATGTGAGAACTACATCATAATTATCTACTTAAGCTTATGCCATGTGTCTATTTCAATTTTTTAATCTTTGTATCAAGTGAGTTAATGAGTGTAAAATACTAAGAATCTAATATTAATGAACTATAAAGTTTAAAAAAAAAAAAAATCACATATACTCATATAAAAATCACCACATGTTTCTCAAAAAATAAATAAAATAAAAATCATTACATAACAAAAATCACCATTCGTTTGATCTTATTAAAAATTAGAAGAAAAAATGATCATAAGTAGTATTAAATTTAGGTAAGAATTTTAATATGTGATTAATTACGTTTACTTAAAAATTTTTTTTTGACTAATTATCTATTTTTTATAACAAAAATTGTGTTTAATTTTTAAATGTATTTTTATGTATGCATGAATGCATGTGTTACAAGCTTTAAAAAAAATTAATTTGACTAATTATTTATATTTTTATAATAAAAATTTTGTTTAATTTGAAATGCATTCATGCATTTGCATGGAGTTCCATGCTAGTGTAGTTAAAACTTAAAACTATGAGTAATACTACAGTTATAAACTATTTTACAACATTTTTACAAAATGTTGATGTGGCAAACCTCTTATTAGTTGTCATTTAGGCCCACCATTAATATCACTTTTTCATTTACTAATAATCACTCACCACATCAGCAGTTTGTAAAAATTTTTGTAAAATAATTTGTATCTTTAGCATTATTCTAAAACTATTACAAATTTTTGCAAGTTGATGCGTCAATAAAGGTAATTGGTAGACTTTAACATTATAATAAATAAATATTTGAATTATATAGTAAAATTTGTAATATTTCTAACATCACTTTAAACAAAAAAACTAAAAGTAAATTATATCAAACCAGCACATATAGCAAAGTTTGAAATACTGACAGACTGCCATGAGTTTTTTCATTAGACATTTTAACTTATTTGCTTACGATTTATTTTCTATAAAAATAAAATAAAATATGATCAAAGAATTGACACAAAATTGACCATTATTAGCAGACCACTGCAACTTTAAAAATCCTTTTTTTTTTTTTAAGTACAATTATAATTTAATTAGCTTTTAGAAAACAAACAAAAAGCCTTAGTGAGTGTTTGGATTGAGCTTAATCTCACGTTTGTGTTTTTGCTTGCGTTTTGTCTTTTTTTTTTTTTTTTTTTTTTTTTTTTTTTTTTTTTTTTTTTTTTTTCAGGCATGTGAGGGGCTATTGTGTGGTTACTGTTCACATGAATATTAGCCGCAGTTGTTGACTTTTTATTTCTGAACAATGCATTTGTATACTGTTTATGGACCCATAAATTTCACTTTTTATCAACTTTTTCATTAAAAATGAGTCTTACGATACTATTCACATATTTAAAAATTATTTTATTACAGTGTTTTTAATTTTCAGTTTTTAATTTTTAATTTTCAACTGTATCTAAACGGACCACTTAATATAGGTACATGGTAATTGACAATTCTTTTTCTCCTTTAATTATTTAGGTGTTGTTCAAAGGCTCCAAGCAACCAAATAATAGTTCCTTCTGTGTCCTCTTTCTCTTTCTCACGTGATGGGCTCCACTACCTGATTGATGGGTAGGGGAAGCAATCATCTTGATTGCAATAAAATGAATCTTCCTTTTTTTTTAAAAAAAAAAGAAGGAAAAAAAAAAAAAAAAAAAGAAGGAAAAAAGAAAAAGAGTAAAGTTTTCCCTTTTCTTTTAGGGAGAAAAAAGAGTAGAATTATTATTATTATTATTATTATTGAGATTTTTTTTTTGAGAAACAAGGGTAGAGTTAATTGAAGAGTAATAAAGATTAAAGATGGTCGAGACCAGTTTACTAAAACTGATTGAATAAGGTAGGTTATTAACTTTTTTTTTTTTTAATTTTATTTCTTCTTAAATATAATATGTACTTTTATCAATTTTCACCATTTTTTTGAGAAAAATTACACTTTACCACCTTAAACTACATCCTATATTACATTTTACACCCTAAACTTTTCGAATACATGGTTTTCATTTTAAACTATGACTCTTGTTATACTTTGCACCCCAACATTATATTTGCCATTAACTTGGATGGAAATCTAAAGTTGATAGTGCAAAATGTAATATGGAGTATATTTTAGGATGGTAAAGTGTAATTTTTTCAATTTTGTTAAGAACATATTTTATGTAATTGGCTAATTTTTTGATAAAACGCACTTTACTTATAATTTGGTAAATTTAGGATGTATTTAATACTTCAAGGAACATATTGTTCAAGTCTAGTATTAAAACCATGAAAATTGAACTAAGAAATAAATGAAGAAAATGTGTTCAATAAAGCTAGATAGATAGCTTGACACCTTCTCGACAGCTGGCTATCTATCGAGCTTTTAAGGTGTTTTCTTGTTGCAATCTCGACACATTCTCGACAGCTTGTGAATTGATCGAGAAAGCTCTTGTCCCCTCGACAGCTTCTCGACACCTGTTATCTATCAAGGTTACGGGAATTCAAATCTTCAGATTTGATTTTTGGGCCAGACTTATGTATTTGTGTAGGGTTTTTTTTCTCACAACCCTAGACTTATATAAGCTTATTTTAGAGGCCGTCACATAAGAGAATATAAGGAGAACATAAGCAAAAGGTGACCGATGCCTTATTCTCTCTGAAAGAAGCTATTGCGTCTTTGCGCCTTAGGATTTTGTAACCAAGTGCTTCTTGATCTTCATTCTTGATGAAGTGAAACCTCTGCAGTCAACATCTTCTTCTAGTTGGTGATTAAGTCGTGTACTGAGATCCGTGCAATTGGTTAGTCACGTACTAGGATTCATGCATCATCAAAAGGTGGTGTTCATATATTGAAGAGTTAAGAGGTTCTGAAGCGGTAGAAGGTTTCTGCTGTGAGTTCATCTACGGGGATTGTAGAGTTTAGGGACAAAGGTTTTGTACTAGATCTGAAACTTCTCTTTACTATTGTTGATTGCTTTTCGGGAAGGTTTCCCACCAGGTTTTTTACTGTGAAACTGGTTGGTTTCATTGGTTTTTCTGAATCATCATATCTTCTTTTATTTACTTTTTCGCTGCATTTATTTTTGACTTGATATTGAAATTTGTTTGTTTTAACAAGTTTTATTGATAATAAATCTAATTAATAACTTTGATTTAAAACTTGTTAATTCTATCAACTGGGGTCTAAATTTCTCAACAAATTTTTTATAATATAAGTTGTAATTGTTTATGAAACGCACTATAGTATAGAGTCAAGGCCTAAACTTTTTTTTTTTTTTTTTGGTTGAGAAACAAGTCAAGGCCTAAACTTTGATGCAATGGGATTGAATTTGAAGCACTGTTAAGAAGTATAGTAAATGCAACGACTTTATAGTTGATATCATAAATTGGTGCTCCATTATTAACTATCGTTATCGTTCTTACTATTATTAGAAAAGTGTATCATTAATTAAATGCCCACCACGTACCAAGAAGCTTTAATGGGGTCCTACAAAATCCATTAATTCACACCTAGACTTACAATCTTCATCCGACACGGCAGGTAACCTCCGCAACATTGCAACTGCAAGTGGATTAGTCCTCAGGACCACAGCATTGAAGAGGAAACTCACTCGGTTTTAACTTATCCCCTCGAATGCCAAAATACTTTGTTCTATAATATTGAATATTTTAACCTACATTGTCAATTCCTTATTTAATTGAAATGGCCAAAAAACCTCTTTTTTTTATTTTTTATTTTTTTTTACTTTATTAAGATTTTTATTTTTTGAGAAGCTACTTAATATTTATTTTTTGAGAAGCTACTTAATATTTATTTTTTGAGAAGCTACTTTATTAAGATGTTTACATGTTTTTTTTTTTCCCCTCATTAATAACGTTTTTTTGTTGTTGTTGTATTTTTTACTCTACTTACAAATAATATGTCATGTGATGATAACATTAAGAATTTATGTTATTTGATTTTAAATTGATAATTTGATATATACAGTGGCTAAAACTTATGTATATTTATTTTATATTATAAAATTAATGACAACTTTCAAACCTTTTGTAGGAATAAATCAATATTAAAGAGCTTTGTTCTAATAATTAATAGGGTTTGTATGAGTCGGGTTGATCTGACATTGTCTCAACCCAATCAAATCCAATCACATGGGTCGGGTTGGATAAGTGGATGGTACTTACATGTTTATGTCTTGTAAACAATTGCATTTCCATCAAATATTTCTACATTTTCTTTTTTAATAAATTATTACAATTTACATAATTTGCATAAACTATAATACAAAATTTCAAAATTTTCAAAACTAATTTCCAAAATACTAAATTAATTCAAAGTAAAATTTTTAAATAATAAAATAATATTATATACAGTGGGTCAGGTTTGGTCAAATTAACTGGAAAAAAAGTATCAATTTGAATTTGAACCAAACTGATATTCAATATAAGATTATAACTTAATCCATCCCAATTAAAAAAAGACTAGTTTTGTTAAGAGTTTATAACTTAATTAGCATATTTTAATGTCTAACCAAAAAGTTTATAGTTCTAATTCTTACTTTTTGTTAAGAGTTTTATAACTTAATTAACATATTTTAATGTCTAACCAAAAAGTTTATAGTTCTAATCCTTACTTTCTCATAATAATTATTGAATTCATTAAAAAGAAAAGGGTATTGTCTATTACACAATCTAATATACACACAGTAGACACAATTTGTAATTTTCAAGGGACTCATGGATTTAAGTCACTATTTGGGAATAAAAAGTCACTAATTTCCATGTAAAATGAGGACATGTGTACTATGTGTACACAAGCTTTGTTCAATAGTAATTTCTCAGTAGAAAAAGGACCAATCCAAAGTATCTAGCTGAGTTCAAAATTTCTTTATACATCCAATCAATTTTGTCAAAGTTGGTAAGTTGGATGCACATTCTTAACAAAAAGATCACCAAAATGAGATTGACAACTTTTGCTTTATTCAAAAGAAAATTGTTACATTTTTCTGTTCCCTGTCCCATCTTACCTTCCCAATTCTGCAGCTGCACTGTTTCTTTCTGCAGTAAAAGGAAAATGCCAGTATAACCAAAAAAAAAAAAAAATACACAATTTTTATCATAATTTATTAATTATAAATTATATAAAAAGTTGTAAGTTTATACAAATTTACGTTTTTACCATTTTTTTTTTCGGTTGCTAATACGTTATATAGTGAGTTTTGACCAAATTTTTTTGTTTTTTTAAAATGGCAAAAATAGTTTGATAGTTTATGCTCATTGCTCACGGTAAAAAACACCGCCTAAAAATTTATTTATTTATTTATTTGTTTTGATCAATAAGTGATTATTGTTGTCATCATCAAATGTGGACAATGTAGGCCCTACATAATTAGTGAGGCCCACGTCGTGTATGACCCGACGCGTTTGATTGAAAGCAAGAAAGGAGAGCTGAATTTCAGGATGTTGCACTTAATGTGGTCACAGTCCCAAGAAGTTTTGTAACCCCCTGGCCTACCATATTAATCGTCCACCCTTTGATTATCACTCTTCTTATCAGAACCGTTCATCAATTCTATGATTGGTTTTGATTTTTTCGGCGGTTTTATAAAGATTTTTAAGTGTGAACAGTAGCAATAAAGTTAAAAAAAAGAGGGAAAAGTAGGTTGAAAATTGAAATGACCAATGAATCCTTCACACCAAGCGTGTAAAAAGCTATTTTTTAGTGGCTGTTTAGTCAAAGTGCTGGGCTGGACTTTGGACATTAGGTCACGGCGGTCTCTATCAAACTTCAAAAAACAAAAAAAAAGTGTATATATGACTTACTCCACTCGCTTTTTAAAGCGCGTGCTGAGCATTCACAAGTACATTCTTCCAACCTTTGTCCGTATTTGGTATGGCTATAATGTTTTTAAAAAATAAGTTATTTTTTTAAAAATATTTTCTCTAGTTCTTTTTTTTTTTTTAGTAATTTTAAATGAATTGAATTTTTTTTTAAAACTTTCTTTATTTAACTTGTTGTGAGATAGAATTGTTTTAAAAAAACTTTTTAAAAGAAAACTACCTTTAAAAATAAGTCATTATTTTTCTGTTGACCAAAAATAATTTTATTTTAACTCATTTATTTTTATTTTACTAAATATTAAGGAATTGAAAAACTATTTTTACACAGTTTTCTATTGAAAAAAAATGAAAAACTGTTTTTTTGTTTCTTTGTTTGCCATCAAACAGAGTCATTGAAAAAAGCATCTATAGTTTCAAGCAACATTTTTTTAGCAAAGAACGATAATAGTTTCAAGCATCTTAATTAGTCATAAAACGACATATTTGGCATTGAAGAAGAATTGGATTCTTTCAAAGACGTGTGCAAATTGCAAAACATTAATAAATGTTAGCAAAGAAAGAAACAAAAAAACAAATAGACAAGCATGCGTGGTGAAAACAATTATATGTTTCCTTATTTACTTTCTTTCATCTTTCAATTCATACCTTTTGAGTTCTATAGTTCTACTTTTTATTTTTGTGAATAAATGGAAGGGAAATCAACTAGCGGGGATTCCATATTTAAGCACAATATTCATGCATGATTCAATAAAAAAGTTTGAACTAGTTCAATGTACGTAAATTAAATTTGCTTATTCAAATGTCATGAGATAAAGTTAATTATCTTGGTATGATGCTAATGTTTCAAATTAGTTACAGAATCTAAGTTGATGCGATTAAGTTTAAGACATTCACTGCAAGTAATTATTAGCAGCTTAATACATGCCAATACTATCAGCCACACCGGAACCCAATATTCATAATCAATATTCTGCTTAAAAGTTGGAATGTAGGGCAAGATTGTGTGTACAAATCATTATCATTTAAGCGTCGCATGGGCCATTATATTATCAAAGAATCTAGTAATTAAATTAAATAAAGTCCAGCCATTAATTAGTAGCAGTTCAATTTTGTAGGGAAAGCATTCTGTCTAAGATGCATGTGATCACTGTTTTTCCTTTTTGAACTAAAGTGGTATGAGTAGATGGTGGATAGAATTATAGGGAATGACTTAGAACAGACAATCTGGGTTCGGAGCTACCATTACCATATTTGGAGAGATAAAAATAAAATAGTATACAATGGTATAGAAAAAGAGAGACAAATGTAGATGCTAGATGCCATCACTTTTGATGTAAGATGCTTGGAATCCATCCCTTTTGATATTTGGAGGGATCACTTTTGATAAAAATAAACCGTAAAAGAGAGTTGATTTTTGCACGGAGTTTATGGACGACCATGATCCCCTAATAGCAGAAGCAAAAGCTTTATTACTAGTTGCATCCATCGCAGTTGAAATGAGTCTGGAATTCGTGATTTGTGAGAGTATGACTACTCATTAAATGATATTGTCCTGATTCAACAAACATCAACTAACTCTCATTAGTCTATTGTGACATTATTCCTCAAACTTTATTAATTGTTCTGTAAATCGCACTTTTAAGGAAGCTAATTTTGGTACTGATAGGGTCTGTTTAAACACCGTTTATTATTAAAAACTGAAAACTAAAAATACTGTAGCGAAATAATTTTTAAATGTGTGAATAGTGCTATGAGACCCAATTTTAAAGTTAGATTTGCTAAAATTCGTATTTGCGGGTCTTGTGAACAATGCACAGGACCCATAGAAAAACGCCAAACACAGAGAGAGAAATAATTTCAGTGCAATCCAAACTCAATCATAATATACATAAATGGTCCATTTTGTGTATGCCAAAATCCATCTCGCACATTTAATACATTTATAAACTAAGGACAAAGATCGTCTAGGGTTTTTAAATAGGACAAAGTTTAGCTACAAAATCGACTGTAGCTTTAGGCTACAAACTCACTCAATATCTTTTTATTAGAGGTGAATTTTGACAAATCCACCATTGGATTGCATCTTCTTCTTATATCCTCCATGTTTGCAAAATTTCAAGAAAATTAAAGAACAATAGCTATGTCATCAATAAAATTTTAAATTGTAAGTTTTTGTAATTTTAAATTATGCATAAAATATAAAATTATAGATTATATAGTAAATAATATCCGATTAATACAAAAATTGACATGTGCATTAAGAGCGTAAAGAACATGTAATTCAACGGTTAGATTTTCAAAATATGTAGTAATATTTATTTTATTAAGTGAGTTTGTAGCCTAAAGCTACAATTAATTTTGTAGTTAAACTTTGTTCTTTTAAATAACCGCTCATAAACTTCCTAACATCCTACTCATCGGTCATCAATGTGAATGAATTGATTGGATTTTACCATATCATTAATACTTTAAATAATTACCCAAATAATATAAGTCAAGTAGATTTAAATATTGATGAATCACAAAATTCAATCTACTCATTAGCATTTCATAATAGATGAATATTATTTTAAGAACTTCAATAAGCAACACTTAATGCTAACTACCAGTATGTGAATTTCAACTAAGCCCTTTTAATTTTTAGTTATTACTAGTACATGGGGTATGGCGAAAAGTGGGAAATCATATTTAATCATGAGGCGCGTGAATATAACGCACTAAAACTTAGCAATGAAGAATCTCCCATCCAATAGGTAAAAACACCAAGACGTGAACAACGGGCAGCAGGCAGAGCGACACGCAAGCGAAAACGGGCAGCGGGGCAGTAACAAACGCCGTATTTTTTCCCAGCGAGTGACGCCGTTTTACAAGGACACAGCTAAAAAAGAAAAAAGAAAATAAAAGACAGACAACAATCACTCATTTTTTTAACTTTATTTATTTAATTAATTATTTAGTAGTATTTACCAACTCTGAGCTTTCATCGAACCTGAGGTTCGGGTTTGTCCAAATCCAGGTTCGGACCTCACAAAGCCTCTCGAAAAAGAGCCAAGCCTGCGTCGAAAAATAATGGAACCAAAGCAAGAGAGAGAGGAAGAGAGAGAAAGTAGTGAGAGAGATAGAGTGAGAGTGTTGTAGAGAGAGAAAGTGTTAGAGAGAGAGAGAGGGAAAAGGATGGGTCAGATCGTGAAGAGGAAGAAGAAAGGGAGGCCATCGAAGGCAGATCTGGCGCGCCGAGCCGTCGAGTCGGCTGAGGCGGCTGAGCGCGAAGTCCGGCGGAGTCTCCGGCGCCGGAATGTCAGGTACAACATCGACTACGACGATTATTTGGACGACGACGACGAGGACGACGACGAGGAAGACCAGAGGAGGAGAGAGAAGAAGCTCAAGCTCGTCGTCAAGCTCAACCAAGGCACCGAGACGACGACTCCGCTTCCCCCTCCCCCTCCGCCGCGCCCTCGCTCGGCGGCGCGTGGGCCGCACGCGACGGATGATGAGGAGGACGAGGAGGAGGAGGAGGATGAAGAAAACGAGCAGGAAAGGAAGCCGATGAAGAAGAAGAGAATCAACGGTCAAGATGATGACAACGAGGATGACGACGACGAAGAAGTAGAACAAGAACAAGAACAAGAAGAAGACGAAGAAGATGACGATCATAATAACCGTCATCGTCATCGTCATCATCATCATGATTATGATGATGAGGTATGTATTGTATCATTGTACGGATCTGATTTAACAAAAAGGAAAAAACTGAAACTGAAGCTGAAGCTGAAGCAGAAGAAGATAAAGTGAGAGATATATAGAGAGAGAGTACAGCTCAGTGAGTGAGAGAGAGAGAGAGAGAGATTTTTACTATATGATTGGTCCAGACTTCAATATTACTCACTCTGTGAGTGAGTGAGGGAGGAGAGAGAGAGAGAGAGAGATTGTGTAACGGTTGGGTCAACTGTCAAAAAAACTAACACAAACCCAAAGAATCTGATCACGCTTCCCCACCATTCTCTCTCTCTCTCTCTACCCACCTCATTCTTTCTCTCTCTAAATCTTTGTCTCTCTGTCTTTCATTCTCTTTCTATTTTCTAAACTGTGCATTTAGCATTGTTGTCTGCCTTATCTGTCTCTGTCCGTGTCTCTGTCTCTACCTACATATCTATCTTCGCACTCTCTCATAAACCCAGTCACAGTCGTGAGCTTTTTGCTTCATTCTATTTCTTCTTTTTTAATTTTTCTTTTTTCTTTCTATAATGATATGTACGGTATTTTATATGTTTGTTTGGTTACACAGGAAAGGGTGGTGAGGAATAAGGTGGCGGACTCAAAGGGTGTCGATTCTGCTCCAGGTTTGGTTTCTGGGTTTTGATTTTGATTAATGGGGTTTGTGCTCTGTGTTTGAATTTTCTTGTATAATTTGAGAATTGGGTTTCTGGGGTTTTGATGATTTTGTTTTGTTTTGTTTTTTTTTTTTTTTCTTTTGTTAAGTATAGATTTTGATTTTGATTTTGATTTTTTTTTTTGATTTGATAGGGACACCTTCTGATCCTCCTCTTTTGATTCCATTGCCTGATAAGAAGACATTGGTGTTTGTTCTTGACAAGCTTCAGAAGTATGGGGACGAATTCCTCTCTGTCTTCTTTTTTCGATAATGTGAAGATTAAGGAGTTATTAATGTTGATATATGAATTGTGGCAGGAAAGACACGTACGGTGTATATGCAGAACCGGTTGATCCTGAGGAGGTGTTTGGAAAATTTTCTTTCTTTGTTGTATATGGTAATGTGGTTTTGAAGCCAATTTTGGCGGTGGTGTTTAATTTTTTAAAAATAATTTTTGGTCACTGCAGCTTCCGGATTATCACGAAGTGATTGAGCATCCTATGGACTTTGCCACAGTGAGGAAGAAATTAGGAAGTGGATTGTATTCTACCTTGGAACAATTTGAGGTTTGTACTCGTATTTTAGTTTTGCCACATGTGACTTCTTTATAATGTGGCTACGTTACTCATGTTGGAGGAGGAGGAGATTGAGTCTATTTGTCAAACACTTACACTCTTGGTTCAGGGACTCTTGATCTGTTCCCCCAGCCTCTCATAATGTAAAAATGATTCAGAGGACACCTATTTCACATACTATAGCGGTCAGGAATTCGGATAATGAATGAGAGAGTGACAACCTACATGTAGTGTATTGTACAGTCAGGGTGCATTTTGTGTTAGTGTGTGCATTTGTGTTAAGAAGAGAGAGACAGAGAGAGGGGAAAACATCAGGTATTAATTAAGCTTAGCATGATATTAATGTGCATTACATTCTCTTATGAAAGATAATGGCAAACATGGTCGAAAGCAATTTTATGTTTGTCCTTATTGTAATTAGGTAGCGGCCTGCAATAATATTATTATCTATTTTTGAGTGGGTCAATATCTCACTTGAAGACCACATGGATTTGCATAATTCAATCCATATGGTTCCATTCTCTATTTTTTTGTGGGGTAATTTCATTGAGGAACATATGGATATGCATGGTTAAATTCCTATTATGTAGGGTAGGTTCCATTTAATTTTAAGTCTTCTCTATATCATTGGTATAGCCCACATTACAGCCAGACTTGTATAATCATTTTGTAGTTAAATTTTTCTTTGTGACTTAAGAGCTATTGCCTAGATGTCTTACTTAAATGTACTGAAGGGTGTAAGATGTGGGAAATCTGGTAGTGATAGGATTCAAAAATTAACTGGCACTGGACTAGATTTAGAAGGGAATCACTAGTGTATCATTTTGGAGAATAAGCAATTTAGTTGAAGACTGATTATGATGCTTGTTGTATTCTGAATCCAAGAAAAAGGGTTGATAGCGTTTGATAAATTACTGACTGTCCTAAAAACTTAAGTTGTTAGATAATGGTGTATTTAATCACTTCACCATTATTCTAATACTCCCACTCGCATGTTTGCCCAGGTTCCCTCTTAATAATTGAGGCCCAACATTTGGAATTTTCAATTATTTAAATGGGAGGTAGAGTGTAGACAGGATTCAAACTCATGAGTCATGACCACCTGCTGTGATAACTTGATAAATTAACAAATGTCCCTAAAGCTTAAGCTGTTAGAAAATAGAAAATCTAATCACTTAACAACTATTCTTACAGTGTCTATAGACCATTAGGTGATTTTGGGAATTTGTCCTGCATGTCATAGGTTATACTTCCTTATCCTAACTTTGATCTATATTCAGTTAATGCTTACTTATCTTTTGTGTAAACTGAACATGAGTGGCCTTACTGGATATTTTGCTCCATTCAGTGGGTGGAGCATAATTGTCAGTATTGTACGATACGTGATACGTATCATATCGTGTACAAAAAGTTTCGTATCGTAAAGGCGTATCGTAAGTGCACATGAATCGTCTGATACATAGGTGCGTATCGTATAAATCGTATCGTATCGGTGAATTGTACGTATCGTACGATACATAGACCTGTGGGTTTAAAATGGGTTTTTTTGTTAAAATTTGTGATTTTATTTGATTTAAACAAGTTGTTAGACTTTGTTAACACAAAATTATTGGGAAACTTAATTGAGTCTAATGAAATAGCAAGTCCATGAGTTTTTTCCCTCCATTCTCTTTCTCCTACAAAATTTAGACTATACTCATAACACTCACTTTTATATGTGTAAATTTATTTTCTATGCTATTAATAATGTATTAAATGAAAATATAATTATTTTTTATTTTGTTATTATTATTTTGAGTCTAAAAAGCTAGAATGTGAAGAAAAAATATAAAGAAAAAATTATTAGAATAAAAAAACCAAAAAAAGAGTAAATGATGATAATAATAAAGAAAATATCTATGAAAAAATAATTTTGCAAGATGTTGAACATGATGATAACATTGACTTAGATGGAGTTGATTAGCCAAGATGACGAAAATATATTATTATTTTTGTTCATATATCATGAATTACTTCTGAGTTTAATCAATTTGAATGTGCATGTTATAAGCGTAATAAGCGTAAGTTAATTTGATTTATTAAGTTAGCTTTGTTAAATTTTATTACATAAGTAATGATTAAATTGGTCATTAGTTGAATATATTTTGAATTTATAATGAATATACCTTTTATATATGTATATCTATAATTATTTTATAATTTTATTACGTCTTTGTGTATCTTACGATACATGATTCGATACAATACACGATACAAAAAAATGAAAAATCGATTCACGATAAGATTCACGATTTGACAACTATGGGGTGGAGCTTGTTCTCTAGACTTATCAATATAGTTTAGCCAGTTAAGGCTGATCTTTGTGGCAAAATTGAGACTCATTCTAGTAGGTAGTCCTGCTAAAGTTATGCATTTTTTAGGGTCTCATTGTATGCCATAATCCACTTCTTTGTGTGTATGTTATCACACAATGTAAATGAATTATTACAACAAGTTTTGGCTTGTGTTCTCATGAAATAGTTTGGATGACAATATAAATTTTGGAACATGCCAATTTTAGTGATTTCGTTGGTGGTGAACTACAAACAAAGTATATAAACAGGAAGATGTACCATTGGAATAGGCTGTTCTCAAAAATAATATTCAGAAACAGTTTTTGGAAAACCATTTCACTGGGAACATAACCGTACAGGTCATGGTTTTCTGTTTCAAAATTTGTCTCTGCGTCTGTTTGCCAGCAATTATTTCTTTTAGCTTATTTGCTTATGTACCATTTTTTGAAGCCTTAATTTTCTAAATATAACTATACTTTAATTGACTTTCTGCAAATTAGCACTCATTTTAAGTAACTTACATTTTTGGACTAGATCCTCTTGCCAATAAATTATGTGAAGGAAAAAGAATTCTTTTATATGTATTTACTTGTAAAGTTTGTTATGGTGAATGCAGAGTGACGTTTTCTTAATTTGCTCAAATGCAATGCAATACAATGCACCAGACACCATATACTATAAACAGGTATAAGAATTTGGGCCATTCTTATTTGTTGACTCTGTTTGTTTCACCTATTTTGTTTTGTTTGTTAGTGTTATCTTTTATGACACAATTATTTGTTAAAGGCTCGTTCCATTCAAGAATTGGCAAAGAATAAATTTGAGAGGCTAAGGATGGATTTTGAACGCTCTGAGAAAGAATTGAAATCTGAGCTGAAAACAAGATCCAATTCCTTAATCAAGAAGCCTATAAAGAAGCCATTCTGCCGGACCTCACAGGAGCCCGTTGGCTCTGATTTCTCCACTGGTGCCACTCTTGCCACCATTGGAGATGTACAGAATGTTTCCAATCCAAACCAAGGTGGTAATTGTGAGAGACCTAGTAATGCTGATGTTGTTGTAGAGGGTAATTCTTCCCTAGTTGATACTAATCCTGACAAGGTGGAAGAACTGTCATCAGGTACTATAAAAAAGTTTATTTTTCCTCCTTCTGTTATTTAAAATTGTGATGATAAATGTATGTGGAGCGTGCCAAGATTTTAGCTATTTGTTGTAGCCATTAATTGCCAAGAACTAGATTTGCTAGCTGTTTCTATGTTGTTGCTAGCCAATATGGAGTAGAATTTTACAATCATGCTCAATCATCTCAGGTCAGAATTGACTGAGATAGCCTTGCTCCTTATAGTGTTAGGTTTTCATGGTTATACTTCACTCCATCCCTCTTCTAATTGTTTTGCTTGCTGTGCTATTTTAGGGAAGGGTCTGTCTAAATGGGCAAGGAAGCAATTTGTTTTTGATGATAACCGCCGTGTGACGTATAACATTTCCAATCAACCAGTTGTTAGATCAGAATCAATATTTTCAACCTTTGAGGCTGAAATTAAGCAGCTGGTTGCTGTATGTATTGTAGATACTGGTTCCTTTTCTTGAATAGTTGGCCTTTCTACTCGACCAATTTTTATTTTAATATAAATACTTTTTCCCCTGATTTTGCCTTTGGGAATCAGGTTGGGCTTCATGCAGAATACTCTTATGCTAGGAGCCTGGCTCGTTTTGCTGCAACTCTTGGACCTGTTGCTTGGAAAGTTGCCTCCCAGAGAATTGAGCAGGCATTACCTGCTGGTTGTAAATTTGGTCGTGGTTGGGTTGGAGAATACGAGCCACTTCCAACCCCTGTGCTAATGCTTGAGAACCGAATGCAGAAAGAACCTGGTTTAGTTTCAAAGTTGCAGTCTAATGCTGAATTGAGAAAAGATGACAAAACTAAGACTCCTGTTCCTGCTAAGGAGCGTCCTGTAAGTGGGCCTACCTTGGAGGGGAAACACTCTTTGTTGGCTCCAGTCAGTGGTCATACTACAGAAGGGAAATTATCTGTTTCTGGTTCTGCTGGAGCAAAACCTAGTACTCCCGATAATGCTATTTATCAGCTGCAAAATCCACAATCTAGGAATTTTGCCAAGCCTGAGAGTAAGGTTATTAAGCAATTTGAATTGAACTCTTTGCCCTCAGCGCATCAAAATAATGCTGAGCTTATTGCTGAAAAGCAGTTTTCAAGTAATTCAGAAATGTCAGGTTCAAGGTCTAAAGAACCGGCACCAAGAAACATAAATATTTCGCAGCCTGTACCTTTTAAGCAGCCGGATACTAATGGAGTTGTTACTGGAGGGTTGCCTAATGGAAAAGTCAACAACAGCAGTTTGAATAATAAGATGAGTAATCCATCTTCTGACACAGTTCCTAATCACATGGCTAGAGCAGCTTACTTTGCTCATGCGCAGGAGCAGGGTCTTAGTGACCCTGTTCAGTTGATGAGAATGTTGGCTGAAAGGGCTCAGAAGCAGCAGAAATCTTCAAATCAATCTCCAGTTGAAACTCCACAAGCCACGCCCTCGGTTTCATCTACAAGGAGAGATGACTCAAGCAATGCTTCTGCAGCTGCTGCCCGTGCATGGATGTCCATAGGGGCTGGAGGGTTTAAACAAGCAACAGAAAATTCAGGCGTGCCCAAAGCTCAGATATCTCCAGATCCATCATACAACCCAACTCAGGAATTCCGTCCACAAATTTCTCAAGTGCGGGGAGAGTTTCCGCTATCTGGGGGGATGCAAACCCAGTCTGAAAGGAAGAGTTTTCCACTTCAGCCTTTCGTACCACAACCTGTTCGTGTGGGCTATGAAGCACAACTCCAAAATCGACCTATAGTTTTTCCCCAGTTAGCACCGGCTGACTTGTCTAGGTTTCAAGTGCAGTACCCTTGGCGAGGTCTTAGTCCTCATACCCAACCAAGGCCAAAACAGGAAACACTTCCTCCAGACTTGAATATTGGTTTCCAGTCTCCAGGGTCTCCGGTGAGACCATCCTCTGGTGTTCTGGTTGATTCGCAGCAGCCAGACCTGGCTTTGCAGCTTTGATTGAGGATTGGTTTTCAGAGGAATCAGACAGATAGGGAAGAGAGCGTAGATCAATGTAGCTCCTGTCTCAGCAACATAAATTTTGTTAAAGTCTCCCATGCCTTAGTTGCATAATTGCATTGAATGTGTGAATGCCTCCGGTTTGATATGACTGAGATTTTGGTGTTCCCTAGTCCTGGATTAAAGGATTGGAGACGTTGAATCATTTTACTTTTTGATTGGGGTTTGCTCATACAGAGAAGGATTTAGTTAGTCAGAGAGCTTGCTTGAGGTGGAGTGATGCCGGTGGATTTGAGGAAAGACCGTCTTATTTGCTAAATGAGGTTTACTGACTTTCAGCGGCGGAGTTTATATCATTTCAAGGAGCTAAAACATTTGAAAATTTCAGCAGCAGATCATTGATTTTATGAATATTAGCGATTGTTTAGAAGTTCTAAAGTCTGACGGTGACGGTAAATGCATAAAATGTAGTTGATGCCTTGTACATTTGTTACAGGTGGATGAGAATTAGTTGTTTAGCTTCTAGTTCTTATGATGCTTATCATGTAATTGCATTTTAATTCCAGTTAATACTGCCAATATTTATGTAAATGAATATTATAATCTCTGAAATGGAAATTTTCTACTGTTCTCTTATTTCTCCAATTTTTTTTCAGTGGTTTCTTGCCATTTATTTGTTAGCACTAGTATTTTAAAGGGAGGCTTAAAACTTGTGTTGTGTGGAGTGAACAAAAGGGTGGGGGGGTATGTTTCAAGAGCTGGGGCGCGGGCCACCTGCTATGTGCCGCTCATATGTTGCCATATGATAAAAAAATGCAGTGTGAGAAAAGAAGAGTAAACGGTAATATGACTGCCATTTGGCGATACAGGTTTTCTGATAACTGTGATATGATTTGAATTTATGACGTTTGACTCCTGATAATTGTTCTTTATTAGGCTTACAATGTAGTGTGGGTAGGATTTGGACCTAGTGGCCACCCTCAGTACTGTAGGATACCCTAAGTACTGTAGGATTGCTCAAATTTGAAGAGCTGATGGTCACAGAACAAGTACTGCAAATTTGTATGTGTTTTCTTTCTCATGCAATAATATGGAAATACGGTAGCATTGCATTTTTGTAAAGGAAATTTTTTGCTCCAACCTCATTTGGAGCATCTTGCTTCAATCCATGATGTGGCAATTAAAAAGATCATATGTGTAGTTTTAGTTACATAGTTTTTTTAATGGGTCATAAGATTTGTTTAAATAATATATATGATTAGCCTTATAAACCGTCAAGTAATAGGTTGAAGAAAAAGAGTTTGAAGTCAAACTTTGTCCTTTTGTATAAGCCATAAAGGTTTGACTAAGAAAAAAATTGCAAATTAGCGCTGTTAAGGTTGCTGGAGTTGATGAAACCAATTTGAAAACTTTCTTTTGAATAGGCTATTTTCTCAATTTGTCTGTCTTTCATTAACTTGTACAGTAATAGCCCATTTTCTATCTATCAAAAGAGATATAGGCAAATTTCATGACCAGATTTTGGTAGCTTAATATTCTATGCTACACAGAAAGAAAGCAACAGCACAGAGGTGTAAATTCTTCAAGCTTCCTGCCTGGGCAACCTGTTCAGCATTAAGAATACACAGGACCAACCAATCTAACAAATAAGGAGACTTTGAAAATTGCACAATACCCTTTGCTGATGTGGATTTGACACCATTACAAATGAATTATAGCCCTGGGCTTAAGCGAAGAGACCCTTCAACCACAAAAAAAAAGGGCTCATGCAACAAAAATATTTTGCTAGATACAATATATAATACAACTGCACTATAGACTAAAATCTAAGCCATGTTTGATAACTCAAATCACTTAACATTTTGGAGTCCTTCTCGTTGAAAGAAAGGAAAATGAAATCCACGGGCTATGCTTCTGCTTATTCTTCGATAGTGTCTCATGAGATTTCTTCTGATTTCTAAGGACACAAACATCACCTTCACATATGTATTGCTTAGGCTTGGAGCTGGGGGACACTGAGAAACATCTGAAGAAGTTTGAGGAAGAAGCCATGGGGATTTTGGAGCACCAGAGCTCTATTTTTGAGAAAAAGCCATGGGAATTTTGAAGCACCAGAGCTCTATTTTTGAGACTCTAGCTCTCTCTCTCTCTCTCTCTCTCTCTCTCAGCCAATAAAAAAAAAATTTCTGTCTCTCGTAATCTTTTACCTCCAATATCTCCTTCAAGATCTCAACTGCTCAACATAAATATATATATATTCTATTTTTGAGACTAGCTCTCTCTCCTCTCTCAGCCAATAAAAAATAAAAGCTGTCTCTCTTACGTTTAATTATATCTCCCTCAACGCCTCAACAGCTCAAACATTAATGAATTTACCTATATAGAGGGTATATTCTATTAACATACATGAGGTTATTTAGCCTAACGTGAATTAAGTACTGAGCAGTTTGATCCTTAAAGCTAATTTAGTACTTAAGATAGTTGAGAAAAATGACTAACGGTCTTAATAAAAATGACTAACTAGTCTAACGATGTTTAGAGAAACTAAATTAGCTTTAGAAACCAAATTAATTGATTTTGAAAAGTCTTGAATCTGGTTGATATTAGTCTAAATCTCATTTTTATAAAATTTACTTGATATAAAAATTCTATTTTGCACGTGCAAAAAAGGAAAAATATATTTTTTAAGGAATATTATAAGGTCATGTGGTCAATATTAGCATGCTTTGATTTTTGAGAGGACAATGCCACATTCTCCGACTTAAAATTCTTGCAACCCCTTGCGTGCAGCGTACAAAACGTGTTGGACATTTGGACTAAGGTATTGGTTTGGCTGTGTGGTTCATGAACATGTGACGTAGTCCCATAAAAAAAAAAAAAAAAAAAAATGTGACGTAGTCTCTCATCATGTACATTTTCTGTCCAATAATCAATGTGGAGAGTTTTAATAAAAGAAGAAACTTAAATTTGATTCTCGTATTAAAGAAAAAAATTAATAAATTTTTTAAACACACATTTTCTGTCCAATAATCAATGTGGAGAGTTTTAATAAAAGAAGAAACTTAAATTTGATTCTCGTATTAAAAAAAAAATTAATAAATTTTTTAAACACAACAAAATCTCACAACATTTTTATTTTGTTTTGTTTTGTTTTTATTGTGGTGAGTCTCAATCTAATATTTTATTATTTTATTTTGACCAATAACAGATGACATCTCAACTGTTGTGACAATTTGTTGTGTCCATACCACAACCCAAAAAAAATACTCCACATTTTTATGTAGTTTGATTTCTCTTCTGCATTTTCATATATATATATATATATATATATTTTTTTTTTTGATAAGTCTGCATTTTCATATTGATCCTTACATGCTTTAGTTTACATTTGAATATTTATGCAATATAAAATTTGGCACGTATATTGGATGAATTGCTAGTTTAGGGTTAAAAGAGTGTTAAGATCCTAATCTATACGAGGTTTTGAGTGATTGATTTGAGATAGTCAGGTCTCCAATAGAAGAAGAATTAAAGAACTTGAGAAGAGAAGCCTGAAGAAGAAAGAAATGAACTGACTTCAGTCTTATTGCTTGATTGAGTTCTCATACATGTACAATTCTTATTTATGCCTTTAATCTCAGCTAGAAGCGGGTACTAACTAACTTTTTAGTGATATGTTAGAGATATATTATAGTCCGATGTATAAATTCAAGCCCAATATAAAGATGTGGTACAAATCTTGTATTACGATGAATATAACATGGGTATATATAGAAGGTTAAACCCTAAATTAATAGACTTCTAGTACAAGTAGGAGACAAAGTAGTATTGAGATTTGGCATATACATTGGGCTAATATATCTCTAACACAACTAGGTTCCTGAATAATATTAACAGCTTATTATAATAACTATAGGTAATGTTGATGCTTTAGCTTCAGTTTCTTATTCAGTATCTATCAAAGTTATTAAGTTGTAAAATTCAACTTTGGGGTCTAAATATTGTGTTAGGTTGTTATTAGCATTTTTCACATCAAATAATGTTCCTTTAAAAAGTTCAATTTTCCAAAATGCCAACCAAAATATGATGGAAGGAGTACTAAATTACTACTGTTTTTATTATAAAAAATAAACTTAAAATCTTGATTTAATAATGAATGTGATTGATGTCACCTTAACAATATATAATAAATAATATAATAAATGTATTGGTTACATTTTCATAATTAGGAACACATCAACTTATGAAAAATATATAGTAAAATTTGTTATATCTCCTTATATCTCTAACAGCACTATCATCTATATATATAATAATAGGTGAAGCTGAGGGAAACTTAAATTAGAATTCCAAATTAGAGTTCCAATTTTGTGCCATGTGTCCTAAATTATTTATTTTTAAATAGTTTTATTTCTTAATTTTAGAATAAAATGTTTCACATTATAAATATTCATAAAAGTGAGTTATTAAGTACAAAAACCAAAGGGTCTAGAATAAATGAATCGTAACAAAAAAAAAAAAAAAGTGCTTCACAATAATTTAAAAAAAAAAAAAAGGACAATTTATATTTTATACATAATAATATCTTTACAAAATTTTTTTAAAGAATTAACAAAATATAAAAATGATTATCAATAATATTTAAAAAATATATATAAGAATTATATTATGCATCTTATTGTATATCTTTAAGTGTATCCATGCATATGCATGGTGTAGGGGTAAAGGCCCAAATCTGGTATTGGGCCTTGGGCCTTGGCCGAGAACATGGGTGATCCAAGGACGATTAAATAATAGCAAGTAGTTTAAGCTCAGAGCTTCATGAGTATGATATGAATGGAAAGGTGGTCCGAGGAGGAATGCTTACTTGGATAAGCTAAACACGAATCTGATGTAGATCCTAATGATCAAGGCGACCTTCTAGGAAGCTTCAGTGATAGGGACGTGCACCATAAATGTACAAGAAAGATGGGAACCCAAAAATATCCAAGAGAAAGCTGCTGCCACCGCATTAAATGTTCTGCAGCTAATTTTCTGATTGCATTTATGTAGAGAAGACCCCTGAACAGTGCTGCATTGGTTATCCCAACTCACAGAGAGTTGAAGAGGGTATCCGATAGAACAAGCACTCAAGTAGTGGCTTGGATGATCAACAAATGGAGGGCCAAGATCATTAGGAGGGACATATATAATGTAAGAGACACCTGGAAGGAAAGGGATCGAGAAAAAGAAGAGAAACACTGTAGCAATTAGGAACCAAACTTGTAAGCAAGCTTCAAAAGCAATTTATAAGAACTAGTCTCCTTGGATATTGCCGAGGATATTTTTCCTTAGTGTAAATTTGTTATCTTCCTTTCTTCGTCATCAAGATCAGTTTACTTGTTGCTTAATTCATTAAAACCTAGTTTTCCAACCCATTCTCTACAAATTTATTATTTTGGGCTTTTTGGGCCTAAGTCTATATACCTCTTGGGCTAGGAGTTCAAATCTGGCCCTTACAATTGGTGCAGTCTGTGAGAAGATTACTTGGGTGATAGTGAGTGCAGCATTCAACCATGGTAGGTTCAGGTTCACACCAGGTAGAATCCATAGGATCCCAACGTGAAAATCCTTTTGTCAACCTCGTGCGAAGAAGGAATCGAGAGGGGAGTGTGCATATTGTCCAGTTCGGTAGGAGTCAGCGTCGGGATAAAAGCTATCACTCTCATGAGGAGGATACCAGAGCCCTGCAACTGGAGGTTGATCATCTGAAGAGAAAGATGTGTCGTGCACAGCAGAAGCGAACCCCCTCCAACGCTAACATTTCCTCTGATGATGGAGAGGATGCTAGTTATAGACGAAGGTTAAGGACCCCACCTAGCGAGTCTTTCTCCTATGATGAGGAGCACCATCACAAATGTAGGTATAAGACCCCGTCTCGCAAAGGCTTAGGAAATGACGTTATGAGCAAGGCGTTGAACCAAATTTTCAGATCACCCTTCACGCACAGGATTGAAGGGGCAAGACTTCCTCGGTGATTCAATCAGCCAATGTTCACCATCTATAATGGTTGAACAAATCTTGTAAAGTATGTGAGCCATTTCAACCAAAGAATGGCTGTCCATTTCAAGGACGAAACCTTGATGTGTAAGGTGATCCCCTCTAGTTTGGGACCCGTGGCAATGAGATGGTTCGATGGCTTAGGGGCGGATTCCATAGGTTCCTTTAAGGAGCTCACCCAGGCATTTGACTTTCATTTTATCACTTGTAGCATGGTTCCTCGGCCTTTAGATTCCCTATTGTCTTTGTCTATGCGAGAAGGGGAGACCCTGAGAACGTATTTAGATAGATACTGGGAGATGTACAATGAGATAGACGGTGACTTTGATGACGTGGCCATCAGTACTTTTAAGGTTGGCCTCCCAACTGAGCACGGTTTAAGGAAATCTTTAATAGGAAAGCCTGTCACCAGCGTGTGCCAACTCATGGACCAGATTGACAAGTATACGAGGGTTGAGAAAGACTAGCAGCAAGGGAAAGGAAAAGATAAGGTTATCCCTTAGGAGATGAGAGATTTCAGGTCGGACCGATACAACACAATTGGCCTAAGAGGGACTTTGCTGGGCAGTCAGGGTCTGCCAATACTCAGGCGGTTAACGCGGTGTTTCGGGAACCGGTGTATCAAGTTCTGGAGAATATTAAGAATGAGCTATTCTTCAAATGGCCAAATAAGATGGTAGAAAACCCCATGAGGCGTAATTAGAGCCTCTATTGCCAATATCACCAGGACCAGGGACACACTACAGAAGACTGTAGAAATTTATGGGACCATTTAGACTTTGGTATGAGAAGGAAAATTGAAGCAGCTCTTGCTTCATTCCAGTGGCCAGGGGAGCCATACTAGTTCGGAACCCCGGAGAGATGCTTCTTTAAAACCTCTTTTGGGCACGATAAATGTCATCTTTGCTATTCTAGGGAGGACCGATTCTTGCCCCTCCAGAGTGATGTCTATGGCTCGGCTGTCCGCCAAGGACACCAGTTTGAAGCCGAAGAGGGCTAAAGTGAACATCCAACTAGCGTTGAGCTTTTCAGATGAGGATAAGGTTGGAACTATACAGCCCCACGATAATGCTTTGGTGGTCATGCTCAGGATTATGGGATATAATGTGAAGAGGGTGATAGTAGACCAAGGCAATGGTGCTAGGATTATGTACCCCGACTTATATAAGGGGCTAAATTTAAGACCCAAGGACTTAACAGCATATGATTCTCTTTTGGTGAGTTTTGATGGGAAGGTTGTCATTTCGAGGGGCTAGATTAGACTACCCGTGCAAGCTGGTTCCGAAGTAGTGGAGGTGGACTTCATCGTGGTGGATGCTTATTCTCCCTACACGGCCATTATGGCCAAGCCTTAGTTCCATGCCCTAGGAGCCGTCTCTTTTACTTTGCACCAGAAGGTGAAATATCCGTCGAGCGGCCAAATTGAAGAGATTGTTGGGAGTCAATCCACAGCTAGGCAATGCTTAGTGGCCGCCATCCTGCATAAGCCCGAAGCCGAGTCCTCGGCCTCTGTAGAGGGGGGATTATAACAATTAAGAACTTTGGTGTTGCCTGTCAACGGATCAGCTGAGGAGGCAAAAGGTGAGGATTTGGAAACGGTCGTTGTTGGTGATGATCCAGAGAAGTTCTTTCAGATCGGGGCTCAGCTGCCTCCTCTAGAGAAGGAAGAGCTTATAGAGTTTCTTAGAAGAAATGTTGGTGTGTTCGCGTGGAATGCTTACGAAACCCCAAGGGTGGATCCGAGTTTCATCTGTCATCATTTAAACATTAATCCCTCTGTCACCCCCAAAAAGCAACCACATCGGCACTCATCCAAGGATCATTTCAATGTTATCAGAGGTAAGGTGATGAAACTTAAGTAGGCGGGGGCTATCAAGAAGGTGTTCTACCCTGAATGGCTGTTCAATATTGTGGTGGTGAAAAAGAAGAGTGGGAAATGGCGAGTGTGTGTAGACTTCACAGATCTAAATAAGACTTGCCCAAAAGACCCCTTCCTTATGCTTAAGATAGACCAGTTGGTGGATGCAATTGTAGGCCATCCTTGAATGAGTTTCTTAGATGCCTTTCAAGGGTACCACTAAATACCATTAGCCCTGGATGATCAGGAAAAAATGGCTTTCGTCAATCTCGTTGGAAACTACAATTATAAGGTAATGCCTTTTGGTTTGAAGAATGTAGGGTCTACCTATCAAAGGATAATGACTAGGATGTTTGAACCACAGTTGGGCAAGAGTATTGAGGTTTATATAGACGACATGGTGGTGAAAAGTAAGGTAGTGTTTGAGCATGTGGGACATCTCGAGAACATTTTTGAAATTATGAGGAAACACAAGTTGCTTTTTAACACTTCCAAATGCTCTTTTGGTGTGGGATCAAACAAATTTCTGGACTACATGGTAATTTACCAAAGAATTGAGGTTAACCCCCACCAAATTAAAGCAATTAACAGTTTACAACCACCTCAGAATCCTAAGGAAGTCCACAAACTAACCGGAATGACTGCTGCCTTGAACCGGTTTATCTCTCGGTCAGCGGATAGATGCAGACCCTTCTTCCTGTTGATGAATAAGTGGAAGGGATTTAAGTGGACGGAGGAATGTGCCCTGGCTTTCAAGCAGCTTAAGGAATATCTCTCTCGGCCACCTATCATGTCCAGTCCTGAGATGGACGAGGTCCTTTTTGCCTATATTGCTGTGACCCTCCACATTGTAAGCCTGGTATTGATACAAGTTGATAGCAGCATCGAAAGACTAGTTTATTATGTAAGCAAATCACTACATGAGGCCGAGGTCCGTTATCTACCCTTGGAGAAGGACATTTTAGCGGTAGTGCATGCTACACGTAAGCTCCCCCATTACTTCCAAGCACACACCGTTATTGTCCTAACTCAGCTTTCGCTCAGAGCTTTGCTTCGAAGCGCTGATTACACGGGGAAGATTGCTAAATGGGGCATAATCCTAGGAGTTTTTGACATCAAATACATGCCCCGTACCTCTGTTAAAGGCCAGGTCCTCGCAGATTTGGTGGCAGAGTTCGCCGAATCCCCTTTCGAGAAAGAGGCAGCAACAAGACACATGGATGGAAAATCGGTTGGTATAATCACCCTGTAAGAACCTTTAATCTGGAAGGTATATGTTGATGGTGTAGTGAATCAAAGGGGATTTGGAGTGGGGCTAGTTCTGGTTTTACCCGAGAATATCACCATTGAGAAATCATTAAGATTGAGATTCTCGGCCATGAATAACGAAGCTGAATATGAGACTCTGCTGATGGGAATAACCATGGTTCAAAAAATGAGTGGAAAGGTTGTAGAGATGTTCTCGGACTCAAAATTGGTCGTCGGCCAAGTGAAAGCAGAGTTTGAAGCCAAAGATGAAAAAATGTGAGGGTATTTGAGTCAGGTTAGACGTTTGCAGTCAGGCTTTGAACCTTTGAACCTATTGCATATCCCTAGAGTGGAAACACACATATTGATTCCCTAGCCACACTTGCAACCTTCTCGGTGCAAAGCTTACCCCAGGTCATCCTTGTAGAAAACTTATGCAAACCCATAGAGGTGAATAGAGAGGTGGTTCATGTTCACCAAGTTAGAGTGGGGCCTAGCTGGATCGATCCCATAGTACTATTCTTGAAAGGGGATGTCCTACTCAAAGAGAAGTTGGAAGTTGACAAAGTATGAAGAAAGGCTCCTCGGTTTTGGTTGTCCGATGATCAGAAATTGTACAAACACTCATTTTTTGGACCATATCTGCTATGCATACACCCCGAGGCAACAAAATTACTCATTGAGGAGTTACATGAGGGGATTTGTGGGAGTCACACTGGAGGAAGATCCTTGTCACACAAAGCCATCACTCAAGGCTATTGGTGGCCAAACATGCAAAAGGAAGCACAAGAATATTTAAGGAAGTGCGACTAGTGTCAAAGATTCGTACCAAACATACACCAACTGGGAGAAGTCTTTAATCCTCTGTCCAGCCCTTGGCCATTCGCTTAATAGGGCTTGGACATTGTTGACCCTTTCCCCAAGGCAACAACGAATAAGAGGTATTTGCTAGTTGGCACGGACTATTTCACTAAGTGGGTTGAAGCTGAGCCTTTGGCAAATATCAAGGATGTGGATGCCAAAAAGTTCATTTGGAGAAACATTGTCACACGGTTTGGGGTCCCTTGCACCCTTATCTCGGACAATGTCCTTCAGTTTGACAGCAAATCTTTCAGGAGATACTGTTGTGACCTGGGAATTATGAATATATATTCTACCCCAGTTTATCTCCAAGGGAATGGGCAAGCCGAGGCTGTTAACAAGGTCATAGTGAACAGACTCAAAAAGAGACTGGACAATGTGAAGGGGAAATGGGTGGAAAAACTGTCGCATGTTCTCTGAACATATCGAATCACACTTCGTAGATTAACAGGTGATACCCCCTTCTCAATGACTTATGGAGCTAAAGCAGTTATTCCTTTAGAAACTGGCTTCCCAACGCTGAGGACAAGTTCTTTCAATCCAAGCGACAACAATGGATTGCTAGAAAAAAGCTTAGATTTTATCGAAGAGAGAAGAGAAAATGCAATGGTCCAATTGGCATATTACCAACACAAGCTCAAGTAAGGTTATGATGCCAATGTGAAGCTAAGACCGTTAGCGCCTGGAGACTTGGTGTTGAGAAAGGTTTTAGGTACCGCAAAGAACCCGGCTTGGGGATAGCTGGGGCCCAACTGGGAGGGGTCATATCGCATCACCTTGGTGGCTAGTATAGGAGTATACTTCCTCGAAGACCTAGATGAACATGTAATACCACGCCATTGGAATGTGAACAACCTGAAAATGTATTATTATTAATGAAAGTTTCCTTTGTCATATGCTTATTTATTGTATAAATACATTGTGCTTCCCACTATGACATCTTTCTAAGTGATTAAACAGAACCTTAGACATGCCTGGCTTCTCGGATCACATGCTTTGGGAAAATTAACACTCTATGACAACACTCTATGACATCTTTCTAAGTGATTAAACAGAACCTTAAACATGCCTGACTCCTCGGACCATATGCTTTGGGGAAATTAACATTCTATGATATCTTTCTAAGTGATTAAACAGAACCTTAAACATACCTGGCTCCTCGGACCACATGTTTTGGGGAAATTAACACTTTATGACATCTTTCTAAGTGATTAAATAGAACCTTAGACATGCTGGCTCCTCGGACCACATACTTTGGGGAAATTAATACTCTATGACAACACTCTATGACATTTTTCTAAGTGATTAAACAGAACCTTAGACATGCCTGGCTTCTCGGACCACATGCTTTGGAAAAATTAATACTCTATAACATCTTTCTAAGTGTCTAAACACTCTATGACATCTTTCTAAGTGTTAAATAGAATCCTAGTCACGACTGATCCCTCAGATCACATACTTGGAGAAAATTAACACTGAGATATCTATTGGTTTTTTACTAAGTGTCAAAACAAATCCAAGGTTATTACCAACTCCTCGGATTGGTAGCTTTGAGTAAGTTAAAATCCTTAATTATTTATCCAAATATTAGGCAGAATGAAGAATATCTCCCCCTTTTATTTTTTACAAAGTTTATTACTTATCTTTATTAGATTCAGCCTTCATTGCAGAAGGATCAATTCACAGTACAAATATGGGGTAAATCTCTTTATTACTAATACTTAATCAAATTATTTAAACTGGTAGCAGGGTATTGTCATTAGTTTTTATTAAAGTTAGAGTAGCAACAATTCAATTTTATTTGCAATAATAGTAAGCTTGAAAGCATATAAAGTAAAGACGCAAGGGGTAGAAAGAAAATTCTTTTCATTAATCAAAGGAAGATGCATTACAAGTGGTGGTAGAAGCCACAAGAAAAGAAAATGACAGAAAAAATAAAGAAAAATCCTAAAACTACTTCTCTGTTGGTTAAGGGCCCTCTTTGGAATCAGCTGCCTTAAGCTTGGTATCCCCAGCTTTAGACTTAGACTTAGCTTCTTTAGCCTATAAAACCACATCCTTAACCGTAAGGGCATCCTCGGAGTGAGTGTCTTTGGCTGAGGGCAGAACCTCTTTACCCTTACCTGTCCTTGTGGAGACTTCAGCATCAAGAGTAAGATCTTGGATACTGGAGATCTGTTCAAGGGGAGGGAGGGGTAGAGCAGTAGGAGGGAGGTTCGCGGGAGCTTCTTGGATATGTTTAGGAAAGAATATGCTCTTAGCTTTCCTCAGCTTGAAGTTAGCAAGGACCCCTGCACTGTTAAGCACCTCTATCCAGGTCTCAGCGCAGTAATCCCTGCACACTCCAGCCACCTCTTCAGCCAGCTTGTTCTCTGTATCCTCCACCCTATGTTCATAGGATGCTTTCTCGGCAACTTCAGTAGTTTCCTTAGCCACCCGAGCTGCCTCTTTAGCTGCATCATTGACCTTCTGCAGCTCGGCCTTAAGATCCAGAACTAGCTGTTTCTGAGTGGCCAACTCTAGTTTTGTTATGTAGAACAGCTTGCGTTGGTCCTCGGCTTGAGCCTCAGCATTTTTCAGACTAACCACGGCATTCAAGCGTGCCCTTTCCGCGGTGGTCAGCTTATTGGCCAACTTTGTGTGTTCTTCTTTAAGGGCTCCGAGAACCTTCTCAACCTTGAGACGGGAGTAGGCCTCAGCTCTAACTTCATTATGAGCATTCCGGACCCACTCCTCGGCCACAAAGACTTGTTGGGTGATCTGCATGAAAATAGCAAAGGGATTATATATATATATATATATATAAGAGTTGATGACAATGAGTTAAGGCGCTTCTTAGCATCCGATTCAAAAAAAAGTAGAAGTTAGCTTTCCATGGCAAGGTCTCTCTTCAGAGACATGAAGAGATCAGGCTGCCTCGTGCGCCTCAGAGCCTCTATATCCCTAGGGAGGAAAAGAGGATGCTCTAGAGCTTCAGCGAGGTAGGTTATGTGCCCTCTTTGGGATTCCCAGATGGAAGCATCCCAGGGAATGGTAGCTCCCTCCATCTCTATTCGATGAGCCCAAATACGCTGCTATCGGCGTACTTCAGCTTCATCCCAGCTCTCCACAGAGGTGGCCTTCTTGTCCTTAGGGTCCTTAATTGTCCTTTGTTGTTTAGTGCCCTTTTGAGGGGCCACCTCACCTTCCTCTAGATCCTGCATTGGCCTTTTCTTCTTCATATTCAGATTGACGTGCAGTTCGAGGTCAGTAGGGGGCGGGGGAGGTGGAGGAGGATTAGGAGGAACTTGGGTCTTGGGGACTTCTTTTGAAGTTGACCCCTTGTTCTTGCTGGCCAAAAGACCCTTTAAGCCCCTCCTCTGCTGCAAGTCCATCCCTTCTTCTTCTTCCTTTGAGCTAGTGTTGACTCAGGCAACAATTAACTTTGAAGGATGAGCTGTAGAAAATTTGTTGCACTTGGTTTCAGAATCTGAGAGCTCCATAGGCCTTTCTGGTGCTCCTTCTTCCTCTTCGGGACAGAATTGGTCGATCTCGATCTTGAGGGATAGACGAGAAGAAGCTGTTTCTTCTTTCGGAATGGCTACCTTTTGAGGAACATGCTGGATGGGCAGAACGACGAGTGGAAGGTCTCTTTGAGCTAGGAACCTGAACACGGAAATGTTAATGTGATTCAGTCTAAGGTTACCAGGTTTTACTGCTTGGCCTGCGTCTTGAAACACACGTGATATAGGCTCGTAGTCTAATATCAGGTGAGGCTCGAAGTTGCCTGTCTTCGCTTATAAACACTTTAGATCTTAGTAGTTGATTGAGACTTGGAGCGTTGACTAAGCTGAGCTTTGAAGCAGTGTGGGTTTTATATGCAAAAAACACCTAAGGGGGAAATTGTGGTCAGATTAATAAAAATTATCATCGGGGGAAGATGAAATAATAAATGTGAAAGGTAGAAAAGCTAAAAATGCGAAATTCCCTAGTGAGGGACCTAATCTTAGGATACCCCACCTGGTTCTCCTTCCCAAATTGGGCAATGAAGACCGTCATGCCACTCCCCGGAGGCGATCAAGTAATCATCCTTTAAGCCCTTGTTGGACTTAGGAAGGAAGGATATCATTTTAACGGTGTTGGACCGGGACTTGAGATAGAATCTCGCACTGGCAAGGAAGTGACACTCGTACATGTGAATGACATCATGCCATGTGAGCCTTAGGTTCATTTGGTCGTTCAGAGTGTCTACGCTCCCTAAGACCCTAAACAGGTTGGGAGCGCATTGGTGGGGGTAGATTCTGTGGTTGATCAGGTAATCTCTGGTTACCCTACCTATAGGAAGTGTCATTCCTTCCTCTATGAAGGCGATCATAGGAATGACAACTTCGCCTTCTTTTTTATTTGTAACTATCTGGTCCGGGGCACAGAATCGTAGGGCTATGCCCTATGAGATATGGTACTTGGCCTTAAAACCTTCCATACCGGTAGGAGAGTTCACTAAGTGTTTGAATCTACCCATCTAAGTGGATTAAGGTGGTGCAAAAGAAGATTTTTTTTTCCTCGAAAGGAGGAAGGCCGAGAAGAAAAAGAATTTAAGAAAGTAGAAACTTACGAAAACAGGTATGTGAGTCAACCCTTGAATCTTGAGAGAAAAATCTTTTAAAGATTTCTTGAAGAAGAGATTTGGGAGAATTTCGTGACTTGGAAAGCTTAGTGAGTCTGAGTGTTTGGGATCTCTGGAAAGTTTGAAAGCTTATGAAATGAGGAAAAAATGATTACTCTAGGCGCCTTTTATAGAGGGCAAAATTGAGTGGGAGTTATCTCGCTCAAAATTCCAGGAGAAAGGTCAACCGTTAGATCTGTGCTTCACTGTTGGATGTGGGGGACAAAGCGCTGCCTAGAGCAATTAATGACGCCTTGTAGGCTACGAAGCATCAGTAACAGTTATGAGGCGCATAAAATGGTACTTCTACGCGTGTGAGTCAAAGGATTGAATAATGTTATTCTTCAAAAATCAAAACCTCAATTTTCTCTTCAGATGAGAGGGAGAAATTGGAATTTTGAGGGGCTATTGTAGGGGTAAAGGCCTAAATTCGGTATTGGGCCTTGGTCGAGAACATGGGTGATCTGAAGACGATTAAATAGTAGCAAGTGGTTTAAACTCAGAGCTTCATGAGTATGATATGAATGGGAAGGTGGTCTGAGGAGGAATGCTTCCTTGGATAAGCTAAACACGGATTTGATGTAGATCCTAATGATTAAGGCGACCTTTTAAGAAGCTCCAGTAATAGGGATGTGCACCATAAACGTACAAGAAAGATGGGAACCCTAAAATATCCAAGGGAAAGCTATTGTCACCGCATTAAATGTTCTGCAGTTAACTTTCTGGCCACATTTATGTGGAGAAGACCTTTGAATAGTGCTACCTTGGCTATCCTAACTCACAGAGAGTTGGAGAGGGTGTTTGATGAGACAAGTACTCAAGTAGTGGCTTGGATGATGAACAAATGAAGGGCCAAGATCATTAGGGCACTCAAGTAGTGGTTTGGATGATCAACAAATGGAGGGTCAAGATCATTAGGAGGGACATATATAATGTATGAGACCCCTGGAAGGAAAGGGATTGAGAAAAAGAAGAGAAACACTGTAGCAATTAGGAACCAAACTTGTAAGCAAGGTTCAAAAGCAATTTATAAGAACCAGTCTCCTTGGACATTGCTGAGGATATTTTTCCTTAGTGTAAATTTGTTATCTTCCTTTTTTTATCATCAAGATCTGTTTACTTGCTGCTTAATTCATTAAAGCCCAGTTTTCCAACTCATTCTCTACAAATTTACTGTTTTGGGCTTTTTGAGCCTAAGTCCATATACCTCTTGAGCTAGGAGTTCAAATCTGTCCTTTACACATGGGGTTACAAGCTAGAATAGTATAATATCTCAATCTAAATTTCATACGAGGTAGTGTGTGTAGGGAATTCAACTCGAAATCCTAACCTGTGAGAAAAAAAAAAAAAAAAAAATAGAGAAAACACACGCCAAAGAAAAACAATCACACGCGTAAGACAATATTTACGTGGTTCAGCAATTTGCCTACGTTCACGGAGTTGCAGGGATTTCACTATTATCAGGGAAAAAATACAAATTACGGCTACAGTGTTTCTCTTTCTCTGAAAACACGACAACAAAAGTGTTAGGACATATGTGTTCTTACTTATTTGAACATATGTCACTTATTTATGTAAATTGGCTAATCCTTTGACAAAACGCACTCTACTTGTAATTGGGTAGTTCTAGGTGTTTTTAATACTTCAAGAAACAAGGTTTCAAGATCAAGTGTTGAAGTCATCAAGTCTGTTCAAGAAAAACAAGCTGAAGTGCAAATTCATTAAGTCTCGACACCTTCTCGATAGCTCCTCGACACCTGCTATCTGTCGAGAATTAAAAAGTCAGATTTTCTGATTTGATTTCTTGGGATCCATGAATATGTTTTTGGGCCTTCTTTTCTTCTAACCCTAAACATATAAAAGGATTATTTTAAGAGCCGTCAAAATATACACAAGTTGCAAAAGCATTGAGCAATCTCTGTTCAAGCAAATTGTGATCAAAGACGAAGTTCTTGACCTAATTCATATTCTTTGAAGAAGTTGCTGTGTATTTGCACCAAAGGGTTTTGTGATCAAGCATCTTCCTGATCTTCATCGTGTAGGATGAACTGAAGAACTTTGTAGGCAACCTCTCCTTCTAAGTTGGTGTTTGAAGTTGCGTACTAGGATCCGCGCATTGGTTAGTCACGTACTTGGGAGCCGTACATCAAAGGTGGGAACTGTCACTACAGATTAAGTCAAATTGGGTATTGGGTTAAGGGTTCAACTGTAGGTTGGTAAGGTACTTGGAATTCCTTTACTTATAATTGCTTGATTTGATAATAGTGGAGTTTTCGGGAGTGGTGACTTGAAAATCACCCGGTGGGGTTTTTGCCGTTAGGGTTTTCCCCATTCGTGAACAAATCACTGTATTATTTATTTTCCGCTGCTTATTTAGTTTGTTGGTGATTTGTTTGTGCTTCCACACGTTTGCATGATAAATTGATTAATTAATAACTTGGCTAATTAATTAATTGGTTTAATCACAAGGGGTCATTCAGTTTGTGGCCTATAAAAAAGAAACCCTAATTATCAAGCTGCGTTTTCTACCTCTTGCACACAGGATACACAATGGGCTACAAAATGGGCCAAATTTTTTTTCCCGGGGGCAGAGGCTTGTCCATGGGTTACAGCTTAAGCCTGTCGGCCCAAGCCTCCGCTCCATGGACTAAGCCTCGGTAAACCTCCCATTAAAAATCACGCAATATTATTCAGGTTGGGTCGAGTCGCCAATCAAATCAAACATAAACTATGCTCCACAAAGCCCAACAGTGTGTGAATTAGAAGTGCGATTTTTATATCCAGACACAAACTATTATACAAACATTTTACAAACTATTGATTTTCAAATCAGCTTTTTAAAAACTAAAAAGTCACGTCAGATACTAAAATAACTCAATATTTTTTTAAAAAAAAAAATCACTTTTATGCCTCTTTAAGTACAAACACGTATCAAAGCTAAATTAAAATTAATATCTCAAAAACCCTGTCTCCTTCCTTCCCTCCCTCCCTCCCTCCCTCTCCTTGCCTTTAATGGGTTCTTTTCCCATTTTGGTGAGTTTATTTGAAATCAGAATCATCCATTCTGGAGCTTTGGATTCAGGATGCCAAAAATATATGTGTCTCGATGAGTTTCTTTTACTATTATATATTGTGTCAATCTGTGCACTTGTTGCTTGCTAAAATTAGATGAATTATATTTAGGATGGTGTATAGGGCTGATAAGCTTGGATTTTTTTTTAATTGATTCATATGAAAATTTGGTGTAAAAGTATTGCAATATCTATGGAATTGAGGCAATCCAATGGATTATATAAACATATGGATGGAATGGGTCGTAATAACTAAAACCAATAAGAATTTTTTTTTGGGTATTTTGAGCTTGTGAATAATGTGGAGATTTTATGTGTTTACAAATGTAGATTAAATATTTGCTCAAAATTGTTCAATTCATATTTTGAGCCTTGCAAGTGGGTTTGATATATACCCAAGTGGATGGATTTGAAACAGGGGTGCTATTCAGAAATATATTCATACCAGTTCAATCCTACATGTTCAAAAGAAAATTTTCTTACCTACTGTTCGGCATGAACAGCTTTTATACCCTCAGACGAAGGGTTTTGTCATTTGTCTTGTTGTTGACTTGATTGTGCAGCAAGATGTGGATGCTGGTGTCTTAAAGAAAGTTGTAGAACATAGTATAAGATGGTCGTCCAGTTGATAGAAATATTGAATGAAGGAATTTTTTGATGGAGAGAACAAACTTTGAGCAAGATTGTTTCTTTCTTTTGGCAATGTGCAGGATAGCGAGTGCAGTTTGAAGACGTTAGATCTAGCCACTAGTCTTTTGTTTTGTGGTTTAAATATGCTAGTAGCAGAATTTTAGAAGATGTATATGGGTTAGTGGATGCTTTCTAAGGACTGCATTAGTGTAACTTGCATGGCAAGGGCCTCATCTTTTGTTGCTGTTCATCTTTGTTGGTTTGGTTTGTGCTGGATGCTTTATATATACGCATATAGAAGAAGAAAAAGAATGGAATACCTTGATAAAATTCACTATTGCCTAGTTGCAATTGTTTTTTGTTGTTGTTGTCGTCGTCGTCGTTTTTTGTGTTTTTCCTAGTCTTACTGATTTGGTCTACTTTTTTTCAGCTTTACGGTTTAGCTGTTTGTTTTTTAATCTGATATTGAGTTGTCCTCTATTCAACTAGAGGCTCTGCGGAATTACAGGGCCAGGTATGCACCTTGATATTGTGCGTAATTCTTACATGCTCCTCTCACATGAGGGGTGGGTCCCACTCCTCATGTGAGATGAGGGAGCATTACTTTCGGAGCACCTAAGTTTTTTTTTTATATTGTATTGTTGCATTTGTATCTAGTTTATGTTGAAGTAGGTTATGTAAATGAACTTGAATTTTTAAATACAAGTTACACTTTTTATTTAATGAGGATCAAATTTGAGCTTAGCATGTAGTTGATTAATTTGCTAGACATCCATCTCTTTATTCAAAAGCTTGACAAATTTAGGTTATAGAGAAGCTAGAGTTGTAAAGCTCAAATAAAAAAAAGAAGCTCAAATTCAACATGGCAATGTTGCAGCAAGTCAAATGTTCACAGATTACATTCTAATCAGCAAGAAGATGTTAACCTCAATAATGCAAAGCAACCAGAGAAGTAGAGACCTATGATATTTTTTTATATTCAATCTCCACTCTATTGCAATTTATCAGTTGGATATATAGTATGTAGAGAAAACAGGTGCATGAAGATTGAAAGCAATTCAATTTGAGAAGTCAATAAAATGTAGTTGATCTCTAACCAAAAAACTATTGTTCAGCGAGCTATATGGTCAATAGTTCGGAGTACATAATATATACCTCTACCACAACCATCCCAGTATGTCTCTTTAACAAATCCAAAAAAATAAACACTTTACTCAAGTCCAGTTATAGTATTTGAACAGAGCATGAGGGGGAAAAAAAAAAAAAAAAAATTAATGTTAGGCACATAAGATTATATGCATATGAAAACTTAATAAAAACAATAACTTATTCAATAAAAACCAAAAATAAAATAGAAGGAAGCCAATGGACATACTGGGATAAGGTTGGAGACGATGCTCTAATCAACCTTGACCAACTCAATTTCTTGTGCCTAAAAAGCTTTGACAAACCTTGACCATCTCAGACTTTAGGCGTGGTGGCGCCAGCAAAGTTTTGAGACAGAGGAGGCCAGGAGGGAGGCTTTTTAGTTTTTTAAAAACTAATATGGACAACAGCACTTTGACACTATTTTTATTAGAGAAATGTTACACCCACAATATTTTCATAATACCTTTACAACATTTTACAAACTGCTGATTTTACATTTTACATTTGACAACAGTACGTTACTGGTTTTAATTTGAATTCACAATTTAAATTGTTTTTTTACATACTTATAATAGCTGCTAACAAACTACCACTTAAAAGTTATAAAGTATTGTAAAAATATTTTCTGAGATAGCATTTTTCTTTTTATTATGCGCAATTTGCAATTTTTCACTTTGGCCGTTATAAAAATAGTGAAAAGGTTTTTACTTTCCTTAGGGAGAAAATAATTTACCAGCTGCAAACTTCATTGATAATAGTTCAATTTAGGGTTGAATTAATTATGTCTCCCTCTTTCTTTCTCTTTTGCCATGCAAATCTAATAGTCATTCGATTATGAATTCAAATATGTATCATTGGCAAGTCAAAATTTGTATCAACTACGAAATATGTAAAAATAACTTAGGGTTTTGTAAAAGGATGTCGTTAGTATATTTGTTAATGTACTATTTTAAGAAAGTTTTAATACTATTTATATGAGAAATATAAAATGTTCTAAAAAAAGTTAGTTATTTTTTTTTTTTTATAAAAAATTTCTAAAAATAATTCATAAACCAATGCCTTTAAATTTTGACCAAGTCATAATACTTATCCATATCATCATTGGCCAAGTCTATAACTATACCATGTTGACTGCTTTTACCAAACTCTGGACATATGTATAGTTTCTTTATAACCTTATATTATTAACGCCCAAGTTACGTTAATGGCTAAATAACTAAACTTTGTTTGATAGTTGCTCCTATTTTGGTACTTCCTCTGACTATAATCTGATAACTACATTAGTCTTCGATATTTGGTTACTAAGAATCTGGTCTGTAATTCACTTCCCTACAAATGCGACCATTCTCAAACCTCAACCACCATGTTAGGATATTTTCTACAAAATTAACCAACCTTTTTTCTTTTCTAGTAACAAATTTTCAATTAACCAACCTTACTTTCAAGAAAATTGGCCAATTTTACTTCAATCTAGAGGGTTTTTAAATTAGAACACGATTAATAATAGTGCAGATTTTTAATTGGAAATATTAGTTCATCAGACAATTTTAGACATGTTTATCATTGAAGTTAGGTTCATTTTTTTGGGTAACTTGCTGAGTGTTATTCTTGAAAGAGGAGGCAGAAAAAGCAGTGAAAGAAAAACAATAAAAAGGAACAATTTCAGATGGGAAATTATAGATTGATAGGATAGTTATATTGTGTGGAAAACTCAAAACTATTTTACATTTTTACCTAGAATAGTCGATCAAAAATGTCATGTCATGCACTCATACTAGAGCATAGTAATTAATGGACTAAGCTTAATAAGTTTTGTATATTTATGGATCAAGTCAAAAATTTTTTTTTTTTTTTCTTTTTTCATACAATCATAATTAAAGTTAATTTCATTAATTCATCCAATTAAAATCTTGACTATTTGTTCAGTATTATAATTTCTTTTCTTCTCCTTTTTATTTTGATGTTTATTATTGCAATAACGCATTTACTTACCACTCCTTTTACTGCGATGTGCCATAATGAACAAAAGGGAAAGGTAACATGTATCAAAATAGATTGTCCGAAGGCCTAGTCCTAGAGTCTTTCACATTGAGTGTGGCGCAAGGTAGGTTTGAGTTCATTTAGCACCCTTTACGATTTACTACAACAAGAAGTTCAGGACAACAAAATTTGAACAACAATAGACCTATGTAGTTTTTGCTTTATCAAAATATGAATAGTAAATTTCTATGTAAAAATAATATTATTTCAATCACAATTTATTGTCTTAACAAATTACGATAAAAATTATGCAAATAAGTATATTTTTAACATAACTCTTACCATAAAACTTCTTCATAGCCATCCTAGACCTTTTTTTTTTTTTTTTTTTTTTCTTTTTAAATATCCACATAAGATGTGATGCAACTTAAGTCTAATGCATTAATGTATTAGATTCGATACAATACAGATAAGCTTCCACTTTTCAGTGCAATGGACTCGATATTAGACAAACACGTGTCGGTCCAGTACAGTGATGCACTAACCCGAAGCTTAATCGTTAGGGATGAAATGACCAGAGAGGAGAAGAGTAAAACCAAGGCTGTATCCACTCAAAAAGAGCAAAAAACTTAGCTAAGACTAACAGCCAAAAAGTGGTGTAACAAAAGGAGCTAACAGCCAAAAAGTGCTGTAACAAAAGGTTTTATAAGTTTTAGGTAAACTAAAAGGCGCTTAAAATGGTACACCATAAAGATGGAGAAGTACCCGGAAACGCAATATTTGCTCTCACCTATCTAAATTGCTCACTCCCCAAACCTTTCCATTCTTGTGGGTCCCAGTGAGTCAGGCCCTCCGATTCCATATCCATCTCTCGACTTTGCACCACCACCACAACCACCATCACTGGGCACCCTTTTTTTCTCTTCTCCCTAAAACCTCAAACCCCAGAATGAAACTGCAAAAAAACAAACAAACAAAATAAACAAACAAAACAGAAAACACTCTCTCATCCAAAAAAAAAAAAAAAAAAAAAACAGAAAACACTCGAAACTTCAGAATGGAATAAGAGCAGTTTCCATTTCTGGGCTTACCTATTTGTCTCCTTTATCATCAACTAAACAAGGGACCATGTAAAACGTTGAAACTTGGGAAAGGTTTCTACAGAGAGAGAGAGACCTCTTATCTCTTACAATAGTTCACAATTCCATGCTACAAAACTATCAAAACACAAAAAAATAAAAAATAAAAAAAAAAACCAAAAAAATAAAAACAAAAAACAAAAAAAACAAAAAAAAATTCAGAGGGCCCACCAAAATCAGAAGCTCGGAAATATATCGTGCCACTACTAAATTACAAATACTACACGTATAATTTATATATTATTATAGCAATAATTGAGCAAAGAGACTATATAGTCATACCACCACAAGCAAACAAAGCTGGGCGGTGTGGGACAATTTGGGCTATCATTTCAATTGGCAATGGCAACCAAGAACAGCACAGGCGGTGTAGCAACTAGTGAGGGAGGTGGGTCCAGTACTGGTGGGGCCGAGAGTGGACTTGGTGGGGCCACGTTGAAGAAAGGGCCATGGACAGCAGCTGAGGATGCAATTCTGGTTGAGTATGTGAGGAAACATGGAGAAGGGAACTGGAACGCAGTGCAGAGAAACTCAGGCTTGGCTCGTTGTGGCAAAAGCTGTAGGCTCCGTTGGGCTAACCATCTTAGGCCTAATCTTAAAAAGGGTGCTTTTACTCCTGAGGAAGAGAGGCTCATTCTTGAGCTCCACGCTAAGTATGGCAACAAATGGGCTCGCATGGCTGCTCAGGTATATATTTTTCCACATTCATCTTCATGTGTGTATAACAAGTTTAATAATAGGTTTACTTTCTATGTTTGTGTATGTTTTTCGTTGCTCTTGTTTTTTTTGTTAATTGGGTTTAGTCTTTAAGCTGTTTTTCAGTTTTTATTTATTTTTAATTTGTGTCTCTTGCCATAGCTTAAATTCTGCTTCTTCTTTCTTCATTTTTTTTTTATGCTTCAGAAAACAGATGCTTTTCCTGCTTTCATCATGAATATTTGCCTGTTCTTCATGCTTTTACCAAACAAATGTTGCCTGTTTTGTGAATACAAGAAATAGATGTATTGTTATCCTCCTTTTTTTCTTCAGATTTCAGACATAACTCACATAAGTCTCCTTGTTTTCTCTTACTACTTTTTGAGACATAAATTTCCGTTGTCTCTGCCTTGCTTTCCAAACCAACTTTTCCGGTTCTCTCTCTCTCTTTTTTTTTTTTTCAGCACCAAAACCAAAACCTCTTTCTCTCTCTTTAAGCAAATGATTTATGTCTTTTGTCAATGTCTCTCAGTTACCTGGACGAACAGACAACGAAATCAAGAACTACTGGAACACCAGAGTTAAGAGGCGCCAACGCCAAGGCCTCCCTCTCTATCCCCATGACATTCAACCATCCTCTCAAACCCAAAGCCCAAACCAAACTCAAACCCAAACCCAACTCCAACTCCAACACCAATACCAATCCCAATCCACACCCACCACTCCCACCACCCCAACAGCCCCAACCACACCCACCACACCCACCACCCCAACTTTCCATTTCCAATCTCACGCTCACCACCACCCTTCTTTCTCTCTTTCCCCAACTCCACCACCGCCACCTCCATCTCATCACCAACAGCACCAACACCATTCTTTTTCTCTCTCTCCTTCCAAACCACAACACTTCACCACCAACACCTCAACCTCTCTTCCTCTCTTTGACCCAACCAACAACTCAAACACCAACACCACTCCTTCCTCCTTCACTTTCCATCGCCCCCCTCCTATTCTTGGTGCCCCAATTCGCTTCAAGCGCTACCGTGAAACCACTGGCTTTTCTCTTCCCTTGTCACCGGCACCGCATACCACCACCACCACTACTACTACTACTACTAATAATAATAATAATATGATCACTTCTCCTACTAGTATCACGCCTCTTGGCCAGCTTTCATCGACCCAATTGCCTGATATATCTTGCTTTAAGTTTCCACTGACTTATAGCCACAGTGCACCGCAACTTATTAGCACTCAGTTGGAACTAGACCAAATGATGTCGGCTTATTCGATGAAGCAAGAGCTCTCTTCAAGCCAATTGTCACCCCATCATCATCATCATCATCCTCCTCCTCATCCTCCTCCGCCTGCCACGACCATGTCAGAGATTACTATTGATACCAAGGTAAGTGCAGCTGCTGCAAATCAAGGCTGTGGTAATGGGTTGTTGGAGGACTTGTTAGATGAGGCTCATGCATTGGCAATTTCCAACCAGGGTTTAAGGACGCAAAGTTTCTTGGGTGTCAAGGAAGAAAAGCGTGTATTTGACGGCTTCAAACATTGGGAAGGTTCAAGCACCATTGATTGCTCTCCGGGTGAGTTTTCTTTCTAATTATCTTGATATATAGTAGTTTGGCAAACTACCGTCATAGTGACGGAGCCAGAATTTTAGTCTAGAGAGGACAAAATTAAAAGACGATATTAAAAGTGAAATTAATCTAAAAAATATTAATCAATAATAATAAGAAAATAGATAAACAATTGTAAGCAAATATGAATATATTTTATATTATTAAAATAAATAAACAAAAATAACCGATTCATAGCTACTAAAAAATTTACAAACTGATGAAGTAAAAATGTGATTAGTGTTACTTAAAAAATATAATGAATAAATGTTTAAAATTATTTTTTGTGATTGGTGACATACCAATTTGTAAGACATAAGTAGTAAAATTTGTAGCATTTCTAGCATCATTCAATGATAATATGTTGCGAAAAGTATCACGAATAGTGTAAATAAAGATATAAAATAAAAGATAAAAAATAGTGAAATAGGTGCAACATGTAGGACAAGACAAAAGCTACTTATAAGAATAGTGAAATTGGTGAAAAACTTACATGGTTCAGTGTTTGAGAACTTTTTTTCCTGTGTTAGAGTCACTTTCAACTAAGTAGAAGTCATTTTTTTCACTTTTTTTCCCTCAATGTCAATAAGTAATTACTTTAGACTACAAATACTAGAAAATTTTAGGAGGAGTCAGGGAGGGCAGGTGCCCCCGCTGGCCCCCTCTGGCTCCGCCAGTGAGTCATATATGTCTCTTAGGTTTTCTTTTGCTGAATAGAAAAGGATAAAGGTAATTCTATTTGTGCATGATCATAGTAGCTCTACACCCTAGCTTACCTGCTAAGGAAAATGTCTATTTCTTTGTTAGTGCAATTAAAATTCCTAAAGCTTTCAGTTGCACTGTCTATTTCTTTGTTAGTGCAATTAAAATTCCTAAAGCTTTCAGTTGCACTGTCTTTTATTACGCTTTAAACTTAAATTCGATGGTTATACTACAGATGAATCATTGTGCCATTTTCATTAACTCTCTCAATTATGTTTTGAATTTGATTTTAATGCATAGAGTTCAGATATACTCTCTCTCTTTCTCTCTCATGTTCAAGCTCTTAATCATCTGGTAGTAGGTTCCATGAAATAACTTTTATTTGGTCTGTTAGTAGAATTCCTCAGGACTAACTACATCCTGACAAGGATTCAGTGTAAATGGATAATTCTCTTTCAAATTCATTTTCCTTTGTGCTCCAATATATTATAGAAATTTCAATATCATCATTAGGGTAGCCTTCAATCCACGTCTAGGCTTACCTCACATTTTAATTTTAATTTATAATGTAAGGAAGTGATGTCCAAACTTTGGGTTAAACTATTCCACTCCCTACTTATAAGATAACAAAAATCTCATAGACTAATAGTGTGGTAAATTAAATTTTAGGTCACACCCCCAAATTAATGAGCCCACCACTCAGATACCTACATGGGGTAGATTGTCAATTATTGCTATTAATATTGATACAAGAATGAGTATGATGCTTATTTATTATATCTATGGGCGAGTAATGCTTTGCAGTATGCAGTATTCTTTATCAGTGATACAGGTATTATAATTTATCTACTGTAATAAATTTATGTGACCCAAATATGAAAAAAGTCAACAAGATTCAAGCTAAGTAATTTTTCCCAGATATATGAATTAAGTATCTTAAGTGAGATGAACTCTACCTGTAGAAAGGACGTGGCTATCTATTTCTTGTGTTGCTTGAGAATCTGTTAATCCTTTGTTATCTTTATCCTGGTGGCACCCTCTTACTAATTATATGTTTTCATGCTTTAGCTAGACTTACTGATAGGAAAGAGAGAGATGTCTTGAAGTTCAACCTAAGGATCCAATAAGTAATATTGGACTTTTAATTGTATACTTTATATCCAATTTGTATACAAATTATTTGTCCCAACGTGGGTGTTTTAAATCTATACTTTACCAACCATAATGTGTCATGTGTCTAAATTTTTTTTTCATATAAAGTATTTTGAGTATAGAAGGGAAATAAAAAATATCAAACTCATGACATACTGTGGACTATAAAATGGAATACTCCTGATGAGACAGGAAATTTTTTTTCCCATCCAATTTATACTATATAATATAATTATTCCACCAACAAAGTCAAGCTTATGCCACTTTCATTTGTTTAATATGTCTTATTTCACATATGCAGGGGTAAAACCAAAGGAAGAACCAGGAGTTCAGATCAACACCATGCAAGAAGACCTGTCCAAGCTGCTTAATGTTATCCCTTCCACCATGCAGATCCCATCTGATTGGTACAGTGATAGTGGGGAAATCTCAAATGGGCAGTCTTCAGGAGTAACAGATGAGAATATTGGAATTGACATGCAGCATATAGCTTCAATGTTTCCTCTTGGTGCTACAACAGACCACAGCCACAGCAGAACTACCGGTTCCTGCTCTTGGGACAACTTGCCAGGAATTTGCTAAGTCTGATTCAAAGGCATAATTTGTTTGAATTAATCTCATGTTTGATCTTTCTTTTTTATTTGGACTCAATTAAGGGGTCTGCCTTAATGGTTATTGTTGCTTTCATTCTTCTGATTATGAACTCAAACACATGGACAGAATTGCTAATTATATCATATCTATACAACATACATTATAAGTGTAGCACTGATGGTTAATGGAATGCTTCAACTTGTAACTATTAGGTGTTGGGTCATGTGGAACCTAGTTTGTGACCAGACCAACCTTGGAAGAGTTACGATTTTAAATGAGAGATTTTCTAACACTTTAGTCTACTGTGACGTGGAGCCTTGGGCTGCTGGGAAAAGTTTTGACCCATTTGGCCCCGTTGTTGGGGGTATTTATTTTGTCACATTAGATTTGGGTTCATTGTATTGTGCACTATACAGCCGCCCTTGCATCTTTTTCACTGACATAATAAAAACACCGCAACTCCGTGGACATATATAGATAAATTGCTTAATCACGTACATCTTGTATTGTATGATTATTTTCTTGGTGCATATTTTCTTTATTTTTTCATTTCTCGCAACTTCAGGAATTCCTAACATTAGGAACATCACTAAGTACCCCAACAAAAATTAGTAGGACAATGGCATTGTTGTTGAGATTGAATTCTATCTATTAACTATTTTGAATTCAGGGGGATTGTAATCTTTGCATAAGTTGTGTAACAACTTTGATGTAACAAACTGTGAGTGGTACAGGAAAAATGATGGGTCCATGTAAATGTGACAAATAACTAGTCATAGTTTGCCACATAGGATAATTGTGAAAAATGGTATGGTAAAAGGTATGGTCCTATACAATTTCAGAAACAATTTCTACTCTTTGCATTATTTGATTCATGGCACTTTTCATGTTTCTAAATGTGACATTTTCTCTTGAGACTACTTGTCTAGTTTTCAGTATGTACAATGTTTCTAACAAGTAATTCTTAAGTATTCTTAGAGCATGATGAATAATATTTCTTCCTCTCACATTCATGCTAGATAAATACTTTTAGAGTATAGTAAAATGATGCTCCATTCTTTCATATTCATTGTGAACTCTATTATGAATTTAATGAGTAGACTCTATCATAATTGTAAGAGAAATGAGCACCACTCCCCGTACTCTAGGAATATCTCAGAATTACTCTAAACAACAATAAGATATTGCAATTTGATTGTGAAAAGAATTGTGCATCTTTGTGTAAAGCACTCACTGCAATTAATGCAGATTTTTGGTACTTAAAAGAAGCCATTTACGCTATAAGACAAGAAAAATTGGCTAGAAAAGAAAGAGAACGGAGGATATTTGATGTTAGAATACGCCATAAGTTTTAAGGTGAACATTAAGTATACGATATCTACACCTGGTCTTGGCCAAAAAGCCAAGAAATGTATAATCATACAAAATCAATAACGGATAATGTGGAATTACATTTTACATCTTATCATGCATGCAAATAAAGCATTACTAAATTGTCAAGAACTTTGTACATTAATTGACATTTTCTAGTATTTAAAATAGAGATGTTCAAGATTCAAATCTTCCTCCTTCTACCATCAAATTATCAAAAGGAAAAAAGAAAAAGAAAAAGAAAGCATTGACTCAAAAATATTATCAATAGTTAAAATGTCAAGTCTTATAACAAAATGGAAACAAGCATTTGCTCAAAAAAATATCAATAGTTAAAAGTCAAGTCTTATAACAAAATGACCTATAAAATTAAAGATAGGAATTCAATTTTCAAGCCCTCATTGAACGAAGGCCTGTATGATAATTGAATAAAAAAACCCATTGGCTATTTTTTAATGCCATAAAAAGATATAATTCAATCGATTCCACCACTTATTAAAATTAATTGCTAACTTGTGCAATGTACCAAATAGTTAGCAATGTTAAATATCTTCACTTTGTTCAATACCACAATGAGTTAAATAACAAATGAAAATAAATAATTCTAGTTCAAAATAAATGACTTTTTATTAGATGAAACAAAGGCATACTAATGTTTCTACCATGCTATTTATTTCCATAAAAACAATTGATAGATATTCACAACATGAGGAAAGACATGACAAACATACTTATCACCTATTGGACATAAAATTTTAAAAGGAAACGTATATGATCTACATTTACATATGCAAATTTTCTACTAAGCTTCAGAGAAATCAGTATAGGTGTCTCTGAAGTGTTTACTCCATCATATATCAAGATACTTCGGTGTTAAATATGAGAATAAAAATATCAATATATGTTGCAAAGAAATGTCAACCATGTTGCCATAATCCATTCAAAAAACATTATTAATCATGTAAAATTTCAGTTAAATCCATATATTACCTTGCACAGAGGTGCATAATAGTTATAACTTCATAAGACGTATATATAGCATGTATTCTGCATTCTTAAGTATAATTTATATCCGTAGGAAATTGTCTAAAAATCAAACGAAATTAACCAATTCTTTTTAGAGAGAGAGAGAGAGAGAGAGAGAGAGAGAGAGAGAGAGAAATCACCTTTTTTTTAGAGAGTTTCAACCTATGGTATCTGTTCCTGATGATAACTCATTATTATCAGACCAAGACATCAATCGATTTTTGGAATAGGTGGGAATTGAACCCCAAATCTCTTATTTAACCATCAGAAATTTTACCAGTTGATCTAATTGAAATCCACAATCAATTAATGAATTGACAAAAAAATAAATTTGAATTCTTGGGCAATCACATTGATCATCATTATAACTCACTTCATGACTATATTTAACAAAAAAAGAAAAAAAGAAAAAAAAGAGAGGAGTTACTAATAACATATTTCACAATTTTAATTGAAATTCAAATTTACAAGATGTGATTCATAACATACCAAGAGTTAATAAAAAAAAAAAAAAAACCATAATTCAAATACTTTCACAAACTTCAATAACAAATCTTACAAATCTCAAAGTAGAAAACTAAAAGTTCTAAGACTTAAAGAAGGTTATGCACAATAAACATACACATTTTTGGGGTAAACTTACTCTTTGCCCTCAAAATTCAATATTTTCAAACTCAAATTACTTTTTCGGATCATTACATCTAAATACTTAAATCTTCACTTACTTTGACCACTAAAACCTTTCACATACATTTTCTTTTGATGTGAGTTAAAAAAAGTATTAGTTCAATACTAACTAATATAATATGTTATAGAGAAAATTATAATTTACCACCCTAAATTATACCACAGATTATACTTTGCACCTTAAATTTTTTGAATGCATGTTTTGCACCATGACATCAAGTTTGCTATTAACTTGGATGGAAACCCAAAGTTTAAGGTGCAAAGTGTAATCGAGAGTATAATTTAAGATGGTAAAGTGTAATTTCTTCTTTGTTTTTAAGGGATTGAGAAGATAAGCAATTGAATCTTTTCATGTTTTGTCATATTTTTCCATCTAGGTAAATGACAAATTTGACATTAGGGTGTAAAATGTAAGAAGGGTCATAATTTAGGGTGCAAAATGTGCATTTAACAAGTATAATTAGGAATATAGTTTATGATGGTAATATGTAATTTTTCCTATATTATATAAATTAAATACAAAAAAATTAAAACAATACCAAAGAACCTTCCAAACTATTCAGTCATATAAAAAACTTAAAATTCACTAATAACAAAATAGAGCCTTGCTTAACAAAAGTAGCAACTCAGGCCTAGAAATAATCTATGGCTATGATTGGTTAAATTTGCCAGATGTTTTCAAATATTGTAAAAGAATGAACTCAAAAATTCAAATGTTAAAACTTTCAAAAGGCCAAAAAAGTTAAAGAATTAGAAAATTCAAAACCTAGAAATTATTAAAACAACACAAAAACAATTCAGTTTTCAAGCATTGAACATACTGATTTTCATCTCAATTTAGTTTTCAATTTTTTTTTGCTTATTCTTTTGTGGTGATATATACAAGAATATTTATGATTGAAAGTTGTAGAAAAAAGAAGGGGAAATATGTTTCAAAAATTTTATTTTAATTTTTTTCCTCTTTTCTCAACATGACACTGTCTGAGAGAGTTGTAGGGGAGAGTTGAAATGGAAATAGGGAGCAAGTAGAGAAGATGATGGCATAGAGAGAAGGGGAGAGAGAGTTTAAGTAAGTGCACAAAAATGGACTGAAATAGACACAAATGGATCGAAGTGGACATAATAGGACCTAATTGGACAAAATAGGATTGAAGTGGATTGAATAGAACTGAATGGACCGAATAGGACCAAAGTAAATAAAATGGACCAAATAGAACCAAAGTGGACTGAATAAGACCAAAGTGGACATAATGGACCGAATAAGACCCAAATGGACTGAATAAGACCATTGTGGACTAAAGTACACAACATAAATGAATGTTCAAATAGTGTGTAAAACACTTTGAACGTTTAAACTTCAAAATTACAAATTACCAATTCAAGCTTATTATTAAACAATGTATGTGCAAAATATGAAAATAAGCTACAACAAAATTGATAATACAATCTAAACCATAATTAATCTCAACCACAACAGAAATTAAAAGGCAAAGATTAAAGGAAGAGAGATGCAAACACAAAGAGGAAATTGAAGTCTTCAGCGTAAAATCTCTCCGCCACCTTCCAAGCGGTCAATAATCCACTAGAGAATGAAGTTGGGATACATAAATAGCAAAAGACCCTCCAAGCCTAATCTACCAAGTGTACTTAAGCTCTCCAAGCTTCTTGTTCCAACGAGGTTACGCCGAACTTTTGCCTTCTCTAACTTACCGGATTCCACTATGGCCCATAGCATTAACCAATATCAATTGGTCCCTTCTTAATTGTTTCCTAAGCACCAAATAATCTTCTCACAAATATGGGTATGGTGAGAAAAATATTTGGCTAAATGTACCTCTCAAGGATGTAACAATGGAGATGGTGAGAGTAGAGAAATTTGGAGAAATAAGGATGAAGATTGTGGATGAGTCAATCTTTTTTTTTTTTAGGGTTTCTCTCTCAAAATTCTCTCTAGGAGCCCTTTATAATACATGGGTATAAGGGGTATTTATACTGGTGTGTATTTAGAATGCGAAAAGTCAGTTTTTCCCAAACAAAGTGGTCTGGCGACTTGGCCTTGCGACTTGACTGAGTCGTAAGTCTAAGTCTCGAGCTAACAGAATGACCAGACTGGAAGTTTTGTCTTGTAGTGCTCCAACTAGCGTGACTCTTCAGCTCTTTTGCATGCTTCACATATGTGCCTCCTTTGGCAACTTGCCAGCCGTGAGATCTAGTTGCGAGTCCCTGCTGAGTGCACACTTTTGAGCTTTTTTTCACACTTTCTCACACACTACTCTTACATGATTCCCACCTAAATATAGGGTTTTTAAATGCTGAATTACAAGTAAATTGGCACGAAATAAAGTTAACAAACTGATTGATTAAATTCAACCTTACAATAAATACTATAAGAGAAACACGATTGTAGTGGTAAAATTTAGTTTAAATATCAAATAAATAAAATAACGATGTTGTGAAGCCTTCAAAGTGAGGTAGCAAATATAAATATAGAATATATATATATATATATATATATGATATTAAGTTTTATCTATTAATTCTTATTTAACCATGCAATTCATACATCATAAATGAATATAGGACATTCAATGTTTGACAACTTGTAAATATGAGTTTCAATGTATTTGACATCATAAAAAAGGGTGTGCGTAGTTGTTATTGCAGTTGAATTTCTGATTTGATTGCATGGGCTTTATGCATATTTGGCACGTGAAGATTGGATGATCTTCCTATCCTTGGTCATGGTGTGTTTCTTCATGGTGAGTTTCCCATGGCTTGAAAGTTGAAACTAAAAAGCTACAATGTTTTTTAATTTTTATACGAGGGTTCTTGCTTCTTATATAGATATATGGGTTGAGCTTAGCCTAGTTCTTTTAATCCTATACGATCTTTAGGAGAGTAATTCAGCTACACATCCCATACTGTGAAGAAATTTGCATTGTATACAAACATGCTTTGAAAGCAAGTCAAAGACTTGCACGCCACTCTAAGAAAAACAATTCCTAATGGGAGTCTAAATATAAGCTACGTATTGGGTATTAAAAGGAATGGTTGACATTTGATTAGTTTTTGTCAAATAAATAAGGAATTAAAAAATAAAAATTGTGTCAAATAAATAAAGAATTAAAAAATAAAAATTATGTAAAATTGTGAGGCTAAAAACTTATGTTGCATTATATGGAAGAGTCCAAAAAAAGTCAAATGCTTTCTCCCCTCTCCCCATGTGTGTGTTAAAAATACTTAGTATTCTCAAAAGAAAAAACAGTGGGTTAATCCCATGTTAGAAAATGAGTATGAGTTAAAGAAGTTTAAAGTTTGTACTATGTATCTAAGAGTTAGGCCTTTTTAGATATACACCACTGCAAGTTTCTTTAAGATCTTCTTCCCTAAGATCTTCTTTCCTTTCCCTGTGTTTGTGTGTTAAAAATACTTAGTATTATAATATATATATATATATATATATGCCAAGTATTCTAGTTGTACTTTCTATAATAATAAAAAAAGAAAAAAAGAAAAGAAAAGAAAAGAAAAAAAGTATTCTAGCTGTAGGGTTGCCAAAAATAATTAGAGATGTGAATATGGAATCTAAACTGTAAATGAGAACTTCATGTTTTTCCTTTTCTAAAATTTAATCTTCTTAGCACATAGAAAAAGAGACCTGAATAATGTTCTCTGCACTGATCCGGAGTTGCATTGCTGACACAAGGAAAAGGCCTACTGGCAGTTAATTCATACTGGAATGAGTGGCCCAATTGTGAGCTAACTTAAGTACAAAACCGGAATGTTGAGCTAGACTGGCCCAATCTTCATCAAACTCATCTACCCAGGAGTACACCTCAGCAAACTGGATTGCTACTAAGAAACTCAAGAGAAGAAGGGCAGTTTTTTTCATCCTCTCTCTCCACAACAAGCTCTTCGTCCATGTGTTGAGCTAGGCCAGTTTGGACTAAATGGAATAATCGATCATTTGAGGCATGACATGTTGGTTCTAATGATGGCATTAGTGAAGCTTAACGTGCAGCACTAGGGCATGCCTTCACCAAATGGAACAAAGGAATTGGAGAAAAATTCTGTTCATATGATGAGATCCCTTTAACAATTAAAAAGTAACAAGAAATTGTGGCTAAATTGTGTTAAAAATCGAAATGGATTAAAGTTACATCAAATGTAATTTCTCACGTTTTAAGCCCCGTTGAACCATAAATTCAATTAGATCTAATAATGTGCATGCTTGGAAGCACAAATGCTTAACATTATTAAAATAATGGCTAGACAAGTTTGGAAACACCAGTGCAGGCACACAGTCAGTCAATTCACAATCCAAGAGTACTATATAATAAACACTTATATAGGAAATACCTCTCGAAGCATCCCTAGGAATAGGATAAACATAAAATATTTACCGCATAGCATCAGCTTCAACGAGAGTATTTTTCTGTTGGGTGTGTGGAGGGGGGGTGGGGAAGATAAAAGAGCAATCCTCAATGCTGGGATTGCAACTATAAGAGCTGACAGCAAAGAATATACATAGACTCTCGTTCTTCTTCTTCTTAAATTATAATGTACATATAATTAAGCTTCATGGCTCAGAATGATCCAAAAGTGTTCTCGCCACTATAAGTCATGTAAAGGAAACCATCCTCATCTTTGTTTTCCTCATAAATGGCAGACATCATGGCAGCTACAATGAAAGAAAACATAAATACATGTAATAAGTAAATACAGAAGCTAAGAATACAAGAATATACATAGTATATGGCATTAAGAAGAGAGTTCTCACCAGTTGGTGGCAAGATGTTCTTGACAAAGATAAATATGGCCTTCTCAGCACTGAGCTTTATCCTCTTCCGGACCACATATACAAACTGCCCAACAGTCAGATCAGCAGGAACCAGATACCTGCATTCATCAGACAGGCTCACATTCAACTTCTGTATTGTATAAACTACTTAGTATTCCTTTAAGTGTACTCATAATTGTATTTGAACATTTATGCCTATAGCATTTTATGATTGAACATGTCAAATAACACATTACAGTCACACAGAAATCGAAGCCATATCCTAGTATTGAGACATCCGGCATTATATAACATACCCACATACAATAAGACACAACACCCACCTTAGAAATAAACAATGGACATATAAAATTAAAATACAAATTAGACTAACTTCTTCTTGTCGATGTCAGGTATGTCACTTCTTTCAGCCTTCTCCACAATAACCTACATAGCACAATAAAATTAATGAAAAGAAGAATTATAGATGACCATTAAGTGTAACATCCTATATGTAGACATGCTCTTGAAAATGAGATATGAACTTCATACCGGTATTCTATCAGGATACTTCTCCCTGATTCGAGCAGCTTCTGCCTGCCTCCTTTCTGGCATGTACACAAAAATGTGACATATTTATAACAAATAAGAACACGAGTAAGGAAAACTTGACCTATTTCTAAACCAATCTACAGGAAGACACCAGAAAAAGATAGCCACATGGTCTTTAATAAAGGCATACTAGTGTAACTCAGAGAGAGAGAGAGAGAGAGAGAGAGAGGGTGGGGGGGGGGGGGGGTATCAATGACAACTTGAAAAAAAGGTATTAGCTATTTCCATGTAGCAATTCCAGTGATGGTTTCTACTATTAGTTTCTTACGTTCTCTTGCAAAGACAACAATTCTAGCTTTTCATCTCTTTGGCAAGTACAAATAATCCCAAAAAGTTTCCTTACATCAATCCACTTTCAATTTTTTATTCATTGCAAACAATATTTAAGTACATACTGCCAATGAGCTCTTGCTCAAATGGCACCGTGGAGAGTGAAGTTCAAGACCCACAGAGTATGTGTGTAACTTACCAATCAAAAAATAGGAAAAGAGTTTTAAGTATGTTCTTTCATTTTTCAATTAGTTTCACCTGGTTTTCATTGTTCCATACAAGCACAGTCAAGGTTGAAAGGACCATTTGATCATTTTTCAACATCTCTAGATCTCAGGTTTTTCAATCTCTAATACTAAAACAATAAATATTTGAACAAGACATACCAATACAAGATCAAAAAGGTGAAAAGACCCTAAAAAAATCGACAATTATATCTTACCTATACAACTAAATCTTCAAAGAACACATGAAAAAAGCAATTATGGAGCTCTAGATCGAGGTCCAAAACATGGCTCTTCCCATAAAACTAGATGCATATATGGTTCTAACCAGTATAAGCATGCTGCCAAAGTACCATAAATGAAAACCAAAATCCAAACCATCAAAACCCAAATCACAACATCACTAGATCTACACAAGAAAAGGGAAAAGGAAACAAATTTCCAACATATGTGCTTGCCATATTTATAAGCATGCTTCACAAATTCCATAGATCAACGCTCAGTATAATAAAACAGGCACTTCTACTACAAGAAAAGGGAAAAATTAGCACATTTATTCCAAAACAATGAAAAATTGGGAATTTATATAAAAGCATTTCATTTAGTCAATATATCCACCGAATAAGCAATGAAACATAATTATTTCACAAACCCAGATCACAAAACTCTCAGTTCCACCATATCCACCACAATTGCATAACCCCAAACAAAGAAAAAGCAAAAGCAAAATACAGAGAGAGAGAGAGAGAGAACCGAGGGGATGTTCAAGCTTGAAGGAGCTTTTGGCCATGGATTAATGGATTTGAAGTCTCTGTCCCTCTTTGTGAGAAAGAAGAAAAAGAAAGTTTTTTTTTTTTTTTTTTGTGTATTAAAAAAAAAATGGGAATGCTTGGAAGAGAAAGGAAGTATGAAAATGAATTACCACACACAAAAAAAAAAGGTCAGAGAAAATAAGGAAGGGAAAGATCTGAGAGGAAGTTGTGGTGGTGAAGTGAGAAAAGTGAGAAAAGATTTGTTGTGATTTTAAGATGAAATTGGAAATAGTTTTCACGGGAAACGTCCTGGCTTGGGAAACTGAATAACGAATAAAGTGCCTCTTAAGAATTCTTTGCCTTTTTTTATCCTTGTTGTTTGTTGTTTGTACCATAATGCCATTCATTCGTATACGACTGCAGATACGCTGTCGTTTCAGGAAGATTCATCATTCATGTCAATCATGCTACTGTATTGGATTCAGATCTTCTAGAGTTCCTAGGGTACTCTACCAGGTAAATTTCTTTAAATCCTCACCCCTCATTTAAAATTAAAGGTTTAAGATGTTGCCACGTCATTAATCCACTAACTTAACACAAAAAAGGGATAAAGCTTAGGAAACAGCCGTCATCCTTAACGTTAGCAAACGGATGTAACTTTTTTTTTTTTTTTGACGGAACAAATCTCTAACGTGAGAAATTCATCAACCCACAAATTACTCCTGCCAATTTTTTCCATCTGAATCCAAAAGACACTCCTAGGCAAGAAGAAAACCGGACTTTCTTCAAACCATCCATGGATATACCTAGCTCAATCTCTTCAAACCGTCTATGGATGACCATTGAAAGCCCAATGGAGGCAAGGCATACTAGCTATCTTACTCTCTCTCTAGCCTTTGTTCTCTGTCTATTGTCTACTGAGTATTGACTATTAGTTTCTTCCCTTCTTTCTTTCCTTTTTTTTTTTTTTTTTAGTTTCTTTAGCTATCTTTCATTTCTTCGTTTCTCTGTCTATTGTCTACTGATATTAACTATCTTTCTTTCTATTTTTTTTTTTTCGTTTCTGACTATGGTTGATATTAGATTTTTGTTGTTTTGCAATTTCACTACTGAAAATTGTTTAATGATTACTCAAGAAAGGCTATGTTTTTTGGGCTATATCCTCTGCCTGCAAGGTGTTTGATAAATGTTCAAGATAAGAAATAGAGCTGTATTGTGTTTTTTATTTTTTGGGCTCCATGGTGTGAGCCATGCCGTGTGATCCATACAGTAATTGGTGAACTGTCAAAGAAATATGTTAGCCATGCTAAAAATTGCACTTAATAATAATGTTGTGAAAGATTTAGAGGGAACTATTTTGCAATATTTGTCAATGTGGTGACTTGAAAATAGCATTTCAACCTTAGACCTGGTTCAGTCTTCTCAATCTATACAAAAACATGCTTTTCATGACTTTTAATTAAATCCAGAACTTTTGAATTGGCTGGTTCTTAACGTGGATTCAATGAATTTGTATGATGAACTTGGGGAATTGGGCTATAACCTCTGCCTACAAGGTGTTTATAATTAAAATTCTTAGTCTTTACTTTGTGTTTGCCCCACTATGTTTATAATTAAAAGGCCAATGCCTAGTTACTAAGTCTTATTACCCTTTTTTTATAAGTTCTTATTACCCCTTATTTTCACTCAAATGATAATTTTGATTCTTCTACCCTTGAAAAGAAAATACTGTGTAAAAATTATACAGTATAAAAACCTAAGTTAACTGATGATTCAATTTAATATTAATAAGTTAATCCATTATGCCTCTAACCACTTGGAATCAATTGAATATCAATTAGCTTGCATCTACTTTGAATCACTCAATTGTAGTCAATATTAATATAATATATATATATATATATATAATATTATTAAGTTGAAGATAATTGTACTGGATTGAAAAAATACGATAGGGTTCACTACATAAAATGATAAATATGTACTGGTGTAATCAATTTGCTTTGTGTTTTTGCTAATTTTTCTAATGATTTGCAAGTTGTTGGATTTGGAAATCTGCTTGGTGCTTTTCTTTTCATGTTATTGGGTTTTGCTATTGTGATGATTGTTTCAAACTTGTTTATTTAGTTTGAGTATATTAGCAATGGGACCTTGGTATATTAGTATTATTTGAAATATTTAGTTTCAGTTAATTGGAATTGAGTTTTATTTTTTATTATTTTTGGTTGTCTTTTTATAGGATGATGGACAATTCTTGTCAAAACAAGGATACCATGAATGATTGTACCCCAAAGGTTGGTATGGACTTTGATACGTTAGAGGCAGCTTGGATGTTTTGGAAAAATTATGGAAAACAAATGGGGTTTAGTGTTCGAAAGCATTATACAAATAAAAGTAAGATAGATGGAGAAATAACATCGAGAAGATTTTTGTGCTCTAAAGAGGGTACTCGTAAGCCTGATAAACGAGATCATCTGACTAGTCAACCTCGACAGGAAACAAGGACTAATTGTCTAGTACGATTGGGTGTTTCATTAGTTCGTGAGACCGGAAAGTACAAGGTGTATGATTTTGTATCGGAGCACAACCATGTTCTTCATCTTGCAACAACTACTTTCATGATGCGATCAGAATGAAAGATGTCTGATGTCCAAGCTTTTGCTATTACTGTAGCTTATGCTTCTGGAATTAAGCCTAAGGAGATACATGAGTTAATGAGTAGAGAGGCTGGTGGAATGGCTAATCTTGGCTACACTGGAATTGATCAAAAAAATTATCTTCGAACTAGACTACAACAAAGCTTGATATATGGTGAAGCCGGTAGTTTATTAAGGTATTTTCAACAACAATTGGTTCATAATCCATCGTTCCATTATGCTGTACAGTTGGATATCAAGGAGCAAATAACTAATATATTTTGGGCTGATGCTAAAATGATAATTGATTATGCCCATTTTGGTGATGTTTTTAGTTTTGACACTACATTTGGCACAAACAAAGAATTTAGACCTTTAGCTGTGTTTATTGGTTTCAATCATCATAGAGAGATGGTGATTTTTGGGGCTGCACTTTTATATGATGAGACGGCTGAATCATTCAAATGGCTTTTTGAGAGTTTTTTAAATGCACATGGTGGTAGAAAGCCTAAATCTATCTTTACTGATCAAGATTTTGCTATTGCAAAGACATTAGCTGAGGTGATGCAAGAGACATGGCATGGATTATGTACTTGGCACATAATGCAAAATGGAATCAAGAAATTGGGAAATTTGATGAAGGATGGCTCATTGTTCCTTCGAGACTTTAAAGATTGCATGTATAAGTATGAGACTGAGAGTGAATTTGAAGAAGCTTGGAATAAAATGATTCAAACCTATAAAATTAAGGATCTTAGTTGGTTAAATGGTATATACAAATTGAAGGAAAAATGGGCTAACTGTTACATGAAGGGGGCAGTTACTTTGGGAATGCGAAGCACTCAACTTAGTGAAAGTTTGAATGGGGATTTGAAAGATTACTTGAAATTAGATTTGAATATGGATGATTTTTTTGAGCATTTTGAGATGGTAGTAGGGCAGAAGCGGGATAAAGCGTTAGAGGCTGAGTATAATGCTAGGGAAAAATTGCCTCCTTTGTGCCTGAAGAATTCACCTTTATTGAAGCAAGCATCACAGGTGTATACCCCTACAATATTTAAATTGTTCCAAAATGAGTATGACTATGCATCAGCTGCAATAATAAAAGATCGGAATTGTAGCCAGCCAGTGCATGAATATACTATTGTGCTTCTTGAGAAAGTTGGAGAATATAAAGTATTGTGTAGTCCTATTAGTAGGACAATCTCATGCAGTTGTAGGAAGTTTGAAACATTTGGGATTTTGTGTTGTCATGCTTTGAAGGTTTTTGACATACTTGATATAAAGATAATTCCTGATGCTTACATTTTGAAAAGATGGACAAGAGAAGCAAAAAATGGGTATGTCATAGATAGTATTGGGAAGGATGTCCATGGGGATGTTAACTTAAAAGTTACACAATGGTATAGAAGATTATGTCCCAGGTTAGTTAAATTAGCCTCACGAGCTGCTGAAATTGGAGAAGCATATGCTTTGGTAGAGAGTGTTACAAAGTAATTAGAAAAGCAAGTTGAAGATATTGCCATGAAATTTTCAAGTGTGAGTCTTGATAATTCTAAAGATCAAATGTCATTGGGTGGTAGTGAAATTGTGGATCATGGAGAACCTATAAAGAATTTAGTTGAAAAGGTTAAAGGCCTCAAAAAGAAAGAAGGTCGTAAGGGTCGAAAAAGATGTAAAAGTTGGGTTGAACAACAATCAAGGAGAAAGAAAAAAACTTTAACGAAAGATACTGTTAGACAACAATCATCCAAGGTATGCTCTTGATGCAAAAAATATTGACAAATTTACATGCACTGTGTAGAAATAGTTTATTTTTTTATTCTTGGTTGGTTAAACTAACTCCTTATATCTTACCATACAGGAAAACGATAGCTTTTCTCTCATAAATTACCATAACTCTATCTCACCTGTGCAATGCAATTCGCATAAGGTGAGCAATCTTGTGAGTTTGCAGGTAAGCAATTTTAAAGAATTTTTATTGCTAAAAATCTAAAAGTTTTAACGAGAACTATTTGTGATTTGTTATATAGGAAACAGATCAGGCACCTAATTCAATGGCATGGATGACATATGAAGGTCTCCAGGGAAATAGATGCCAAAACAGTTTCATTGAATCATTAACGGTGAACTTGTTCATTCAGCTTTTTTAAGCTATTAATAAGTAGCATGTTCTTTTATGCAATGACATAGATGACACCAAATCATTATAATTTCTTGTAGGGAATGGATGTTGGGTTTGATCAAGCACAAGTTCCTTTGGGTGACAGAACAAATAATTATGATGCTCACATGAATTTTCTTGGTAAATGATTAACAAATGATGGAATTTTTTTTTTCTTTTATGCCTTTACTAAGTTATCAAAAGATAACCTTGGGTTTTTGAAATATGTACAGGTATGTGATTTTGATGCTGCCAATGCTATGGACGTTGTAAAAAGAGAAGAAAAGATAGGCCTTTGTTAATGCCGCCAATGTTACATTTTTCTTTTGTTAAGATTGTCCTTGTTGTAAATGAGAAGAGGGGATAGACCATTGTTAATGCTGCCAATGTTACATTTTTCTTTTGTTAAGATTGTCTATGTTATAGAATAGGGGATAGGCCTTTGACATGTAGCATTTTCCCTTCTTTAAAACAATTGTACCTTGTGCAAAGTTGAAACTTCTAGATTTTAAATCAATATTATTGGCAATTTGAATGTTTAGCAATAAATTACATTATATTACATGTATAGTTTACAAACATCTATGAAATAACAAAGTAAGATAAGAGTGATAAAACTGATATTATTGCCAATAACTATTCATTACATATCTATAACTATTGAAACGTTGGTAATACATGAAGCATTTTAGCCACTATTGATACATATTCTTCTTAAATATTGTGATCTCTACTATTGTCTTTTTTCCAAAGAACTAAATCCTAAAAGCCACTGTGGATGCTACTCAATGATAGCCACCCGCATAATTTAGTGTAATCATAGATCATCAACATCCAAGCTTTCAAGTGAACCTGAAATTAGAAGCTGGAAAAAAAATTGAAAAAAGTGTTAAAGTGGGACCGTAAAGATAAATATGATACATTAAAATAAGTGTCAAAGAAGACTCAAAATTATCATTTGAGTGAAAATAAAGGGTAATAAGCACTTATCAAAAATTTTCATCATACAAATTTCCCCAAAAATTTCATTGAATCCATGTGAAAAACCAGCCTATTCAAAAGTTCTAGATTTAATTAAAAGTCATGAAAAGCATGTTTTTGTATAGATTGAGAAGACTGAACCCAGGCCTAAGGTTGAAATGCAATTTTCAAGTCACCACATTGACAAAAATTGCAGAATAGTTCCCTTTAAATCTTTCACAACATTTTTATTGAGTGCAATTTTCAGCACGGCTAACATATTGCTTTGACAGTTTACCAATTACTGTCTGGATCACATGGCATGGCTCACACCATGGCGCCCAAAAAATAAAAAACACAGTACAACTCTATTTCTTATCTTGAACATTTATCAAACACCTTGCAGGCAGAGGATATAGCCCAAAAAACACAGCCTTTCTTGAGCAATCATTGAACAGTTTTCAGTAGTGAAATTGCAAAACAACAAAAATCTAATATCAACCATAGTCAGAAACGGAAAAAAAAAAAAAAAAAAAAAAAAAGAAGAAGGAAGAAACTAATAGTCAGTAGACAATAGATAGAGAACAAAGGCTAGAGACAGAGTAAGATAGCTAATATACCTGGCCTCCATGGACGGTGTGAAGGGATTGAGCTGGGTGGATCCATCATTTGTGATTGAAAGTATTGAAAATTTCAAGGATATTGGAGAGTTGTAAAAGAAAGTTCGGTTTCCTTCTTGCCCAAAAGTGTCTTTTGGATTCAGATGAAAAAAATGGTAGGTAAGATTTGTGGGTTGATGAATTTCTCATGTTTGAGATTTGTTCCATCCAAAAAAAAAAAAAGTTACATCCGTTTGCTAATGTTAAGGATGACGGCTGTTTCCTAAGCTTTATCCTTTTTTTTTTTTGTGTTTTTAAAAGAGTAAGTTAGTGAATTAATGATGTGGCAGCATCTTAAATCATTAATTTTAAATGAGGGGTGAGAATTTAAAAAAATTTACCTGGTAGAGTACCCTAGGAACTCTAGAAGATCTGAATCCCTACTGTATTAAAGCAATATTTAGAATTTTGGATGCATGCAAACATCACACACACACACACACACACACACACATATATGATAATATTAATGCCACATGTATTCGAATATTACATAGTTTTTCTTGAATATGGATATAGACCATTTTCAAGATAAAGATTTATCTTTTTCCTTTTAATTTATAAAAAGTATATTTAAACTTAATAAGTTTGGGAGTAGGATGAGAATGGGTTGGGTTTAGGGGTTTTCAACCCAACTCAGCTTTAACAGTAACAATTTGAGATTTTTTTTAGATGGGTTTAGGTTGACATTTTTTATGTTGGTTAGGAATTGGGTTTTTAATTTTAGGGCATTCAAATTCAATCCAATTATTAATTATAAAAAAAATTAATACCTTTATTTTTTTTAAAAAAAATTTCTTTACACCAAAAAAAAAAAAGTTTCTATATCTTTTAAAATATTATTTAAGTGTAAAATCACTTAAATTTTTTTTAAATACTATTTTAAATTTTCAAATTTAAGCTAAGCCAAGAGTTTTGTAACTCATCCACAACATTTTGATGAAGTTTCTCTGTCTCTAAGTGTTAATGCCCATTTTTGCAAATCTGTACCCAAAGGCCCATAAGGAAGAAAGGTCAATAAGAAGCAAGGCCCAAAGACCCACCAAGAAGACCAAAGAGCAAAGAAAGAAGTGCAAGTGAAAGCCATCTGCTGCATAATACAAATTTGCTGCAAAATACAAGTCTGCCACAAAATATAGCTTTATCGCAGAATATAGTTCTCTGGTAGAATGGTTTCGGCAAATGAAGACACACGTCCCTATTCTTCGGCAGAAGGCTTTACTGCCGCAGAATACAGATCTGCTGTAGAATACAGTTTTTCAGCAGAATACAGATCTGTCGCAGAATACAGTTCTCTGGTAGGATGGCTTCAACAGATGAAGATAAATTGAGCCCAATGCCCTTTTGATCCAATCAACATTATTTGGCCCACAAAGGCCCAAATCCTTTTGTATAAAAAAGATAGACATGAAAACTGATGTGAAAAAGAAAGATGAAAAGAAACAAGGAGTAGCAGGAAGTGTCAGCAACAGGAATCACGTGAAGGAAAGAAAAGCCCAAACTAAAGGAAATGACAAACACAGCAGGAAACATGTGAAAGACTTGCAGCAGGACAAAAACAGAGCTGATCTGCTACGGTGGGAACGGCGTGGGAACGAAAGGAGACAAAAACAGAAGGGCCGGGGCACCACCAACCTGTACCCAGCCAATACAAGGGAGGTGGGCCCACGGTCAAAGAGATTTAGAGGGCGTGGTTTGGTGGTGGGGGGAAAATGGGGTCTATATTTGGTTTCTTGCCATAACTTTTTTTGGGATATACCTTGCTGGGATGGTATCTTACCCAAAAGAAGTAATAGATGGTTGGGACCACTGATGCATGCCATAGAGTTAGGTAGTGAGTAGTCCAATGCTTACCCATTTGAACCTAAAGGTAAAGATATACGGCAAGAACAAACAAAAAGGAATTTTGTCGTGAAATGAGTAATGGTGCAGCTAACGTATTTTGAGCAGAGGTAATGGCCAGGGCAACTAATGGGTTGGTGGGTAGTCTTGAATGGATGCCTACAATAAACCAAAAACAACTGGTGAAGCCCTAGGGGTAAAAGGGAGAAATCCTATTAAATCAGTTCACTATAAAAGGAGGAGCTAGCCATGGAAAAAAGGAGGGACAAAAGAGGAAGAGGAAAAAACAGGGGAAAGAGTGAAAAACAGAGGAAGAAAGAAAGTGGTAAAATAAAGAGAGAAAATACGGTAGGAATAGGGGCATGCATCAATAGACCATCTTTTCCCTCCCTCTTAGCAAACCCACTCTTTGAAGTCTCCAAAATTAATAACTAGTAGTCATTTAGGCCTATTCTCCAAAATGCACAACTTTTACGGCAGGAGCCTATGAAAAGGTTGTTCAAGTTGGAGTTTGGGTTTCCTTTTTGGTTTACTTATCCTATGGGAAGATTTAATACTTGATTTTAATTATAAATATATTTTATTTCTCTCATTATAACTTATATCTGCTATATTTAGTCATCCTGCTGTAGCATATTTTTATCACATCTCCCGCATCAGTTATCCTGCTGTGGTGTTTTTACTTGCTGTACTAGTTATTCTGCCGTAGCACCTTTTTATTATGTTTACCGTGTTGACTATTATACAAGTTAAACCTTTTCTGCCGAAGCTTTCCTCTTTTTTTTTTTTATCACGCGTTTTACTTTTGACACAAACTAATCCTGCTGTAAGTATTTATTTATACATAAACGTTGTTTCTCACGTTTTGAAAAAATATATAGTTTATATATGTATATATGAATACGTATAAGTATATATACTCATATACGTATGCATATATTTGAGAATATGCTAACCCATTTAAGCTAACATTTGTTTAATGGGTATTATCTTTGGGGTTTAGATTTGTTTATGCACAAGAAGTAGAAAAGTGTTTCTGTAGTAAAAATGAAGAGTAGTCATTCACACGGCAGACAGCTCTATTGCAAAGCAGAAGACTTTACGGCAGGAAGTTTTTAATGCACAGTAGACAACTTCATTACACAGCAAAAGACTTTATGACAAAAAGCTTTACTGCACAACAGAAAACTTTACTGTGCAGCAAAAAAGTCAGACCTGTGGCAGAAACTGGAGAAAAGTTCCTTCTGCGGCAGAAACGTCAATCCTGCGGTAGAAACTGGCAACGACAGAAAAGAAAAGTCAATCTGCGGTAGAAACTGGAGAAAAGTTCCTTTAGCGGTAGAAACAGAGGAGCCCACTTTGCCGGGTCTTCCCTTGGACTTGGACTCAACGTTTGCGCAAAACCTAGTAGTGGCAGAATGGTACTTTGGAGCCCATTCCGCGAAGCGCCAGGCCCAACTTCCTTCTTAGAAAAAGAAACGTAAAAAGAACCCCTACACTAAGAAAGCTCTCTGTCTAGCTTCTCTTATACAGTAGAATTGGAGTCCCTTCTTAACGAATGTGTGTTAGTAATCCTCGAAATAACAATGTTATTTCTAGGTCTTTTTTTTTTTTTTTGTTTGTGGGGTCTTGGGTTACAGTTGAGTTTTTCTTTTTCTTTTTTCCTCCATCTTTTTATTCAACCACCATTGTCTTTTATCACTATGGAAGACCTGACCACCAATTGGAATTGCCTGACCCTATCAGACAAAGAGGGACTGGGATGTTGTCTTGATGAGGAAGTAAGTTCTCAAGAATTCATCATTGCAGCCAAATTCTTGACGAAAAGGGCGTTAAATATTGATGCCATAACCAAAACCTTCATTCCCCTTTGGTGCTCTAAAATGGCTTCAAGGTACGTAATTTAGGCAATCATACAATGTTGTTCGTGTTTGATAATAAGCTAGAGGTTGACAGAGTGCTCATAAGCGAACCATGGAGCTTCGACAAACACCTATTGGTTATGGAGAAGTATGATAAAAATTCGTGCATTGAGGAGCTAAAGTTTGATAGGTCGACGTTTTGGATGCAAGTTCATGGTCTCCCTATCAAGTTTATGAATGTGAAAGCAGTTAAGAAGATTTGTGATGTTCTTGGTAGAGTTATTCCTACTGATAATCCTAATGAAATTAAGGGACGAAATTTCATCCCTGTTAGAGTTACAACGGACATTAATGTTCTTCTATGTCGTGGTCGACTTGTGTTGTTGGGAAGAGATAAAAAAGTTTGGGTTAGTTTCAAATACGAGCGCTTGTCGAATATTTGTTACTGGTGTGGATGCTTTGATCATGATGACAAGGATTGCAACATATAGTTGAATAGTGAAGGCAGTCTTTCTCAAGAGCAGAAACAATTCGAACCAAGTCTCAGGGCAATTCCTTTCTCTTCTTTGCGGAAGAATGTAATCTCGGTACTAGGGTTTTACAAGTCAAGGTAGAATCCACCCATGACCTCAGCATCTAATGCCAGGGATGCCACAGATAATGTCCAGGATGATGGAAAGAGGATGAACAAGGAACAACCAGCTAAATCTGGTTTGAAAGCACGAATAGACAATCAGGTAGCCGAGACACAGAATTAAGGGGAAGTTGATCCGGCAAAGATAGTAACATAGATTTTCAAGCAGATCGTTACTTTCAATAAGTTGCCATTCGTTGAAATGCTCCAAGGTGAAGCACTAATGCCCATTAAGAACGCTGCACCCCTATCAACTCAGATTGTAGAATCACAACGGAAGGAAATCAATGTGGCATTAAATGTAATTGATTCCAAAAACAGTCCTACTAAAAAAGGAAACATTGCGGCTCCCTTATTCCCAGATTTAAGTCCTAATATAACTCCATCAAGTGACAGCCAAGCAACAACCCTAAACTGACAAAATCAGTCCACAACACATTTAATTTCAGAATCAAGGCTCCTAACGAAATTAAATTTGGAATCAAAGCCCAATTTAATTTCTTCCATTGACAGTCCACAAGCACACGACACACATGGGATCACTAGGGTTCTTTTGCAACCAACTCAGTCACTATGGACCAAGATTGATAGACCAAAACAACAAGCATCTGCTCCCTTGGCTCAAGTTTCATCCAGTTGTGGGAAAAGAACGTTAACACTAAGTGAGGACCACTTCAAGTTACCCAACAAACTCCAACAGGTTTCAAGAAGTGCAAAGAAAGAAATCACTGAATTGGTGGAGGTCGATATTTAGCCCCACTAGTCACCATGAATTGCTTAGTATGGAATTGTTGCGGGTTGAAACTTGTGTACAAGGAAGGAGCTTGGAGATATAATCCGGGCAAAAGATTAATCTGTCGTGTTTATAACTAAGACACTGGTAGATGAAGCAAGGCTTGACACAGTACAACGAAATATTAATTTTGATCACAAATGGGTGGTGGAGAGAGTAGGGCATGGTGGTGGATTGGTGCTCTTTTGGAAATCCTTGGTGAGTCTAGAGGTGGTGGACTCCTCACGCTACTACATCGATATGTGGATTGACAAAGGTTCAAAGAATGAGTGGAGGTTCACAAACTTTTATGGAGAACTAGACACATAAAAAGATGAGAGGCATGGGATAGACTCAAAACTTTAAATCACCACCTCGAGGTGCTATGGCTATGTGCAGGAGTCTTCAATGAGCTCATTCGACAAGATAAGAAGCTAGGTGGAGCAACACGAAACCATAGACAAATGCAATTATTCAGAGACGTGTTGGACGAATGTGGGTTCATGGACCTTGGGTTTGTGGGCAACCATTTTACATGGAGCAAACACTTTGTGGATGAACATTCCATTTGGAAGAGATGACCGGGGTGTAGTAAATCACAATGGGTTCGTCAAATTCCTAGGTACAATTGTTCATCACCTCCAAAGTACACTATCAGATCATTGCCCTTTATTAATCAATCTGTTAGGCTTGGAAACACCACCACGAAAAAGAATTTTCAGGTTTGAAGAGATGTGGCTTTCGGATGAGCGGTGTGCTGAAATGGTGGAAGCTTCGTGGTCCTCCTATTCACACGGGCACAATGATAGTGACATTCTAAAAAGGGTTGAAAATTGTGGAAGGGACCTTCAGTGGTGGAATCGAAATATTTGTCAATGTGAGAAAAGAACCAGAGAAAAAAAAGGCACTCTTGGCCAAGGCCGAAGGTGAGGCTCTAGTCAGTGGGCAAAACTTTCGGGTTAGAGCCCTTAAAGAGGAGATTAATATTCTTTTGGATAGGGAAGCACGATTATTGAGCCAATGATCTCATGTCCTTTGGTTGAAAAATGGCAATAACAATACAAAATTCTTTCATTGTAGAGCCATTCAGAGACATAGGAAAAATTTAATTTGGGGAATCATGGATGAATTAAGCACTTGAAGGGTACAACCAAAGCAAGTTGCATTAACTTTGGTAAATTATTACCAAGACCTTTTCTCCACTTCAAACCTGGATCCATAATGGGCATCTCTAGACCATATCCCTATGGTGATCACTGAAGAGATGAACTTAGCACTTATTGGTACCTTTAGAGAATGTGAAGTAAAAGATGCCTTGAAGCAAATGGCTAATCTCAAAGCTCCAGGATCCAATGGTATGCCCCCATTGTTCTATCAACACTTTTGGGGTGTGGTCGATACGGATCTAACAAGTTTAATTTTGTCATGGCTCAATTTAGGTACTATCCCTCACCCATTAAACCACATTTTTGTAACCCTAATCCCCAAAAACAAAAAACCCTAAAGTTGTTAAAGAGTACTGCCCTATTAGTTTATACAATGTTTGTTATAAGATTTTCTCTAAAGTTCTAGCCAATAGACTTAAGAAATTTTTACCCTCTATCATAACTAAACATCAATCAGCCTTTGCCAAAAATAGGTTGATCTTTAATAATATTCTGGTTGCTTTTGAGTCACTTTACTGCATGAAAAATCTAAGTATAAGAAATACTGGCTACATAGCCATTAAGCTTGATATGAGTAAGGCTTACGACTGTGTGGAATGGGGGTACTTCAAAAATATTATGAGGAAAATGGACTTAAATGAGAGATGGATTGAACTGATCATGGTGTGTGTAAAAACAGTGACATACTCTATCCTAGTCAATGGTGAGTCGCAGGGATTGATCCACCCTACTAGAGACATCCGGCAATGAGACCTATTGTCTCCCTTTCTATTCCTACTTTGCATGGAAGGCTTGCATGGGCTCATACAACAAGTAGCAAGAGTAGGGAATATTAAGGGTTTCTCTCTTTGCAGGAGAGGTCTATCACTAACCCATTAATTGTTTGTAGATGACAACCTATTATTTTGCAGGGCAACTCATGATTAATGCAGAAAAATAATTGAAATTTTGGAGATCTAAGAAAAAGGCTCAGGTCAGAAGGTGAACAAAAATAATACAACTATCTTTTTTAGCAAATCCACACCGAAGATTACGAAGCAGGAGATAAAGGATGCGTTGGGACTACAAGAAATTGTACAATACGAGCAATACCTTGGCCTGCCTTCCTTGGTGGGTAGAAGGAAGAAGGAAAGTTTCAATTTCATCATAGAGAAGGTGTGGAGAAAGCTACAGGGATGGGAAGGGAAGCTCTTGTCTCAAGCTGGACGTGGGGTTCTAATCAAGGCAGTCATTCAAGCAATCCCAACTTATTGTAATGGGGTGCTTTAAAATTCCATTAGGCCTTTGCCATGATATTGAAACACATATTTAAAAAAAAAAAAATTTGGGGCCAAAGGGTTGATAAAAGGAAGATTCACTAGTTGAGGTGGGATGAATTGACAAAAGCAAAAGGGGAGGGAGGTATGGGTTTTAGAGACATAGTCATGTTTAATGATTCCCTATTGGCAAAGCAAGCTTGGAGGCTTCTACATAATTCAAATTCCCTGTTTTATAAAGTCTTCAAAGCTCGCTTCTTCCCAACTTGCTTTATAATGGAAGCAAAAAAATCACAAGCAGGTTCTCATGCATGGACTAGCATATTACATGGGAGGGATGTGCTGTTTCGAGGTTGCCGATGGAGGATTGGGAATGGAAAATTAGTGAGCATTTGGCAGAATTTTTGGCTACCAGGAAAAAATCACCACAGGTACTATCACCTATTATTGATTCTATGGCAGTTGCTAAGGTTGATATTCTTATTGATGAAACGACAAGGCAATGGAATCATGGATTGATTGAAGGTATCTTTATTCTCGAAGAGGCAGATTTAGTCAAAGCAATACCATTGTCACAGTAAGATGCCAAGGATAGTTTGTTTTGGCCTTTCATTCATAACGGGTCATACACGAGTAAGTTCAGATACCGTTTCTTGAAAACTGGGGAGGAAGTCAAGGTCAATGAAGAACAAGTGGAGTGGGATAGATCACTTTTGTGAGGAATCTGGTCTTTGTAGGTTCCAAACAAGATTAAAAATATGATTTGGAGGGCCTGCTAAAACTCTTTGCCTACTAAAGAAAGCCTGCTGCGCCAAACGATAATTGACAATCCAGTTTGTGACCGGTGTAAACTTGTATCCAAATCGACAATCCGTTACTCTGGTCCTATAGCGAACTGGATGTGGTTTGAGACGATGCTTCACTTTGGAATTGTCGTCGAACAAAAAGCTTCATTGACTTCAATGAGCTACTAGAATTATTCTCGGTCATGGCATGGTCAGTTTGGACCCAAAGGAATCAGATTCGCTTGAAGAAACCCAGCAATAGCTCTCACTCAATTGCTTCACTGGCAACAGAGTACCTTGCTAAGTTTAAAGCAGTCCAACGTCTTGCACCACCAACGCGTTCTACTCCCTCTTTAACTCGGTCTCGGTGGTAGCGTCCATTACATGGTGTGGTGAAGATTAACTATGATGGAGCCATTTTTGCTGACAAGAATAAATCGAGCATTGGGGTGGTGATTCGAGACAAGCTTGGCTCGGTATTGGGTTCACTCTCTAAGTGATTACCTCAGGCCTATACACCACTGGAGATTGAGACAATGGCAGCAGTAACAGCTGAACAATTTGCCTCGGACCTGGGCTTTACTTGTGCTGTCCTTGAATTTGATTCACAAGTCTTGGTGAATGCCCTCTACAATGACGTTTTCTTCTTGTCTTCGAACGGTTTGTTAATTGAGGACATTAGATTTAATGCTAGGTTTTTTAATCAATCACATTACTCTCATGTTAAGAGAGAAGGGGGGTGGGTGTGCACATATAGAGGAAGAGGAGTTGCTATTTTGCTGGGGACTTTTAGGGAATTTTATTCGTTATTGTTATTAGGATTAAGGAATAGCTATCACAGTTACATTGGTAAGGAATAAATATTCTTTATTTTAGAGAGTAACTATTTCTAAAGAATAACTATTTATTGTAATAAAAATATAATCAAACAATTGAATAGTTGTTTGTATGAAATAACTATTTCATTACTGGGGCTATTACAAATCTTTAGATTTATAAAAGTATATAATTTTTTGATAATTATATAAGTATATTATATATATGTCCACATGTGAGCATATAATATTATATATACTCAAATCAAGTTCTATACTTGCTAGCTTGCATGTGAATATGTACAAACTTGACTTCTTATTTAATAAAATTAAATGAGTGTAACTCTTTCCCACTGCTTAAAACCCCACTCTACTATTGCAAGCGTTAGACCATTTTGTGGTGGTAGTGGTACATTAGGTTAAGTAATGTGTTTGAGTTTGGTGATAGAGTGTAATTAAATGTGCGTGTATTTAGTAGTTAGTTTGTTTTTCAAAAAAAAAAAAAAAAAAAAAAAATCTAAACTTAGATTTGGTTTTAATTTGTTTATTAAATAAACAAATATAAATAAAAAATTTCCCAAGTTAAATTTGAATGATTCATAAATTGCTATATTATTTTATGGCTTTTGTTATTAAGTGCATTGACTGCATTTATATATTCATTACAAAGGAATTTAATAGGTCCCACTGCATTGAAATTAATAAAAATAAATAAACAAATGCTTCTTTAAGTGATTGATGCGCACCTACACCTAAAATACTGATCAATTATAATAAAAAATTCAACTCTAACCACTATCATTAGGCACTTATATTTTGATCATTAGAAGGTTAGGTTTTTGTCTAATACTTCCATATAGATTGGATGGAATGGCCAACCAAACCCTTCCAAACTTGGCTACGACGCGCCATGATCCTCTCACCAGTGGGTCACACCATTTACACACTTTTTGGACAGGTATGCCCTGTAAAAACATAATTAACAAAAAAAAAAGAAAAAAAAAAGTAGGAAATTAGAAAGAGGCAAAAGATGGTGCTTTTTGGTGCGGTAGGTGAGAATCGTGAGATAGGCCCACGTAAAAGGTCCCCCAAAGCGTTTTGAGTCTTCTAAGTTCTGAAGCAAACCCCTCCAAACTTTTTCTTGTCTTTTTAACAAGGTGGTTTGTTTTTGGGTTGGGTTCAATCCATATACTTCTTTCTTTCCTTGTCTCAAGCCACAAGCCTACAAACAGAAAGTGACTGAGAGCTGAATAAAATTTTCCTTCTCTCTCTCTCTCTCTCTCTCTCTCTCTCTTTGTGTCACATTGTAATATTAAGTAACACATTTTTTTTTTATAACTTATTATGGTAATAAATTACTATTAGAACAATATGACTCATACCACTTTTGTTATATATCAATTTCATCCAATCAACCTAACAAGTACGAAATGAATGAATTATGAAACTTTTGTTGTTCAACATTTGGTGAAGTGATCGTAGCAGTGAGTTAAGAGTAAATATTATTATCATTTGGTCAAATAGATACCCTGCATGAATTTGTTTCTCTGCAAACTATTTCTGGTTTTAAAAACCAGTACGGTTAAAGAATTACTTTTACTCCTGATTTCTGTTTTTACACATTTTAGGGGTTTTTATTAGACCGGATTGATGCTTGCATCCCGTTGAATCGGCTAGTTCGGTTCAGTTTTTAATACTAAACTATTACAAACACAATAATTTCTTCAGCCACGCGAGATCAGTTTGGCATTCTTTCTAAATAATTCCATTAAAAAGAAACATGTATATTTTTATTTGAAATCCAACTGTAAGAGCAAATGGTGCATAAGAGTGTTTAAGCTCTTTCTTCTTCCACTTCTTTAGAAGGAAGGGAAGGAGGCTCAAACATGCTAAAAGCTCTATAAGCTGAGATTACAGCTAAAACAATGAAGCAGAAAAGGGCCAAGGCATGGAAAACAAAGGCTAGCTTCATTTTATTGCAAAACTTTCCATAGGAACTACAGGCTTCACTCCATGTAATTTCCTTATCACCATTGTACGCTAAGTACAGTATCTCCAACACTGCTGCTGCGGATGTGACCATGAAGTAAGCTACAAGCTGCACCAAAAAAGAAAGAAAGCTGTTAAAATTTGCATCAATCAGGACCATGTGATTGGTGGGTTGTACACTAGAAAATCAGAACCAAATCTTGAGCTAAAACTTGATGACAAAGAAAGGGTTAAAGAAAAAAGGAAAGAAAAGAATGTCTCACTACATGTTAAGAGGGGGAATTACAAATTTAAGCTATGTGGTTTAGTCCTATCAGATCACAAACTTGTAATTGTTGGATTTGAGCTCTTAAAGTTTTAACTAAATTAAACTCAAGAGGGATTTCGTTCAAAGACCCATTAAATATTTCATTTTAATCTAAACTTTAAGGGATCAAAATATAGCAATTAAATTTAAAGTTGTAGGACTAATTTGTGATAATACCAACTCAAAAGGAGCTATAATTGAAAAATTGTCCACAAAATGCAAAATCTATTAATTTAGACGAAATCTAAACTTTATGGGCTAACAAATTGAAAGTTCGTAAACTAAATTATGATAAGAACAAATCATACTCACTAAATTTTAATTTTCAATATTGAAATCTTTTGGAGAAGCTAAAGGAATAAAATTCAGATCTTCAGGTCTAATGTAAAAGTCTAAGAATTATTCTTGAGACCAATTCCTTTTCCAAACTCCACCTATCATTCTTCCAGAAAATGCATGAAATTTTTTAAATTATATATGTAGGAATAAAGAAATTCCATGAAGGTAGTGGAAATAAAACCTGGTCAGTGACAAAGAAGAGCCAAGCTTTCTTCACTAAGCATCTGACCCATAAAGAAATAGCGGCAATAAAAGCGTAACCACCACAAATCGCACTGATGTAAACCATGTACCTATAAAAAAAGATACTCAAATCATAAACTTGGAACGAAGAAAATATATTAATAAATCCTAAGAAGATTTATATGAAAGTATTCCTTACTTGAGGCCCATAAGATTGGAGAACTCTACTTTCCCATAGGTGGTATTATCCTGCTGGTTTGTCACAGTTAGCCATATGGTTGCAGCACTTAAAGGAATCACAGAGACCCTAAGAGAACAATCAAGGAACTTGAGCATTGGGAGGTGGCTGATGGAGTTGGGTTCATTGGTATCAAGATTTGTTCTCATTCTTCAATAATGAAATGCTCACTTCACTTTTAGCACTAACAAGAAGTCAAGAACTGAGGTTGAAAAAGAAGGAAAAGAGAGATAAGGAAGTTGCAAAACTGAAATGTGGTGGTGGTGATAAATATAATCTTCTTATGACTTATGACATGAAAGGGAAACGCTTGAAAGAATTGGAGTGATGTATCATCTGGAGCTTCTCTAGTGGGAAGAGTGAGAAGTAGTGGACTCGGCTTTTTCAGTCAAGGCATGATGGTATTAGTTTTTTGGAGTGATCTCTAGTACAAACGCATGATTGATTCCACATGTTTTCAAGACTTGCTTTTTAGCATTTCTATTGCTTTACATTTTTAGCTTCCCATGTCTAAGATTCAGCATGTGTTAGTGTGTTTTTGCTTTTGAGGCGGGTGTCTAGAGCTTCTAAGCTTTGTTTGGATGAGGATAAAAAAATATGGGTTATGCTAACGAGTATCTTTAGGGTATTAGTTAATAATCTATTTTAAAAAAGTTTTGACATCACTTTTATCAGAAATGAAAAAAATTGTCAAAACATTAATTGTTTTTTTTTTCTCATAATTTTTTTTAAAAATGGATTGTTAATCAACTCTCTAACGACATTCATTGGTATTTCACAACAAAGTATTTAGCCCTTTTTCATGTGTTTTTAGTTAGGAGGATGGAAAAATAGAGAGATGAAAAACTCATTTGTTTCGGTTAATAAAACAATTGAGATGATAGAAATGTATTTAATATAAATTTACTTTTATGTCCCTATTCCATAAAAAATAATTAATAGTTAAGAAAAAAATAATGCTAGCATTTCAAAAATAAAAAAGAGGGAAAAAATGCCATACACAAGTGAGGGGAGACGGGGTAGATGAGTAAATTTCTTGTCAAGCCCCCATTTCTACCCCCCACATTTTCTCCCTAAGAAAACAAGATCACCATGAATGATAGACTTAGGAAGAAAACTCCTTAAACTCTACCAAAATCTCTCAAGTTTTCTTTTCCTAATCAAACAAGCCAAAAAAAACCATTTCCAACACCAATCCCCCACCCCCCTTAGTGTATGTTAATTGATACCATGCAAGTGGAATTATTGATTCAAAATTTTGGTTTTGGATAGTGATCCCTAGTCGGGGAATTTAGGGGGTTGTTTGGTAGACTTGTTTAAACACATGTTTTCAATTTTTAAACAACATTATATGCATTTCTACACACTTTTTCACCCACACGTATTTCCAAAAAAACTGAAAATTGTTGTTTACACACACATACCAAACGAGCTTTAGAGCTCTTTAGCTGTCCAAATTCAAAAGTACTTTATCAAGCCTTGATCTCAAAAATTTGTACTTCAGCCTGTGCTATTAATTCATGCACTGTTCACTTTAAAATCACGTGTTGAAATTTGGGTATTTTTAGTGAAGACCTACCAACTAAGGGTCCATTTGGATTGAGGAGAGAAGGATGAGAGAGTGGAAGGAAATAGAGTAAAATAGGCTAAAAATAGGCAAATATTGGGCTAAATCTACACTACTTTCCCTCCCTCCCTCCTCAATTCAAATGAACCATAAATATAGAGTAATGTGAATGGAGGAAAAAGAAAAGGAAAAGAACTATAGAGGAAATTCATCTATAGACATGAATTTATTACGTCAGTCCAGCAAAGGAGACTGTAATACACCTACTGCAACTTTCACATTTAAAGGTATTTTATCAAGCCTTGATCTCAAAAATTTGTACTTCAGCCCGTGCTATTAATTCATGCACTGTTCACTTTAAAATCACATGTTGAAATTTGGGTATTTTTAGTGAAGACCTACCAACTAAGGGTCCATTTGGATTGAGGAGAGAAAGATGGGAGAATGGAAGAGAAAAGAGAAAAATAAGCTAATATTAGACCAAATCTACACTACTTTCGCTCCCTCCCTCCTCAATCCAAATGGACCATAAATATAGAGTAATGTGAACGGAGGAAAAAGAAAAGGAAAAGAACTATAGAAGAAATTCATCTATAGACATGAATTTATTACGTCAGTCCAGCAAAGGAGCTTGTAATACACCTACTGCAACTTTCACACTTAAAGGTTTAACAACAAGATAAGACAGTTGCTGACTTTGGTGCAATCAAAAAGTGTGGTTAGCTTAGGACTCCAATTCTCTGATTTGGGTCATATGATACGGTCAGCTTACCAGACAAGCAATCACTAGTGATTGCCTGGTGAAGCTTCAGCATCAAGGAAAGAGAAATCTTAACATAGAATATTCATCATCATGTTACTTGCAATCATGAATAGGGGATAAATGCTATCAAAAGTTCAACAGAAACATCCACTAATTAATTTAGCAAAATAGGCAGCTGATGCTAACTCAACTAGATACTTATTATGTCTACATGAGCCATCGCAAACTCACAGTATGGCTCTCAAGCAATTAAAGAATGATGAATTACAATCTCTTTAGATTTGCTGTTGGGTCTCTCTCCTAATCTAAAATGGAGTAGAACCCCCAGAAAAAGAAACCAACCCTCTCTCTCTCTCTCTTTGCTTCCTTCTCTTACATCTCTGTCCATCTGATTTACATCTTCATGTAACAAACATTATCTGTACCATACATTTCTAAGACAAACTCATGCCATGCATTTGCTTCCTCCTGAGTTTGGAAGAATTGATATTTATCAAAACTCTGCGCTCCACAAAGCATTCTCACCTTCTCCACACCGCCGGTGAACCTCCTTGATCCTCTCAGCAGACTTGCAGATCCCACTGCAGCTCCAATCAAATGATGCAACACAGACGTTGCCTGCCTGAGCCTTCCACTCGCAATCTGTGGTAACAATTGGCAACAAGAATCTTTAAGTTACACATTATTTCCTCACAATAACTATCCCAGCATCATATCAGCATTTTTTATACCATGCACATACAAGCAAAGCATGTCATAGACAAATACACACACCAACCAACAACAAGGTGGTCAAAGCCTGATATTTTTAACAGTCGAAGCTCCATAGAGCTTAATACAGGCTTTTCACAATTGTGTTATTGTACAGAAAATCAGGACCTGGAAGGTCTTAACCCAAAAATCATATGACAAAGAATCCTACCCATCAAGCAAGAAATGAACTTTGATTATAATAAGTGCTCAAACGTTAAATTGGAGGATCCAAAAGCAAGGATCCCATAGTAAACCTGATATATGAAGCGAGAAGAAACTCTTATTTTAGTTTAGTTTTATTTAATTTTGAAAGTCAATTGTATTTTTATTGTTTAATTAGACTTTTATTTTAGGTCTTATTAGTTTTTTTTAATAAGTTATTTTTAGGTCTTATTAGATAATTATATTAATTTCCCAGGTTATTTTTGTCATTCAATAATAGTTTGATAGATTAATAAAATAGCAATCAACACTCCCATATAGCAACTATATCAGGCTTATAGTGTATTTTTCCTCTTAATCACATGAAGAGATGCCTCGATAATACAGTTTGTGATTTTTTCCAATTCTGTGGGTCTCTTTGGAGCGTGTGACAACTAGTATGTTGATGTGCCAGACTTGTTGTAGTGACATGTAAGGGGTTTATCCCAACTATGGTATGCCACATAATTGTGCAAACCATGCTGTCCACTTCTAACCAGGAAAGCATCAACTATTGTGTATTCAGTGGCAATTATAATAAACCTCACTGTACATGATGTGAAAAAATGTGTCAGTAAATTATCAGCAACTACAAAAGTAAAAGACAACAATAGAGCTGATAAGTAAATGGTCTTGATTACCTCATTTTATTTCTGAACTAAACATAAATAATTGTTGCAGAAAAATGATTAATAATACCAAAGACATGCACACACGTGTGACACGCATGTGCACACACACTGTTAAAGACTTAATAGATGCATAAGTTTAAGAAATTACCAGGTGGTGTACCACAACATAATCTTCGGTCATCAATATGCTCTGCATCCAATCCAATGAACCATGAGCCCAAGGTAACATCCTCATTAGCATACTTGTGTAGCACATGCCTAGATGATTACCATTCCAAGAGAACAAGTCAGGATAGATAACTTTTGGGCAAAAACATTAGCTACTTTCTTTTGCAATAAGACATGGGAACTTACTGGTTGATTGAAATATAAGTAGCCAAATCTTTTGAAATAGCATATAACTGCCCTGTAGCATGACGAAAATACTTGTTTCCTTCCTCACCAAATTTCCAATACTCAGGTTCATGGTATCTCACTCCCCTGTTGATTGAAACCATATGAAAAAGTGTTATAATTTCAATTGTTGACCTATATGAACAAACATCAAGACTGGCTTACTTTTGAGCAAGGACTGGACCAGATTTCATGCATCCAATATACACCCTGGGCTTTGACCGATGTCTTGCTAAAGTTGCTCCAAGTGTTGCTGCAAAAATATGATTAAATGTAAGAAAACATGGACAAAGACAAAAGTACATGCCCACTGGAACATAATCAAGCCCATAAGGACAGCAACAAACTTAAATTTTCAATTGCATAGGAAAAAAAATTAAGACCGTTAATTCTGCAACAACTACTCCCACTCCCCCCTCCCCCCTCTTTTGTTTTGGTAATTTATAGCCATGAAAAGATGTTGCTTTACATCACATTATAGTCATACGTTAAAAGACTGCTAGGCTTTGATGTCCAAACTTGAATCTTTAGGGCTACTTTTTACTGATACAAACTATATAAAGAAACTTTGATTTGCAGAATTACATGATTATTTTCTTTTTCTCTTTAAGACATTCAGAAATAGAGAGAGGGGGGGTGAAAAAAAACAAAACCTAAGTGCCTCATACTTCTACATGTATTGTAACAGACAAGGTTGGCTTTTGCATCTCATCATTACCTATATTTACATGTACATCATCATCAACTTTGACATAGAAATCTGCATCCCACAAAGCAACAGCAGTGGCAAAGTATATCTTCGTCTTGGCTGACAATTCAAGATAACCCTCAACATGGTCCTGCTCCCATGAAATTTATAAAGATAACAGTATATAGTTAGCTCTTTCCTAAGGTCAACATAGACTGAAACCAGATTTAGTTCAACAGGGATAGTTGAAAACGGAGAAAGAGAAAAGCACTACCAGTCTCAACAAGTCACCATGCTTTTTGTCCTCAGCTTCCACTGCTCTATCAAGGATACCACCAGATGTAGCACTAGCAACAGAATAGGTAACAGTATAAAGAATTAAATCAAACTCCATCCATTAAAATAACAAGAGTTTCAAAATTAAGGGTATTGTATATAAATCAATATAAATGTAAATAAAAGGAGACACATCATGTGAGAATATTTGCTTATACAACCACTGGTGTGATTGAGGATTGTTAGAAATGAGATATTCAATATAAGTAATAATCAATGAGATATACATTTATCTACTTTGAACATATAGTATGTCTCTTTGTTTTTTTTTTTTTTTTTTTTTTTGGGGCGGGGGACTACATGCACACAAACAGACACAGACACAGACACACAGATATATGCACTAAACAGATATAATGACCAATGACACTAATGTTGGAGCCAGAATATCTGGTGTTTATACTCATTAATTTTTCCTAACACAATGGGAAAATTAAGGACTGCAATAGGGATAACTTGTTAAAATATATTTATGCAATGATAATAAATATATGTCTAGGTTGGTGTATCTTTGGTTTTGTTGTTTCAAGTCACTCCTTATTATGGTCAGGAGAAAGGAGAATCAGGCTAGGCTCCCAAAAACAAATGGTTTACTAAAGTGTTTTTTTCCCCTTGACTGATACAGTACATTATCTTATTCCTGCATCAAGCTTAAGCTATCGGTCTATGGCGCTAACATAAATTTTGAGAAGCATATGGATTCTACGTCAAGCAGTAAAGGGTGGGGGTGAAATTGGCTTAGGTCTTAGGTTCAATCTTGCAAGGCCTTAGGTTTTCGCACAAAAAATTGCTCTTTCTCATGTAAATCTTAATGCTCTCCCGTGTTTTATTGACATCTAGGTAAGCATCTTATTTTCTTAAGTGCTTAAAATATCCAATACAGGACAGTATCGAGATCACTGGATCTGATAAAATTTTGCATTGATAATTAATGACAAAGTTTAGCTACAAAATTGGTTGTAACCTAAGGCTATAACCTTACTTAATATCTTTTTATTAGAGGTGAATTTTGACAAATTTACCATTGAATAACATATTCTTCTTATACTCTTCATGCTTGCAAAATTTTTAGAAAATTAAAGATTAAAAGCTATGTCGTCAATAAATTGTTTAAATTACAAGTGTTTGTAATCTAAAATTATGCTTAAAATATAAGCTTATAGATCATATAGTAAATAATATCCGATTGACACAAAATTTGACATGTGTATTAAGAGTGTAAAGAATATGCAATTTAACGGTTATATTTTCAAAATATGTAGTAATGTTTATTTTATTGAGTAAGGTTGTAGCCTAACACTACAACCAATTTTGTAGATAAATTGTGTCCGATAATTAATTACATTTAATATATCACTCAGAAATTGAAAGCATATGATTTTCAGAATTAGATAACAAAATCGAAAACTACTTATCAAAAAAAAAAAAAAAAAAATTGGAAACATTTATTGTTGTTGTCCTTTACACCTCCATTACTGCCCAACCAAATTGCCTTCCTTTGGATCTCATCATTCTAGAAACAACTTTCCTTATGTGGTGATCTCAATTGATAATGCTTCCTTGCTTGATTTAACCACCAAAGGACAGTCAGTATGCTATACCAAAATTTGGGCTTACTCAGGTCCTATGTGAAGTTGTAGTTGTTAACTTGTATAAAAAGAATTTTTTTTACTAGACTTAACTACTAGCAAATATCAGTGATCCCCAGATGACGTGTGAACATTTGATAGATTCTTGAATAAACTTAATCAAAGAAATAAGTTCCATAATCTTTTTCTTTTTTTGATAGATAAGATAAGATTTCATTAAAAAAGACTACTGCATGGAAAAGAGCATGACGTAGCCAAGAAAGTACAGTAAAGACTCAAAACTATGTATAAGTTCCATAATCTTCTTGATAGAAAGAACATAAATTTCATGGATTTAATACCAACAAAAAAAAAAGAAGCCAAAATAAAGAGTAGAGCAAAATCCATCTTTACAATCACACAAAGTACCCACCTGTGACCTATTACAAACCGAATTACAATTCCCTTCTCTTCCTCAAGCTTCTTTCTTTTATCACCTGATTTTCATATTATAAAGGAAGTCAGAATTGATCAAATTCAATTCAAAATAAGAAAAACAAAAACTAATAAATGTGGGCAACCAATCCATATACCTTGAGGCATCCAAGTAGCACGAACTGAATCTCTACGCTTACGGCTGCTAAAAGCAGTATTGATGCCTACAACCATCAAGTATTTTCTTTTCCTACTTGATCCAGAAATATTAAGATCTTCTGATATGGGAGAACCATTAAGTATAGACACCTGTGCAGCTCTGGCAGCAGCTAATTCCATCTCCAAATTTGAAATTGTTTTATCCAAAGTTCTGCATTATGAATGCAGCATCAGGAATAACTTTTCTGCAGTTCATAGAAAACTAGATATACCAATTTTTAAAATTACTCACTGTATAGCATTGTGAGTCCTTGAAACTTCCCCTAGAATGTCCTTGGATTCATCCTTCACATCCTTCTAATGAAAACCAAAATTGATCAACATGTTAATACGCCAATAAAACTTTTGGTGAATGTGATAAAAAGAAAAAAAAAAAAAAATACTAGTGAAAAAATACAAGTAAAGACATAGTTATAAAATCAGCACCGAGAGAGAGAGACATAGTTATGATTGTTTATTTATCAGGATGTCAGTAGATGGTAATGGCAAAGTTTTCAAACTATTCGGACAACTATACTCACATTTGTTGGAACACAACCCTCTGAAATTAACTTTAGCTTTTCATCTTCAACACTTGTTGTCCTTGATATACCTTTAACTTCAGGCACCATCCACATTCTGTAACCACAACATCTTAATTAGTATTAGATGCATATAAAAAATAAACTCCAATGTAGAGTGTATAAACTCTGTCACTTCCATTAACATGTATTCAATAGGTAACAAAGTTTGTTAAGAAAGTATAGTGATTAAATTTTGAAAGTTGAGCAGATAGACAACAGTAGAGGATGTTGTGAACCCAATCAAGATCATTACAAGTTATACTAATTAGTGCATAAAAATCAAAATGATGTGCTTCATCAACCTTAACTCAGTTCTTGTAACATGCATCTAAGCAGAAACCTACATCCTAAGTTCTACATTATGGAGGACAAACCAATCAGCTGGTCATTTGGACCAAATGAGCTGCCAAAAGGAGATAAATGTATACCAGACCAAAGCCATAAGTGACAAAAGAACACCAAAAAGGCATTGACTACTGAGCATAGAGATATCATGTAAAGGTGACAATCAGATTCTAAGAGTTTAATTCAATGCATTTCATCGGCCATTATGCTTAGCAATATCAATAAGAGAGATCTCTTTCAGCACTAGGTTACTCTTGGCATACAAATAAATATACTACTCCTGAAAGGCCATAAGCACAGTAAAGTGGGAGTGTGGGAGAGTGAGAAGAGAAAAGAAACTGCCGCCGCGCCGGGGGGGGGGGGGGGGGGTGGGGGTGGTGTGGTGGGGAGGGAAGCTGGGTCGATCACAGTTGCCCCAATTACAATACCATCAAACTAACATAAAGCAAGTGAGAAGACGATAGCAGAATATTAGCACCCAAATATCATTGGAACAAAACTTGAACCAACCCTCATTGATGGTTGCAATATCTGAATTTCAAGCACTGGCAATGGCAATTAACAAATAAGACTAAAATTAACTGGATTTCAACATTAAATTCAGATCCATCCCATTCCAATAACTAGAATGGACACCACAACAAAGGAAAAATCCATGGAACAAGCATAATGTTCCATTTGAACCTTTTCAAATCACTGTCCAGCATTATCACTACATCAAATTATCTAAATTTAGACCATCAGATGTAAATGCAGAAATAGTCAATCACCCCATCAAGATTCTTTACAAACTATTCCCTCCCCCGCCCCCTCCCCCCCCCCCCCCCCCCCAACCCATCAAAAAAAAAAAAAAAAAATTATGCATGTTATTCTAAAGATCCACCAAAACCCATCACCAGAAACCCAAAAAAATCCAAAATTTTGAAAATTTGGAGATAAACACAGCTACCCATTTCACCAAATTGCAAACACACTAAATTGGAACTTCAAATCAGGAGGTCAATAAAATAACGAAAACTATACCTATCAGAGAAGAGCATCCCAGCACAGAAGCACCCAATACAAAGCAGCAGAGTCCATTTCCTAGACACCACACTCTTCGAAGTTGTCTCCACTCCTCTACCCTTCCAAGCCATTGTTCTCTTCTTCTTCTCTCACTCCCAATCAAAAAAAATATCTAAATTAAACCAAAACCCATTTCAAATTCCAAGTCAACTTACCCAGTTGACCCTTATTGTTATTCAGATCAAAAGCAACCACCTTTCCTTCACAAAATCTCAGCTTTATTAGACACAAAACTCAGCACTCTCTCTCTCTCTCTCTCTCTGTATTTTCTTGGATTTTCAGTTGTGTCGGTCGGTCTGTCTGTCTGTCGGGTAGTCTGTACGTCTCTCTCAATTGTAGTTGCAGAGAAGGTGAGGAGTGCGTGCCTGCGTGGAATTGAGAGGAGTAAAAGACACAACAACAACTGTGGCGTTGAATGTTGCTAGCTAGTGTTGTTAATTTTTGTATTGTAGTATATTATTTTATTTTATTTTATTTTATTGATGAATTGTATTGTAGTATATTAAATTACTTTTTTTTGAAAGGGTATATTAAATTACTTAACCAACCCTTTAATATAGTATTAACTTGCACTATCCATATTCTATACTAGTCTATAGTTATACACAAAATTTTTCTGACCTCTTTGTACCTTTACCGGTTTTCTTACGATATCATTAACAATTTTTGTATTGATTTTTTGTGTCCTTCGATGGTTCGGTTCAAGAGGGCACGCTGCTAGAGAACTAGATCCTTCAAAATTGATGTCTGTTGTACAATTGTACTGTCTCAAATTGTTCTCTCTCACCAATCATCCATTTTCATGCCTAATGATATAATGACAATGTGTCATTCCTAGCTATATAAAGTTTATTGACTGTTTCTTTTTCTAGAAGTGATAGCTATGTTATATTGAAGAGTTTGCTATATTTTTGCATACTTAGTATATGCACAAAGTTTTTTTTAGGGTGATTCTAAAAAAGAAGTTATTTTGACAGTAAGGTTTTTATTTTTATTTTTTTGGTAGTTGAATAAAACAAATTGATGTTCCCCTTAAAAAAATAAATTCATTTATGTCAATCAGTAGAACTCATTTTTACCTTTCATCTAAGAAACATAAAAATAAAATATGTGGTCTATCAAACCCTAATTGGTAAATAATTCAATAATTATCATTTATTTTATTTATTTATTGATAATTCTATTGTTACAATGTGATGAAGAGATTTGAATCTTAAACATCTCTATTGGAAATACTAGGATATGCTAGTTAAGTTATATGACTCTTGGCTCATTTATTTTATTTTGGGGTATGAAATTTTTTTTTTTTTTGAGGGTCTGAAAAAGTTGATTGCACAAATTCAATTAATTTTAACTCTAATCTTTTACGGCTAATGTCGGTTTTATGCTAATTGAAAAATTTAAAGCCCAATTATTTAAGTGATTAACTAATTGACATTACCATGCATGTGGATGGACAAATAATAAAGCACAACCACGTAAATAAAACACCCACAAAACATTGAAGTGTTTACAAAGAGAAAAATCCAAGTACCAGGCAAAAAATCTCTCTATATTGTCTCATCACCAAAACGATCCATTAGGGAAAATAGTTGCAGTACATTTCACATACAAGCCCTCTAAGCTATGAAATAAGAACATACTTAAGCCCTACGAGCTCCTACTCTAAACTAACTCCTTAAGTCCTTTTTCTCCTCTAGTCACAATATTTGGAATTGAGCTCCAATTGCAAACTCCATGTCTCCTTGGTTGTTATGTGATTGCTCCAATGCCTCCTAAAATCCAATCAAGACAAAATCTCTAAAAGATGCTTTATGTGTGATGGGTTTTATCTCTCCTTTCTTGAATTTGACAATTGTGAGAGGGAGAAGGTAAAGAGATTGAAGAGGGTTTAGCCTCTAGCCTTTAGGGGTTCTTCTAGCTCTTTAGATGGGAATTGGGTATGGAATTTCATGAGAAATGGGATCATTTATAGTGAGGCGAAAGGCAAGTACAAATGTAGTAGAGAATTTCATATCTGAATTCTCTTAAGTTCAATGAAGTTCACTCCTTTGAAATCTTTGAAGATAGATATTACTGTTGCTTCCCATGTGTAAGGTTGAATTTAATCAACTATCTTGTTGGTTTTATTCCATGCCAATTTGTTTGTAATTTAAGCACTTAGTAACCCTGTATTTAGGTGGGATTATTGTAAGGGTAGTGTGTTAGAAGATGTGGAGAAAAGCTCAAGTATGTGCAAGAAGGCAGAGATTCGTGGCTAGGACTCATGGCTGACTCGCGACTGGCAAGCCGCCAACTGCAGGCATGTGAGATGCACACAGGGGAGCTGAAGGGTCGCGCTAGCTGTCACACTACAGGACAAAAGTCCCAGGCTGGCCATGCCGTTATCTCGCGGCTTGAACTCGCGACTCAGACCAGTTGTGAGGCCAAGTCGCCAATCAGCCCTGTTTGGGAAAAACTGACTCTTCGCATTCCTTTCTCACCCCACTATATATAGACCTTTATACCCACCAAATGTAGAGAGCCTCAAGAGAGAATTTTGTGAGAGAAACCCTAGAGAAAAACAAAATTGATTCATCCACAATCTTCACCTTAGAGGCTCTTCACATTCCTCTACTCTCTTCCTCTCCATTGCTACATTCTTGAGAGGTCTTTAGCCAAATCATTTTCTCACCATACCCATATTCGTGAGAATGTTTATTTGGTGCTGTTGGGAAGCAGTTAAGAAGGAACCAATTCACATTGGTTGATGCTATGGTCTAGTAGCGGAATCCGGGAAGCTAAAGAAGAAATAGGTTCGGCGTAACCTCATTGGAGCAAGAAGCTTGGAGGGCTTAGGTACTTGGGTAGATTAGGCTTGGAGAGTCTTCTGCTGTTCATGTATCCCAACTACATTCTTTAGTGGATTATTTACCGCTTGGAGGGCGGCGGAGAGGTTTTATGCCGAGGACTTCGATTTCCTCTTCGATAACACATCGTGTGTTGTCCGTGTGTTTGCATCTTCCTTCCTTTATCTCTGCCTTATATTTACTGCTGTAGATGTGTTTATATTTGGCTTAGATTGTTTATCAATTTTGTGTTTGGCTTATGTTCATGTTCTGCACATTAATTGTTTGATAATAAGCTTGAATTGATAATTTGTTAATTGGGGTTTAAACGTTCAAGGGTGTTTCATACCCATATTGAACATTCACCATGCATCTCATTTTTTCAATTATTTTATACACTCTCTCTCCTTTTTTTCAGTTCTCACCCACACCCACACCCTCTCTCTCTCTTCATTGCGTCATCGCCGTCGTCTTGTTGTCATTGTTGTTGTTAGTGTGGTGTTGATGTGTGGGTCGTGTTGATTTTTGATATGGGTTTGCAATTTGAGTTTGTGGTGGCAGGGTGTCTTAGCGTTGGATCATTGCTATTAGGGTTTGTTTGGATACCGCTTATTATTAAAAACTGAAAATACTGTAGCAAAATAATTTTTAAATGTGTGTATAGTGCCATTGGACCTAGTTTTAAAGAAAAATTTGTTGAAATCCGTACTTGCAGATCCCGTGAATAGTGCACGGGACCCAAACAAAAAAGCCAAACGCAGAAAGCGCCAAATGCTAGTGCAATCCAAATGTAGGCTTACTGTCAATCTAGTTGTGGGTGGTCTTGGTGGCCACCGATCTAACCGTGGATGGTTACGGTGATTACTGATTAGCTGGGTTTGTTGTTGGGTTAGTAATGGTGTAATTTGGGTTTGTTGCTCGTTGCAAGTGGTGACCATGATGATGACGTGGCACCGAGACATAGGTGTGGTTGATGATAAGTTGGGTTTTTTTTTTTTTTTTTTTTTTTGGTTTGTACAAAAAAAATTATTATTTTAATGTTGTGCATTGTAAAAATGAAGAATATAGGATGTGGGGAATGTTGTAAAAGAGTGGTTAGGTAAAGTGTATGTATATATATATATATATATATATTTTGAGAAGATAATGTAAAGTAAAGTAAATAAAGTGTCTTTTGAAGATGCAAAATGCATGTAAAAATGAAGAAACCAATGGAAAAGCTCTAATAACAAATATATATATATATATATATATAGCTTATTCATAGTATAGAAAATATATTTGCAAATATGAAAGTGAGGTTTCAAGTGTGTAGTGCAAATTTTGTTAGGAAGAAAAAAAAAAAAAAAAAAAAAAAAAACGCATGGACATGTTATTTTATTAGGATCAATTAAGTGGCACAATAATTTTGTGTTAAAAAAAAGTCTAACAACTTGTTGGACTCAAATAAAAGCAGAAATTTTACCCAAAAAAAAAAAAAAAAAAAAAAAAAATTTAAACTCACATGTTTATGTATCATATGATATATATGATTTTATAATGTGATACAATATGCACTTCTATATCTATGATTCGTTAATACTTTGAATACACCTTTACATGTACATAAAACTTTACAACATCACGTAAGGTATAATGTGACACCCCTCTCCCTCCCCTTTTATCTCGATCACTTACTTTTTATCAAATAATGTATGGTTGTGACTTGTGTACATCGTTAAATCTAAATATTTAATTTATCTTGCCAACAGGACAGTTTACAATTCATGATTATTTGACACTCATATCTTCTTCTTCTTTTTTTTGAGAAACATATCTTTTCTTTTTGGTTCAAAGCCCATTATCTATTTAATAATGATTTGAGGATTAAAAATCAACCCGACAACTATCATGAAATGGACATAGTAAAGTTAACAGACCAAAAAAAATTGGAACTTCAATAACGTGGATTAGGCGTAAAAGAACTTTTAAAATAAGGTTCGCGGGTACTTTTTTTTGGGTCTCAAGTAGAGGCTTGAGATTCATATAATTGAAGTTCAAAAGAGACATCAAGATGTGCGTGCCTTCTATTAGATTAGCTAAATTACATCATTTCTCCACCCAAAAAAAAAAAAAAAAAGCCAATTACATCTAAGTTAATTAATTCCCAGCATGTACCAAACAAATATAATGATCTTATCCTGCTTGACTTCTCTCTCACACTCGATTTGCTTTCTTGTTGCGCATGTGAGTGCATCTTTGAATTCATAGCATGGTGTTTGAGTTTTGCAACTAGAACTACCTCTCTTCTGAAGTCACAAACAAGCCATATTAAGTTGATTTTCGCCGCAATATCATCATATATATACCAAACTTTAAAGCATGCGCATACACACACAACCTGAATTTTATAATTTCTTGCGTAGTCAAGAAATTTATTCATAATTATGAATGAAAAATTAAGTATAATAAATAATTCTATCTTGTCTAACAATCCTTATATGATTGTAAATTTTAAATCCATTAAATCTTTATGAGAGTTATCATATATCAGACTGTGAGCTCTGTCATTCCACTTTAAATCCAATTAGTAATGAGGAAGACACACTCAAATTTTTTATAATCTTCAACATCACACCGCGTGAGCCTGTTTTTAAAGTAATTGTAAAGAGTCAAATTGTGGCCTGTCAACATTATACAAAATGAGTATAAGCTTATTAAAATTTTAAGAAAAAAAGTCAACAAATTTACAAAACAGAAAATTTGAAAACACTTGATTGACCATGGAGCAGGGCGGAACTAGAAATTTTTTCTTGGAGGGGCTAATCCCTTTTTTGTTAGGCTATATCTTTAATAATGTTTAGTAGTTATAGGCAATATAAAGGATTTAAAAAAAAAAAAAAAAAAAAAATTGGGGGCCTTGGCCCCCACCCTTGGCTATAGTTCCGCCCCTACTATGGAAAATTGTAAAATTGTGAAGGTGGGACAAACATATGGAATCCTACGGTTCAATTTGTCATGTACTCTAATATTTTTCTTTCTTAAATACATTGTATAAAGTTTTCTCCAAGGTATGGATGATAGGAAAATGTGCATGTTTGTATATATTAGGCTGTAAAAAACAAATGTTTGTGCTTGATACTTGATAGAGGAGAAAATTATGCTTAACATAACATGCATATTATATATATTGACAACTTAAAACACACGAAAGATAGGAAGGACATTACTGCTCTTGAAGGATTTTAGTTGTTGGAAAGACATTCTTCTACAGCACCAATTTAATGCTCAATAGCAAGACATCTAATCCTCTATAATATATACGAATATGAACGTTTTTTTTTGTGAGAAATAATTACAACATGCTACTAATTTCGCAGCTCAAACTCTTTCTCTCCTAGAGCTCAAATACTTTGTACAGGGAGAAGTGCCAATTCAACGTTGGTAACCACATTTTATATTCTTTTTGGATGTAAAATTTGTTGTTCCTCTTCCCAAGAAGAAAATTGCCTGACTTTTTATATATGCTGCTGGCCAACACAACACTCACTAAAGGCACAAAAGGTGTGACTGTTACACATGGAGCTCACGTGGAAAGAACGGAACTGACTCTAACAATGGATTTTACAGGTCAAAAGCCAAGTTTAAGAGATTTGTGTTGTGCGTATACCGTTGACAAAGGAATCAGAATATAGAGTAAACTAGGAATACGATTTCATCTTGTGATTGATTTATTTTAAAAAAAAAATTTTAATTTTTTTTTTTACTTCATAAGAGTCTTATAACTTAATTAATACTTTCTACTATTTTTAACGGAAACATACATTATTCAAAATCTCATTATAATTATGAATAATAAATTTTTTGTTTTTTATTTTTATACTTTTGCAACATGTTTTAGGCACAGATATTAGAAATGGATCTTATGTATGCATTGCCAGTAATTATTTCTTTCCCTCGACAAACCCTTCTAGCTAGCTAGCATTTGAGAACCAAGTAAACTCTGAATAGTTATGGAATCGAGATTATGGTGGAGAATGGGATTACAGATCGATGATTCATTGATCATATTCTATCATCCCATAATTCTTCAAGCTTATAGATATCTGAAAACTCACTTAGTGTATAAAACACTTGTGAATGTTTAAACCCTCAAAAACAAATTTTCCAAAGCAAGCTTATATTCAAACAATATATGTGTGGAATATGAAATATGAGCAATACTCGAATTATCAAACTACTCTAAGCCATTAATTTATCACAACCAGCAGAAATTAAAAGCTAATAGTAAGGGAAAGAGAGATGTAAACACAAGATAACACTGACATGTGTTATCGAAGAGGAAACCGAAAAACTTGGCGAAAAACCTCTCTGTCGCCCTCCAAATGGTAAATGATCCACTAGAAAATCAGTTGGGATACATGAATAGCAATAAACCCTCCAAGCCTAATCTACCTGATGCACCTAAGCCCTTCAAGCTTCTTGCTCCAACAAGGTTACGCCGAGCCGTGTCTTCTTTAGCTTATCGGATCTTGCAATTAGCCCATTGCATCAACCAATATGAATTGGTTCTCTCTTGAACTGCTTCCTAAACACCAAGAACCTTCTCACTACTCTGAATTTGGTGAGGTAAGGATTTGGTTTATAATCCTCTCATGGATATGGCAATGGAGAGGGTGAGAGTAGAGAAATTTGGAGAATCAAGTTTATAAGATTGTGTATGAATCAATCTTGTTTTTCTTTAGGGTTTCTTTCTCAAAATTTTCTTTAGAAGCTCTCTACATTTTGTGGCTATAAGGGTATTTATAGTAGGGTATGAGATGGAATGTGAAAAGTTAGTTTTCAGCAAAATAGGGTGCACTAGTGACTCACTTCGCGATTGGGATGAGTCGCAAGTTCCCGTCGCTAGTTACCAAACTGTACTTTTTGTCTTGTAGTGATCCAGCTAGCCTGACTCTTCAACTTCCTGTATGCTTCACACGTGTGCTTCATTTTGGTGAGTCAACATTCGCAAGTCAGTTGCAAGTTTCAGTCGCGAGTCACTTTTTGTTGCACACTTTTGATTAAATCTTCACACTCTCTCACATACAACCCTTACATTATTCCCACTTAAAAACAGGGTTTCTAAATGTTGAATTACAAGCAAATTTAGCACAGAATAAAGCCAAAATATAGTTGAATGAATCAACTTTACAATCTCCCCCTTTGGCTATTCCGTGACAAAACCCTAAAATAGACTCTAGACTTATAAATGTGAGTTGGGAACAGTTGCTAAAACTCACTTACATCTAATTCTAGATCTATGAAACTCTTGAACCATATGAACAAGTCTCCTGAAAAAAATATCACAAAATGCACTTATTAAGTTCATTGTAAGCGGATAACTTAGAATGTATATGGAGCAAGCACAATACGATCAAGCAAGTATGAATACGATAATGAAGCATAACTTGACCATACAAGAACAATCACTATAAATAGTGAATGGTTTAAGACCCCTTTAAACACAACCAGATTGCGTAGCCTAGATTAATTAGCCAAGTTGTTACTTAGTCAAATTAAACAATTCTAGGTTAAAACAATCAAATAATCATATCATGCATATAAAACATATAAAGCAGCGGAAATAATAAAGAACACAAGATATGATCACTCAGGAAACCACACGGAAAAACTTGGGGAGGATTTGACCCACCGATCCTCAAGGCAAACCAGAATTCACTATGAAAGAATTGAAGTTCTTACAAAAGGACTACAAGTTCCCCCGCTCGACTTCCTAATGCTACCAACCAGTAGAACTTCCTGACACGACCACGCGCAGGCTCCGAATCCACGGACTACTTCTTTCTTGAATTCCTAAATTAGCTACAAGCTCCCTGCTTGTTTATCTTTAAATTTCAATGGTAGCAACCAAGTTGATCATCAAGATGTTGAAGTAATTTCAATCTTGACAACCCTAAGCTTTGTGTAAAGGAAAGCTCCTCTAGATCTCACAAGAGATTTACACAAAACCGCAATGTATGAGCAACAATACAACTTGTGCAACTCTGAAAACGTGGCTAGGGTTTTGCCTTATATACCTAGGGCAAAAACATAAAACCCTAAACGTTTAAAGAGTTAGGGCTGAGCTGGAATTTCTGCAGAAAACGCATCTGGGCCTATTTTCGATCGATCGAGAATTACATTCGATCGATCGAGCCAGGCCGAAATGCACCAATGCATCTGCAGTCACTCGATTCCAACTTTACAACATTTTACCAACTTTGAGCAAGCCTAAACTAGACTAAATACATTGTTTTGATCATGGTTTGCCAACATTACAAATTAGAGTTCTAAATACATAAAATCCTAAGACCTTAGAACCTAACAAATAGTGACTACAATGAACATTCACACGGTGAATAAATATTCGGACATGCAAATTAATAAACTCAATGCAAAGTATCATTTAAATGTCCAACACTGAACCGATGCAAGAACATTAAAGCAATAAACATTAGGTTTAAATTGCATCAAGGATACGAGATCCAACAAGACATTAACTAAAAGTATTAAGCTACATAAGCAAGGGTACATAAAAGCATAGTCTAAATACCTAAAAAATCCAAGTATCCATAACACAAAGTATCCAAGTATTTTAAAACCAAAGTACTAAAAACATAGAGTATTGAAATAAAGTGCTATGAAAACCATAATAAAAACTATAAAAACCATAAACCATAGTCTAAAACCAACTAGCAACCAATGCTATTTACCCTCCCCCCCCTCGATATAAGCTCCCCCTCAAGAGCTACCATACCACTCCCCCTTTTTGACAGGAATGGCCAAAGGGCTAAGTCTTGTGAGTAAAGTTGTCAAACTTGGCTGCTAACACGTTGATTTGGTCCTGGATAGCTACAAGTCTGTTGGAATGCTCATTTGCTACATCTCGAAGACCATCGATTCTTTTAGGCATGATCTAAAAAGCATCGGGAGGAACTGATGACGAAGATGATGCTTATTTCCTACCTCGACCACCTCCATGTCTTGGAAGAGGTTGTTGTCCTTCCACTTCAATCTCTGTATTAGCAAAAGGTGCTTCTTCAGTCTCTTCATCATGTTCATCTCCAAAAATTCGAATCCTACTTCTTAGGATTGTTTGAGTGTTAATGGAAGGAGATGAAGTCATTAGGCTTATGTGTTGTGGAGTCTCCACACCATTTTCATGAAGAATCCTCATTATAAGATTTGGGACAACAAGCTTTGATCTTGAGGTTGTCTTTGTGGACTCTGCAATGATGTTGTACAAGTGTGCACTAATGTCAATGTAGGTGGTCTCGTGAAGCTCCATGAGGAATATGGCTCTAGCATTGTTGATGGTTGACAACTTCTTGATTGGATACAAGTTGAACATCATGATATATGCTAGACATCTCAAATCCGGGGGAAAGGAGGTTGTGTTGAGGCTTCCCCCTTCCATATGGCCACCAATGCGATGTTGTACAGATTCTAGAGAGACCATTCTATCCTTGAACGGAGTGAACCCATCATGATCTTGTTCATCAAGTCTAAGTATAGCATCAATGTCCTCAACGTCAAGGGTGAATGCACGACCTCTAACCCAACACTCTATATGATCCTCTTTGAATGATGAATTAGCATAAAATTCTCTGATCAAAGGTTCACAAATTCTGGGGAATTCTCCAAGAAGTTTATCGCAGCCCTATCCTTCAAAACACCTAGGAATGAAGGAATCCTTTAGATCAGCAAGATGCATATGTCTCTCTTGAATGATTGGAGCTGTTTCGAATTGAATAGCATATCTCCCAAAGTGTTGAGGGGAACGAAACAAGCTGTTATCATGGCGCTTTCTCTTGTCACCACGTTAAGCAACAGTTTTTCGTGGAGCCATCTACAAAACATAAAAGCAAATACCATAAAAAGAAGAGCATAATGAATGGTAACAAACTTGGTTAGACACAAGTTAGTACCAAAAACATAAACTACGAATTAAACCTTAAAAACTGAAATTTAAAGAGCAATTAAAAAAAATGACATGAGAAGATGCTAAACATCAAGGCATGATATAATCATGACATTAGTCACTCAACAAGTCAAAGATTGTATGTGTGTGCATCATATAAAAAAATGTGCATATAAGAGGCATGAAAACATGCAAGAGGCAAAGTGTGAAATACATAACCATTAGTTGTTCCAAACATGGAAACATAATTATCCCCAAATTTTGTACTCAACAGAGTCCAAAATTACACCCAAAAAAAAAAAAAAAAAAAATCTAAATATACATTTTATCAACAAAATGGTATGCACACCACAACACAAAACATTGTATAATGCATGAGCATATAGTAGAAATATGTAAAACAAGCATTATACCATCATTCTCAACAAAACCCGTATATCAATTTCATCAAAAGCAATAAAAACCCATATTCATCAACAATATTTCAAAATCTCAACAAAAACAACAAATCCATGAAATATAATGCTTTAAACTTGAAATAAAGTAAAAAGGAGTGAAAGCCCATACCTTTTCTTAGATTTGGTGTGAAGATTGAAGAGAAAAATGGAGGTTTTTGGAGTGAAATGGCTGTTTTGAGAGATGGAGAGGCAGAGAAGACAGAGACAAGCACGTGATGGGAGGAAAACTGAATAGTTTTGAAAAACTATCTGATGGTTAACCCTATTTTTGCAAAACATGTGTTTTTTGCGACTCAACTAACTCATGAATGAGTTGCCAACATCCCTTGTACCCAGATTTTGAAAAATTTCTATAAGTCTTTTTTGCGACTGGGACTTTCACTCTCCAGTGAGTCGTGAAAGCCTCGAGATGAACTCGCTACTCGCGAATGAGTCGCCAAAAATCCTTAAACCCAGATTTTGAAAAAATTTTCTAAGTCTTTTTTGCGACTAAGACTTTCACTCACCAATGAGTCACGAAACCTTCAGGTTGAGCTCGCGACTTGAGCTTGAAACTTGCAACTTGCGAGTGAGTCGCCAAAATGCAAAGTTGCAAAATTTTTGGATTTTTTGAGAAAATTTTCAAATAAAAATACTTTCCAAAAACAACTAAAATACTAAAAAATCTTTTTGGGGTTAATCAACAGATGCTTGAGTATGTACATTACATTTAATCAAATACAATCATACAAATGAATAAGGCATTCATTGAACATAGACATGTGTGATGTGGGTGGGTATCAAATATGAGATAGTCTTTAGTTTAATGTGAAGCTTCAATGATCGATTCAACCAAGTCATGCATGACTAGCACTAAGTAGAGTGACCTATCTCAATTGTAGAAATGAACATATATGACTTCCCACATAAACTTGATTATATTGAGTTAGAAGCTTTTCACTTGGCTTCTTTTCTTTTGATCATTTTGATCTTTACATCTCTTTTTGAGATCGATGCCTGAAATTTTTGATATTTCAATTTAATGAGTAAGCCTTTGGCTTTTGGCACCATACATTTTAAATATATGTTGCTTTCCCTTTTTCCTAGTCAAATACTAGTTTATACGATGACTTTTTCAGCTCGTTATCTCTCTTTGAGACTTGACATTGGTTGAGCTTTCAAGCAAAAAAAAAAAAAAAAAAGAGTGGAAAGAGATATAGGCCCAAGTCTTTGCATGTCTCAAGATCAACAAAACTATTGACTAATCATTCATGACAAGTTTGAAAATTTATTTACAACAATCACATAGATGTCAAGATGTTTTCCACAAAGATACAAGTGCATAGAGAACAAAGTAAGCTCATTAATGCACAAAGCCATTAATATGGAGGTACAAGGCTAAATATGCATGTGACAATGCACAACACCGTTGATAAAACTTTTTGGATTTTATACTTTTTATATGTTTTTGGATTTTTGACACAAAGCAAGTAAAGGATGTTCAAAAACAACAAACAACCAAAGCTTTTAAACGACAAAAACAATAAAAACGTGCTACCAACAAAGTAGTTTATGCTTTACTCAATTAAGAACAATTCAAGATAGATATGTAAAACACACAACACACATGAGTTTTAAGGAATGATACCGACACCGATGGGCTTACGGAGCGATTTGAACCGAAGACCATCGAGAAGTTTGGTGAAGATGTTTGCCTTTTGGTTGTTTGTGTGAATGAATTCAAAACATATGATTTTATCTTCCACCAAATCACGGATGAAGTGATAGCGAATCTCTATGTGCTTGGACTTTGAGTGCTGAACAAGATTCTTGGAAAGATTTATGGCACTAGTGTTGTAACAGCACACACTCATTGTTTCTTGAGGAATCCCATAGTCATGAAGTTTTTTCATCCAAAGAAGTTGAATACAACAACTCCTAGCAGCTATATACTCGGCTTCAGCTGTAGATAGAGATACCAAGTTCTGCTTCTTACTCATCCATAATACAAGATTGTTTTCGAGATAGAAACATCCGCTCGAAGTGCTCTTTTGGTCATCAACACTTCCTGCCTAATCTGCATCCAAGTAACAGGCTAGACAATCATTAGAGTCTTTTTAGAACCATAGACCATACTCGAGAGTGCCATTAATATAGCGTATGATTTCTATCACATCCGTCAAGTGAGACTTCTTAGGAGCTGCTTGATAATGAGCACATACTCCCACATTAAAAGCAATGTCTGGCTTATTAGCAGTGAGATATAGGAGACTTCCAATGATACTCCTATACAAAGTTGGACTTACTTCTACCCTAGAAGAATCAAGATTGAGCCTGGTAGATGAATTCATGGGAGTGGAGGCATGCTTTTTGGAATCTAGTCCAAACTTCTTGACAAGATTTCTTGCATATTTTTCTTGAGAGATAAATATACCATCCTTCTAGTGTTTAACTTTGTAAGGTAGAATTTAATCAATCATCTTGTTGGCTTTATTTCGTGCTAAATTTGCTTGTATTTTAGTATTTAGTAACCCTGTATTTAGGTGGGATTATTGTAAAGGTAGTGTGTGAGAGAGTGTGAAGAAATGTTCCTCAGTGTGAAGAATTTTGTATTTTAGCATTTAGTAACCATGTATCCCAACTACATTCTTTAGTGGAATATTTACTGCTTGGAGGGCGGCGAAGAGGTTTTATGCTGAGGGTTTCGGTTTCCTCTTCGATAACACATCGTGTGTTGTCCGTGTGTTTGCATCTTCCTTCCCTTTATCTTTGCCTTATATTTACTGCTGTGAATGTGTTTATATTTGGCTTAGATTGTTTATCAATTCTGTGTTTGGCTTATGTTCATGTTCATGTTCCGCACATTAATTGTTTGATAATAAGCTTGAATTGATAATTTGTAATTTAGGGTCTAAACATTCAAGGGTGTTTTATACCCATATTGAACATTCAATTGGTATCAGAGCAGGTGCACTCGTTGTGGTTTGATTAGTTGAGTGCGATCCTAGACCCCTTGGATATGGATACAGCTATGAAAAAGGTCATGCTGAATTGTGGTTCAAATGTTTATGAGAATGACTCTATGAGTATGTTTGAAGGGTGTCCAAACAATGAATTCTTAGAATTGTTAAAATTAAAGAAATATGCTAGGATGTTTGTTCACATGCTGAAACACTTTGAAAATAAGAATCACAACTTACACAATAGTCTATGTGAGTCTAACTCTTTGATTGAGAAGTACAAAAGAAGAAATAAAATATTGTGTGAAGAGGTAGATAAGCTGAAAAAGAAAATTCAATCTGGCAGAAGCATGAAAAATGAAGAGAAATTTTTGCTTGATGGTCAAGAGTGTTTGTCTCATGTGTGTCTATTTGTGCACACCTCATTGAAAGTTTTTAACTCATGCTTGTGGTATCTTGATAGTGGATGTTCTCGTCATATGACAGGAGATAAATCTTTGTTTAAGTCTCTTAAAGAGAAAGCCTGTGACTATGTGACATTTGGTGATGGAAGTCATGCCCAAGTTCTCGGCAAAGGGACTGTTGAAATACCAGGATTACCTCTGTTGAAAGATGTGTTATACATCAAAGGTTTGAAGGCGAATCTCTTAAGCATCACTCAAATATGTGATGAGGATTTTCTTGTCCAATTCTCAAAGAAAGGGTGCATAATCATCAATGAAAAAGGGATTCAAGTCTTGGAGGGAAATAGGCCTATCGACAACTGCTATAGAGTAGTACCTACGGCACCTATTTTGTGTAGAAGTGCTGGTGTAAATGTACTGGAACTTTGGCATCACAAATTTGGGCATGCAAATTTCAAACAAGTAGCAAAAGTGTCTAAACTTGAAACTATTGAAGGACTTCCAAAGTTTGGAAAGGTGGAGAAGACTATATGTGGAGCATGCCAAATGGGAAAGCAAACAAAGGAAAGTCATCACAAGGTGAATGTGATTGCTACCTCACGGTGTTTAGAACTTCTTCATGTTGATCTAATGGGGCCTACAAGAACTGAAAGTCTAGGAGGAAAGAGATACATTATTGTGATAGTTGATGATTCTCAAGGTACTCTTGGGTGGAATTCCGTAGGAAAAAGTTGGAAGCTTGTGATAAAATGGAAAGGCTATGCAAGAGACTGCAAAATGAAAAAGGAGTTCCCATAGTTAAAATCAGAAGTGATCATGGAAAGGAATTTGAGAATGCTAAATTTGAAGCTTTTTGTGAGGAGCATGGCATTAAGAAGGAATTTTCAGCTCTAAAGACTCCATAACAGAATGGGGTGGTTGAAAGAAAGAACCGAGTGATCCAAGAGATGGCAAGAGTTATGCTACTCAACAAAAACATTCCACAAAAATTTTGGGCTGAAGTTGTGAATACTGCATGTCACATTAGTAATAGAATCTATTTCCGAGCAGGGACAAAGAAGACATCATATGAGATATGGAGAGAAAAGAAACCCAAGGTGAAGTATTTTAGAATACATGGGAGCAAGTGTTACATTCTAAATGACAGGGAAAATCTGGGAAAATTTGATGCTAAGAGTGATGAAGGGATATTGCTAGGATACTCCACAAGTGGCCGAGCTTATAGAGTGTACAACAAGCACACTAAGACGGTGATGGAGTCAATCAATGTGGTTATAGACGACACTATATCAGAAAAGAAAATTGATGATGACGGAAAGGGGTTAAATCTTAAGAAGAATGAGAATGATGATGATATGTCCCTAAGTGATGATGCTGAGAAAGAATCACCAGAAAAGGAGTCTACACCCCTTATATCAAGAAGAGAGACTAGATCAACACAAGAAGTCTCAAGTCCACTCACACCTCCAGAGGTTCAACCCCCAATTTCTCGTGATGAGGAACCATCAACTTCCAAGAAACCTTCGTCGAGAGTAACTCTCAATCATCCTTCAAGTAATATCATTGGCGATGTAAACGAGGGACTTCGTTTGAGAAAAGAGCCAAAGTATACTGCTAACCATGTGACATACAACTGTTATCTTGCTCAATTTGAACCCAAAAAGGTAGAAGAAGCCCTTAAAGATGAGAATTAGATAGAGTCTATGCACTAGGAACTACATCAATTTGTGAGAAATGATGTATGGGAGTAGGTCCCAAGGCCTAAAGATACACATGTGATCGGCACCAAGTGGATTTTTAAGAACAAAACGGATGAAGATGTTGAAGTCGTTTGAAACAAGTCTAGATTGGTGGCACAGGGGTATACTCAAGTAGAAGGCATAGATTTCGATGAATCATTTACTTCAGTAGTAAGACTAGAGTCCATTCGAATTCTCTTATCCATAGCATGCATTATGGATTTCAAGTTGTACCAAATGGATGTGAAAAGTGCCTTCTTAAATGGTTTCCTAAATGAAGAGGTCTTTGTTGAACAACCAAAGGGGTTTCAAGATCCTCACTTTTCGGATCATGTGCTGAGATTGAAGAAAGCCTTGTATGGGCTAAAACAAGCACCAAGAGCATGGTATGACCGTCTCACCAATTACTTATTGGATCGTGGGTTCAAAAGAGGCCAAGCAGATCAAACTTTGTTTGTTAAAAGAGATGAAAAATCCCTCATTGTCGCTCAAGTGTACGTGGATGATATTGTTTTTGGATCTACAATTGATCAACTAGCTCATGAGTTTTCAGAAGAAATGAAACGGGAATTTGAAATGAGCATGGTAGGAGAGTTGAACCACTTCTTAGGGATTCAAGTAAAACAACGGGAAGATGGAATATTTATCTCTCAAGAGAAATATGCCAAAAATCTTGTCAATAGATTTGGCCTGGATTCTAAGAAACACACTTCTACCTCCATGAGTTCCTCATCGAAACTGAGCATAAATGCAGCTGGTATTGATGTTGATCCAACGCTTTATCGAAGCATGAATGGCAGTCTTCTCTATCTCACAGCTAGTAGGCCAGATATTGCATTTAGTGTTAGGGTATGTGCTCGATTTCAAGCTGCCCCTAAAGAGTCCCACTTAACAGCAGTTAAGCGAATCATTCGTTATGTCAATGGCACATCTGAATATGGGATTTGGTATTCAAAAGATTCGAATCAGTGTTTGGCAGGATATTCAGATGCAGACTGGGCTGGGTGCATTGATGATGGGAAAAGCACTTCTGGTGGTTGCTTCTATCTTGGAAATAACTTGGTCTTATGGATGAGCAAAAAGCAAAATTCAGTTTCCCTTTTAACAGTTGAAGCTGAATATATTGCAGCGGGAAGTTGTTGTGCACAACTGTTATGGATGAGAAAGCTACTACATGAGTATGGAATTTCTCAAGACACCATATGTGTGTTCTGTGATAACACCAGTGCCATAAATTTGGCAAAGAATCTAGTTCAGCACTCTAAATCGAAGCATATTGAGATCCGGTATCGCTTCATTCGAGACTTGGTAGAGGACAAGATAGTGTGTCTGGAGTTCATCAATACAGAAAATCAAAAGGTTGACATATTCACTAAACCTCTTGATGGCCCGAGGTTTAAGTCCTTGCGTAAGACCATTGGTGTCGGTATCATTCCCTAAACTCTATCTTCCATATGTGCTTTTTGTAGTATGTTCTGTATTTTGTTTGTTTTAGCACTCCTTCATATTATTTCTTTTGTTGTTTTTGATCAACGTTTTACTGCCTTTGTGTCGAAAAATCCAAAAACACATAAAAAGTAGAAAATCCATAAAGTTTGATCGACTTTGTTGAGTGCATGTTTTGCCCTGTACCTTTGTACTAATGGCTTTGTGCATCTACGAGCTTAGCTTGTTTCCTATGCATTCATATCATCGTGGGAGAAATTTTGAAATTTATGTGACTGTTGTAAATAGATCTTCAACGTTGTCATGAATGATTAGTGAATGGTTTTGTTGATCTTGAGACATGCATAGACTTGTGCTTATATATCTTCCCACTCTTTATTTTTTTTTGTTTTTGCTTAAAAGAGCTCTTAAATGTAAATCTCCAAATGAAAAGAGATATAGAGCTCCAAAAGCCTGTCGCACATACTAGTATTCGACTAGGAAAAAGGGAAAGCGACCAAAATAAAATGTATGATGCCCAAAAAGCCAAAGGCTAACTCATCAATTGAAATATCAAAAATTTTAGGCATCAATCTCACGATGAGATGTATTGATTCAAAAAGTTCAAATGATATGATATGGAGCCAAATGAAAAGTTTCAAAGAATTGTAATCAAGTTTATGTGAGAGGTCATATATGCATGTTTCTATAATTGAGATAGGTCACATTATCTAGTGCTAATTGTGTATGTCTTGATTGAATTGATCATTGAAACTTCACATTGGACTAAAGGCTATCTCATGTTGGATATCCACACACAACACACAAGTCTATGTTCAATGAATACCATATTTATTTGTGTGATTGTACTTGATTAAATGTGTTTTCACATGCTTAATCTTTGTTGATCAAACACAAAAATTTTTTTGAGTGTTTTTAGTTGTTTTTGGAAAGTATTTTGTTTTAACAAAAATGTTAAAAATTTCAAAAACAATTTTTGCCTTGTTTTGGTGACTCAGTCGCGGGTCAGTCCAGTTGCATGCCCTAGTCGCATTCTCGTGGGTAAGTTGTGGCGACTTGTTTGCGGGTGGAAGGTCTAGTCGTGAGGGGTACAAAGAGATTTTCGCGGCTTAGTTCATGACTCCCTCGCGGGTAGACCTTCAAGTCGCGAAAAACACTTAGAAAAATTTTCAAACTTTTCTCTTTTGAGTGTTTTGGCAGCTAAACTTGGCGACATACACGCGGCTTAACCCAGTCGCGAAAAACGTGTGTTTTGCGTTTTAAAATCAGTTTTCAAAAAATTTTCAGTTTTTCCCTCGTACTTTGGTGACTGTTCATTGTCTTCCCCATTTCTATCTTTGAAATATTCCATGTCTTTTTTCGAAAATCAACTATTTTTGCATTATTTCTGCTCCAATTTTCAAGAAAAAGGTATGGGTTTTCCTATTTTCACTTCATTATTCATGATTTGAACATTATTTTCTTGGATCTGTGCTGTTGGTATATCTTCTTCTCGAATATGGGTTTCTGTTTGTGTGGTGATATTGTTCGAGATCTTTGGATCTATTCTGTTTTACTCCTTTTTGTGAGTTCATTGTGTTATTGTTGACACCCACACCCACCCATTGTCATGTTTGCACCCAAAATCCCAAATTCTTAGGGTTCTTCCAAATGCTCACGCTTTGATTCTAACCCTATGCTAATATTGTGTGGTATTTTTCTGTTGGGTGTTTCCTTTTCTTTGATAATCCATGATGCAGAATGGATATGTCTCCAATCAAGAGAGCTACTGTGAAGGGGGGCAACAACGAAGGGAAGGAACCTGTCATTAATGTCGATGATCCCTCACCTTGCACAAAGAGGACCCGTTCACCATTAGGTGCATTCAACCCAAATAAGTTTAGATCCTATGCTGCCTTTCAGACTTGATAGGCCACAAACTGAATGACCCCTTGTGATTAAACCAATTAATTAATTAGTCAAGTTATTAATTAATCAATTTATTATGCAAACGCGTGGCAGCACAAACAAATCACCAAATAACTAAATATGTAGCGGAAAATAAATAACACGGTGATTTGTTCACAAATGGGGAAAACCCTAACGGCAAAAACCCCACCGGGTGATTTTCAGGTCACCACTCCCGAAACTCCACTATTATCAAATCAAGCGGTTACAAGTAAAGGAATCCCAAGTACCTTACCAACCTACAATTGAACCCTTACCCCAATACCCAATTGGACTTGATCTGTAGTGACAATTTCCACCTTTAATGTACGGCTCCCAAGTACGTGACTAACCAGATTCGCGGATCCCAGTACGCGACTTCAAACACCAACTTAGAAGGAGAGGTTGGTTGTAAAGTTCTTTAGTTCATCCTACACGATGAAGATCAGGAAGATGCTTGGTCACAAAACCCTTTGGAGCAAATACACAGCAACTTCTTTAGAGAAGATGAACTAGGTCAAGAACTTCGTCTTTGATCACAATTTGCTTGAACAAGGATTGCTCAATGCTTTTGCAACTTGTGTCTATTATGACGGCTCTTAAAACAATCCTTTTATATGTTTAGGGTTAGAAGAAAAGAAGGCCCAAAAACATATTCACGGATCCCAAGAAATCAGATCAGAAAATCTGACTTTTTAATTCTCGATAGATAGCAGGTGTCGAGGAGCTATCGAGCAGGTGTCGAGATTTAATGATTTTGCACTTCAGCTTGTTTTTCTTGGACAGACTTGATGACTTCAACACTTGATCTTGAAACCTTGTTTCTTGAAGTATTAAAAACACATAGAACTACCCAATTACAAGTAGAGTGCGTTTTGTCAAAGGATTAGCCAATTTACATAAATAAGTATGACATATGTTCTTAACATGTGAATCACATATGTCCTAACAAGACTCATGAGAATTATTTCAGAGATGCTACACCACTAATTGAAAGGGCTGTTGATTAACCTGCCTTGTTTGCCACCGACATTCCTAAATGGTTTGCTTACAAAGATTGGAATTACCTTCTCTCTGACCTTGATGATGCTTATGAGAATTTGGTCAAAGAATTTTATACAAATGCAATTGTTGAAGGTGATGAACTTAAGTGTTGGGTTAGGAGAAAAAGTTTCTCTGTCTCTCTTGCATACCTGGCAGAGATTCTACACATCAATCGGTCGATACTTGGAAATCCACTAGTGTATGACGATCTGTATCCGGATGAGGACTTACTTCGAGACGCCCTTGGCAAAGACTTGGAATTCTCACAAAACGGGAACTCAGTCAGTGTTTCCTTTCTTCCTCCGAAATTGAGGGTGCTCACAATCATCATGTTTAACAACTTGTACCCCCTATTCAGCACTGGGTACATGAATCTTGGTCGCGCTTTGTTTCTTTATGATCTGATCTCTAATGTTGAGATTGACATTTGTGCACATATCTTTTATGTTCTGTGCAAAACGGTTCAGCGAACTGAGTCCCGGATATGTATTCTATTATGTTGTCTCATCTTTAGGATTTTGAAGCTCAAAGGGATCCATCCATCTAAGGATGAAACCCCCTGCACAAAACCCAGTCCAATTAACATGCGTACGTTCAACACGAGCATTGGCCATAGTAAGAAAGGAATCAAAACTGAAGCTTCAGCATCTCACAGTGATTCGCGCTCCAGCTCATCCTCCTTCGATGAAAAGCTAGACAACATTATGGCATCTGTCCATGAATTGAGCACCAAAGTGTCCGGACTCACATTCATTTTGCACTATCACAACATTCGGTGGGACATGAAGTTCACCTCTCTTTAAACTCAATTGGATCAGATTCAACAAAAGTTAGAAGAAGATGAGAACTAGCTAGTCCATGACAAAAAGGGGGAGAAGATCTGAGTAAAATGATAGGGGGAGAAAGAGCACAATCAAAGGGGGAGCTTTATATTTTGTTATGTTGCACTTTTGTGTCATATTAAGTCTGTCTCAAAACTTATGATGTTATTTTGTTTGCTGTTTTTGTGTGGTATTCTGTACCCATGTTGCTATTGTAGGCTTTTATGGTTTGTACCATGTTTATGCAGCTTTTTTACTTTGTAGCCTTTGCTTTGTGGCTTAAGTACTTGATGTTAAATGCCGTGCATTTTTCTTCAGTACATCACTCTTGTGCTCTTGTAGGATTGTTCCTAGATGCATATATGTTTGTATGCATTGGTTGAGTGTTGGACATACAAATGATACTTTGTATATAAGCTTATTAGCTTGCATGTTCGGATGTTCATTTCTTGTGTGAATGAGCATTGTGATCACTATTGTATAGTGAGTGCATGTTTTGGTCAAGCCATGATTTATTGCTTCATTACGTAAGTTCGCTTTTGCTTGATCATATTATGCTTGCTCCATATGCATTTCAAGTTTTTCTGCATACAATGATATTGCTGTGTTGTTGTGTTTCAGGAGATACTTGTTCATATGTTTCAAGAGCTTTTCAGAATCTAGAGTTAGGTGTGAGTGAGTTTTGTTCAACTGTTCCCAACTCACGCGTTAAGTCTAGAGTCTGTTGTAGGGTTTTGTCACGGAATAGCCAAAGAGGGAGATTGTAAGGTTGAATTTAATCAACCATCTTGTATTTAGGTGGGATTATTGTAAGGGTAGTGTGTGAGAGAGTATGAAGAAATGTTCCTTAATGTGCAAAGAAGCAGGGACTTGCGAATGGAACTCGCGGGTGGCTCGCGGGTGCAAGCCGCCAGATGAGAGTCACGTGCCAAGCATGAGGGAAGCTGAAGCATTTTGCCAGCTAGTGCACTACAGGATAAAAGACCCAGGTTGGCCAGGCAGTTAACTCGCGGCTGGAACTCGCGACTCAAACTAGTCGCGAGGCCAAGCTGCCAACCAGCCCTATTTGGGAAAAAATATCTCTTCGTATTCTAAACACTCACCACTATATATAGACCCTTATACCTACCGAATGTAGAGAGCTTCTAGAGAGAATTTTGTGAGAAAAACCCTAGAGAAAAACAAGATTGATTCATCCCCAATCTTTGCCTTAGAGATTCTTCAAATTCCTTTACTCTCTTCCCTCTCCATTGTTAAATCCTTGAGAGGTCCTTAGCCAAATCCTTTTCTCACCATACTCATATCCGTGAGAAGGTTTATTTGATGCTTTAGGAAGCAGTTAGGAAGGAACCAATATCCATTGGTTGATGCTATGGTTGATAGCAAAATCCGGTAAGCTAAAGAAGAAATAGGTTCGGCACAACCTCCTTAGAGCAAGAAGCTTGGAGGGCTTAGATACATTGGGTAGATTAGGCTTGAAGGGTCTTCTGCTGTTCATGTATCCCAACTACATTCTTTAGTGGATTATTTACCGCTTGGAGGGCGGTGGAGAGGTTTTACGCTGAGGGCTTCGATTTCCTCTTTGATAACACATCGTGTTTTGTCCGTGTGTTTGCATCTTCCTTCCCTTTATCTTTACCTTATATTTACTGCTGTGAATGTGTTTATATTTGGCTTAGATTGTTTATCAATTCTGTGTTTGGCTTATGTTCATGTTCCGCATATTAATTGTTTGATAATAAGCTTGAATTGATAATTTGTAATTTAGGGTCTAAACGTTCAAGGGTGTTTCATACTCATATTGAACATTCAATTAGTATCAGAGCGGGTGCACTTGTTGTGGTTTGATTAGCTGAGTGCGATTCTAGACCCCTTGGATATGGATACAGCTATGAAAAAGGCCATGCTGAATTGTGGTTCAAATGTTTGTGAGAATGACTCTATGAGTATGTTTGAAGGGTATCCAAACAATGAATTCTTAGAATTGTTAAAATTAAAGAAATATGCTAGGATGTTTGTTCACATGCTGAAACACTTTGACAATAAGAATCACAACTTACACAATAGTCTATGTGAGTCTAACTCTTTGATTGAGAAGTACAAAAGAAGAAATAAAATATTGTGTGAAAAGACAGATAAGCTGAAAAAGAAAATTCAATCTGGCAGAAGCATGGAAAATAAAGATAAATTTTTGCTTGATGGTCAAGAGTGTTTGTCTCATGCGTGTCTATTTGTGCACACCTAATTGAAAGTAAACTTGTGGAACACATTAACATGATGACACAACTCTACTAGATTATATTGCGCCAACAATGACGTAATAACTGCTCTATAAATTATTATAAATCTCTTAATAGCATTATATATACTCCAGCTGCGCTCAACACTACACTACACTACACTAAATCCATCTCTATAATTTCCTCCAAACTTCTTATCCAAATTTGATTATTTTTGTTATTATTATTTTTTCCCTTCACAAGCTCTGGCATCTCCAACCAAGTAAGTACCTGCTTGGTTTGTTTGAGTAATTTACTTTAATCGTCAAACCTAGCGTATCACTCCATTGTTTTTTCGTTGTCTAGAGTTTTGAATTTTAGCACTAGTCCCACCAAAAGAAAAAGGGTCATCCTGTTTTTTTATTCAACAATATACCCAAAAAGGGATTGTGTATTCCATAATGGAGTCTGAGAAGAACGAAAACATAGACAATGAACCAAATTCAGTTAAGCTTAAATATGTGAAGCTAGATTACCACTACTTAGTCTCCAACGCCATGTATATTTTCCTCGTGCCACTCACTATAGCTTCCACACATCTTTCTGTCGAAGATTTTGTCCATTTGTTCAATTATCTTAAGTTAAATCCCCTGTCATTTACACTATGCGCTGTACTTACAGTTTTACTTGCAACCCTTCACTTCATGCGTCGTCCTAAGCAAGTTTACTTGTTGAATTTCGTATGTTACAAGCCCGAGCCAGGTCTAATGTGCAGCCAAGAAACTTTCATGAAAAGAGCTGAGCTTAGTAGGAGTTTCTCCAAAGAAAGTTTAGCGTTTCAAAAGAAGATTTTGGAGAAGTCATGGTATGGCCCAAAGACATATGCCTCCAAATCACTGTTAGATGTTCCAATGAACTTGACTATTGAGGAAGCGAGAAGGAGGCTGAGATGGTGATGTTTGGAGCAATTGATAATTTGTTAGCAAAAACAAGGGTTAATGTTAAGGATATTGGGATTCTTATTGTAAATTGTAGTGTTTTCAATCCAACACCATCCCTATCAACCATGGTTGTGAACCGCTACAAGCTTAGAGGGAATATTTTGAGCTATAACCTTGGTGGGATGGGCTGCAGTGCTGGACTTATTTCTATAGACCTGGCCAAGCGGTTGTTGCAGGTTTGTGTGCATGTTATGCAAAGGTTTGAGTATAAAATCTTTTTACATTTTGTTAGGTTCTAAAGGTTTAGGAATTTATGTATTTAGAACTCTAATTTGTAATGTTGGCAAACCATGATCAAAACAATGTTCTTAGTCTTGTTTAGGCTTGCTCAAAGTTGATAAAATATTGTAAAGTTGGAATCGAGTGACTGTAGATGCACTGGGGCATTTCAGTCTGGCTCGATCGATTGAAGAATAGATTCGATCGATCGAAAATCGGACCAGATGCGTTTTCTGCAGAATTTCTAACTCAGCCCTAACTTATTAAACGTTTAGGGTTTTATGTTTTTGCCCTAAGTATATAAGGCAAAACCCTAGCCACGTTTTTAGAGTTGCACAAGTTGTATTGTTGCTCATACATTTGCTGTTTTGTGTAAATCTCTTGTGAGATCTAGAGGAGCTTTCCTTTACACAAAATTTAGGGTTTTTAAGGTAGAGATTACTTCAACATCTTGATGATCAACTTGGTTGCTGCCATTGAAGCTTAAAGAATATCAAGCGTGGGTGCTTGTAGCTGATTGAGGAATTCAAGAAAGAAGGAGTCCGTGGATTCGGAGCTTGCACGTGGTCGTGTCAGTAAGTTCTACTGGTGGGTAGCATTAAGAAGTCGAGCGGGGAGCTTGTAGTCCTTTTGTAAGAACTTCAATTCTTTCTAGTGAATTCTGTTTTGTCTTGAGGATCGGTGGGTCAAATCCTTCCCAGGTTTTTACCGTGTGGTTTCCTAGGTGATCATATCATTGTGTCTTTTATTATTCCGTTGCTTTATTCTTTTGATATGATTATTTGATTGCTTTAACCGAGAATTGATTAATTTGACTAAGTAACAACTTGGCTAATTAACTAGGCTACGCAATCTGGTTGTTTTTAAGGGGTCTTAAACCGTTCAAGTGGTATCAGAGCAGGTTGCTCTCTTGTTAGAGATTTTTTTATCTCTGAGTTGATCCTTGACCCCAGTTGTCATGGAGCATGGATACTCTCTTGTTGTTCCTCCTCACTTTGATGGAAACAACTATGCTTATTGGAAAGTAAGGATGGCAGCATTCCTGAAATCAATTGATGAGAGGGTATGGAACTTCGTTGAATACGGATGGGAGAAGCCCACTACTCCTGTGAGTGAGTGGCAAACTTCTCAAAAAGAAGCAGCTGCATTTAATAGCAAAGCTATAAATGCCATCTTCAATGTTGTTTCAATGGAGAAATTTAAGAGGATCTTAAATGTTGAGGTTGCTCATACTGCTTGGAAAATCCTCCAAACTGTGCATGAAGGCACAAAAGCAGTTAAGATCAATAAACTGTAGCAATTGACTTCTAGATTTGAAAGCATTAGAATGTCTGATGATGAAACTTTTGATGAATTTTATGCTAAATTAAATGATATTGTTAATTCTGCTTTTAATTTGGGTGAAGTCTATGATCAACCTAAAATTGTTAGGAAGATACTTAGATCTTTAACTGAAGACTTTAGACCTAAAGTGACTGCCATTACTGAAAGTAAGGATGTGGACTCCATCCTTGTGGATGAGCTTGTAGGATCTCTTTAGTCCTATGAGTTTGACCTACCTAAAACTACCAAATCCAAATCAATGGCTCTTAAGTCTGTTGATGATGTTGAGGCTAGTGGATTTGATGATGAGCTCTCTGCTACAGAGATAGCTTACCTTGCCAAGAACTTTAGAAATTTTCTTAGAAATACTAATAGGAGGGCAAGGAATACCAACACTGTTGAACCTAGAAACTTTAGGAAGAATGATCCCACTAAGGTTAATAACTTTGAAAAACCTAGAGAAAAAGTAGGTCAATCTTCTAATAATTCCTTAGGTCCTCAGTGTTTTGGTTGTCAATGGTATGGTCATGTTAAATCTGAATGTCCTACTTTCTTGAGAAATAAGGGTAAAACTATGGCTGTAACCCTTAGTGATAATGAGGTTTCTGATGATGAGTCCGGTTGTGACGAGGATGGAAACTTCATTACTTTCACTGCTACTGCTGCAGTCAATGAAGGCATATCTACTGAGGAGAACCCTTCTGATGGGGAACTCTCTGAAGATGCAATCTTCAAGAGGCCTATAATAAACTTTGCAAAGTTGCTGCAAAGGATGCTATGAATGTTGAACTTGGCCTAAAGAAAATTGAATCTCTTGAGCTTGAAAAGAAGAATTTGCTTGTAAAATTGTTTGATGCTAATGATCTTTTGAACAATGTTAAATCTGAAAACATGCTTTTGCTTGATAAAGTTAAAACTTTGGAACATGATTTATCTATTACTAGATCTGCTAGTGCTAAACTTGATCACATGCTGAATGTTCAAAAGTATCCTTCTGATAAATTTGGGTTAGGATATGTTGAAAGCATCTTTGATTCTAGACCCCATTCCACGAATTTTGTTCCTTCTTCTTCTTCTGAACCTATCATGAGTAAGGTTGTGAGTGAAACTATCAAACCCCCTGTGAGTGAGGTGGTTAAATCTATAGAAGTTTCACCTTCTAGGAAGATTAGGTTTGATGTGAGAGAGTCTAAACCTAAGGATTCTACCCCTTCTAAGGACAAGATGCATGGTAAACTTGCTTGGGTTTGTCATTATTGTGGTAAGTCTGGACACATTCGTCCTAACTGTTACAAGCTTCAAGCTGCTAAGAGAGCAAACAAACCAAAAGTGCCTGTGCCTCAAGCACAAAATCCTATGACACTAATTGGTGAATTGGTAAAGGCATTAAACCTTTATTCCAATCCTGGAGTTGGGAATCACTCGAATGTGAATAAGAACTCCAATGCTCGTGGTGCATCTAAAAAGTTTTGGATGCAAAAGACTCGAACTAACTGAGTCTTTCTGACATGGTCCTTGTGCTTCATTGCTCTATTCTTTTGTGACCTTTGTTCTTTGGTTTTTGTGTCTTTTTTTTTGTGTTCTAGGACTTGCATTGCATTACATTCATGCATTTCATTCTAGGATTTATTTGTTTTCTCTTTTAATAAAAAAAAAAAAAAAGGGAAAGCAAAAACTATGTTTGACACTATTTTTCTTGATTTTTGAAAACAAGGTTGGTCAATCTTTTTACACATGTCATGTCTTGTGTACCTTGTTTAACTTTGATGAGCTTATTTACTGCACTTGACTAGTTGAAACTTAGTAGTGCATGTTGTGTGGGAAAGATGTGTGTGGTTTTTAATCACTTTGCCTTAATCATGAAGTCACATGTTCTTTGACTGTCGGACTTGATCCTTTTGAGAAAAGCATAAATAACTATCTCACCACTGTTCACTAGCCAATCATGAACACCTTAGTGCATATCATAAGATTTTGTGCTCGAGAAAGTGTAGCACATGCACAAAAAGAATATAAGGTGTAGCCTCAATTAAATTAAAACTGGTGTGTACTATTAAGCTTGATGCCAATTCATTTAATTCAAATCGGTGTGTACTATTAGGCTTGATGCCAATTCACATAAATAAGAGGCAAAAATGCAAGAAACTTACATGATTGCAAGTTTTTGTTCTAGGAAATGTGAGAGTTATAGGATGTAACTCTTTAGGTGATAGTCTCTTTTAAATTCTATGTGATGAATTGTGTAGACTTTGTGTTTGATTGCTATTCACATATCACCTCACATGTATCTCAAGTTTTTGCTAGTATCACACACCTCACAAGTTACTCTTTGTTAAACACTGTACATGCTAGTGTGTGTGTTTTTGGTCTGACCAACCAAGCTTGAAAATATCTTGAGAATTATGCACAACATATTTGCTGCTTAAGGAAATTCAATGGAGAATGATTGAAACTTGTTTTTGAGAAAATTGGGTTTAAAAATTTGGGTTTTTGAAAAAGCATTCCATTTCATACTCATGCATTTTGTTTTCATTGATCAAATGCTTTGAGGAGTTGGTTTTCAAAATTTGGTTTGTAAGTTTCAAAACTGTGATTTTTTCTCAAAATTTTGTGAGCCTCTGCCCATTTCGATCGATCCATTCTGATTTTCGATCGATCGAAAAAGTGCTCTAATTTGTTCTAAAATGACTGTTTCATTCGATTGATCAAATGTAATTTTCGATTGATCGAAGATCGTGGAAAAGTTTTTTTTTTAAAACATCAGATCTGACTTTTTCAAAAGTCATTTTTTCAAAACTTTTTCAAGCTTTTCTCTCTCCGACTCGGCAGGCTCCACATCAAGATTTTTTTGTCGTTTTCCTTTGAAATTCTTTCAAGGTTTTTATCACTATAGACCGGTAAGACCTTTTTACCCTTTGTTTTGAATTTATTTTCATTTTTTCATGCATTTTCTCATGCATTTGAGGGAGATTTTCGGACTTAATTTTTTTTGAATTCTTGATGATTCAAACATTTTTTTTCTATAATTGATCATTGGGTTTTTGTGGAGACACATCATACATATGTCCCTTGATGGTTAAATTGATCAATTTTGAGTTTGGAGAAAAATTGAAAAATCTAGGGTTTATATTTGATCCGAATTGGGGCTTTTGTTCAATTAGGTTAAATTTGTTGAAATTGGCTTGTTGAATTGATGACGTTGTGCATTATAATCTATATGCTGTGTTTTGTTCTGTTCAATTCATCTATTGGTTTCAAATTTTTCACAAGTGGTTCTCAATTTTTTAGAAACTCCTATGTTCAAGCCAATTTTGTCAATTTAATCTAATTTGAACGTATTTTTTTTTTCATTAGTACATGCATCATGGCATTGTATTTGTTCATGCATCATATAGAATTTTTATTCTATTGTTTTTGTGCTAACTTGCAGTCTGCCCTTGGTTTGTTTTCTTGTGTTCTTTTGGTTTTCTTTTTGTGTCTCTGTCCTTTCCTTAGCATCATGCCTAGGAAGACTAGAGCCCGTAAGACTATTCCTTCCCCTTCTCCTTCCCTACCTTCCTTTGACCGAGAGAGGTTTCCGAGTGAGAAAAACCAAGAGATTTATGAGAAGCTCAACCTTCAGAGGAAGATTTGGGCTGAGCGTTCTGTTATTCTAGATGAGCTTGATCCTGCCATTAGGGCAAACTTTGAGCGTAGGGGCTGGTTACCTTTGTTGGATGTGTCTGATCCTCCTCCTCCGGCTACCTTGATTAGAGAGTTCTTTTCGAACATCTCTATCCGCGTCTATGATTCCAACACTCTAGTTAAGAGTTGGATACAAGGCGTAGAGTACTCCATTACTCCTCAGGTAGTGGTTGATGCTTTAGGGGTACTGTTGGTTAGTCATCTTGTCTATCCTTATGCTGAGTCTCCCGAGCTGAGCGATGTTTTGTCTTACATCACTGGGACTACTGTCTAGTGGGGTTCTGATCCTAGGATCACTTCTGCTAAGCTCTCTGGGCTGCACTATCTGTTCTTTAGGATAGCCTGTCATTCCATCTGGCCCATCTCTCATGTTCACACCATTCCTCTCGAGAGGTGTGTATTTTTGTATGCTCTTGTTACTGATGCTCCCATTAGTTTTCCTCATCTCTTTCTTCGTTCTTTGAACGAGGTTTATAGGAGTTCATCTACTTCTCATGCTCTTGTGCATCCTATTTTCATTCATAGGATTTTGCTTTATCTTGATATTAGTGGCTTCCCTTCCTTTGAGCCCGTTCATGTTATTGGTCCAATAGGTGCGTCTTTTCTTAGACAGAGGGCTGCTCATCTTCGAACTGGTTCTAAACACCCTTGGTCTGAGCCGTCTAGTAGTGCTCCTCCTCCTCCTTCTTCTTCTACAGGTCCTGCTGGTGAGGATGTTCCTGATCTTGCTAATGTTGATGCTGCTGTTCCTCCACCTTCTTCGGATGACTTCGATGTTCGTCGTACCCTAGAGACTGTCATGACTGTTCAGGCGGCTCATGGTCAGATTTTGGTGGATTTGCTAGATGAGATTCATGCTCTGCGAGCTGACTTTGCGCGTCTTCATTCACCCTCACCACCTCCTTTTGATGGCGACTTATGATTGCCCTTTGGCATTCCGTCACAAAAAGGGGGAGTGGAGTTTTTGACTTGTAGAGGAGTTTTGCAGTTAGGGGGAGTTTTTTTGTTAGCATGAGATCTTTTTTTGTTAGCTTGTGGAGTTTATTAGATTGTATCTAGGTGCTTCACTTTGTATATCATTTTTGGGGATATTCATGTTAGGGGGAGTAACATTGATTGATATATTGATATACATGATTTTATTTGATTCTTGTTGTCTCATGATTCACTGCTTATTGATTTATATTTATGATTTGTACATTGATATACGTCTTTGTTTTGTGTTGTGTGAATCTTACAAGAATGTTATACCTGTTTATATACTATTTTCTGTCACACATGCGTTTATGCGTTTGTTGAGTATTTCAGGAATATACAGGTTGATTCAATTAAGCTGCTGTCTACACTTTCAACCGATGGATAGTAGTTAGGATTGAATTCTAGTCTTTATGAGCATTTATTTTGTAAAGGGCTTTTTACTTGTAAAACTTTGAGCTTTTAATTAGTGTTTTGTCACGGATTGTCAAAGGGGGAGTTTGTTAGGTTCTAAAGGTTTAGGAATTTATATATTTAGAACTCTAATTTGTAATGTTGGCAAATCATGATCAAAACAATGTTCTTAGTCTTGTTTAGGCTTGCTCAAAGTTGATAAAATATTGTAAAGTTGGAATCGAGTGACTGTAGATGCATTGGGGCATTTCGGTCTGGCTCGATCGATCGAAGAATAGATTCGATCGATTGAAAATTGGACCAGATGCGTTTTTTGCAGAATTTCCAACTCAGCCCTAACTCATTAAATGTTTAGGGTTTTATGTTTTTGCCCTAGGTATATAAGGCAAAACCCTAGCCATGTTTTTAGAGTTGCACAAGTTGTATTGTTGCTCATACATTTGCTGTTTTGTGTAAATCTCTTGTGAGATCTAGAGGAGCTTTCCTTTACACAAAGCTTAGGGTTTTCAAGGTAGAGATTACTTCAACATCTTGATGATCAACTTGGTTGCTGCCATTGAAGCTTAAAGAATATCAAGCGTGGGTGCTTGTAGCTGATTGAGGAATTCAAGAAAGAAGGAGTCCGTGGATTCGGAGCTTGCACGTGGTCGTGTCAGTAAGTTCTACTGGTGGGTAGCATTAAGAAGTTGAGCGGGGAGCTTGTAGTCCTTTTGTAAGAACTTCAATTCTTTCTAGTGAATTCTGTTTTGCCTTGAGGATCGGTGGGTCAAATCCTCCTCAGGTTTTTACCGTGTGGTTTCCTGGGTGATCATATCATTGTGTCTTTTATTATTCCGCTGCTTTATTCTTTTGATATGATTATTTGATTGCTTTAACCTAGAATTGATTAATTTGTCTAAGTAACAACTTGGTTAATTAACTAGGCTACGCAATTTGGTTATTTTTAAGGGGTCTTAAACCGTTCACATTTTGCTTAAAGCCTAGTAAAGCTCTAAACCATTATTATTCTTCCCTTTGAACTTTGTCTTTTTGCAATGATATCAACTCCCTTTCACACGATCTTTGTTACGCCATGTGTCTTTCCTACTTGAAATACCAATCACTAAAATAAATAAACAGTTTGAAACTATATGCAATACATATTAAAATTTAATACACTTTGATATTTTTCGTTGTTTTTGTTTTGTTTTTCTTAATATGAAATTTAATAATTATGATAGTTATTAAAAATCATTTGTTATGGTTATGTAGATATATGAAACTATCGATTCTATCATTTAAAGAAAATATGATGCGATAAGATTTTATTAAATGATATAGACATATAGGAGGCTTTCTTGATATCCTGATACAATTTAAACTAAATTTAAAAATATATATTAAAATAACACTACTAATTGCTCTAATTTTCTATGATTTACCCCTTTTGTCTTGTATCGTTAGTTTTGTTTAGAAAATTTAACTTTTTAAAGAAACATCATATATTTTGTTGTCTTTTAGTTAAAATAATAAAATTTCAAAACTACTTACATGCATTAACATCTCTAACATCACTCTATACTCCATATATCTCCTTAAATTGCGTAAATCAATCCTTTTATTCCCACCATGGAACAGGTTCAGCCTAGCTCCTATGCGCTAGTAGTGAGCATGGAAAACATGACTCTCAACCGGTATAGTGGCAATAATCGATCAATGCTCATCACAAACTGCCTATTTCGTATAGGAGCAGCTACAATCCTCTTATCAAACCAATCATCTGATCGCCATCATTCAAAATATCAACTCATTCATACTGTACGTACCCACAAAGGTGCAGATGATCAATGTTACAATTATGTTATTCAAAAGGAAGACATGGATAAACGACATGGCATTTCAATCTCCAAAGATTTATTGACAGTAGCTGGTAAAGCCCTTAAAAGCAACATTACAACATTGGGGCCGTTAGTCCTACCTCTATCTGAACAAATCTTATTTTTTGTGAACTTAGTTGGAAGAACGATATTTAAAATGAAGATAAATAAATATGTTCCAGATTTTAAGTTAGCTTTCGAGCACTTTTGTATACATGCAGGAGGGAGGGCAGTGTTAAATGAAGTAGAGAAGAACCTTAGGTTGAGCAAATGGCATATGGAGCCCTCAAGAATGACTCTTTATAGGTTTGGGAACACTTCTCGTAGTTCCTTATGGTATGAACTAGCTTATTCCGAGGCCAAAGGGAGAATTAAGGAAGGGAATCTGGTGTGGCAGATTGCGTTTGGATCAGGATTCAAGTGTAATAGTGTTGTGTGGCAAGCACTGCGAACCATAAGTCCGAAATATGAGGAGAATAATCCTTGGATAGATGAAATTGATGACTTTCCTGTTTATGTGCCCGAAGAGGCAGCCATTGTTTCTTAAGGCTTCTCCTCAAAAAGGAAAAGAAAAAAAAAAAAAAAAGGCTTCTTCTTTTAGGATGTGAAACATTCATATATGTTTGCGTTTTTCTTTTGCTGCGGAATTTGCATGCCCACGATCTATAAAACATAAATAATGTCTACATATTAGCTATGGTCTTATGTACTACTAGTGAAATTATAATAATACTCTTGCTCTTTTTTCTTTCATTCTTTGATATTGCTAGTTGGGAGCTATGTCTCCAATTTCTGACTTGAAAACTATTAGAATTTTTTTATGGGATTGAGAAAGTGAGAGAAGAGAAGAGAAAGGCATAGATTGTTATGAAATTTAATAACGTGGTTTGATTTGATAACAAAAGTCCATTGTAAAAGGATTTGACAATGTCCAAAGTGTTATGTCATTTAAAATTTTGAATGACGTAACACTAATACATATTCAAATTTCTAATATTTAATTTAAATCATGAAATGAATCATTTCAAATAACTAAGGTAATACATAGCAAAAAGTCTTAAGGTGCTAAGTTTTTATTTTTTGAACTTGTTGTATTATAATAAGCCCATTGAGGCTATATACAAACAGATCAAACCTAGGCAAACCCTAGATATCGTAAAAGTTATGATGTGCTAAACAAGTTGTAGGGATACATTAAATTTAGACTAATATTTCTCTAATATCCACCTAAATAGATCTTGTAAGGTTGAATTTATTCAACTATGTATTGGTTTTATTTTGTGCCAATTTGCTTGTAATTCAACAATTAGATATCCTGTATTTCGGTGAGAATTATGTAAGGGTTGTGTGTGAGAGAGTGTGAAGAAATTCAAGTGTGTGAGCATTCAAGAGGTTTCTTACGACTGGATCTTGCGAGTGACTCGCAATTGACAACTCACCAAAATGCCACACATGTGAAGCATGCAGGAAGCTGAAGGGCCATGACAGTTGGAGCACTACGGGACAAAAAGTACAGTCTGGCCTAATAGTTATCTCGCAACTTATCCCACTTGCGAGACCGAGTCGCCAGAATGCCCTGTTTTGCAGAAAAGTGACTTTTCACATTCCTCAAGTACCCTACTATAAATACCCTTATACCCACAAAATGTAGAGAGTTTCTGGAGGGAATTTTGAGAGAGAAACCCTAAAGAAAACCAAGATTGACTCATCCACATTCTTAGACTTTTGATTCTCCAAATTTCTCTACTCTCACCTTTTCCATTGACATACCCTTGAGAGGTTCATTAGCCAAATCCTTATCTCACCATACCCAAATCAGTGAGGAGATATTTTGGTGCTTGGGAAGTAGTTCAGAGATGACCAATTCACTTGGTTGATGCATTGGGCTTATTACAGGATCTAGAAAGCTAAAGAAGACACAGTTAGGCTTAACCTTGTTGGAGTAAGAAGTTTGGAGGGCTTAGGTGCATTGGGTAGATTAGGCTTGGAAGGTCTATTATTATTTGTGTATCCCAATTTTATTCTTTAGTGGATCATTTCACCGCTTGGAGGGCGGTGGAAAGGTTTTTCGCTGAATTTTTCGGTTTCTTCTTTGATAACATGTGCTAGTATTATCTTTGTGTTTGCATCTCTCTAACCGTTACTCTTGCCTTATAATTGCTGCTATGTTGTGATTATTTATGGTGTAGAGTTGTTTATTTGTTTGAGTTTTTGCTTGTACTTATTATTTCGCACATTTATTATTTAAGTGTAAGCTTGTGTTGGTTATATTTAAAATTAGGAGTCTAAACATACATTAGTGTTTTACACACTAATTGAACTTTTAGATCTTGTAGAAATATCCACCTAAATAGATCTTGTAGAATTTCTAGGTTTTGGCTAATTCCATGACAACTTTTCTTGCAATTGTTGGTTTTTATATTCTAATGTGAAAAGTGGTGATGAAGGCTAAAGGTTGAAGATTCTATTTATTGTGCAAGAATGACAAGCTTGGTCATGATAGTTCATTCTTTTATTTCAAAGAATGAAAAATGGCTAAGGTGAGTGAGCATGAAGTCTCACGTGAAAACCATTGAATGTTCAATTAGTGTGTAAAACACTAATGAATGTTTAGACCCCCAATTTCAAATTAAGCCAACACAAGTTTATACCCAAACAATATATGTGCGGAATAATAGGTACAAGTAGAAACCCAAACAAATAAACAACTCTACACCATAAATAATCACAACACAACAACAATTAAAAGGTAAAAGTAAGGGTTAGAGAGATGCAAACACACAGATAACACCGGCATGTGTTATCGGAGAGGAAATCGAAGAACTCGGCCAAAAACCTCTTTGCTGCCTCCAAGCGGTGAAATGATCCACTAAAGAATAAAATTGGGATACACGAATAGCAATAGACCCTCCAAGCCTAATCTACCCAATGCACCTAAGTCCTCTAAGCTTCTTGCTCCAATAAGGTTACGCCTAACCGTGTCTTCTTTAGCTTCCCAGATCCTGCAATAAGCCCATTGCATCAACCAAGTGAATTGGTCATCTCTGAATTGCTTCCCAAACACTAAAATGCCTCCTTACTGATATGGGTATGGTGAGATAAGGATTTGGCAAATTTACCTCTCAAGGATATGTCAATGGAGAGGGTGAGAGCAGAGGAATTTGGAGAATCAAATGTCTAAGATTGTGGATTAGTCAATCTTGGTTTTCTTTAGGGTTTCTCTCTCAAAATTCTCTCTGGAAGCTCTATACATTTCGTGGGTATAAGAGTATTTATAATAGTGTATGTGAGGAATGTGGAAGGTAATTTTTTCTGCACAACAGGGCATTTTGGCAACTTGGTCTCGCGACTCGTACTAGTCGCGAGTTACAATTGCAAGATAACTAACTGGCGAGACTGTCATTTTTGTCCTGTAGTGCTCTGGTTGTCGTGACCCTCTAGCTTCCTGCATGCTTCACATGTGTGGCATTTTGGCGAGTTGCCAGTCGTGAGTCACTTTCAAGATCCAGTCGCGAGAATCCTCCAATGCACACACACTTGAATTTCTTCACATTCTTTCACATACAACCTTACATTATTCCCACCTAAATACAGGGTATCTAATTGCTAAATTACAAGCAAATTTGATACGGAATAAAGCCAGCACATGATTGAATAAATTCAAACTTACAATATCCCCATTTAGCTATTCTGTGACAAAACCCTAAAATAGACTCTAGACTTAAAATGTGAGTTGGGAACAATTGAGTTGGGAACAATTGCCAAAACTCACTCACAAATAACTCTCGGTACTGTGAAGCTCTTGAACTATACGGACAAGTTTCCTGAAAACAATAACACAAGAAGATCATTGTAAGCAGAAATCTTAAAGTGTATATGAAGCAAGCACAATGCGATCAAGCAATAAAGAATATAACAATAATGCATGGCTTGACCAAACATGAACAATCACTATAAATAGTGATCACAATGATCATTCACACAAGGAATGAACATCCAGACATGCAAGCTAATAAGCTTAATGCAAAGGATCATTTGCATGTCCAACATTCAACCGATACAAAAACACTAAGGTAGTTGCATCAAGGATACAAGATCCAACAAGGGCACAATAGTAGAGTACTTAAGATAATGCATATAATCTAAAAGTACTAATAAGCTACAAAGCAAAGGTACATAATAAAGCATAGTTTAAATAGCTAAAACATTTAAGCATTCATAACACACCATGTCCAATATTTTAAACCTAAGTACTAAAGTTATAGACTACTTAAAAACCAAACCAAAGTACTAATATAAGTGCTATGAAAACCCATAATAGAAACTAAAACCAAACTAAAACCATAAAAGCTATAAAAACTTATAAAAGATCTCCCCCTTAAGGTAAGGCTCCACCTTCAAGAGCTACTCCATCTACTCCCCCTTTTTGACGGGAATGGCCAAAGGGCTAAGGTTGGTCGATGAAGCTATCAAACTTGGCTGCAAGCAAGTTGATTTGTTCTTGAATGGTAGTCAGCCTATTAGAGTGTTCATTTTGGACTTCTCTCAAGCCGTCAATCCTCTCAAGAATGATGTGAAAAGCATCTAGAGGCACTACTGAAGATGATGAGGCTCTACTTCTTCCTCTACCACCAACTCTTTGGGATGAAGATGGTTGTCTTTTTGCTTCAGTCTCGGTGTCCATTGGCTGTTCTTGTGTAGGATCAACCTCCTCCTCATCACCTAGAAGACGAACTTTGCTCCTTGTGATTGTTAGAGCATTGATAGCAGGAGGTGTAGGCATGAGGTTGATGTCTTAAGGAGTCTTCACACCTTTTTCATGAAGGATCCTCATGATTAGACTAGGGAGGCTAAACTTAGGCATTGAGGTTATCCTTGTTGCATCGGCAAGAATGGAGAATAGATGGGCACTAATGTCAATGTAGATTTTCTCCTGAAGCTCCATGAGGAAGATGGCTCTTGCATTGTTGATGGTGGTCATCTTCCTTACTGGATATAGGTTAAACACCGTGTTGTAGGTAAGACATCACAAATCTGGTGGGAAAGCAGTTATGTTGAGACATCTCCCCTCTCTAACACCACCAATATAGGATTGAACCGTCTCTATGAAGAGCATTTTGTCCTTGAAGTGAGTGAAGTCATGTTTGACATCTCCAAATCTGAAAACCTCATCAATGTCCTCCACTTCAATGGTGAATTCGTGGCCTCTAACCCAAGAGTTTATGACATCCTCTTGTAGGATGGCATTGGCGTAGAATTCTCGAATCAGTGGTTCACAAACCCCTGGGAGATCAGTCAGTAGCTTTTCCTAACCTCTTTCCACAAAACAGCTTGGGATGAAGTAGTCCGTGAGATCAACAAGATCTACAAATCACTTTTGAATGATTTGAATATTCAAAATGTGTGTAAAACACCTATGAACGTTTAGACCCTCAATTTACAAATTACCAACACTAGCTTATTATCAAACAATATATGTGCGGAATATGAAAATAAACTAAAACAGAATTGGTAAAACAATCTAAACCATAATTAATCACAACCGTATCAATAATTAAAAGGCAAAGATTAAGGGAAGAGAGATGCAAACATAAAGACAACACAACGATGTGTTATCGAAGAGGAAACCGAAGTCCTTGGCGTGAAACCTCTCTACCGCCCTCCAAGCGGTCAATAATCCACTAGAGAATAAAGTTGGGATACATTAATAGCAGAAGACCTTCCAAGCCTAATCTACCCAGTGCACCTAAGCCTTCTAAACTTCTTGCTCCAATAGGGTTACGCCCAACCTTGTGTTCTCTAGCTTACTGGATCCTGCAATCACCCATTGCATCAACCAAAATGAATTGGTCCCTTCCTAACTGCTACCCAAGCACCAAAAAGCCTTCTCACAGGTATGGGTATGGTGAGATAAGGATTTGGCTAATGTACCTCTCAAGGATGTGTCAATGGAGAGGGTGAGAGTAGAGGAATTTGGAGAATCAAACGATGAAGATTATGGATGAGTCAATCTTTTTTTTCTTTAGGGTTTCTCTCTTAAAATTCTCTCTAAAAGCTCTCTATAATACGTGGGTATAAAGGGTATTTATATTAGTGTGTGTATGGAATGCGAAAGGTCAGGTTTGTTACAAACAGAGCTGTCTGGCGACTTAACCTTGCGACTGGAACGAGTCGTGAGTTTGAGTTGTGAGCTAACAGAATGGCTAGACTGGAAGTTTTGTCCTATAGTGCTCTAGTTGGCGTGACTCTTCAGGTTCTTTGTATGCTTCACACGTGTGCCTCCTTTGGCGACTTACTAGTCGCGAGATTCAGTCACAAGGCTTTTCTTGAGTGCACACTTTTGAGCTTTTCTTCACACTCTCTTACACACTACCCTTACATGATTCCCACCTAAATACATGGTTTCTAAATGCTGAATTACAAGCAAATTTGGCACGGAATAAAGCCAACAAAATGATTGAATAAATTCAACCTTACAATCTTCCCCTTTGGCTATTTCGTGACAAAAATCTAAAAAAAAACTCTAGACTTAACATGTGAGTTGGGAATAGTTGAACAAAACTCACTCACACCTAACTCTAGAATTTGTGAAGCTCTTGAACCATACGAACAAGTATTTCCTGAAAACAACAACACAATATGATCAATGAAAGCAGAAAACTTGAAATGCATATGGAGCAAGCACAATGCAATCAAGCAAAAAGAAATAGCAATAAAGCATGGCTTAACAAAAAAAAAAAAAAAAAAAAAAATCACTATAAATAATGACCACAATGCTCATTCACATAAGGAATGAACATCCGGACATGCAAGCTAATAAGCTCAATGCAAAGTATCATTTGCATGTTCAACACTCAACCAATACAACAACACAAGGTAATTGTATTAAGGATATAAAATCCAATAAGGGCACAAGAGTGATGTACTTAAAGAAATGCATAACATTAACAAAAATTACTAAGCTACAAAGCATGGGTACAAATAAAAACATACTGAATAAAAACTTATATATATATAAGCAAAGTACCAAAATCCATGAGTTTAAACCAAGTATTTAACCAAAGTGTTTAACATAGAATAGAGCAAACCCATAATTAAAATTATCCAAAACATAACAACAAAAACCATAGTGAACATAAAATAAAATGCTTAAAAGAAGTTTCTAGTTTTGCTCCCCCTCAAGAGCTACCCCTACTTCTTCTCCAAAGATCTCCCCCTTTTTGACCGGAATGGCCAAAGGGCTATTGCTGGGTAGTAAAACTATCAAACTTTGCTGAAAGAAGATTCATCTGCTTTTGGATAGCAACTAGTTTGTTAGATTGCTTATTCTGGACGTCACAAAGCCCGTCAATCCTTTCAAGAATGATATGGAATGCATCTGGAGGTACTGTAGAGGAAGATGAAGCTCAGCTCCTTTTGCTACGGCCTCTTGAACTTGAGGGTTGTCCTTCAGCCTCTATCTCAGTTTCCATAGGTTCTCCTTGTTCTTGATCACCCTCCTCTTGATCACCCGAAAGATGAACTTTGATTCGTGTAATGGTTAGTGCATTGATAGCTAAAGGAGTAGGCATGAGACTGATGTCTTGAGGAATTTCCACACCCTTTGCTCGAAAGAGCCTCATGAGTAGACTAAGGAAAATCAGCTTTGCCATTGAAGTGGTTCTTGTTTCATTAGCAATAATGAAAAAGATATGAGCACTAATATCAATGTAAGTGATCTCCCTGAGCTCCGTAAGGAAAATGGCTTTAGCATTATTAATGGTGGTCATCTTCTTCACCGGGTACAAGTTGAACATCATGATCACAGTAAGACATCTCATATCAGCTGGAAATGTAGTAGTGTTGGGGCATCTTCCTTCTCTAACTCCTCCAATATGAGATTGAACAGTTTCAATAGAAAGCATTTTGTCTTTACAGTGTGTGAAATCATGGTCCAAACCCTTAAAACCAAGCATTTCATCAATATCTTCCAAGTCAATGGTGAATTCATGTCGTCTTATCCAACAGTTGATCTCATCTTCTCTTAAGACAGCATTTGAATGCCTTAAAATGTGTTAAAAACACAAAAGCTGTTTAGACCCCCAAATTAAAATTACGGCTCGATAGATTTTACTCTAACTTAATACTAAGTGCGGAATAGAGTAAATGCGAGTGGATAACCAAACAAGCTACTCTAACCCATAAACATTATAACATAGAAGTAAATGAAAGGTAAAAGAGTAGGGAAGAAGAATGCAAACACAAGATAACACGCCGATGTGTTTGTTGGAAAATCTGGTTTTGTATCTCATACAAAACACATAGCGGAAGCAACAAACACGGATCTACTTCAATCATGAAAGATAAACATGTAACCATGAATTCTAGAACAAAGACAAGGAAGCGTACCTTGATGCAGTGAATTTCAAAACCTTGACTTGAGAATACCTTTAATCTTCATCTCAATTCCACATGGTGCCCCAAATGTGTGGTCCCTCAATCAGTCTTTTGTACATAGACTCTCAAAGAAAATTCTTCTTTTTCTCCTTGTGGAGAAAAACTGATTTCTTTTCTTTTCATCATACGTACGTTCAAACTATTCTCATAGTTTCTTTATTTAATAACTATTATTAAATAATGACTGATTATCTAATTGGGTTAACCTTTTGGGCCTACCCAATTGGGCTTTAGTTTGTGGCTTGAGATGGGATCAAAGGGAACAAATAAGACTCTAGCTCCAATGGGCCTTGGGCTTTTCCGTCAACTCTTGACAAGTCCAAAGTTACCATTAATTATATTCAATACCACTATAAGAATATAATTGCACTCTAGGCCTTATTAATAAATTATATCCTAAGACTTTATTATGCATACAACCCCTTCATTAAAATATTCGTAGTAATACAAAGTCATAAATGTGACTGCCACTTTGAAGATTCTACATCTTAATCCTTGAGTACCCGGTTTAATCCTTTATGTTATTCATAATATATTTATGAAATCTAATTTCATAAATATATACTTTAGTAACTCTTTACTAAAGTGGTTGGGCCCAACACTCTGAATAACCAAACCCATTAAACTTATCTCAAGGGAATATTTTATATCTCCGTTAAGAGATTATGAATTCTATCTTGAGAATATATGTTCCATCAACACTAAATGTGATTGCTCAACATACTGAGGTTTTGACCGTTACTAATAGATCTCACTCCTGATATATCATAGCAACCTACATCTCATGATCAGGTCCATTATTCTCTCAGGATTTAGAGTTGATGTAAATAGAAGTCGTGAGATTTATTATTCATTTGACAGTCATTAGGAGAATAATAAATCTCACAGCGGTCCAGTTCAATATGTCTTAACTCTTAAAACATATCAACATACCAACTAGAAGTCTCCACTTCCATGATCAAAACAAATCATCGTAGTTGATATGTTATAGTCTTCGCAGATGAAATGTCCAATTTCATCACCGACTACGAACTAAAATTCTGAGTTTACAAAGAACTTGCGATTTATATCTTCTGTGACTAAATCACATAAATCACATACTATGCATCTCATGGACTAAGATAATATCCCATTAGTTCATTTATAGATAGTCTCATATAATTAAACAATTTAATTATTTATGACATGCCAATGAATTGGATTTTAGGGCATAAACCCCAACAGTGTTATCGAAAAAAAAACTGAAGAATTCGGCGAAAAACCTCTCCGCCACCCTCTAAGCAATAATCGATCCACTAGACAATTAGTTAGGATACATGGTTTAGTAAGAGACCTTCCAAGCTTAATCAACCTGATGTACCTAAGCCCTTCAAGCTCCTACTCCAACAAGGCTTCTCAGAACCGTGTCTTTTCTAGCTCTCCGGATCCCGCAATACGCTCGATTGCATCTGCCAAAGCCTGGCTTCTTCCAATGCTTCTCAGTAGCACCAAAACTCACTTGACACTCTAAAAGGATGTGGTAAGTATTTGGGCTATCAACCTCTCAATGGTATGGAAATGGAGAGGTAGGAGTTGAGGAAAATCCATAAGTAATTGTGTAGAGAAATGTGGATATAACAATCTCTAACTCTCAAGGTTTATGGCTAGGGTTTTTTCTCAGAAGCACTCCTTAACATTTGTAGGTAATGTGGGTATATATAGTGTGGGTACAGAAAGTGTGTATCAGATAGCACAGTCTGGCAAAACAGAATGTTTCGTGGGAAGGCCTTACCCGCGAGCTACTCGCAAAACATAGTTGTCGCCATCTGTGCTACCTGTGAAAACTCTTTTGTCTTCAATTGCTTGAGTCTTCACACACTCTCTCTCTATCACATAACCCTTACAATTAAATCCCACAATAAATACAGGGTATAAAAGATTGAATAAAATTACAATTAAATTTGGCACGAAATTAAAGCCAACAAAACACATAGTTGTAAATTACAACTTTATAGCATTGGCATAGAATTCTATGATCAATGGTTCACATATCCTAGGCAGATCACTAAGAAGTTTGTCCCAACCTTTGTCCTAAAAACAACTGGGAATGAAGTAGTCCTTTAAATCAACCTGTAAGGTTGAATTTAATCAACCATCTTGTTTGCTTTATTTCGTTCCAAATTTACTTGTAATTCAGCATTTAGAAACCCTGTATTTAGGTGGAAATCATGTAAGGGTAGTGTGTGAAAGAGTGTGAAGAAATGCTCAAGATTGTGCAGTAAAGTAGGGACTAGCGACTAGATCTCGCGGGTGGCTCGCAACTGGCAAGCCGCCAGAAGATGCACACGAGTGAAGCATGCAGAGAAGCTAAATCGTCATGCCAGCTGTAGCACTACAGGATAAAAAGTCCAGACTGACCATTCAGTTAGCTTGCGGCTTGAACTCGCGACTCAGTTAAGTCACAAGGCCAAGTCGCCAGCTAGCTCTGTTTTGGAAAAATTAACTCTTCGCATTCCAAACACGCACTAGTATATATAGACCCTTATACCCATGAAATGTATAAAGCTTCTAGATAGAATTTTGAGAGAGAAACCCTAGAGAAAAACAAGATTGACTAATCTACAATCTTTACATAGAGACTCTTCAAATTCCTCTACTCTTACCTTCTCTATTGTTACATCCTTGAGAGGTTCTTGGCCAATTCATTTTCTCACCATACTCACATCTGTGAGAAGGCTTTTTGGTGTTTTGGGAAGCAGTTAGGAAGGGACCAATAGTTATTGGTTGATGCTATAAGCTATAGCGGAATTTGGTAAGCTAGGAAAGACAAAGGTTCGATGTAACCTCGTTGGAGCTAGAAGCTTGGAGGGCTTAGGTACACTGGGTAGATTAGGCTTGGAGGGTCTATTACTGTTCATGTATCTCAACTACATTTTCTAGTGGATTATTGACCGCTTGGAGGGCGGCGGAGAGGTTTTATGCCAAGGGCTTTGGTTTCCTCTTCGATAACACATTGTTGTGTTGTCCTTGTGTTTGCATCTCTCTTCCCTTAATCTTTACCATTTAATTTTTGCGGTGGATGTGATTTTAATTGGTTTAGATTGTTTATCAATTCTGTCATTAGCTTATGTTCATTTTCCGCACATATATTGTTTGACATTAAGCTTGAATTGATAATTTTGTAATTGGGGGTCTAAACGTTCATAGTGTTTTACACGCTATTTGAATATTCAATTGGTAACAAAGCGGGTACACTCGTTGTGGTTTTATTACCTGAGTGTGATTCTAGACCCCTTGGTTTGCTATGGAAAGTAATATGGCAAAGGCCAATATGAAGTGGAGTAAAGGTGTTTGTGATAATTATTCTATGAGCATATTTGGAGATTGTCCTAGTAATGAACTTTTAGAGTTATTCAAGTCAAATAAACATGCTGGAGTTTTTATACTGAAAGTTCAAAATGGGTATACAATACCTTTGAACGTTTAGACCCCAAATACAAAAATACTAATTCAAGCTTTATATCAAACAAATAATGTGCGGAACATGATAACAAGCTTATAACAGAATTGATAACTAATCTAAGCCAAATATAAACACATCCACAGCAGTAAATATAAGGCAAAGATAAAGGAAAGGAAGATGCAAACACACAGACAACACACGATGTGTTATTGAAGAGGAAACCGAAGCCCTCGGCGTAAAACCTCTCCGCCACCCTCCAAGCGGTCAAATAATCCACTAGAAAATGTAGTTGGGATATATGAACAGCAATAGACCCTCTAAGCCTAATCTACCCAGGTACCTAAGCCCTCCAAGCTTCTTGCTCCAATGAGGTTACGCTGAACCTTTTTCTTTTCTAGCTTACCGGATTCTGCTACTAGACCATAGCATCAACCAATGTAGATTGGTTCCTTCTTAACTGCTTCCCAACAGCACCAAATAGACCTTCTCACAGACGTGGGTGTGGTGAGATAAGGATTTGGTAAAATGCCTCTCAAGGGTATGACAATGGAGAGGAAGAGAGTAGAGGAATTTGTAGAGTCTCTAAGGTTAAGATTATGGATGAATCAATCTTGTATTTCTCTAGGGTTTCTCTCACAAAATTCTCTTTGGAAGCTCTCTCAATATGGTGGGTTTAAGGGTATATATATAGTAGGGTGAGAAAGGAATGCAAAACGTCAGTTTTTGCCAAATAGGGCATTTTGGTGACTTGACCTCGCAACTGGGTCAAGTCGCGAGTTCAAGCCGCGAGCTAACGGCCTGGCCAGCCTGTGACTTTTGTCCTGTAGTGCAATAGCTGGCGTGACTCTTCAGCTTCTGGCATGCTTGGCACGTGTGCAGGCATTTGGCGACTTACAAGCCGCGACTCACCCGCGAGATTCAGTTGCGAGACTCTGTTTTCTTGCACACTCTTGAGCATTTCTTCACATCTTCTCACACACTACCCTTATAATTTTTCCACCTAAATATAGGGTTACTAAGTGCTAAATTACAAGCAAATTGGTCACAGAATAAAGCCAATAAGATGGTTGATTAAATTCAACCTTACAATCTCCCCCTTTGGCTATTTCGTAACAAAACCCTACAACAGACTCTAGACTTAAAACGTGAGTTGGGAACAGTTGAACAAAACTCACTCACACCTAACTCTAGATTTTGTAAAGCTCTTGAACATATGAATAAGTAACTCCTGAAACACAATAACATAGCAATATCATTGTATGCAGAAAAACTTGATATGCATATGGAGCAAAAATATCATAATCAAGCAAAATGGAATAAATTAATAGACCATGGCAAGACCAAAACAAGTAATCACTATAACTAAGTGATCACAATGCTCATTCACACTTGGAATGAACATCTAGACATTCAAGATGACAAACACAAGGCACATCACTTGAATGACCAACACTCAACCAATGCATACAAACATGTATGCATCTAGTAACAATCCTACAAGGGCACAAGAGTGTTGTACTTAAAATAATGCAAAGCATTAACAAGTACAAAAGCACAAAGCATAAAGGCTGCATAAGCAAAGTATTGCAAATACATGGCACATACCATAAAAGCCTACAAACATGCATAATTAAACCCTTAAAGCTTACATAAGCAACATGGGTACAAAGTCAAATAAAACATATACTGAAATAAATGAATAACATCATTATATATAAGTACCAAAGTTCCACAGCCATCCAAAAGATGTGAGTTTAAACCAAACAAAAACCATAGTGTATCAGACCTATACAAAAGTATAAGACAAGTGTACCACAAGTTTTCCCAAAAGTATAACATCATAAAAAGCTTAAAAACAGCAACTAAAATAGAAACTATATAAGCAAAACACTCCCCCTTTCAGTATGCACCCTCCTTTTCATGATTAAGCTCTTTCTCCCCCTTAAGCTGCTCTCCCCCTTTTTGGCACGAATAGCTAAAGGCTGTCTTCGAGCTTCTGTTGGATGTTATCTAATTGTAACTCAATGGTTCCGAGACGCATTTGAGTTTGATTGTGAAATGAGTTGAGAAGCCGTTCCAAATCAGAAATCCGCTGAAATACATTTTCAATGAAGTGACTTTGTCTGGGAAATTGGAATCCGGGAGGAATAGATGGGGTGCTGGTTGACTGTATAGGAGTAGCTGTAGCATGAGCAGATGGAGAAGCTTGAGAGGATGGTTCACTCTTAGGTTTCTTGGAGGAGTGACTCTTGCTTGCTTGGAGAGAGTACAGTGATATCAGTTGAGGACGAGATAAGAATTTCTCATCTGATGAAGGACTAACACCTTCACGAAGAACAATCTTCATGATTAGGCTGCAAAAAGGAAGTATTGTTCGTGTTGCTGAACGAGCCGATGTCTTCTCAATGGTTTGGAATATATGAGCACAAATATCAATTGGTGCACTAGTAATCAGATCACACAGAAATTGAGCCCTTCCAAGATTGATGAAGGTAGTATTTGACAGAGGGTAGAGATTGGAAAACATAATCAGCTTTAAGGTTGTCAGTTCGGGCGAAAATAATGTGGTGCTTATTGATGACCCTGTGCTTCCTATTGCATGTTCATTCCCAAGAACTTGGAGGATGTCTTGTGCTTGAAGCACTCTGTCATCGTATGGAGTTCAATCGACATTACTTGGTCTGGAAATGCAGAGTACCTTTGCAATGTAGTCTGCATTTAGGATAAACTCTGTTCCTCGAACCCATCATTTTAACTCTACACCTGTAAATCTGGCATTTGAGTAGAATTCCTTAACCAGTTCTTCAATTGGGTCCTCAAAGTTTCCAAAAAGGTCAGCCCAATCTCTGTCTTTAAAGATGTTGGGGATAAAAGTTTCTCCAAGGGTATCAAACTTGACGGCTCGTTCCACAATGGGAGAGGACTCTTTGAAGACGTCTGTGTAGGTCTTTAAGTCAGTAGGAGTCCTGAATCTCTTAATGGTTGAGTCCCTGGATGACTTAGACGACAACCGTGTCCGTTTAGCAACTAGGGTTGACGAATCATCAGACACAATGCCTTTACCTCTGGATGAACAACGAGTTAACTGCAACAAAACAGACACAGAAACAAACCAAATACAATACCACCAGAAGCAAACATCAGATTGGTCAGTTTCAGTAAAAAGTCAGTTAAAGGAAAATGTACCCAGAAATGACCAAGAGGCAATAAAACAAGATATGAAGAGTAGGAAGTGAGCATGAACACCCCAATGCAGTAGCATACCCAAAATATGAAAAACAATAACACAGGGCAAAACACATAAAACACATAGATACTGAAAATCAAAACCAAAGACAGCATTCAGAGAGACCCATAGAGAAACCCAAAACCCCTATGCCCAAAGGTAATGCTCAGAACATAACAAGCAATTAGAAGCATTAGCAAGGTACTTAGTTAACACATCAAACAAGAGAATAGCAATACTTAAACAGTCAGACTTAACATTTTGAGCAAACCCATGTTCGAACCTAATATGTTGCAGAACACAAATGTAACTTACAAAATAGGAAACAGAACAACAGAACCTTAAGAATAAAGTATAGGGAAGAAAAACCATACATTTTTCTTGGAGTTTGATGCAGACATGATGCAAAAATGGAGTCTTTTTCAATGAGATACGAAGTGTTTGAGTGAGGGAATGAAGAAGACAATGAACAGTCACTGATATTTGAGGGAAAAACTGAAAAAATTTTTGAAAACTGTTTTTAAAATGCAAAACACGTGTTTTTCGCGACTTGATCAAGTCGCCAGTAAGTCGCCAGGGTAAGCCGCGAAACACTGTGAAGGTAAGATTCTAGAAAAATCTTCTAAGTTTTTTTCACCACTGGAAGGTCTACCCGTGAAGGAGTCGTGAGCTGAGTCGCGAAAATCTCTGAGTAACCCTCGCGATTAGACCTTCCACCCGCGAACAAGTCGCCAATCTGAGCCGTGAAAAATGCAAAACTCAAATTTTGAAAAATTTTCTAAGTCTTTTTCACGACTTGGTTACTGACTTGCCAGTGAGCCGCGAAGAGTCTTTGAGTGGCCCTCGCGACTGGAACTTGCGATTGGGTCAACTCGCGACTTAGTCGCCAAAATAGGGCAACACTGTTTTTGAACTTTTTGACATTTTTGTAAAAACAAAGTACATTCCAAAAACAACTAAAAACACTCAAAAATCTTTTTGTGTTTGATCAAACAAAGATTGAGCATGTGAAAACACATTTAATCACGTACAATCATACAAATGAATATGGAATTCATTGAACAAAAACTTGTGTGTTGTGTGTGGATATCAAAAATGAGGTGGTCCTTAGTCCAATGTGAAGCTTCAATGATCAATTCAATCAAGGCATACACAACTAGCACTAGATCATGTGACCAATCTCAATTATAGAAACATGCATATATGACCTCCCATAAAAACTTGATTACATTCTTTGAAGCTTTTCATTTGGCTCCATATTCAACATATCATTTGCACTTTTTGAGCAAAGAAAATCTCATTGTGAGATAGATGCCTGAAATTTTTGATATTTCAATTTATGAGTTAGCCTTTGGCTTTTTGGGCATTAAACATTTTATTTTGGTCGCTTTCCCTTTTTCCTAGTCAAATACTAGTATGAGCGATAGGCTTTTGCAGCTCTATATCTCTTTCATTTGGAGATTTACATTTAGAGAACTCTTTTAAGCAAAAACAAAAATAAAGAGTGGGAAGATATATAGGCATGAGTCTATGCATGTCTCAAGATCAACAAAACCATTCACTAGTCATTCATGACAAGGTTGAAGATCTATTTACAACAGTCACATAGATTTCAAAATTTCTCCCACAATGATACGAGTGCATAGAAGACAAGCTAAGCTCATAGATGCATAATGCCATTAGTACAAAGGTACAGGGCAAAATATGATTTGAGACAAAACTTAACAAAGTTGATCAAACTTTTTGGATTTTCTACTTTTTATGTGTTTTTGAATTTTTGACACAAAAGCAAAAAAATGATCAAAAACAAAATTAGCAAAGTGAAAAAAAATTTTCATCACAAACTAACAAGAAGCAAAACAACCAAGCATATACACAAAATATGGGAAGTATTAATGCATGGACATGTTTCAATGCTTATGCATGAGTACCCTTCGTCACCCACATGTCACGTGCGTTTGGGGTGATATCCTTGACAGATTGGGTATGAGAATTAGGGCTATCAAACCTTCGTGTGAAGCTCTCAAGGTAGTTGGTGAAAGCATCGATCATCTTCATCACGTCCGTCATTCCTGGATCACGGTTTTGACTTCTTGATTGCTCACCACCCTAAGACCTCTTGTCATTTCTTCTTCCTTGTGACCGAGGTGCACTAGCATTGTTGTCTGCTCTCAATTTTTGACAGTTGGGTTTTGTTTGTCCTTGCAATCTGCAATAGTGACACACATAATCCGTCTTAGGACTCCGTTGATATCTTGGAATTGATCTTCCTCTTGCTTCAGTCCTCACTGCAGGTTGATTTCTGGGCTTATTCACAACCCTTTGATCTGTTACCATCTTCTTCTTTTCAACCTTATCCTTCTCCACAGTAGGAGCGACTACAATCGGCTCTTTGGCCTTCACAAACTTTACTTCTTTGGAGATATTCACAGTAGTTGCATTGCTTTCTCCAGTGTATCTTAGTCCGAATTTATCTGAAAATTGCTTTTGAGAGGAAATTACATCATCCAACTTCTTGGTGGAGACTCTTTCTACCTTGGCATTGGCTTGAACCACTTCAAGCTCCAAGAATCTGATCTTTAAGTAAGCTTCTGACAGCTCACCATTAAGTTTTTCTATTTCACATTTGGCTTCCTTATGTCTGACCATGAGACTTCGGTAATCTTCCTTTGCTTTCTTCATTTTTCTCACAGCTGCCTTGGCTATTCTTGCATACTCTCTTGACTTCTTAAGAAGTAAGGAGTAATTCTCTTGGAGATTAACTGTATTTCTATCCTTTTCAACATCTAATTCTTCAACAACTCCAATAGACTCTAAATCAGAATGCTCTCCAAGCTCCTTCACAAGTGTATCCAAATCATCTGAGGATTCCACATGAGCAATGGTTATGAATGCGGAGAAATTTCCTTCTTCATCACAGCTCTCTTCAGAGTCAGAATTTGAAGAGTCAGAATCACTTAAAGTAGTGGCATAGGCCTTTCCCTTTGACTTCAAGTAATTGTGGCATTCCTTTTTAAAGTGCCTATGTCCATTACATTCAAAACATGTAATTCTTTGTGAGGATTGGGAATCTTTACCGTCTTTTCTTTGGAATTCTTTCTTCTTCTTCCCAGAACTCTGAAATTTTCCTTTGTCACCGAATTTTCCACTGTTTTTGAGCTTTAAGAATTTCCGAAAGTTCTTTACAAGATACGCCACATCTTTGTCTACTGTATCCTCTTTCGAAGAGTCATGAGACACCATTCTCTCATCAATTGTCTTAAGAGCAAGGGATTTGCTCTTCTTCGCTGAAGGAAGGGACAACTCATACGTCTGCAAAGAACCAACCAGCTTTTGAACCTTGATGTCATCAAGATCTTTGCTCTCTTCAATGGCTGTAACTTTGGGCCGGAAACTTTCTGGAAGTGATCGAAGGATCTTCCTCACAATCTTCGAGTCCTCTGTCTTCTCTCCCAAGTTAAATTTACCAACAACAACCTCATTCAATTTACTGTAAAATGAATCAAAAGACTCATCCTCACTCATCCTTAGCTCCTCAAAATGAGTGGTTAACATTTGAAGTTTGGTGTCCTTCACTTTCTTAGTCCCTTCATAGGTTGTCTCCAGAATTTCCCATGCTTCCTTAGCAATGGTGATATGAGAAATCCGGTGAAATTCTTTTGGAGAAACACCGTAGAAAATAGCATTCAATGCCTTGCTATTTGCATTTGCCGCTGCAAGAGCAGCCTTATCCCAAGTAGACTTAGCAGCCTTTGGCTTTGTCCATTCTACTTCCACTGCATCCCACACAGCATCATCAATAGAACACAAAAACGCCCTCATACGGACTTTCCAAAATGCATAATTATTACCGTCAAAGAACGGTGGTACATTAAGAGATTGAGACCTATCCATCTCAAAGGGGTTAAGGATCACACTTAGGTAATTTAAACTACAACAAGTGTACCTGCTCTGATACCAATTGAAAGTTCAAAATGGGTATACAATACCTTTGAACATTTAGACCCCAAATACAAAAATACCAATTCAAGCTTTATATCAAACAAATAATGTGCGGAACATGATAACAAGCTTATAACAAAATTGATAACTAATCTAAGCCAAATATAAACACATCCACAGCAGTAAATGTAAGGCAAAGATAAAGGAAAGGAAGATGCAAACACACAGACAATACACGATGTGTTATCGAAGAGGAAACCGAAGCCTTCGGCGTAAAACCTCTCTGCTGCCCTCCAAGCGGTCAAATAATTCACTAGAAAATGTAGTTGGGATACATGAACAGCAATAGACCCTCCAAGCCTAATCTACCCAGGTACCAAAGCCTTCAAAGCTTCTTGCTCCAACGAGGTTGCGCCGAACCTTTTTCTTTTCTATCTTATCGGATTCCGCTACTAGACCATAGCATCAACCAATGTAGATTGGTTCCTACTTAACTGCTTCCCAACAGCACCAAATAGATCTTCTCACAGACGTGGGTGTGGTGAGATAAGGATTTGGTAAAATGCCTCTCAAGGGTATGACAATGGAAAGGAAGAGAGTAGAAGAATTTGTAGAGTCTCTAAGGTTAAGATTATGGATGAATCAATCTTGTATTTCTCTAGGGTTTCTCTCACAAAATTCTCTCTAGAAGCTCTCTCAATATGGTGGGTTTAAGGGTATATATATAGTAGGGTGAGAAAGGAATGCAAAACGTCAGTTTTTGCCAAACAGGGCATTTTGGCGACTTGACCTCGCGACTGGGTCAAGTCGCGAGTTCAAGCCGTGAGCTAACGGCCTGGTCAGCCTGGGACTTTTGTCCTGTAGTGCGACAGCTGGTGCGACTCTTCAGCTTCTGGCATGCTTGGCACGTGTGCAGGCATTTGGTGACTTGCAAGCTGCAACTCACCCGCGAGATACAGTCGCGAGACTCTGTTTTCTTGCACACTCTTGAGCATTTCTTCACGTCTTCTCACACACTACCCTTACAATTTTCTCACCTAAATACAAGGTTACTAAGTGCTAAATTACAAGCAAATTGGTCATGAAATAAAGCCAATAAGATAGTTGATTAAATTCAAACTTACATATACACATGTTGAAATCATTAGTTCATAGAAATCATGATGTTCATAATAGTTTGTGTGAGTTGATTTCCTTGGTTGAAAAATATAAGAAAAGGAATAGACATTTGTGTGATAAACTTGATAGTTTGAAAAGAAAGCTACATTCTTCTATGAATGAAGAAAATAAAGATGAGTCTTGCTTTGATGGTCAAGAATGCCTATCACATGCTTGTCTTTTTGTTCATACCGCATTGAAAGTGTTTAATTCATGTTTGTGGTATCTTGACAGTGGTTGTTCAAGGCATATGATAGGAGATAATTCTTTGTTCAAAACTCTCAAAGAGAAGGAAGATGGTTATGTGACTTTTGGAGATGGTAGTCACTCATAAGTTCTAGGAAATGGAATCGTTGAGATTCCAGGACTGCCTTTGTTGACTGATGTGCTGTACATCAAAGGATTGAAAGTGAACTAGCTGAGCATCACTCAAATATGTGATGAAGACTTCTTAGTCCAATTTTTGAAGAAAAGGTGTCTAATCCTAAATGATGAGGGTGTTCAAGTGTTGAAGGGACTTATTAGGACCACCGACAATTGCTATGGTATCATTTCCAAACTGAGCATAGTGTGTTGAAGTGCTCAAGTGAATCTCTTAGAGCTATGGCATCAACGACTTGGGCATGCTAATTACAAGCAAGTGGCTAAAGTCTCAAAGCTAGAAGCAGTGGTTGGTTTACCAAAGTTTGGGAAAATTGAGAAAAGTGTTTGTGGTCCATGTCAAATGGGAAAACAAACAAAATCAGCTCATCATAAGGTGAATGTAGTTGCTACTTCACGACCTTTGGAGTTATTTCATGTGGATCTAATGGGTCCAACAAGAACTGAAAGCATGGGTGGAAAGCACTATATTATGATGGTAGTTGATGATTTCTTAAGGTACTATTGGGTGGAATTCCTTAGAGAGAAGTCGGAAGTATGTGATAAAATGGAAAGGTTATGTAAGAGGCTACAGAATGAAAAGGGGGTTCCCACAGTCAAAATCAGAAGTGATCATGGGAAGGAATTTGAAAATGCCAAATTTGAAGACTTTTGCAATAAGCACGGCATCAAGAAAGAATTTTCAGCTCTAAAGACTCCATAACAATATGGGGTGGTTGAAAGAAAGAACCGGGTGATCCAAGAGATGGCAAGAGTCATGTTACTTAACAAAAACATTCCACAAAAATTTTAGGCTGAAGCTATGAATACATCATGTCACATTGGGAATAGAATTTATTTTCGAGTAGGGACAAAGAAGACGTCATGTGAAATTTGGAGAGAAAAGAAATTGAAGGTTTGGAAGTAAGTGTTACATTCTAAATGACAGGGAAAATCCTGAAAAATTTGATGCTAAAAGTGATGAAGGGGTATTCCTAAGATACTTCACAAATAATCGAGCATATAGAGTGTACAACAAGCACACTAAGATGGTGATGGAGTCAATAAATGTGGTCATAGATGACACCATCTCAGAAAAGGACATTGATGATGATGGTAAGAGGCTAAACCTTAAGAAGAATGAGGATGATGATGATATGTCTCTAGGTGATGATGCTGAGAAAGAATCACAGGAAAAGGAGTCTACACCTCCTATATCAAGAATAGAGACTAGATCAACACAAGGAGTTTCAAGCCCACTCACACCTTCGGAAGTCCAACCTCCAATCTCTCATGATGAGGAACCTTCAATTTCCAAGAGACCATTGTCAAGAGTAACTCTCAATCACCCACTACGCAATATCATTGGTGATGTAAATGAGGGACTTCATTTGAGAAGAGGACCAAGATATAGTGTGAATCATATGAAGTACAATTGTTATCTCCCTCAATTTGAACCCAAGAAGGTAGGGGAAGCTCTTAAAGATGAGAATTGGATAGAGTCTATGCACCAAGAGCTACATCAATTTGTTAGAAATGATGTATGGGAGTTGGTTCCAAGGCCCAAGTGGATTTTTAAGAACAAGACTGATGAAGATGATTGAATGTTCAATATGTGTATAAAACACCCTTGAACGTTTAGACCCCAAATTACAAATTATTAATTCAAACTTATTATCAAACAATAAATGTGCGGAACATGAACATAAGTTAATAATAGAATTGATAAACAATCTAAACCATAAGTAATCGCAATCAAAGCAGTAATTAAATGGAAAAGATAAAGGGAAGAGAGATGCAAACACAAGAACGACACATGATGTGTTATCGAAGAGGAAACCGAAACCCTCGACGTAAGACCTCTCCGCCGCCCTCCAAGCGGTCAATAATCTACTAGAAAATGTAGTTGGGATACATGAACAACAATAGATCCTCCAAGCCTAATCTACCCAATGTACTTAAGCCCTCCAAGCTTCTTGCTCCAACGAGGTTGCGCTGAACCTTTTTCTTTTCTAGCTTACCGGATTCCGTTATAGCCCATAGCATCAACTAATATGAGTTGGTCCCTTCTGAACTGCTTCCCAAAGCATCAAATAAACCTTCTCACAGATATGGGTATGGTGCGAAAAGGATTTGGTCAAGAACCTTTCAAGGATGTAACAATGGAGAGGGAGAGAGTAGAGGAATTTGAAGAGTCTTTTAAGTGAAGATTGTGGATGAATCAATCTTGTTTTTCTCTAGAGTTTCTCTCTTAAAATTCTCTTCGGAAGCTCTCTACATTTCGTGGGTATAAGGGTCTATATATAGTGGTGTGTGTTTGGAATGCAAAGAGTCAGTTTTTCCAAAACAGAGCTGGCTGGCGGCTTGGCCTCGCGACTTGACTGAGTCGCGAGTTCAAGTTGTGAGGTAACTGCATTGCTAGTCTGGACTTTTTGTCCTGTAGTGCAATAGCTGGCATGACGTTTCAGCTTCTCGCATGCTTGACACGTGACCATCGTCTGGCAGCTTGCCAGTCGCGAGCCACCCTCGAGTTCCAGTCTCGAGTCCCTGCATCTCTGCACAAACTTGAACATTTCTTTACACTCTCTCACACACTACCCTTACATGATTCCCACCTAAATATAGGGTTTCTAAATGCTAAAATACAAGAAAATTTGGCACGGAATAAAGCCAACAAAATGGTTGATTAAATTCAACTTTACAATCTCCCCCTTTGGCTATTCCGTGACAAAACTCTACAACAGACTCTAGACTTAATGCGTGAGTTGGGAACAGTTGAACAAAACTCACTCGCACCTAACTCTAGATTCTGTGAAGCTCTTGAACCATAATTACAAGTATCTCCTAAAACACAACAACATAATAATATCATTGTATGCAGAAAACTTGTAATGCATATGGAGCAAGCACAATGTGATCAAGCAAAATGGACTTAAGCAATAAAGTAATAAACCATGGCTTGACCAAACAAGCAATCACTATATAATAGTGACCACAATGCTTATTCACACATGGAATGAACATCTGGACATGCAAACTAATAAGCTCATTTGCAATGTATCATTTGCATGTCCAACACTCAACCAATGCAACAACACTAGGTAATTGCATTAAGGATAAAAATCCAACAAAGGGCACAAGAGTGATGCACAGAAGAAAATGCATAACATTTAGCAACAAGTACTTAAGCTACAAAGCATGGGTACAAAAACCTAAAAGGTTACAAAAGCAGACGGTTACAAGTGTACCATACAAACAAAGTATTTTAAATAAACTAAAAGTGCTTAAAGTTTCCTTCAAAATGATGAGAAGCTGTGATGCACTTGATGCACTTGGAACATATATACCTGTAACCTGAAACAATTGCATAAAACACATTAGACCTTCAAGGTAAAGCAAGTTATAAAAAGGACAAGTATAATGTCACAAGTAAATTGTGATCAAGTAATCATGATATGAAACATGTGAGCAATTTAATCATACACCATATACCAAAACAAAGTTTTCTTATTAACATAATGTCTTCTCCCCCTTGGTATATACATCTCCCTTATGGAATATCTTTCCCCCTACAAATGTGCACAAGAAATAGAATTTCTATCCCTAAGAATGTGCACAAGGGTCATATAGACATGACAAAACTCTCTGGTATACTACCTAGAGTATACTCTCCCCCTTTTTGTCAGGAATAGACAAAGGGTCAAGGAGAAACGAGGGCAAGAGATGAAGGTATGAACAATGATAATGATGCATGAGGGGTGCAATGATGAATGAGAAAATTAAGCTCAAACCTAAGACAAAGTAAAATGCTACAAAGCATAAGGTAAACATGACATGTTAGGATGAAGAAGCAAGGTATAGACCAATGCATAACAAGGGTAGCAAAGGTGCGTGCAAGAGGTGGCTATGTGCAATTCGTGACCAATGCATGGAAAATGCACATGTGGGGCAAGGTGTGTTAAATACACAACTAATGAACCAAACATGTTTCTAATGAGGAAACACAAGAAACTCCAAAGTTTGGTACTCATCGGAGTCTAAACAAGTAAGAAAAAGCCTAAGAGACATTTTATCAAACACCTAGCATGCACACTATGAACAACAATGTGAAATAATGCATGAACATCATGAAATCCACCCTTAATACATGTCCTATTTGCCACAAGGAGCCAACATCCAAAGCAAATCATCAAAAGAAACCAATCCCATATAAAAATTTGACAAAAATGAAGTTTTCTCAACCCCTACAATGAAAATCCCAACCAAGAGCACAAAACTCACCAAAACATAATCCAAGGATCCAAATCAATGAAAAGAGTTTAAAATTACCTTAGAGATGTTAATGGAATGAAAAACCATTCAAATTGGTTGTGTTTTGATGTAAAAATATTGAAAGAGGGGTTTTAGAGAGGATGAGAGAGGTTTAAAACAAGTTTCCCATGAAAAAGCTCTTTAAAAAGCTGAATTTGGGGTTTCGCGACTGGCGAGTCGCGATTTGAGTCGCGAGTGAGTTGTGAAACCATTCTGTGTGAACTCATAACTGGGCAAGTTGCCAAAATGAGTTGCCAAAAATTCTAACACTTGTTTTTCAACACAAAACATGTTTAAACAATGAAAAACAAAGTAAGTACTAAACATGAACACAAAGAGTGATAAAAATCACTTCCAAAAACAGATAAAATGATCAAAAATCTTTTTGGATTGATCCATATATAATTGAGCACATATACATCACATTTAGACAAATACAATCGAACAAATGAATAAGGCATTCATTGAACATTAGGCCTATGTGTTGTGTGTGTGTATCAAGTGTGGAATAGTCCTTAGTCTAGAGTGAAACTTCAATGATCAATTCAATCAAGTCATACACAACTAGTGCTAAGACAAGTGGTCTATCTCAATTATAGAAATGAATATATATGACCTCCCACAAGAAAATGATTACATAACTTTTGAAGCTTTTCATTTGGCTTAATGTACATCATAACATTTGATCATTTTGAATCAATACATCTCATTTTGAGATCGATGCTTGAAATTTTTGATATTTCAATTTGATGAACAAGCCTTTGGCTTTTGGGCACCACACATTTTCATTAACAAGTCGCTTTCCCTTTTTCCTAGTCAAATACTAGTATGTGCGACGACTTTTGCAGCTCATTATCTCTTTTCATTTTGAGATTTACATTTGTTGAGCTCTTTAAGCAAAAACAATAAAAAGTGTGGGAAGATATATAGGCACAAGTCTATGCATGTATCTAAACCAACATGACTATTGACTAATAATTCATGACAAGCTTGAAGATCAATTTACAACAATCACACAAAGATGTCAAGATTTTTAAGCCATTTGCACGAAGGTACAAGGCTAAACTCACATGAGATATATGCTCAAACATATACGATCAAACTTTTTAAATTTTTCACTTTTTATGTGGTTTTGGATTTTTACTCACACAAAAACTAAAATATAAAAGTAAGATCAAAGATAAAAGTATTGCATACAAATAAATGCAAAATGCACAAAATGCATGAAGATATGACATTTAATGCATGAAGGGTCCTACAAAGATTGAAAGAATTAGATCAAGGACCAAAAGTGCAAAAGTTCAACCATAGGAACCTTTACTCATCCAAACAGAATGATTGTTTGGAATGAGTGTCTCATAAGAAGTGAGACGAGGGTTGGAAGAATGAGAACCGGAGATGCACATAGTCAAGGAGTTAAGAGCATTAAACATTTTCTTTAACAACATGCTATCTTCACTCAAAACCGGTTTACCCTTTTTAGCATAACTTCCAAGAAGCTCAAGTTTCTCTTTTCTTTTGATTCTTTTAGGAGCATGAAACTTTGAGTGTAAGGTTGAATTTAATTAACCATCTTGTTGGCCTTATTCCGTGCCAAATTTGCTTGTATTTTAGCAATTAGTAACCCTATATTTAGGTGGGATTCTTGTAAGGGGAGTGAGTGAGAAGTTGTGAAGAAATGCTCAAGATTGTGCAAAGATGCAGAGTTTCGCGGCTAGGACTCACGGGTGACTCGTGACTGGGAGTCGCCAACTGCAGGCACGTGAGAAGCACACGGGGGAGGTGAAGGGTCACGCCAGCTGTCTCACTACAGGACAAAAGTTCCAGGCTGGTCAGGCCGTTAACTCGCGGCTGGAACTCGCGACTTAGACCAGTTGTGAGGCCAATACGCCAAACCACCCTGTTTGGGAAAAACTGACTCTTCGCATTCCTTTCTCACCCCACTATATATAGACCCTTATACCCACCAAATGTAGAAAGTTTCTAGAGAGAATTTTGTGAGAGAAACCCTAGAGAAAAACAAGATTGATTCATCCACAATTTTTACCTTAGAGACTCTTCAAATTCCTCTACTCTCTTTCTCTCCATTGTTAAATCCTTGAGAGGTCTTTAGTCAAATCATTTTCTCACCATACCCATATTCGTGAGAAGATTTATTTGGTGTTTTGGGAAGCAGTTAGGAAGGAACCAATTCACATTGGTTGATGCTATGGTTTAGTAGCGGAATCCAGTAAGCTAAAGAAGAAATAGGTTCGGCGCAACCTCGTTGGAGCAAGAAGCTTGGAGGGCTTAGGTACATTGGGTAGATTAGGCTTGGAGGGTCTTCTGCTGTTCATGTATCCCAACTACATTCTTTAGTGGATTATTTACCGCTTGGAAGGCAGTGGAGAGGTTTTACGCTGAGGGCTTCGGTTTTTTCTTTGATAACACATCATGTGTTGTCTGTGTGTTTTCATCTTCCTTCCCTTTATCTTTGCCTTATATTTACTGCTGTGGTTGTGTTTATATTTGACTTAGATTGTTTATTAATTTTGTGTTTGGCTTATGTTCATATTCCGCACATTAATTGTTTGATAATAAGCTTGGATTGATAATTTGTAATTTGGGGTCTAAACGTTCAAGGGTGTTTCATACCCATATTGAACATTCAATTGGTATCAGAGCAGGTACACTTATTGTGGTTTAAATACCTAAGTGTGATCCCTGACCCCCTTTGAGATGGATAGGTCTCAATCTCTTAATGTACCACCATTTTTAATGGTAATAACTATGCTTTTTGGAAGGTCAAAATGAGGGCGTTCTTTTGCTTTATCGATGATGCAGTATGGGATGCAGTTGAAGTGGGTTGGACACGGCCGGAGGCTGCCAAGTCCACTTGGGATAAGGCTGCACTTGCAGTGGCCAATGCAAACAGCAAAGCATTGAATGCTATCTTCTGTGGTGTTTCTCCAGAAGAATTTCATCGGATTTCACATATTACCATTGCTAAGGAAGCATGAGAAATTCTGGAGATAACCTATGAAGGGACTAAGAAAGTGAAGGACACCAAACTTTAGATGTTGACCACTCGCTTTGAGGAGCAAAAGATGAGTAAGGATAAGTCTTTTGATTCGTTTTACAGTAAATTAAACGAAGTGGTTGTTCGAAAATTCAATTTGGGGGAAAAGATGGAGGACTCGAGAATTGTAAGGAAGATCCTTCGGTCATTACTAGAAAGTTTCTGAGCCAAAGTAACAGCCATTGAAGAAAGCAAAGATCTTGACGACATTAAAGTTCAAGAGCTGGTTGGTTCTTTGCAGACATATGAGTTGTCCCTGCCCACACAGAAGAAGAGTAAATCACTTACTCTAAAAACAATTGATGAGAGAGTAGTGTCTTATGACTCTACAGATGAGGATGCAGTAGACAAAGATATGGCGTACCTTGTAAAGAACTTCCAGAAATTCTTAAAGCTCAAAAACAGTGAGAAATCTGGTGACAAAGGAAAATTTCAGAATTCTAGAAAAGAGAAGAAAGAGTTCAAAAGAAAAGATGGTAGAGATTCCCAATCTTCACAAGGAATGACATGCTTTGAATGTAATGGACATGGGCACTTCAAAAAGGAATATCCCAATTATTTGAAGTCGAAGGGAAAGGCCTATGCCACTACTTTAAGTGATTTGGACTCATCAAATTCAGACTCTGAGGACAGCTGTGATGGAGAAGGAAACTACCCTGCATTTATGGCCATTGAGCATGTTGAGTCCATATATGACCTGACTCAACTTCTTCAAGAACTTGGAGAGCACAGCGATGATGAATCCTTAGGGATTGTTGAGGAATCAAATGCTGAAGAGGAAAAAGATACAGCTATCCTTTAAAAGAATTACGCCTTACTTCTTAGAAATCAGGAGAGTATACAAGGGTGGCAAATGCAGCTGTGAAGAAGATGAAGAAAGCTGAGGAGGACTACAAAAGCCTCCTGGCCAGATATAAGGAGGCAAAGTGTGAAATTGAGACACTAAATGGTGAGCTATCGGAAGCTTATACCAAAGTAAGATTTATTGAGCAAGAAGTGGTGCAAGCACAAGCCAAGATAGAAAGGGTCTCCTCCAAAAAGCTGGAAGATGTTATTTCATCTCAAAAACACTTCTTAGAGAAGTCTGGTTTAGGATATATCGGAGGGAATAGCTTATCAGCCAATGTTACCAAAGAAGTGAAATTTGTAAAGGCCAAAAAGACGGTTGTAGAGGAGTCTATTTCTGAGAATGTTAAGGCTGAAAAGAAGAAGAGGGTGGATGATCAATGGTTGGTTAATAATTCCCGTAATCAATCAGAAGCTAGAGGAAGATCTCTCCCAAGATCACAACGGGGTCATGGAATGAACTATGTTTGTCACTATTGCAGATTGCAAGGACATACCAGACCTAACTGCCAAAAACTGAGAGCATTGAACAATGCAAGCGCACCTAGATCATGAGGAAGAAGAAATAACAAGAGGTCTTAGGGTGGTGAGCAACCGAGAAGTCAAACCAGTGATTCCGGAATGATGGATGTAATGAAGATGATCGGTGCCTTCACAAATTGCCTGGAAAGCTTCACATGAAGGTTTGAAAGTCCTAACTCTCGTACCCAATCTGTCAAGGATATCACCCTAAACGCACGTGAAGTGTGGGTGACGAAGGTACTCATGCATAAGCATTACACCATGTCCATGCATTAATACTTCCCATACTTTGTGTATATGCTTGGTTGTTTGCTTCTTGCAAGTTTAATTTGAAAAAGTTTGTTTGTGAATTCTGTTTAAAATGTCTTTTACATTGTTGTTTTTGTTTTGATCAACCTTTATTTTTTTTGTGTCAAAAATCCAAAAACACATAAAAAGTAGAAAATTCAAAAAGTTTGATTGATTTTGTTGAGTTTTGTCTCAAAGCATATTTTGCCTTGTACCTTTGTACTAATGGCTTTATGCATCTACGAGCTTAGCTTGTCTCCTAGCACTCATATCATTGTGGGAGATATTTTGAAATCTATGTAACTGTTGTAAATAGATATTCAACATTGTTATGAATGATTAGTGAATGGTTTTGTTGATCTTGAGACATGCATAGACTCATGTTTATATATCTTCCCACTATTTATTTATTTTTTTGCTTAAAAAGGAGCTCTCTAAATGTAAATCTTCAAATAAAAAGAGATATAGAGCTGCAAAAGCCTGTCGCACATACTAGTATTCGACTAGGAAAAAGGGAAAGCGACCAAAATAAAAGGTATGATGCCCAAAAAGCTATAGGCTAACTCATCAATTGAAATATAAAAAATTTTAGGCATCAATCTCACAATGAGATTTTTATTCAAAAAGTGCAAATGATGTGATGTATATTGGAGCCAAATGAAAAGCTTCAAAGAATGTAATCAAGTTTATGTGGGAGGTCATATATGCATGTTTCTATAATTGACATAGGTCACATTATCTAGTGCTAGTTGTGTATGCCTTGATTGAATTGATCATTGAAGCTTCACATTGGACTAAGGACTATCTCATTTTTGATATCCACACACAACACATAAGTCTATGTACAATGAATGCCATATTCATTTGTGTGATTGTACTTGTTTAAATGTGTTTTCACATGCTCAATCTTTGTTTGATCAAACACAAAAAGATTTTTTAGTGTTTTAGTTGTTTTTGGAAAATATTTTATATTTACAAAAATGTCAAAATTTCAAAAACTTTTTTTGCCCTGTTTTGGTGACTTAGTCGCGGGTCTTTTGAGTCACATGCCCCAGTCGCATGATCGCGAGTTAGTCTTGGCGACTTGTTCGTAGGTGGAAGCTCCAGTCGCGAGGGATACATAGAGATTTTCGCGATTCAGCTCGCGACTCCCTCGCGGGTAGACCTTCCAATCACAAAAAACATTTAGAAAATTTTTCAAAATTTTTGGTTTCAAAGTGATTCACGGTTTACCCTGACGGCTTACTGGTAACTTATTTCAGTCGCGAAAAACGAGTGTTTTGCATTTTAAAGTCAGTTTTCAAAATTTTTTGGTTTTTCCCTCGAAATTAAGTGACTGTTCATTGTCTTCCCCATTTCACTCTCTGAAACACTTCGTGTATTTCTTCGAAAATCCACATTTTCTGCATTTTTTTCTTCTCAAATCTTCAAGAGAAAGGTATGGGTTTTCTTTTTCTCACTTCAGATTTCATGATTTTGATGTTATGTTCTTAATTTTGTGTGTTGTGATCTTGGTTTGAGATTTGAGGGTTTCGTATATGGGTTAGATCAAAATGTTGGGTTTGGTTGTTTCGAGTTGATTGTCCTGTTACTAAATATATCAATTATCATGATTGAGCTTCATTGATCTAGTATTGCCTCTGAACCCTACTATTTGATTGATTTCACACCTGTAGGTTATATTTTTGTTGCATATGAGTTTGGATTTTTTATGGTTGAGCTTTTGATTTGTGTGGCTAGCATTGCTTTGATTTTATGTCACCATGTTATGAGTGTGCTGCTACCTTAGGATTTAACTTGCACATTCCATATTCATTCAGACATGTCTTATTGGCATATGTTCTGTTTGTCCAATTGTGGTCTTCACTATCCTTATTTATCTGATTTAAACAAAATAAACTTGTTTGCTTTTGGTGTTGTCCCAATTTGATATATCCATCTTTGGCTGCCACTTGTGTTTGATATGCATCCTGTTTTAGCACTCTATCACTCTATATGTAACTAACTTGTTACTAATATGTGTGCATTTCCACATATTGTGTTTTGTTCTTATTGTGGCTTTTTCTGTGTGTTTTCAGATGGCTCCCACACCTCCAAAGAAGAAAACTCTTGCTAAAAAGGCTGACAAGAGATTGAAAATGGATCCTAAATTGTTTAGATCAGCTAACACTTTGAGAGATATAGAGATTCGTTTATGAAGGGAACCATCATTCAGGAAAGATTTGTGGACTTAAGGGATCTAAAGGACACTTTTATTCCAGATTGCTTTGAGGGAAGAGGCTGGGATAAGCTATTAAGTGATTTACCTGCAGTGTGTGAGCCACTGATAAGAGAATTCTACTCTAATGTCAGGATTAGAGAAGATGAACTAGACTGTTGGGTAAGAGGACATGAGTTTACCCTGGATGCCCATGATATTGATAAGGCTCTTGGTCTTGAAGGTTTAGAGAAGTATGAGTTCATCAATTATAGAGACAGGATGTTGTCTTTAGACACTGTTCAGGCTCGGATTGGTGGAGTTAAAGAAGGGAGATGTCTCAACACCAATGTCTTTCCTGTTGATATGAGATGTCCGACCACCATCATGATATTCAATCTATATCCTATAAGAAAGATTACTACTCTTACTAATGCCAGAGCTATCTTCCTCATGGAGCTTAAGGAGAAAACCTTCATTGACATCAGCTCCCATATATTTGATACAATAATGGATGAAACAAGAACAACAGCATGAGCAAAGCTGGTCTTTCCTAGCCTTATCATGAGGATTTTCAGAGAAAAAGGGGTTCCAATTCTCAAGATATTAGTCTAATGCCTACACCTTCAGCCATTAACAAGCAAACCATCACAAGGATTCAAGCACGTCTTCTGGGTGATGAAGATGAGGAAGGGGTAGATCAAGAAGAAGGTGATCCCATGGAGACTGAAGCTGAGGCTGTAGGACAAACCTCCACACCAAGAAGTAGAGCCAAGAGGAGCAGGGCTTCTACTTCCTTAGCTGTACCTCTTGATGCTTTTCGGATCATCTTGGAGAGACTTGACGGACTCAGAGAGGTTCAAAACTAGCATACTAAAAGGATGACGGCAATGCAAGATCAACTTGATGTACTCTTAACAAAATTTGACAGCATCTACACCAACAACGATCAATAACCCTTTGGCCATTCCGGTAAAAAAGGGAAAATTTTTTGGGCAGCACCTAAGGGGGAGTGCTTATCTGAGGGGGAGATTGTTTAATCTTTAGTAATCATATGTTGTTTTATTTGTAGTATTGATACTATGCTTTAGGTAAATGTTGTTAGTATAAGTTTGATACATTGGTTTTAGTCTTTACTTGGCTTAAACTTATAACTCTTGGATGATTTCTACACATTATGATGTTTATTCAGTTATTTGCTTTTGTTTTAGTTATATTTGTACCCATATTGCTTTTGTAAGCTTTTAAGGGTTTGTTTTCTTGCGTTTTGTAGGCTTCTGTGGTTTGTACCATGCAATGCAATAGTTTTGCTTTGTAGCCTTGCTTTGTGACTTATGTACTTGTTAATGTTATGCATTTTCTTAAGTACATCACTCTTGTGCCCTTGTAGGATTGTTCCTAGATGCATATATGTTTGTATACATTGGTTGAGTGTTGGACATGCGAATGATACTTTGCATATAAGCTTATTAGCTTGCATGTCCGAATGCTCATTCCTTGTGTGAATGAGTAGTGTGATCACTATTGTATAGTAATTGCCTGTTTTGGCCAAGCCATGGTCTATTACTTTATTCCATTGTTGCTTGATCATTTTATGCTTGCTCCATATGTATTTCAAGTTTTCTGCATACAATGATATTATTGTGTCGTTGTGTTTCAGGAGATACTTGTTCATATGTTTCAAGAGCTTATCAGAATCTAGAGTTAGGTGTGAGTGAGTTTTGATCAACTGTTCCCAACTCACGCTTTAAGTCTAGAGTCTGTTGTAGGACTCTATCACGGAATAGCCAAAGGGGGAGATTGTAAGGTTGAATTTAATCAACCATCTTGTTCGCTTTATTTCGTGCCAAATTTACTTGTATTTTAGCAATTAGTAACTCTGTATTTAGGTGGGATTCTTGTAAGGGGAGTGTGTGAGAAGTTGTAAAGAAATGCTCAAGATTGTGCAAAGATGCAAAGTTTCGCGGCTAGGATTCACGGGAGACTCGTAACTGGGAGTCACCAACCGCAGGCACATGAGAAGCACACGGGGGAGGTGAAGGGTCACGCCAGCTGTCTCACTACAGGACAAAAGTTCTAGGCTGGCTAGGCCATTAACTCGCGGCTGGAACTCGCGACTCAGAACAGTCGCGAGGCCAAGTCGCCAAACCACCTTGTTTGGGAAAAACTGACTCTTCGCATTTCTTTCTCACCCCACTATATATAGACTCTTATACCCACCAAATGTAGAGAGCTTCTATAGAGAATTTTGTGAGAGAAACCCTAGAGAAAAACAAGATTGATTCATCCACAATCTTTACCTTAGAGACTCTTCAAATTCCTCTACTTTCTTCCTCTCCATTGTTAAATCCTTGAGAGGTCTTTAGCCAAATCATTTTCTCACCATACCCATATCCGTGAGAAGGTTTATTTTGTGCTATGGGAAGCAGTTAGGAAGAAGCCAATTCACATTGGTTGATGCTATGGTTTAGTAGCGGAATCCAGTAAGCTAAAGAAGAAATAGGTTCGGCGCAACCTCGTTGAAGCAAGATGCTTGGAGGGCTTAGGTACATTGGGTAGATTAGGCTTGGAGGGTCTTCTACTATTCACATATCCCAACTACATTCTTTAGTGGATTATTTACTGCTTGGAGAGCGGCGGAGAGGTTTTACGCTGAGGGCTTCGGTTTCCTCTTCGATAAGACATCGTGTGTTGTCCGTGTGTTTGCATCTTCATTCCCTTTATCTTTGCCTTATATTTACTGCTGTGGTTATATTTATATTTGGCTTAGATTGTTTATCAATTTTGTGTTTGGCTTATGTTCATATTCTGCACATTAATTGTTTGATAATAAGCTTGGATTGATAATTTGTAATTTGGGGTCTAAACGTTCAAGGGTGTTTCATACCCATATTGAACATTCATAGAGCAATGAGGTCTTAGATGACCAAAAGCACCACAATGGTGACAAACAATGTGTTTAGGTCTACTAGGCTTGTTGGGAAGGGATCTAGCAACATGGTTTCGTTCTCTCTTCAACTTATAACATTAAGGTCTTATATGACCAATCACACCACAATGGTGGTAAGTTGAAATAAACTTAGATCCATCCAGCCTTAGGCTGAGACCTAAACGGAGGCTTTGACTTAACCGCCTTTCTCTCCACCTTTTGATTTCTTTTATGTGGAGGAATGTATTCCGATTTGTCATTTGAGGTAGAACACACAATAGACACAAAATCGGGTACCACAACATGATTGCAACAAATATGTTCATCATTTTTAACAATAAGTTCAGCAATCAAATACTTGGCATGCATCTTAAGAGATTCATTTTCATATTTTAGCTCATCAACAAGTTTGTTAGACAAAACAAGCCTTAGGTTGAGACCTAAACGGGGGCTTTGACTTAACCGCCTTTCTCTCCACCTTTTGATTTCTTTTATGTGGAGGAATGTATACCGATTTGTCCTTTGAGGTAGAACACACAATAGACACAAAATCAGGTACCACAACATGATTGCAACAAATATGTTCATCATTTTTAACAATAGGTTCAGCAATCAAATACTTTGTATGCATCTTAAGAGATTCATTTTCATATTTTAGCTCATCAACAAGTTTGTTAGACAAACCAAGTTTAGCATCCAAGTCCATATTTAAACATTCAAACTCTTTAAGCTTTTCAAGAGAATTTTTAGCAAGTTTCTTATATTTTTCAACCAATTTGTTTGCTTCATTGAGCTTAGCAATCAAATCATCATTTTCACAAAATAACTTGCTCAAATTCTTTTGAAACTTTTTAGCATTTTTCTTCAAAGGTTTGATGTTAGGAATATTAACAACATCCAAAAATTCATATAACATTGCATCACAATCATGAGGATTATCATTCATAGAGGCATTTTCACAAATACGTGGCATGTTATATTTATTATCAACCAAATTATATAAAGAGGCATATAAAGCACAATCCATGGCAAATAAACACAAGGGGTCAAGGATCACACTTAGGTATTTGAATGTTCAAAATGGGTATGAAACACCCTTGAACGTTTAGACCCAAAATTACAAATTATCAATTCAAGCTTATTATCAAACAATTAATGTGCGGAACATGAACATAAGCCAAACACAGAATTGATAAATAATCTAAGCCAAATATAAACACATCCACAGCAGTAAATAAATGGCAAAGATAAAGGGAAGGAAGATGCAAATACACGGACAACACACGATGTGTTATCGAAGAAGAAACCAAAGCCCTCGGTGTAAAACCTTTCTGCTGCCCTCCAGACGGTAAATAATCCACTAAAGAATGTAGTTGGGATACATGAACAGCAGAAGACCCTCCAAGCCTAATCTATCCAGTGTACTTAAGCCCTCCAAGCTTCTTGCTTCAACGAGGTTGCGCCGAACCTATTTCTTCTTTAGCTTACCGGATTCCGCTATAAACCATAGCATCAACCAATGGACATTGGTTCCTTTCTAACTGCTTCCTAAAGCATCAAATAAACATTCTCACGAATATGGGTATGGTGAGAAAATTATTTGGTAAAGAACCTCTTAAAGGTGTAACAATGGAGAGCGTGAGAGTAGAGGAATTTGAGGAGTCTCTTAGGTGTAGATTGTGGATGAATTAATCTAGGTTTTCTCTAGGGTTTCTCTCTCAAAATTCTCTCTGGAAGCTCTCTCCATTTAGTGGGTATAAGGGTCTATATATAGTGGTGAGTGTTTGGAATATGAAAAGATATTTTTTTCCCAAATAGGGCTGGTTGGCGGCTTAGCCTCGCGACTGGTTTGAGTCGTGAGTTCCAGTTGTGAGGTAACGGCCTGGCCAGCCTGGATATTTTTGTTCTGTAGTGCACCGGCTGGCATAACGCTTCAGCTTCCCGCATGCTTGACATATGACCCACTTTTGGTAGCTTGCACTCGTGAGCCACCCGCAAGTTCCAGTCGCGAGTCCCTGCTTCTTTGAGCAATGAGGAATATTTCTTCTCACTTTCTCACATACTACCCTTACAAGAATCCCACCTAAATACAGGGTTACTAATTTGTTAGGACATATGTGTTTTCACTTATTTGAACATATGTCACTTATTTATGTAAATTGGCTAATCCTTTGATAAAACACACTTTACTTGTAATTGGGTAGTTCTAGGTTTTTTTAATACTTCAAGAAACAAGGTTTCAAGATCAAGTGTTGAAGTCATCAAGTCTATCCAAGAAAAACAAGTTGAAGTTCAAATTCATTAAATCTCGACACCTGCTCGATAGCTTCTCGACACCTATTATTTGTTGAGAATTATAAAGTCAGATTTTCTGATCTGATTTCTTGGGATTCGTAAATATGCTTTTGGGCCTTCTTTTCTTCTAACTCAAAACATATAAAAGGATTGTTTTAAGAGCCATCAAATTGTACACAAGTTAAAAAAGTATTGAGCAATCTCTATTCAAGCAAATTGTGATCAAAGACGAAGTTCTTGACCTAGTTCATCTTCTCTGAAGAAGTTGCTGTGTATTTGCACCAAAAGGTTTTGTGACCAAGCATCTTCCTGATCTTCATTGTGTAGGATGAACTGAAGAACTTTGCAGCCAACCTCTTCTTCTAAGTTGGTGTTTGAAGTCGCGTACTGGGATCTGCACATTGGTTAGTCACGTACTTGGGAGCCGTGCATCAAAGGTGGGAACTGTCACTATAGATCAAGTCCAATTGGGTATTGGGGTAGGGGTTCAACTGTAGGTTGGTAAGGTACTTGGGATTCCTTTACTTGTAACTGCTTGATTTGATAATAGTGGAGTTTCGGGAGTGGTGACCTGAAAATCACCCGGTGGGGTTTTTGCCGTTAGGGTTTTCCCCATTCGTAAACAAATCACCGTGTTATTTAATTTCCATTGCTTAATTAGTTTA